>CAMRHE010000336.1:0-600000 GCA_947044405.1 Leptodactylus fallax
CACAGAATGTGTTGCCTTTATCTTGTAGCGTTTTAACCAATATTTTATCTGACCATAGAGTTTTAAGTTTTAAAGTGAAAGCTAATGAAAATTCCTTTAAAGGTCAGAGGTCCTGGAAGTTAAATGTCTCGCTTTTAGATGATCCGCAGGTTTGTAAAGATTTTATTGAATTTTATCAGAGATGCAGGCGGGCTAGAGATCCTAGTGTCCCCATCTGTAAGTGGTGGGGCAAAATAAAGCACCGCATCAGACGCTTTTTTACAGAAAGGGGGATACAAAAGAAGAAGGGGGAGCTGGCTTTTTATGAGGATCTCAACGCCCGCCTGCAAACCCTGTATAAATTGGAAAAAGCTGGCTTGGAAGTACAAAATGATATTTTAAACTTAAAAGAGGAAATCTCCAAGTGTCTAGAGCACAAAGGGAAGGAAATCATTTTCCGTACTAAAATACATCATATTGAGGAAAATGAGAAGTGCTCTAGATACTTTTTTAAAAAAATAAGCGACAACAAAACTACGATTGAGAATATAGAAGGAGATACTAATATACAGGGTATTTTAACAAAAGCCCACGCCTTTTACTCAGACCTTTTTAGCACTAAACCTGTGGATCATAGTTTTTTAGTTGACTCGCTGAAGGAGGTTAAGACCGTTTTATCCCCTGCTTCCAAAGTTTTTTTATTGCAGATGCCCGAGGAGCAGGAGGTTTTACAATCTTTAAGAAGTTTTAAAGCAGGTAAGGTACCTGGCCCCGACGGGTTACCCTATGAATTTTATATAAAATTCTACGATATATTAAAAGACGATCTTATTAATCTTATTAAGGATGTTTTTACTTCTAAGAAGCTCCCCAAATCCTGGAGGAAGGGTGAGGTCTCCCTTTTATTTAAAAAAGGTGACAAGTCAGATTTGAAGAACTGGAGACCAATCACCCTCCTCAATGTGGATTACAAACTAATGGCAAAGCTCTGTGCAAACCGCCTAAAGACCGTCATCCCGCAGATAATCCATTCGAACCAGGTCTGCGGGGGTGCCAGGTAGGAGCGTGTGGGACACCCTCAACTTAATTAAAGACGTAATAGAGGAGGTAAAAAGCAGGAAAAGCAAGTTGGCCATCTTGTCACTTGACTTTGAAAAAGCGTTCGATAGGGTGTCCCACTTTTATCTTTTTAAGGTTTTAGATCGCATGGGGGTACCCGAGGGGTTTTTACTGTCTCTAAAGGCTTTTTATAAGGATTGTAGGAGTAAAATTTTAATCAATGGTTTTAAGACGCAGGAGGTATTTTTAAAATCAGGTGTGAAGCAGGGGTGTCCCTTGTCCCCACTGCTTTTCATATGTGCGCTGGAACCCCTATTATGTGCGATAAGAAACGACAAAAAGATACGCGGCGTGCCCCTGCCCGGAGGTGGAGGGGTGGAAGCCAAAGCAGTGGGGTACATGGATGACGTCACAGTTTTTTGTCAGGACACCCCTGCGATACAGAGAACGCTGAAACAGATTGATTTTTACTGTTGTGCCTCAGGTTTTAAGATAAATTATGATAAAAGTAGTCTTTTAAACGTTGGAGGCATGACTCTTACCGATATTCCAATCCCTGCGTCTGAGGCGGTTAAAATTTTAGGCGTCTCCTTCAGCGAGTCAAATAATGGGGTGTCTAGTTGGGACTTGGTGGCTGAAAAAATAAACAAGAAATTATGCATGTGGAGCCTAAGGAAATTAAGCATGGAGGGGAGGGTTCTGATTTTAAAAATGGTAATTCTCCCGATTTTATTATACTTGAGTCTGGTGTTCCCTCCCCCCACGGTTTTACTCAGAAAAATTACCAAGTCTTGTTTTACATTTTTTTGGAATTCTAAAGCAGAAAAGATTAAGAGAGAACTGGTGGTGAGATCCAAGAAAAAAGGCGGTAAGGATTTCCCAGATTTTAACAGGTTCCTTTTAATTAAGTATTTTTGTTATTGTTTTAATGGGCTTTTTAAAGATCACTATTGGTCATACCTTTTAAGATACAACACGGGTGCTTTTATGAGGAAAATGGGCTGGTTTAAGACAGTTTTAACTTCACCTTATTCTTTTAACCTCCCACCGCACTGCAGTATCTTGGAGAAAATAGTGAGCCTTTTTAATCTAAAAGATAGAACCACTGAAGAATTAAAACACAGCAAAAGGATTATCACGATATTAAGAGGGGAAGAAAATACAATACAAATTGAGAATTTTAATGTAGAAACTAGTGCTAACATATGGAGTCTAACTAGTTGTTTCCCTCTTTTTAATCAGCAGCTGGACCTGGCCTGGAGTTGCGTGCACCAGTGTCTTCCGTGCCGGGCTTTCCAATACAGAAGAGGATACGCCAGGTCCGCCGTCTGCCCGAGGGAGGGCTGCCAGGCAGAGGAAACCGTGCTTCATATTTTTTGGGAGTGTGCTTTTGCGAAGGACTTATGGACTAAAATACTCCCTTTGTTGGCTAAGATGGCGGACCTGAGAGACCTGACATATAACATGACCCTATATGGACTCTTCAGGTGCCCGACGTCGTTCCAGAAGGCCGTGGCATGGAAGACGATGAACTGCGTGAAAGCCGCACTCTGGACGGCCAGGAACATCTTGCTTTTTAAGAAAGATGTTTTATCCACTGTTGATGTTCTTAGACTGTGTTTTAGCGATATGTATTTTTATTATCTTTTAGATGTTAAAGCTAAAGCCCCTTTATTAAGGAAATGGTTTTTAAAAGAATGGAATTCTAATATATAGCCACCAAGTACCCTTTTTAGGATGTATATTTTATTCGTGTTTGTGAATTTACGTCAAAAGTTGAAATTTTATGTATCATGAGTTTTTTCAATAAAAATGCCGTCCTGCGTGACGGTTTTCAACTTAAAAAAATCTGTTCTTATCAGTTTAATATCTGATAGTCCCCTATTTGGGGACCAAATATTAAATGGATTTTTAGAACAGGGAGTTGGAAATGGAGCTTGCTCTGTCCACTCCACGCATTGACCTGGTATTGCAGTACCTCCAGGACCGGTGCACCCTTTCCTAATTCAGTTCAAAAACAGAATAAAGCCATTTGGCCAAAAAGCCTATGTTTTTTGTTTCCATTTTGTCTCCAATGTATTTATTGATTGACTGATTTGCTTTTCCATGACTGTAATGTATTGTATTGTAGTGTATTGTATTGTATTGTATTGTATTGCACTGTTTTGTATTGTGATTTGAATTGTTTCTTTGTTTGGTCTTCTTTGCTTCATGTCATATGTTCATTTCCTTTTTTCATTCAATGTGGTTTCCTCCTTGTTGAGTTTTTTATTTTCCTGACGATTCTTTTCCGACTGTTGCGTGCACCACCCACTTGTTGTGAGACTGGGTGTGGTCTAGGCAGATTTGCTGGCGCAGGGCCTAGCTTGCTGTCTGTCCGTCAATTCCTTCTTGGGTGGCCTTTTTGTTTTTCGACAGAAAGAGAGAAGGAAAGTTGCAAAGATCAGAGGGAGTCTCTTGTGTTTCTTGTAAGCGAGTGGATGACTCGAACACGACTTATTTGCCTTGCTTGCCTTCAGCAGTGGAAGTATTCTCCCGGGGTCCCTCGCAGAGAGTCCTACCGCTCTAGCGACACTTCTCGACCTTATGGCTAAGGTCAAGTGTTCAATCTGAGGAAAGCTTGTCTTCTCAGGATGAGAGCCAGGTGGAAGAGGAAGCGTATGCGCCGACTGAAGCAGGAAAGGAGAAAGATGAGGCAGAGATCCAAGGAAACGACGTCTTGGAATATTAGCTTCTCTCCGCCTGCTTTTTTTGTTCAATCTGGGACAAACAAAGACGCAGGCAGGCAGGCAGGCAGGCAGGCAGGCAGGCAGGCAGGCACACGCCATCGCTCCATTCCTTCATCAGGATGTCAGTCGGTGCAGGCACGCACGCGAGTGGGTGTGGTCTAAAGGAGGAGGGAGGGGCTTATGCAGATGTTTGTTTGTTTTGTTTTTTTCCCCCCTCCTGTCTCTCACCTTGACTTTCGAAAAGGAGCACTCTTCTCCTTTGGCTGTGGAGGGTTTGTCCGAGGGGCCTACCTTCCTTCCAAACCATTTCAGGTTATCGCTTCTCGGCCTTTTGGCTAAGATCAAGTGTAGTATCTGTTCTTATCAGTTTAATATCTGATAGTCCCCTATTTGGGGACCAAATATTAAATGGATTTTTAGAACAGGGAGTTGGAAATGGAGCTTGCTCTGTCCACTCCACGCATTGACCTGGTATTGCAGTACCTCCAGGACCGGTGCACCCTTTCCTAATTCAGTTCAAAAACAGAATAAAGCCATTTGGCCAAAAAGCCTATGTTTTTTGTTTCCATTTTGTCTCCAATGTATTTATTGATTGACTGATTTGCTTTTCCATGACTGTAATGTATTGTATTGTAGTGTATTGTATTGTATTGTATTGTATTGCACTGTTTTGTATTGTGATTTGAATTGTTTCTTTGTTTGGTCTTCTTTGCTTCATGTCATATGTTCATTTCCTTTTTTCATTCAATGTGGTTTCCTCCTTGTTGAGTTTTTTATTTTCCTGACGATTCTTTTCCGACTGTTGCGTGCACCACCCACTTGTTGTGAGACTGGGTGTGGTCTAGGCAGATTTGCTGGCGCAGGGCCTAGCTTGCTGTCTGTCCGTCAATTCCTTCTTGGGTGGCCTTTTTGTTTTTCGACAGAAAGAGAGAAGGAAAGTTGCAAAGATCAGAGGGAGTCTCTTGTGTTTCTTGTAAGCGAGTGGATGACTCGAACACGACTTATTTGCCTTGCTTGCCTTCAGCAGTGGAAGTATTCTCCCGGGGTCCCTCGCAGAGAGTCCTACCGCTCTAGCGACACTTCTCGACCTTATGGCTAAGGTCAAGTGTTCAATCTGAGGAAAGCTTGTCTTCTCAGGATGAGAGCCAGGTGGAAGAGGAAGCGTATGCGCCGACTGAAGCAGGAAAGGAGAAAGATGAGGCAGAGATCCAAGGAAACGACGTCTTGGAATATTAGCTTCTCTCCGCCTGCTTTTTTTGTTCAATCTGGGACAAACAAAGACGCAGGCAGGCAGGCAGGCAGGCAGGCAGGCAGGCAGGCAGGCACACGCCATCGCTCCATTCCTTCATCAGGATGTCAGTCGGTGCAGGCACGCACGCGAGTGGGTGTGGTCTAAAGGAGGAGGGAGGGGCTTATGCAGATGTTTGTTTGTTTTGTTTTTTTCCCCCCCTCCTGTCTCTCACCTTGACTTTCGAAAAGGAGCACTCTTCTCCTTTGGCTGTGGAGGGTTTGTCCGAGGGGCCTACCTTCCTTCCAAACCATTTCAGGTTATCGCTTCTCGGCCTTTTGGCTAAGATCAAGTGTAGTATCTGTTCTTATCAGTTTAATATCTGATAGTCCCCTATTTGGGGACCAAATATTAAATGGATTTTTAGAACAGGGAGTTGGAAATGGAGCTTGCTCTGTCCACTCCACGCATTGACCTGGTATTGCAGTACCTCCAGGACCGGTGCACCCTTTCCTAATTCAGTTCAAAAACAGAATAAAGCCATTTGGCCAAAAAGCCTATGTTTTTTGTTTCCATTTTGTCTCCAATGTATTTATTGATTGACTGATTTGCTTTTCCATGACTGTAATGTATTGTATTGTAGTGTATTGTATTGTATTGTATTGTATTGCACTGTTTTGTATTGTGATTTGAATTGTTTCTTTGTTTGGTCTTCTTTGCTTCATGTCATATGTTCATTTCCTTTTTTCATTCAATGTGGTTTCCTCCTTGTTGAGTTTTTTATTTTCCTGACGATTCTTTTCCGACTGTTGCGTGCACCACCCACTTGTTGTGAGACTGGGTGTGGTCTAGGCAGATTTGCTGGCGCAGGGCCTAGCTTGCTGTCTGTCCGTCAATTCCTTCTTGGGTGGCCTTTTTGTTTTTCGACAGAAAGAGAGAAGGAAAGTTGCAAAGATCAGAGGGAGTCTCTTGTGTTTCTTGTAAGCGAGTGGATGACTCGAACACGACTTATTTGCCTTGCTTGCCTTCAGCAGTGGAAGTATTCTCCCGGGGTCCCTCGCAGAGAGTCCTACCGCTCTAGCGACACTTCTCGACCTTATGGCTAAGGTCAAGTGTTCAATCTGAGGAAAGCTTGTCTTCTCAGGATGAGAGCCAGGTGGAAGAGGAAGCGTATGCGCCGACTGAAGCAGGAAAGGAGAAAGATGAGGCAGAGATCCAAGGAAACGACGTCTTGGAATATTAGCTTCTCTCCGCCTGCTTTTTTTTGTTCAATCTGGGACAAACAAAGACGCAGGCAGGCAGGCAGGCAGGCAGGCAGGCAGGCAGGCAGGCACACGCCATCGCTCCATTCCTTCATCAGGATGTCAGTCGGTGCAGGCACGCACGCGAGTGGGTGTGGTCTAAAGGAGGAGGGAGGGGCTTATGCAGATGTTTGTTTGTTTTGTTTTTTTCCCCCCCTCCTGTCTCTCACCTTGACTTTCGAAAAGGAGCACTCTTCTCCTTTGGCTGTGGAGGGTTTGTCCGAGGGGCCTACCTTCCTTCCAAACCATTTCAGGTTATCGCTTCTCGGCCTTTTGGCTAAGATCAAGTGTAGTATCTGTTCTTATCAGTTTAATATCTGATAGTCCCCTATTTGGGGACCAAATATTAAATGGATTTTTAGAACAGGGAGTTGGAAATGGAGCTTGCTCTGTCCACTCCACGCATTGACCTGGTATTGCAGTACCTCCAGGACCGGTGCACCCTTTCCTAATTCAGTTCAAAAACAGAATAAAGCCATTTGGCCAAAAAGCCTATGTTTTTTGTTTCCATTTTGTCTCCAATGTATTTATTGATTGACTGATTTGCTTTTCCATGACTGTAATGTATTGTATTGTAGTGTATTGTATTGTATTGTATTGTATTGCACTGTTTTGTATTGTGATTTGAATTGTTTCTTTGTTTGGTCTTCTTTGCTTCATGTCATATGTTCATTTCCTTTTTTCATTCAATGTGGTTTCCTCCTTGTTGAGTTTTTTATTTTCCTGACGATTCTTTTCCGACTGTTGCGTGCACCACCCACTTGTTGTGAGACTGGGTGTGGTCTAGGCAGATTTGCTGGCGCAGGGCCTAGCTTGCTGTCTGTCCGTCAATTCCTTCTTGGGTGGCCTTTTTGTTTTTCGACAGAAAGAGAGAAGGAAAGTTGCAAAGATCAGAGGGAGTCTCTTGTGTTTCTTGTAAGCGAGTGGATGACTCGAACACGACTTATTTGCCTTGCTTGCCTTCAGCAGTGGAAGTATTCTCCCGGGGTCCCTCGCAGAGAGTCCTACCGCTCTAGCGACACTTCTCGACCTTATGGCTAAGGTCAAGTGTTCAATCTGAGGAAAGCTTGTCTTCTCAGGATGAGAGCCAGGTGGAAGAGGAAGCGTATGCGCCGACTGAAGCAGGAAAGGAGAAAGATGAGGCAGAGATCCAAGGAAACGACGTCTTGGAATATTAGCTTCTCTCCGCCTGCTTTTTTTGTTCAATCTGGGACAAACAAAGACGCAGGCAGGCAGGCAGGCAGGCAGGCAGGCAGGCAGGCAGGCACACGCCATCGCTCCATTCCTTCATCAGGATGTCAGTCGGTGCAGGCACGCACGCGAGTGGGTGTGGTCTAAAGGAGGAGGGAGGGGCTTATGCAGATGTTTGTTTGTTTGTGTTTTTTCCCCCCTCCTGTCTCTCACCTTGACTTTCGAAAAGGAGCACTCTTCTCCTTTGGCTGTGGAGGGTTTGTCCGAGGGGCCTACCTTCCTTCCAAACCATTTCAGGTTATCGCTTCTCGGCCTTTTGGCTAAGATCAAGTGTAGTATCTGTTCTTATCAGTTCAATATCTGGTGCGAGGGGAACTGGAATAGGAACCGTTCGGATAGCAATATCCGGTAAAACTTCTGGGACGCCAGAAAGCGGATCCGCTCGGACGCCCATATCCGAAATTTCCAGGATAAACCGAGTGCCATTTATTGGACGGGGGAGCAGTGCTGCATTTGATCTGCCTTTAGACCGAGAGGGCGAGCCCTCTAGCGCCTTCGAGACCTTCGCCATCGAAGACCGACGCCAGCAAGGGAGAAGCAGCTGACAACCCACCGTGAGCACATCCCGGGAAGCTCAGGGAGAGAGAACGACTTGGACTTCGGGAGGCGGAGCTTCGGGAGATATTCAGATTAGGGGGCGGAGCCTAGCTGAAACTCCAGGAGAAGACTTCAGGAGCGCCGAGGGACAGTTCTCTGCCCAGAGTCTTCGTGGGACAGCCCGGTGCCAGGAGGTAATGGCCACACAAGGAACCATCCCCAAGAAGGCGGGGAGACCAGCCGGGGGCAAGGCCAAGGTAAGCCAGGCTCCGGCGGCCATCTCGGACGTCTCTCCGTCCGCTTCCGCCGGCCAGACGGGAAACCTGCTGCCGACTCAGGGGGCTCCAACCTTGGAGCCCTGGATGAGGCAAACGGTGACTCTGAGGCTGAAGGAGGTGGACGGAAAGCGTCCAAACATGACAGAGAAAATTTTCTGTCAAAAGATGGTCCTGGAGCAGGGCTTTTCCAAAGCCGAGACCCTGGCAGTCCACGCCTTCGTCACAGGGATTTTCTTTGTGACTTTTGCCTCCGTGGACATATGCAGGAGGTATTGGGATGCGGTGAAGTCAGCGCTGCCGGGATCCCCTTTCAGGATGTTCGTGGGCAGCTGCCCAGTGCAACAGAACGAGAGACGGATCACGGTGGCGATGAGGAATCCGCACACCCCAGGCAGCGACGTAGCCACGTTCCTGAGCAGGTACTGTACTGTGGTCAAGGAGCCGTCCAAGATCCTGAACAGTCTCGGCTTCTGGAACAGTAAGTGGTCAGCCGTAGTCCGCCTCCACAGGGACCCCCACAACTCCAACGGCCTCGTGCATCTGCCGCCGGTGTTCTCGCTCGGGAACTCCTACGGGCTCATCTTTTACCCCGATATGCCGCGCTGCTGTCGCAAGTGTGGTAAGGAGGGGCACGAAGGAAGGGCCTGCAAGGAGAACGCTTGCAGGAACTGCCGTGTGGTGGGGCACGAGACGAAGGATTGCCCCACACGGAAGACCTGTAATCTGTGTGGGGAGGCGGACCACGCCTACAAGGGGTGCCCGAAGAGATCCTGGGCGAGGGTGGCGGCGGATTTCGCGGCCGGCGCGCCCGCCGCGCCGGCCAAGAAGAAGCCAGCGACCAAGCCCAAAGACACTCAGAAGCCCCGGAATCCCCAGAAACCGGAGCAGAGCAAGGGTAAGCAGCAGCAGCAGCAGCAGAAGCAGAAGCAGAAGCCGCAGCCGCCGCAGCAGCCCAAGAAAAATCCTGAGCAGGGTAAGCGGACGACTCCCCCCCCCTCCCAGTGTTCCCCCCACTGAGGTTATCCCCCTCCTTCCCCCCATCACCTCAGTGGCCACCCCTGCCCCCCCCTCACCCTCCCCCCCCGGCTTCCCTCCCCCCAGCAGCACTAACACCTCCCCCTCCAGCTGCTGCGGGCCCCTCCTTGGAGGAATTCCCCCCCCCCTCCCCTCTCCCGCTTGTCTTGTTTCAGAGCAAAGGAAAAGGAAGAAGAGCGAAGGCCCCGACGAAGACGACGAGGTCTCCAAAAAGATAGCAGTGGAGCCCGCCGAGGACGCCATCCCGGTGGACTTAGAACTCGAGCGGTATGTGGATACCCTGCTGGCCGAACCCCCGGCGTCAATCATCACCGAGATCCTCGGCGGTGAGGCGGTGGAGATGGTGGAGGCTTTCGATACCCACGCCCTGCAGGCGATTGAAGACTCCTTGGAGCAACTCTTGCCTGCGGACAAGAAGGAGGAGAAACCCCCCCGACGGGAGCGGTAACTAGAAAACCTGTCTTGAAGGTTTAATCTTTTCTTTTTTCTCTCACTATGGCTGGGATCTCTATCTTTACCATAAATGTGCGGAGCATCAAGGAGAGGAGTAGACGTCAGACAGCTTTGTCGTTCGTGGAGAACATCGCTAAGGCGAATGTCGTGATGATGCAGGAGTGCGGCCTCCCCTCTCTTCGGTCCTACGGACACCTCTGCAGGGAGTGGAGCCACGGTCCGTCTTACTGGTCGGGTGGTGGCGACTGCAAGTCCGCAGGTATTGCCGTTCTCATCAGGGGGAACGCCTTCACGCTTGAAACCTACCGGGAGCTCGTCTGTGGCCGGCTAATGGTCATAGACGGTTCCTGGGCGGGGGAGCCTATTAGGCTCATCAACGTGTACGCTTCCCCCATGAAGAACGAGCGCCTGGAGCTTTTCCAGATCCTGCGCACTCAGCTCGCTACCACCAGGGCGGTCATTCTGGCCGGGGACTTCAACTGCCCTGTGGAGGGTGACGGAAGGAGTTCTTCTGCGTCGGCGAAGCTCGATGTAACATCTAAACTGCTGATCGAGATGGTGACCGAGGCCTCTCTCAGGGACGCGGTGGGTTCTATGGGGCCGGCATCAGCCAACTACACCTGGTGTCGGTCCGATGGCTCACTGCGTTCCAGGATTGACTTCGTGTTCACCTCTCGGTCAGTAGCACAGGTAAGCCACTCTATGATCCCTTGCTTCTTCTCTGACCACAGGGGTATTCTCTTTGAGGGCGCCGTGGGCAACGGTTTTCCACCCGGCCCCGGCTCCTGGAAGCTGAATTGCTCCTTGCTGGAAAATGAGGAGTTGTTGGAGGAGATTAGAGATGTCTACGTGTGCCTTCGTAACGACAAATTTTCCTTTAGCAGGTTGTCGGATTGGTGGGAATATGTTAAAGTCAATATCCGTTGTTTCTTCCAGGCGAGAGGCCGCCAGCAGGCGGCCCGGCGCAAGGGGGACCTGAGGGAGATGCAGCGCGAGCTGCGTTCCCTTCAGGACCTCGAGCGCTGTGGCTGGGACGTCAGGGATATGCTGGAGGACGCCAAGAAGGGTCTCAAGGGGCACTTTGAGGAGGAATCGCGGCAGATCATCTTCCGTTCCAAGGTGGAGCATCTGGAGAAGGGTGAGAAATGTAACTCTTTCTTTTTCAGAAAGGTCCACTCAGGCCACACGCCCGTCACAGAGATGAGGGATGGAGACGGCAACATGAGAAGGGGGAAGAAGGAAGTGATGGGCGTCGTCCGCGACTACTACCGCGACCTCTACTCCCCGAAACCCACCGACGAAGATGCAGCGCAAGAGTTCCTGTCAGGTATCACGAATCCTCTTGATCCTACAGGTGCTGAGGCTCTGAACGCCCCTCTGACGGTGGCCGAAGTCCTCGCTGCCGCTAAATCCTTTAAGGTCGGAAGGACTCCGGGTAGCGACGGTCTCCCCGCCGAGCTATACGTAGCTCTGGGGGACCTGATCTGCTCGGATCTGAAAGATCTCTACGAGGAGATGGTGGTGGCGGGGACGATGCCGCCGTCGTTGCGGGAAGGCTTGATCACGATCTTGTACAAGCAGAAGGGGGAAAGATGCGACCTGAAGAATTGGCGTCCCATCTCGCTCCTCAACGTGGACTACAAGATCCTGGCCAAGGTGATGTCAACGAGGTTGAAGGCAGTCATCGGCAGCGTCATCCACCCGGACCAAACCTGCGCCATTCCTGGTCGGAGGATCGCGGACAGCTTAGCCCTGGTGAGAGACACATTGCACTACATCGGAGACCGCCGTGCACACGCGGCCCTGGTCAGCCTGGATCAGGAGAAGGCCTTCGATCGTGTCTCTCACGATTTCATGGCGAAAGCCCTCCGCCAACTTGGTGTGGGTGAGTGGTTCTGTCGTATGGTTAACCTCATGTATCTTGACATCCACAGCTCGGTGATGGTGAACGGCTGGAAAACTGACCCCTTTTCGGTTCGCTCCGGGGTCAGACAAGGCTGCCCGCTCTCTCCCCTCCTTTTTGTTTGTGTTATAGAACTGTTCGCAGAATCTATCCGGCAGAATCGAGGGATCAGAGGGATCATCGCACCGGGCTCAGGAAACCTGGAAGTCAAGTGTTCGCTCTACATGGACGATGTGACCGTCTTCTGCGCTGACCAGTCGTCGGTGTCAACGCTCGTCCAGACCTGCGAACGCTTCGGCCGAGCCTCAGGGGCTAAGGTGAACTGTGGAAAGTCAGAGGCCATGCTCTTCGGAGAGTGGCACCTGGCCTCCCCTGCTTTCTTTCCTTTCACAGTGCAGCCGGACTTCATCAAGATCTTGGGAGTCTGGTTCGGAAAGGAAGGCGCCGCCCTGAGGTCTTGGGACGAAAGACTCAAGAAAATCAATCAGCGAATCGGGCTTTGGAGCCTACGTCAGCTCACCATCGAGGGAAAGGCGCTCGTCCTGAGGAATGAGATCCTGCCTGTGCTCCAGTACACCGCACAGGCCTGGCCCCCACTGGCAACGGTGGCGCGGGCCATCACCAGGACCGTCTTCCACTTTGTGTGGGGCTCCAAAATGGACCGGGTGAAGCGGAGCATCATGTACAAGGACCGGCTCAAGGGAGGTAAGAATGTCCCCGATATTCCAACCCTTCTAAGATCGGCTTTTGTTTGTGATTGTGTTCGCAGAACCCTGAGTACAGTCAGCGGATCCGCGGGGAAGGCCATGTCTCGTTTGTTCCTGCTCCCCCTCTGGCGAGGGCTCGGCTGGGAGAAATGGGACAGCTCCGTCCCTTACAACTGGACCGTCCCGTGGTTCTACAAGGACGTGCCCAAGTTCGTGAGGGAGTTCCAGCTGGAGGGTCTTAAACCGGATCTGTGGAAGCCAAAGACCATCCACAAGCTCATCCGAGCTAGGGATGGCATGGAGGAGGTTCCAGGACTCACAGCGGACGCCACGAAGGTCGTTTGGGAGAACGTCTCTTCACGTCTGCTGACCAACGGGCACAAGGATCTGTCGTGGATGGCTATCCGAGGGGGGCTGCCCCTCAGGTCGTTCATGCATGCCCGCAACTTGAGCAAGACGAGGTACTGCCCACGGTGCCCCTACAAGGAGGAAACATCTTTGCACGTCTTTTGGGAGTGCCCTTTTGCTCAAGGCCTGTTGGACGAGCTGGAAGATGACTTTGAGGACTGTGTACCCAGGAGGGGCCTGACGTACCACGCGGTATTGTATGGGCTCTTCCAGGGGACTCACAGAGAGAGTGACATTCTGGAGGCCTGGCGACTTGTGAACTGTTTCAAGGACGCTATCTGGTTCGCCAGAAAAGGACTGACTTTGCGAAGAGAGGACATCACTTTTCAGGATTGTTGCAGGCTGATCCGCAGCCTGCAGCGGGACTATGCCATTCTGGATAGCCTGGCCGGTGAAGAGGAGGGAGAAGAGGACTGAGTCTTCGGCGACGTCTGTTTTTTCCCTTCCCCGTCCTCCCTTCATGTCTGTCGTGTTACTCAAATAAAGCTTCGGGCCTGTGATCATCCCCTCCCCTTTCCCTCTTTCCTCTTCCCCATCCCATCACATGTTTGATGCTTTTGCCGTTTAACCATTTTGTTTAGAGTTAGGGTAGGAAGTAGTGGTAGTATAGGAAGTATATTATTTCTTGTATTTACCTGTCCCCCCTAAAATGTGTTAGTTATTGCCAGGGTAGGAAGTAGTGGTAGTATAGGAAGTATATTATTTCTTGCATTGCCTGTCCTCCCCTCATGTGTGTTGTGGTCAATCAATAAAGCTTCGGGCCTGTGACCTTCCCTCCCCCTCGTCCCTCTGTTTTTGTCACTCGTCTGTGTTTATTGCATTGACCAAAAGTATGTCAGTTAGGTTTGTAGTGCAGCATGTAGTGTTAGGATGTATTTCCTGTCGCCGTATGCCGCGCCGCATCCCTTAAGGATGAATGATATAGACTGAATTGTGGTATTGTAATACAGTTATGCGCTGCGTCGCAGTACCTTGTTATTTTTTGTATAAGACTTGGATGCAAATAAAAGCTTTTGTTCAATCCAAAAATCTGTTCTTATCAGTTTAATATCTGATAGTCCCCTATTTGGGGACCAAATATTAAATGGATTTTTAGAACAGGGAGTTGGAAATGGAGCTTGCTCTGTCCACTCCACGCATTGACCTGGTATTGCAGTACCTCCAGGACCGGTGCACCCTTTCCTAATTCAGTTCAAAAACAGAATAAAGCCATTTGGCCAAAAAGCCTATGTTTTTTGTTTCCATTTTGTCTCCAATGTATTTATTGATTGACTGATTTGCTTTTCCATGACTGTAATGTATTGTATTGTAGTGTATTGTATTGTATTGTATTGTATTGCACTGTTTTGTATTGTGATTTGAATTGTTTCTTTGTTTGGTCTTCTTTGCTTCATGTCATATGTTCATTTCCTTTTTTCATTCAATGTGGTTTCCTCCTTGTTGAGTTTTTTATTTTCCTGACGATTCTTTTCCGACTGTTGCGTGCACCACCCACTTGTTGTGAGACTGGGTGTGGTCTAGGCAGATTTGCTGGCGCAGGGCCTAGCTTGCTGTCTGTCCGTCAATTCCTTCTTGGGTGGCCTTTTTGTTTTTCGACAGAAAGAGAGAAGGAAAGTTGCAAAGATCAGAGGGAGTCTCTTGTGTTTCTTGTAAGCGAGTGGATGACTCGAACACGACTTATTTGCCTTGCTTGCCTTCAGCAGTGGAAGTATTCTCCCGGGGTCCCTCGCAGAGAGTCCTACCGCTCTAGCGACACTTCTCGACCTTATGGCTAAGGTCAAGTGTTCAATCTGAGGAAAGCTTGTCTTCTCAGGATGAGAGCCAGGTGGAAGAGGAAGCGTATGCGCCGACTGAAGCAGGAAAGGAGAAAGATGAGGCAGAGATCCAAGGAAACGACGTCTTGGAATATTAGCTTCTCTCCGCCTGCTTTTTTTGTTCAATCTGGGACAAACAAAGACGCAGGCAGGCAGGCAGGCAGGCAGGCAGGCAGGCAGGCAGGCACACGCCATCGCTCCATTCCTTCATCAGGATGTCAGTCGGTGCAGGCACGCACGCGAGTGGGTGTGGTCTAAAGGAGGAGGGAGGGGCTTATGCAGATGTTTGTTTGTTTTGTTTTTTTCCCCCCCTCCTGTCTCTCACCTTGACTTTCGAAAAGGAGCACTCTTCTCCTTTGGCTGTGGAGGGTTTGTCCGAGGGGCCTACCTTCCTTCCAAACCATTTCAGGTTATCGCTTCTCGGCCTTTTGGCTAAGATCAAGTGTAGTATCTGTTCTTATCAGTTTAATATCTGATAGTCCCCTATTTGGGGACCAAATATTAAATGGATTTTTAGAACAGGGAGTTGGAAATGGAGCTTGCTCTGTCCACTCCACGCATTGACCTGGTATTGCAGTACCTCCAGGACCGGTGCACCCTTTCCTAATTCAGTTCAAAAACAGAATAAAGCCATTTGGCCAAAAAGCCTATGTTTTTTGTTTCCATTTTGTCTCCAATGTATTTATTGATTGACTGATTTGCTTTTCCATGACTGTAATGTATTGTATTGTAGTGTATTGTATTGTATTGTATTGTATTGCACTGTTTTGTATTGTGATTTGAATTGTTTCTTTGTTTGGTCTTCTTTGCTTCATGTCATATGTTCATTTCCTTTTTTCATTCAATGTGGTTTCCTCCTTGTTGAGTTTTTTATTTTCCTGACGATTCTTTTCCGACTGTTGCGTGCACCACCCACTTGTTGTGAGACTGGGTGTGGTCTAGGCAGATTTGCTGGCGCAGGGCCTAGCTTGCTGTCTGTCCGTCAATTCCTTCTTGGGTGGCCTTTTTGTTTTTCGACAGAAAGAGAGAAGGAAAGTTGCAAAGATCAGAGGGAGTCTCTTGTGTTTCTTGTAAGCGAGTGGATGACTCGAACACGACTTATTTGCCTTGCTTGCCTTCAGCAGTGGAAGTATTCTCCCGGGGTCCCTCGCAGAGAGTCCTACCGCTCTAGCGACACTTCTCGACCTTATGGCTAAGGTCAAGTGTTCAATCTGAGGAAAGCTTGTCTTCTCAGGATGAGAGCCAGGTGGAAGAGGAAGCGTATGCGCCGACTGAAGCAGGAAAGGAGAAAGATGAGGCAGAGATCCAAGGAAACGACGTCTTGGAATATTAGCTTCTCTCCGCCTGCTTTTTTGTTCAATCTGGGACAAACAAAGACGCAGGCAGGCAGGCAGGCAGGCAGGCAGGCAGGCAGGCAGGCACACGCCATCGCTCCATTCCTTCATCAGGATGTCAGTCGGTGCAGGCACGCACGCGAGTGGGTGTGGTCTAAAGGAGGAGGGAGGGGCTTATGCAGATGTTTGTTTGTTTTGTTTTTTTCCCCCCTCCTGTCTCTCACCTTGACTTTCGAAAAGGAGCACTCTTCTCCTTTGGCTGTGGAGGGTTTGTCCGAGGGGCCTACCTTCCTTCCAAACCATTTCAGGTTATCGCTTCTCGGCCTTTTGGCTAAGATCAAGTGTAGTATCTGTTCTTATCAGTTCAATATCTGGTGCGAGGGGAACTGGAATAGGAACCGTTCGGATAGCAATATCCGGTAAAACTTCTGGGACGCCAGAAAGCGGATCCGCTCGGACGCCCATATCCGAAATTTCCAGGATAAACCGAGTGCCATTTATTGGACGGGGGAGCAGTGCTGCATTTGATCTGCCTTTAGACCGAGAGGGCGAGCCCTCTAGCGCCTTCGAGACCTTCGCCATCGAAGACCGACGCCAGCAAGGGAGAAGCAGCTGACAACCCACCGTGAGCACATCCCGGGAAGCTCAGGGAGAGAGAACGACTTGGACTTCGGGAGGCGGAGCTTCGGGAGATATTCAGATTAGGGGGCGGAGCCTAGCTGAAACTCCAGGAGAAGACTTCAGGAGCGCCGAGGGACAGTTCTCTGCCCAGAGTCTTCGTGGGACAGCCCGGTGCCAGGAGGTAATGGCCACACAAGGAACCATCCCCAAGAAGGCGGGGAGACCAGCCGGGGGCAAGGCCAAGGTAAGCCAGGCTCCGGCGGCCATCTCGGACGTCTCTCCGTCCGCTTCCGCCGGCCAGACGGGAAACCTGCTGCCGACTCAGGGGGCTCCAACCTTGGAGCCCTGGATGAGGCAAACGGTGACTCTGAGGCTGAAGGAGGTGGACGGAAAGCGTCCAAACATGACAGAGAAAATTTTCTGTCAAAAGATGGTCCTGGAGCAGGGCTTTTCCAAAGCCGAGACCCTGGCAGTCCACGCCTTCGTCACAGGGATTTTCTTTGTGACTTTTGCCTCCGTGGACATATGCAGGAGGTATTGGGATGCGGTGAAGTCAGCGCTGCCGGGATCCCCTTTCAGGATGTTCGTGGGCAGCTGCCCAGTGCAACAGAACGAGAGACGGATCACGGTGGCGATGAGGAATCCGCACACCCCAGGCAGCGACGTAGCCACGTTCCTGAGCAGGTACTGTACTGTGGTCAAGGAGCCGTCCAAGATCCTGAACAGTCTCGGCTTCTGGAACAGTAAGTGGTCAGCCGTAGTCCGCCTCCACAGGGACCCCCACAACTCCAACGGCCTCGTGCATCTGCCGCCGGTGTTCTCGCTCGGGAACTCCTACGGGCTCATCTTTTACCCCGATATGCCGCGCTGCTGTCGCAAGTGTGGTAAGGAGGGGCACGAAGGAAGGGCCTGCAAGGAGAACGCTTGCAGGAACTGCCGTGTGGTGGGGCACGAGACGAAGGATTGCCCCACACGGAAGACCTGTAATCTGTGTGGGGAGGCGGACCACGCCTACAAGGGGTGCCCGAAGAGATCCTGGGCGAGGGTGGCGGCGGATTTCGCGGCCGGCGCGCCCGCCGCGCCGGCCAAGAAGAAGCCAGCGACCAAGCCCAAAGACACTCAGAAGCCCCGGAATCCCCAGAAACCGGAGCAGAGCAAGGGTAAGCAGCAGCAGCAGCAGCAGAAGCAGAAGCAGAAGCCGCAGCCGCCGCAGCAGCCCAAGAAAAATCCTGAGCAGGGTAAGCGGACGACTCCCCCCCCCTCCCAGTGTTCCCCCCACTGAGGTTATCCCCCTCCTTCCCCCCATCACCTCAGTGGCCACCCCTGCCCCCCCTCACCCCCCCCCCCCCGGCTTCCCCCCCCCCCAGCAGCACTAACACCTCCCCCTCCAGCTGCTGCGGGCCCCTCCTTGGAGGAATTCCCCCCCCTCCCCTCTCCCGCTTGTCTTGTTTCAGAGCAAAGGAAAAGGAAGAAGAGCGAAGGCCCCGACGAAGACGACGAGGTCTCCAAAAAGATAGCAGTGGAGCCCGCCGAGGACGCCATCCCGGTGGACTTAGAACTCGAGCGGTATGTGGATACCCTGCTGGCCGAACCCCCGGCGTCAATCATCACCGAGATCCTCGGCGGTGAGGCGGTGGAGATGGTGGAGGCTTTCGATACCCACGCCCTGCAGGCGATTGAAGACTCCTTGGAGCAACTCTTGCCTGCGGACAAGAAGGAGGAGAAACCCCCCCGACGGGAGCGGTAACTAGAAAACCTGTCTTGAAGGTTTAATCTTTTCTTTTTTCTCTCACTATGGCTGGGATCTCTATCTTTACCATAAATGTGCGGAGCATCAAGGAGAGGAGTAGACGTCAGACAGCTTTGTCGTTCGTGGAGAACATCGCTAAGGCGAATGTCGTGATGATGCAGGAGTGCGGCCTCCCCTCTCTTCGGTCCTACGGACACCTCTGCAGGGAGTGGAGCCACGGTCCGTCTTACTGGTCGGGTGGTGGCGACTGCAAGTCCGCAGGTATTGCCGTTCTCATCAGGGGGAACGCCTTCACGCTTGAAACCTACCGGGAGCTCGTCTGTGGCCGGCTAATGGTCATAGACGGTTCCTGGGCGGGGGAGCCTATTAGGCTCATCAACGTGTACGCTTCCCCCATGAAGAACGAGCGCCTGGAGCTTTTCCAGATCCTGCGCACTCAGCTCGCTACCACCAGGGCGGTCATTCTGGCCGGGGACTTCAACTGCCCTGTGGAGGGTGACGGAAGGAGTTCTTCTGCGTCGGCGAAGCTCGATGTAACATCTAAACTGCTGATCGAGATGGTGACCGAGGCCTCTCTCAGGGACGCGGTGGGTTCTATGGGGCCGGCATCAGCCAACTACACCTGGTGTCGGTCCGATGGCTCACTGCGTTCCAGGATTGACTTCGTGTTCACCTCTCGGTCAGTAGCACAGGTAAGCCACTCTATGATCCCTTGCTTCTTCTCTGACCACAGGGGTATTCTCTTTGAGGGCGCCGTGGGCAACGGTTTTCCACCCGGCCCCGGCTCCTGGAAGCTGAATTGCTCCTTGCTGGAAAATGAGGAGTTGTTGGAGGAGATTAGAGATGTCTACGTGTGCCTTCGTAACGACAAATTTTCCTTTAGCAGGTTGTCGGATTGGTGGGAATATGTTAAAGTCAATATCCGTTGTTTCTTCCAGGCGAGAGGCCGCCAGCAGGCGGCCCGGCGCAAGGGGGACCTGAGGGAGATGCAGCGCGAGCTGCGTTCCCTTCAGGACCTCGAGCGCTGTGGCTGGGACGTCAGGGATATGCTGGAGGACGCCAAGAAGGGTCTCAAGGGGCACTTTGAGGAGGAATCGCGGCAGATCATCTTCCGTTCCAAGGTGGAGCATCTGGAGAAGGGTGAGAAATGTAACTCTTTCTTTTTCAGAAAGGTCCACTCAGGCCACACGCCCGTCACAGAGATGAGGGATGGAGACGGCAACATGAGAAGGGGGAAGAAGGAAGTGATGGGCGTCGTCCGCGACTACTACCGCGACCTCTACTCCCCGAAACCCACCGACGAAGATGCAGCGCAAGAGTTCCTGTCAGGTATCACGAATCCTCTTGATCCTACAGGTGCTGAGGCTCTGAACGCCCCTCTGACGGTGGCCGAAGTCCTCGCTGCCGCTAAATCCTTTAAGGTCGGAAGGACTCCGGGTAGCGACGGTCTCCCCGCCGAGCTATACGTAGCTCTGGGGGACCTGATCTGCTCGGATCTGAAAGATCTCTACGAGGAGATGGTGGTGGCGGGGACGATGCCGCCGTCGTTGCGGGAAGGCTTGATCACGATCTTGTACAAGCAGAAGGGGGAAAGATGCGACCTGAAGAATTGGCGTCCCATCTCGCTCCTCAACGTGGACTACAAGATCCTGGCCAAGGTGATGTCAACGAGGTTGAAGGCAGTCATCGGCAGCGTCATCCACCCGGACCAAACCTGCGCCATTCCTGGTCGGAGGATCGCGGACAGCTTAGCCCTGGTGAGAGACACATTGCACTACATCGGAGACCGCCGTGCACACGCGGCCCTGGTCAGCCTGGATCAGGAGAAGGCCTTCGATCGTGTCTCTCACGATTTCATGGCGAAAGCCCTCCGCCAACTTGGTGTGGGTGAGTGGTTCTGTCGTATGGTTAACCTCATGTATCTTGACATCCACAGCTCGGTGATGGTGAACGGCTGGAAAACTGACCCCTTTTCGGTTCGCTCCGGGGTCAGACAAGGCTGCCCGCTCTCTCCCCTCCTTTTTGTTTGTGTTATAGAACTGTTCGCAGAATCTATCCGGCAGAATCGAGGGATCAGAGGGATCATCGCACCGGGCTCAGGAAATCTGGAAGTCAAGTGTTCGCTCTACATGGACGATGTGACCGTCTTCTGCGCTGACCAGTCGTCGGTGTCAACGCTCGTCCAGACCTGCGAACGCTTCGGCCGAGCCTCAGGGGCTAAGGTGAACTGTGGAAAGTCAGAGGCCATGCTCTTCGGAGAGTGGCACCTGGCCTCCCCTGCTTTCTTTCCTTTCACAGTGCAGCCGGACTTCATCAAGATCTTGGGAGTCTGGTTCGGAAAGGAAGGCGCCGCCCTGAGGTCTTGGGACGAAAGACTCAAGAAAATCAATCAGCGAATCGGGCTTTGGAGCCTACGTCGGCTCACCATCGAGGGAAAGGCGCTCGTCCTGAGGAATGAGATCCTGCCTGTGCTCCAGTACACCGCACAGGCCTGGCCCCCACTGGCAACGGTGGCGCGGGCCATCACCAGGACCGTCTTCCACTTTGTGTGGGGCTCCAAAATGGACCGGGTGAAGCGGAGCATCATGTACAAGGACCGGCTCAAGGGAGGTAAGAATGTCCCCGATATTCCAACCCTTCTAAGATCGGCTTTTGTTTGTGATTGTGTTCGCAGAACCCTGAGTACAGTCAGCGGATCCGCGGGGAAGGCCATGTCTCGTTTGTTCCTGCTCCCCCTCTGGCGAGGGCTCGGCTGGGAGAAATGGGACAGCTCCGTCCCTTACAACTGGACCGTCCCGTGGTTCTACAAGGACGTGCCCAAGTTCGTGAGGGAGTTCCAGCTGGAGGGTCTTAAACCGGATCTGTGGAAGCCAAAGACCATCCACAAGCTCATCCGAGCTAGGGATGGCATGGAGGAGGTTCCAGGACTCACAGCGGACGCCACGAAGGTCGTTTGGGAGAACGTCTCTTCACGTCTGCTGACCAACGGGCACAAGGATCTGTCGTGGATGGCTATCCGAGGGGGGCTGCCCCTCAGGTCGTTCATGCATGCCCGCAACTTGAGCAAGACGAGGTACTGCCCACGGTGCCCCTACAAGGAGGAAACATCTTTGCACGTCTTTTGGGAGTGCCCTTTTGCTCAAGGCCTGTTGGACGAGCTGGAAGATGACTTTGAGGACTGTGTACCCAGGAGGGGCCTGACGTACCACGCGGTATTGTATGGGCTCTTCCAGGGGACTCACAGAGAGAGTGACATTCTGGAGGCCTGGCGACTTGTGAACTGTTTCAAGGACGCTATCTGGTTCGCCAGAAAAGGACTGACTTTGCGAAGAGAGGACATCACTTTTCAGGATTGTTGCAGGCTGATCCGCAGCCTGCAGCGGGACTATGCCATTCTGGATAGCCTGGCCGGTGAAGAGGAGGGAGAAGAGGACTGAGTCTTCGGCGACGTCTGTTTTTTCCCTTCCCCGTCCTCCCTTCATGTCTGTCGTGTTACTCAAATAAAGCTTCGGGCCTGTGATCATCCCCTCCCCTTTCCCTCTTTCCTCTTCCCCATCCCATCACATGTTTGATGCTTTTGCCGTTTAACCATTTTGTTTAGAGTTAGGGTAGGAAGTAGTGGTAGTATAGGAAGTATATTATTTCTTGTATTTACCTGTCCCCCCCTAAAATGTGTTAGTTATTGCCAGGGTAGGAAGTAGTGGTAGTATAGGAAGTATATTATTTCTTGCATTGCCTGTCCTCCCCTCATGTGTGTTGTGGTCAATCAATAAAGCTTCGGGCCTGTGACCTTCCCTCCCCCTCGTCCCTCTGTTTTTGTCACTCGTCTGTGTTTATTGCATTGACCAAAAGTATGTCAGTTAGGTTTGTAGTGCAGCATGTAGTGTTAGGATGTATTTCCTGTCGCCGTATGCCGCGCCGCATCCCTTAAGGATGAATGATATAGACTGAATTGTGGTATTGTAATACAGTTATGCGCTGCGTCGCAGTACCTTGTTATTTTTTGTATAAGACTTGGATGCAAATAAAAGCTTTTGTTCAATCCAAAAAATCTGAGGAAATCTTGTCTTCTCAGTATCTGATAGTCCAGCGGAAGAGGAGCGTATGTGGGGACCAAATATTAGGAATGGATTTTTAGAGAGGCAGGGAGTTGGAAATGGAAACGACGTCTTGGACTCTGCTCCACTCCACCTGCATTGCAACGGGCAAACAAAGACGCAGGCGGCAGGCAGGCAGGCAGGCAGGCAGGCGAGGCACGCCCCCATCCCTCATCAGATGCAGCGGCGCCCCGCGGGGGGGGCAAAGAGGGGGGGGGGGCATGCCGTTTTTTTCCCCCCCGCCCCCCTCTCGGGGGGCCCCCCCCAAACCATCGGTCGCCGCCTTTGGCTAAGATCAGTGAGTTCTGTTCTTATCAGTTTTACCTGGTAGTCCGCATTGGGGACCTATCCATCGATTTGGAACCGGGAGTGGAAATGGCCCTTGCTCGCCACCCACGCAGACCGGTATGCAGACCCCCAGGAGGGGGACCCCCTAATTCAGTTCAAAAACAGAATAAAGCCATTTGGCCAAAAAGCCTATGTTTTTTGTTTCCATTTTGTCTCCAATGTATTTATTGATTGACTGATTTGCTTTTCCATGACTGTAATGTATTGTATTGTAGTGTATTGTATTGTATTGTATTGTATTGCACTGTTTTGTATTGTGATTTGAATTGTTTCTTTGTTTGGTCTTCTTTGCTTCATGTCATATGTTCATTTCCTTTTTTCATTCAATGTGGTTTCCTCCTTGTTGAGTTTTTTATTTTCCTGACGATTCTTTTCCGACTGTTGCGTGCACCACCCACTTGTTGTGAGACTGGGTGTGGTCTAGGCAGATTTGCTGGCGCAGGGCCTAGCTTGCTGTCTGTCCGTCAATTCCTTCTTGGGTGGCCTTTTTGTTTTTCGACAGAAAGAGAGAAGGAAAGTTGCAAAGATCAGAGGGAGTCTCTTGTGTTTCTTGTAAGCGAGTGGATGACTCGAACACGACTTATTTGCCTTGCTTGCCTTCAGCAGTGGAAGTATTCTCCCGGGGTCCCTCGCAGAGAGTCCTACCGCTCTAGCGACACTTCTCGACCTTATGGCTAAGGTCAAGTGTTCAATCTGAGGAAAGCTTGTCTTCTCAGGATGAGAGCCAGGTGGAAGAGGAAGCGTATGCGCCGACTGAAGCAGGAAAGGAGAAAGATGAGGCAGAGATCCAAGGAAACGACGTCTTGGAATATTAGCTTCTCTCCGCCTGCTTTTTTTGTTCAATCTGGGACAAACAAAGACGCAGGCAGGCAGGCAGGCAGGCAGGCAGGCAGGCAGGCAGGCACACGCCATCGCTCCATTCCTTCATCAGGATGTCAGTCGGTGCAGGCACGCACGCGAGTGGGTGTGGTCTAAAGGAGGAGGGAGGGGCTTATGCAGATGTTTGTTTGTTTTGTTTTTTTCCCCCCTCCTGTCTCTCACCTTGACTTTCGAAAAGGAGCACTCTTCTCCTTTGGCTGTGGAGGGTTTGTCCGAGGGGCCTACCTTCCTTCCAAACCATTTCAGGTTATCGCTTCTCGGCCTTTTGGCTAAGATCAAGTGTAGTATCTGTTCTTATCAGTTTAATATCTGATAGTCCCCTATTTGGGGACCAAATATTAAATGGATTTTTAGAACAGGGAGTTGGAAATGGAGCTTGCTCTGTCCACTCCACGCATTGACCTGGTATTGCAGTACCTCCAGGACCGGTGCACCCTTTCCTAATTCAGTTCAAAAACAGAATAAAGCCATTTGGCCAAAAAGCCTATGTTTTTTGTTTCCATTTTGTCTCCAATGTATTTATTGATTGACTGATTTGCTTTTCCATGACTGTAATGTATTGTATTGTAGTGTATTGTATTGTATTGTATTGTATTGCACTGTTTTGTATTGTGATTTGAATTGTTTCTTTGTTTGGTCTTCTTTGCTTCATGTCATATGTTCATTTCCTTTTTTCATTCAATGTGGTTTCCTCCTTGTTGAGTTTTTTATTTTCCTGACGATTCTTTTCCGACTGTTGCGTGCACCACCCACTTGTTGTGAGACTGGGTGTGGTCTAGGCAGATTTGCTGGCGCAGGGCCTAGCTTGCTGTCTGTCCGTCAATTCCTTCTTGGGTGGCCTTTTTGTTTTTCGACAGAAAGAGAGAAGGAAAGTTGCAAAGATCAGAGGGAGTCTCTTGTGTTTCTTGTAAGCGAGTGGATGACTCGAACACGACTTATTTGCCTTGCTTGCCTTCAGCAGTGGAAGTATTCTCCCGGGGTCCCTCGCAGAGAGTCCTACCGCTCTAGCGACACTTCTCGACCTTATGGCTAAGGTCAAGTGTTCAATCTGAGGAAAGCTTGTCTTCTCAGGATGAGAGCCAGGTGGAAGAGGAAGCGTATGCGCCGACTGAAGCAGGAAAGGAGAAAGATGAGGCAGAGATCCAAGGAAACGACGTCTTGGAATATTAGCTTCTCTCCGCCTGCTTTTTTTGTTCAATCTGGGACAAACAAAGACGCAGGCAGGCAGGCAGGCAGGCAGGCAGGCAGGCAGGCAGGCACACGCCATCGCTCCATTCCTTCATCAGGATGTCAGTCGGTGCAGGCACGCACGCGAGTGGGTGTGGTCTAAAGGAGGAGGGAGGGGCTTATGCAGATGTTTGTTTGTTTTGTTTTTTTCCCCCCTCCTGTCTCTCACCTTGACTTTCGAAAAGGAGCACTCTTCTCCTTTGGCTGTGGAGGGTTTGTCCGAGGGGCCTACCTTCCTTCCAAACCATTTCAGGTTATCGCTTCTCGGCCTTTTGGCTAAGATCAAGTGTAGTATCTGTTCTTATCAGTTTAATATCTGATAGTCCCCTATTTGGGGACCAAATATTAAATGGATTTTTAGAACAGGGAGTTGGAAATGGAGCTTGCTCTGTCCACTCCACGCATTGACCTGGTATTGCAGTACCTCCAGGACCGGTGCACCCTTTCCTAATTCAGTTCAAAAACAGAATAAAGCCATTTGGCCAAAAAGCCTATGTTTTTTGTTTCCATTTTGTCTCCAATGTATTTATTGATTGACTGATTTGCTTTTCCATGACTGTAATGTATTGTATTGTAGTGTATTGTATTGTATTGTATTGTATTGCACTGTTTTGTATTGTGATTTGAATTGTTTCTTTGTTTGGTCTTCTTTGCTTCATGTCATATGTTCATTTCCTTTTTTCATTCAATGTGGTTTCCTCCTTGTTGAGTTTTTTATTTTCCTGACGATTCTTTTCCGACTGTTGCGTGCACCACCCACTTGTTGTGAGACTGGGTGTGGTCTAGGCAGATTTGCTGGCGCAGGGCCTAGCTTGCTGTCTGTCCGTCAATTCCTTCTTGGGTGGCCTTTTTGTTTTTCGACAGAAAGAGAGAAGGAAAGTTGCAAAGATCAGAGGGAGTCTCTTGTGTTTCTTGTAAGCGAGTGGATGACTCGAACACGACTTATTTGCCTTGCTTGCCTTCAGCAGTGGAAGTATTCTCCCGGGGTCCCTCGCAGAGAGTCCTACCGCTCTAGCGACACTTCTCGACCTTATGGCTAAGGTCAAGTGTTCAATCTGAGGAAAGCTTGTCTTCTCAGGATGAGAGCCAGGTGGAAGAGGAAGCGTATGCGCCGACTGAAGCAGGAAAGGAGAAAGATGAGGCAGAGATCCAAGGAAACGACGTCTTGGAATATTAGCTTCTCTCCGCCTGCTTTTTTTGTTCAATCTGGGACAAACAAAGACGCAGGCAGGCAGGCAGGCAGGCAGGCAGGCAGGCAGGCAGGCACACGCCATCGCTCCATTCCTTCATCAGGATGTCAGTCGGTGCAGGCACGCACGCGAGTGGGTGTGGTCTAAAGGAGGAGGGAGGGGCTTATGCAGATGTTTGTTTGTTTTGTTTTTTCCCCCCCTCCTGTCTCTCACCTTGACTTTCGAAAAGGAGCACTCTTCTCCTTTGGCTGTGGAGGGTTTGTCCGAGGGGCCTACCTTCCTTCCAAACCATTTCAGGTTATCGCTTCTCGGCCTTTTGGCTAAGATCAAGTGTAGTATCTGTTCTTATCAGTTTAATATCTGATAGTCCCCTATTTGGGGACCAAATATTAAATGGATTTTTAGAACAGGGAGTTGGAAATGGAGCTTGCTCTGTCCACTCCACGCATTGACCTGGTATTGCAGTACCTCCAGGACCGGTGCACCCTTTCCTAATTCAGTTCAAAAACAGAATAAAGCCATTTGGCCAAAAAGCCTATGTTTTTTGTTTCCATTTTGTCTCCAATGTATTTATTGATTGACTGATTTGCTTTTCCATGACTGTAATGTATTGTATTGTAGTGTATTGTATTGTATTGTATTGTATTGCACTGTTTTGTATTGTGATTTGAATTGTTTCTTTGTTTGGTCTTCTTTGCTTCATGTCATATGTTCATTTCCTTTTTTCATTCAATGTGGTTTCCTCCTTGTTGAGTTTTTTATTTTCCTGACGATTCTTTTCCGACTGTTGCGTGCACCACCCACTTGTTGTGAGACTGGGTGTGGTCTAGGCAGATTTGCTGGCGCAGGGCCTAGCTTGCTGTCTGTCCGTCAATTCCTTCTTGGGTGGCCTTTTTGTTTTTCGACAGAAAGAGAGAAGGAAAGTTGCAAAGATCAGAGGGAGTCTCTTGTGTTTCTTGTAAGCGAGTGGATGACTCGAACACGACTTATTTGCCTTGCTTGCCTTCAGCAGTGGAAGTATTCTCCCGGGGTCCCTCGCAGAGAGTCCTACCGCTCTAGCGACACTTCTCGACCTTATGGCTAAGGTCAAGTGTTCAATCTGAGGAAAGCTTGTCTTCTCAGGATGAGAGCCAGGTGGAAGAGGAAGCGTATGCGCCGACTGAAGCAGGAAAGGAGAAAGATGAGGCAGAGATCCAAGGAAACGACGTCTTGGAATATTAGCTTCTCTCCGCCTGCTTTTTTTGTTCAATCTGGGACAAACAAAGACGCAGGCAGGCAGGCAGGCAGGCAGGCAGGCAGGCAGGCAGGCACACGCCATCGCTCCATTCCTTCATCAGGATGTCAGTCGGTGCAGGCACGCACGCGAGTGGGTGTGGTCTAAAGGAGGAGGGAGGGGCTTATGCAGATGTTTGTTTGTTTTGTTTTTTTCCCCCCTCCTGTCTCTCACCTTGACTTTCGAAAAGGAGCACTCTTCTCCTTTGGCTGTGGAGGGTTTGTCCGAGGGGCCTACCTTCCTTCCAAACCATTTCAGGTTATCGCTTCTCGGCCTTTTGGCCAAGACCAAGTGTAGTGTCTGATCAGTGGCTCTATACTTGTGGTTAGTGAGGAGTACAGGTTCCTCGGGTACCCTTCCCCTCGGCCTGGTGGGATCGTCCGGGTTTGCCATTGCCCGGACTTCACCCACCTGTTGCTATTGGGGGGGAGGCTTAGTCCCGGGGAAACGAGACGTGATCCCCCCAGTGAGTCCTCTGGATCACAACTTGTGTATTTCAGAGGGACATTTTCGATCGCATCCCATATTTTGAGTCAGACATGGCTGACTCAGTCCCTGAGTACGCTAAGCTCAAGGACTCCCTCAGGATCTACCTGGTGGGAGGAGCGGAACGCTCCAAGGGCATAAGATACGTGGTGGAGGAGATCTTGGACAATCGTTTGAAGATCAACTACCGGGAGATTCTCGCCATTCAGGATTATCCAAAGCGTGGAGTTTACGATGTCACCTTCCGCTCCAGAGCTTTGATGGAGGACGCCGCCAGGAGAGCTGAGGCCACTAAAGATCAGTTAGCGCAGAAGAATGTAAAAGTGGTAAGGCACAACTTTGAAGAAAGGAAAACCATCACGGTAAGACTATACTCTCCATTCATAAAAGACGATGAAGTGATGCGTTTTATGTGCCTGTTTTTTGACAAAGTCACCTTTGAAGGCCGGATTATGAACGAATGCAAAGTCTGGACCTGCAAGTGGAGATTCCTGGCGAGCTTAAAAAGAAACGAAAGAGGTGAAGATATACTACCCCCTGCAAAATTCAGGTTTGGAAGAGCAAATGGAGAGCTATATTATAACGGTATGCCGCACTTCTGCAGGTTCTGTGGCGTCTATGGGCATTATGCGGATGCTTGCGACATAAAATGCAGAAATTGCGGCAGCAGAGAGCATGAAACCAAAGCATGCTCTCAACCCAGAAAATGCACTTTCTGTCAAAAAACAGGTCACCTATACAAAAGCTGCCCCCATAGACGCCCAGAAGAAGAAGCGGAAGAAGAAATGGAAGAGGAGCGGCCCGAGGCACCCCCACAACCACCACCGGCGGAGCCAGACTGCCCTGAAGGGGAGGAACAGGTAGGTCACTCAGAGAGTGTAGATAAGAGCGATGATATTACTTGCATGGGTACCACCGAGCCGACGGCCCCAAGGGAGAAGCGCGAGTCGTGGATAGAGGTTAAGAGGAAAAAGGGAAAAAAAAGGACCGACCCCTCCTCTGCTGGCATGCAGCGCAAAAGAGAGGAGAGGTTCAGTTCTGGGCGAAGGATAGGGTCCTCCGGCCTGAGCTCAGAGGAGCCCTCAGATTGTGAGGAGGGTCGCCAAAAAAAAGGGAGAACGGAAAGCGCGAAGGAAGAGGGGGAGGAAGGGATCCAGATGGACACCTCGGGCGTACCTGAGGGTCCGGTGATCCCGAAACCTCCGACTCAGCCTACCCAGGCTGAGGAGGAGAATACCAACCCCTCTCCTGAGTCTGAACAGATCCCGTGTGCGCAGCCCCCCCCCTGTGGAAGGTTCACCTTCGGACCGGAGGGGGGGGGGAAGACCCGGATGGCGACCCTCCAGACTTAGGGTCCTCGGATGAGGACCTAAACGGGCAAGCTCTGGAGTCTCAGGTCAGGTCCTTCCCTTTTTCCCCAAACGCAGCGACCTCTAAGGGGGCCGTTGGCGGCTACGCCCTGAGTGATAGTTCCTCCCCAGCCTCGATGCTAACAGTAGACTCCGAGCTCGAAGGCTCGGAGTTAGGGCAGTGTTAACTCTGCTGGTGGTAAGTATTCATCTGGAAATCGTTTTTTTACTATCACAAGAAGATTATTTATGTATTTATTGTTTTACTCTGGATTGGATCCCTTTCACTTCCCCAATGGCGGAGATTTCGGGAATTTCCTTCAACGTGAGGGGTGCCAAGTCCAAGACCAGACGGGCCGCTCTGTTTAACTATTTTTCCTGCCTGGCAGCCTCAATTTTTTTCCTGCAGGAGTGCGGTATAGATCACATGCGTTCTTACCATAAATATAAAAAGGATTGGAAGCTCGGGCCCTCCGTGTGGTCAGGGTCCAACGAGTCCAGAGCTTCCGGCGTGGCAATCCTTTTTAAAGGCAACGTTTTAATCGATTTTATACAAGAGATACTTCCAGGACGTATTTTATTGGTTAAGGTTATTATCGATGGTTTTAAGTGGCAACTTTTAAACATCTATGCACCTCCCGACAAGCAAGAGAGGGCTAAAATGCTGGAGACCATCCCCCTTTTTATTAACACAACGGAGCCATTGATAATGGCGGGGGATTTTAACTGTGTTTTAAGAGGAGAACGCCGGCTCACGAATAGTTCCTCTAGGAACTATGACAAAACCTCCGGCATGTTAAAAAACCTTACCCTGGACTGTAGACTCAGAGACGTTTATAAAGACTGCAACAGAGGTATGCCGGAGGGAGCCGGCGTTACCTGGAGCAATGCCTCGTGCAGCTCCAGGATAGACTATATTTTTACCTCACAGAATGTGTTGCCTTTATCTTGTAGCGTTTTAACCAATATTTTATCTGACCATAGAGTTTTAAGTTTTAAAGTGAAAGCTAATGAAAATTCCTTTAAAGGTCAGAGGTCCTGGAAGTTAAATGTCTCGCTTTTAGATGATCCGCAGGTTTGTAAAGATTTTATTGAATTTTATCAGAGATGCAGGCGGGCTAGAGATCCTAGTGTCCCCATCTGTAAGTGGTGGGGCAAAATAAAACACCGCATCAGACGCTTTTTTACAGAAAGGGGGATACAAAAGAAGAAGGGGGAGCTGGCTTTTTATGAGGATCTCAACGCCCGCCTGCAAACCCTGTATAAATTGGAAAAAGCTGGCTTGGAAGTACAAAATGATATTTTAAACTTAAAAGAGGAAATCTCCAAGTGTCTAGAGCACAAAGGGAAGGAAATCATTTTCCGTACTAAAATACATCATATTGAGGAAAATGAGAAGTGCTCTAGATACTTTTTTAAAAAAATAAGCGACAACAAAACCACGATTGAGAATATAGAAGGAGATACTAATATACAGGGTATTTTAACAAAAGCCCACGCCTTTTACTCAGACCTTTTTAGCACTAAACCTGTGGATCATAGTTTTTTAGTTGACTCGCTGAAGGAGGTTAAGACCGTTTTATCCCCTGCTTCCAAAGTTTTTTTATTGCAGATGCCCGAGGAGCAGGAGGTTTTACAATCTTTAAGAAGTTTTAAAGCAGGTAAGGTACCTGGCCCCGACGGGTTACCCTATGAATTTTATATAAAATTCTACGATATATTAAAAGACGATCTTATTAATCTTATTAAGGATGTTTTTACTTCTAAGAAGCTCCCCAAATCCTGGAGGAAGGGTGAGGTCTCCCTTTTATTTAAAAAAGGTGACAAGTCAGATTTGAAGAACTGGAGACCAATCACCCTCCTCAATGTGGATTACAAACTAATGGCAAAGCTCTGTGCAAACCGCCTAAAGACCGTCATCCCGCAGATAATCCATTCGAACCAGGTCTGCGGGGTGCCAGGTAGGAGCGTGTGGGACACCCTCAACTTAATTAAAGACGTAATAGAGGAGGTAAAAAGTAGGAAAAGCAAGTTGGCCATCTTGTCACTTGACTTTGAAAAAGCGTTCGATAGGGTGTCCCACTTTTATCTTTTTAAGGTTTTAGATCGCATGGGGGTACCCGAGGGGTTTTTACTGTCTCTAAAGGCTTTTTATAAGGATTGTAGGAGTAAAATTTTAATCAATGGTTTTAAGACGCAGGAGGTATTTTTAAAATCAGGTGTGAAGCAGGGGTGTCCCTTGTCCCCACTGCTTTTCATATGTGCGCTGGAACCCCTATTATGTGCGATAAGAAACGACAAAAAGATACGCGGCGTGCCCCTGCCCGGAGGTGGAGGGGTGGAAGCCAAAGCAGTGGGGTACATGGATGACGTCACAGTTTTTTGTCAGGACACCCCTGCGATACAGAGAACGCTGAAACAGATTGATTTTTACTGTTGTGCCTCAGGTTTTAAGATAAATTATGATAAAAGTAGTCTTTTAAACGTTGGAGGCATGACTCTTACCGATATTCCAATCCCTGCGTCTGAGGCGGTTAAAATTTTAGGCGTCTCCTTCAGCGAGTCAAATAATGGGGTGTCTAGTTGGGACTTGGTGGCTGAAAAAATAAACAAGAAATTATGTATGTGGAGCCTAAGGAAATTAAGCATGGAGGGGAGGGTTCTGATTTTAAAAATGGTAATACTCCCGATTTTATTATACTTGAGTCTGGTGTTCCCTCCCCCCACGGTTTTACTCAGAAAAATTACCAAGTCTTGTTTTACATTTTTTTGGAATTCTAAAGCAGAAAAGATTAAGAGAGAACTGGTGGTGAGATCCAAGAAAAAAAGGCGGTAAGGATTTCCCAGATTTTAACAGGTTCCTTTTAATTAAGTATTTTTGTTATTGTTTTAATGGGCTTTTTAAAGATCACTATTGGTCATACCTTTTAAGATACAACACGGGTGCTTTTATGAGGAAAATGGGCTGGTTTAAGACAGTTTTAACTTCACCTTATTCTTTTAACCTCCCACCGCACTGCAGTATCTTGGAGAAAATAGTGAGCCTTTTTAATCTAAAAGATAGAACCACTGAAGAATTAAAACACAGCAAAAGGATTATCACGATATTAAGAGGGGAAGAAAATACAATACAAATTGAGAATTTTAATGTAGAAACTAGTGCTAACATATGGAGTCTAACTAGTTGTTTCCCTCTTTTTAATCAGCAGCTGGACCTGGCCTGGAGTTGCGTGCACCAGTGTCTTCCGTGCCGGGCTTTCCAATACAGAAGAGGATACGCCAGGTCCGCCGTCTGCCCGAGGGAGGGCTGCCAGGCAGAGGAAACCGTGCTTCATATTTTTTGGGAGTGTGCTTTTGCGAAGGACTTATGGACTAAAATACTCCCTTTGTTGGCTAAGATGGCGGGCCGGGGAGGCCCGGCAAAAAAAATGGCCCTTATTGGGCCCCTCCGGGGGCCCCCGCCGCGGCCGGGGGGGGGGGGGGGGGGGGGGGGGGGGGGGGGGGGGGGCCCGCGGGGGGGGGGGGGGGAAATTTTTTTTTTTAAAAAAGATTTTTTTTCTTTTTTTTTTTTTTTTTTTTTTTTTTTTTTTATTTTTTTTTTTTTTTTATTTTTTTTTTTAAAAAAAAAACCTTTTTTATAAAAAAAATTTTTTAAAAAAAAAAAAAAAAAAAAAAAAAAACCAATTTTTTTTTTTTTTTTTTTTTTTTTTTTTTTTTTTTTTTTTTTTTAATTTAAAAAAAAAAATATTATTTATTTTTTTTTAAAAAAAAAATTTTTTCGTTCTGGTTTTTTTTTTAAAAAAAAAAAAAAAAATTTTCTTATCAGTTTAATATCTGATAGTCCCCTATTTGGGGACCAAATATTAAATGGATTTTTAGAACAGGGAGTTGGAAATGGAGCTTGCTCTGTCCACTCCACGCATTGACCTGGTATTGCAGTACCTCCAGGACCGGTGCACCCTTTCCTAATTCAGTTCAAAAACAGAATAAAGCCATTTGGCCAAAAAGCCTATGTTTTTTGTTTCCATTTTGTCTCCAATGTATTTATTGATTGACTGATTTGCTTTTCCATGACTGTAATGTATTGTATTGTAGTGTATTGTATTGTATTGTATTGTATTGCACTGTTTTGTATTGTGATTTGAATTGTTTCTTTGTTTGGTCTTCTTTGCTTCATGTCATATGTTCATTTCCTTTTTTCATTCAATGTGGTTTCCTCCTTGTTGAGTTTTTTATTTTCCTGACGATTCTTTTCCGACTGTTGCGTGCACCACCCACTTGTTGTGAGACTGGGTGTGGTCTAGGCAGATTTGCTGGCGCAGGGCCTAGCTTGCTGTCTGTCCGTCAATTCCTTCTTGGGTGGCCTTTTTGTTTTTCGACAGAAAGAGAGAAGGAAAGTTGCAAAGATCAGAGGGAGTCTCTTGTGTTTCTTGTAAGCGAGTGGATGACTCGAACACGACTTATTTGCCTTGCTTGCCTTCAGCAGTGGAAGTATTCTCCCGGGGTCCCTCGCAGAGAGTCCTACCGCTCTAGCGACACTTCTCGACCTTATGGCTAAGGTCAAGTGTTCAAATCTGAGGAAAGCTTGTCTTCTCAGGATGAGAGCCAGGTGGAAGAGGAAGCGTATGCGCCGACTGAAGCAGGAAAGGAGAAAGATGAGGCAGAGATCCAAGGAAACGACGTCTTGGAATATTAGCTTCTCTCCGCCTGCTTTCTTTTTTTTGTTCAATCTGGGACAAACAAAGACGCAGGCAGGCAGGCAGGCAGGCAGGCAGGCAGGCAGGCAGGAGAGAGAGAGAGAGAGAGAAGCACACGCCATCGCTCCATTCCTTCATCAGGATGTCAGTCGGTGCAGGCACGCACGCGAGTGGGTGTGGTCTAAAGGAGGAGGGAGGGGCTTATGCAGATGTTTGTTTGTTTTGTTTTTTTCCCCCCCTCCTGTCTCTCACCTTGACTTTCGAAAAGGAGCACTCTTCTCCTTTGGCTGTGGAGGGTTTGTCCGAGGGGCCTACCTTCCTTCCAAACCATTTCAGGTTATCGCTTCTCGGCCTTTTGGCTAAGATCAAGTGTAGTATCTGTTCTTATCAGTTTAATATCTGATAGTCCCCTATTTGGGGACCAAATATTAAATGGATTTTTAGAACAGGGAGTTGGAAATGGAGCTTGCTCTGTCCACTCCACGCATTGACCTGGTATTGCAGTACCTCCAGGACCGGTGCACCCTTTCCTAATTCAGTTCAAAAACAGAATAAAGCCATTTGGCCAAAAAGCCTATGTTTTTTGTTTCCATTTTGTCTCCAATGTATTTATTGATTGACTGATTTGCTTTTCCATGACTGTAATGTATTGTATTGTAGTGTATTGTATTGTATTGTATTGTATTGCACTGTTTTGTATTGTGATTTGAATTGTTTCTTTGTTTGGTCTTCTTTGCTTCATGTCATATGTTCATTTCCTTTTTTCATTCAATGTGGTTTCCTCCTTGTTGAGTTTTTTATTTTCCTGACGATTCTTTTCCGACTGTTGCGTGCACCACCCACTTGTTGTGAGACTGGGTGTGGTCTAGGCAGATTTGCTGGCGCAGGGCCTAGCTTGCTGTCTGTCCGTCAATTCCTTCTTGGGTGGCCTTTTTGTTTTTCGACAGAAAGAGAGAAGGAAAGTTGCAAAGATCAGAGGGAGTCTCTTGTGTTTCTTGTAAGCGAGTGGATGACTCGAACACGACTTATTTGCCTTGCTTGCCTTCAGCAGTGGAAGTATTCTCCCGGGGTCCCTCGCAGAGAGTCCTACCGCTCTAGCGACACTTCTCGACCTTATGGCTAAGGTCAAGTGTTCAAAAATCTGAGGAAAGCTTGTCTTCTCAGGATGAGAGCCAGGTGGAAGAGGAAGCGTATGCGCCGACTGAAGCAGGAAAGGAGAAAGATGAGGCAGAGATCCAAGGAAACGACGTCTTGGAATATTAGCTTCTCTCCGCCTGCTTTCTTTTTTTTGTTCAATCTGGGACAAACAAAGACGCGCAGGCAGGCAGGCAGGCAGGCAGGCAGGCAGGCAGGCAGGCACGCACGCACGCACGCACGCACGCACGCACGCACGCACGCACGCCCCATCGCTCCATTCCTTCATCAGGATGTCAGTCGGTGCAGGCACGCACGCGAGTGGGTGTGGTCTAAAGGAGGAGGGAGGGGCTTATGCAGATGTTTGTTTGTTTTGTTTTTTTCCCCCCTCCTGTCTCTCACCTTGACTTTCGAAAAGGAGCACTCTTCTCCTTTGGCTGTGGAGGGTTTGTCCGAGGGGCCTACCTTCCTTCCAAACCATTTCAGGTTATCGCTTCTCGGCCTTTTGGCTAAGATCAAGTGTAGTATCTGTTCTTATCAGTTTAATATCTGATAGTCCCCTATTTGGGGACCAAATATTAAATGGATTTTTAGAACAGGGAGTTGGAAATGGAGCTTGCTCTGTCCACTCCACGCATTGACCTGGTATTGCAGTACCTCCAGGACCGGTGCACCCTTTCCTAATTCAGTTCAAAAACAGAATAAAGCCATTTGGCCAAAAAGCCTATGTTTTTTGTTTCCATTTTGTCTCCAATGTATTTATTGATTGACTGATTTGCTTTTCCATGACTGTAATGTATTGTATTGTAGTGTATTGTATTGTATTGTATTGTATTGCACTGTTTTGTATTGTGATTTGAATTGTTTCTTTGTTTGGTCTTCTTTGCTTCATGTCATATGTTCATTTCCTTTTTTCATTCAATGTGGTTTCCTCCTTGTTGAGTTTTTTATTTTCCTGACGATTCTTTTCCGACTGTTGCGTGCACCACCCACTTGTTGTGAGACTGGGTGTGGTCTAGGCAGATTTGCTGGCGCAGGGCCTAGCTTGCTGTCTGTCCGTCAATTCCTTCTTGGGTGGCCTTTTTGTTTTTCGACAGAAAGAGAGAAGGAAAGTTGCAAAGATCAGAGGGAGTCTCTTGTGTTTCTTGTAAGCGAGTGGATGACTCGAACACGACTTATTTGCCTTGCTTGCCTTCAGCAGTGGAAGTATTCTCCCGGGGTCCCTCGCAGAGAGTCCTACCGCTCTAGCGACACTTCTCGACCTTATGGCTAAGGTCAAGTGTTCAAAAATCTGAGGAAAGCTTGTCTTCTCAGGATGAGAGCCAGGTGGAAGAGGAAGCGTATGCGCCGACTGAAGCAGGAAAGGAGAAAGATGAGGCAGAGATCCAAGGAAACGACGTCTTGGAATATTAGCTTCTCTCCGCCTGCTTTCTTTTTTTTGTTCAATCTGGGACAAACAAAGACGCGCAGGCAGGCAGGCAGGCAGGCAGGCAGGCAGGCAGGCAGGCAGAGAGAGAGAGCACGCACGCACGACGGCACACGCCATCGCTCCATTCCTTCATCAGGATGTCAGTCGGTGCAGGCACGCACGCGAGTGGGTGTGGTCTAAAGGAGGAGGGAGGGGCTTATGCAGATGTTTGTTTGTTTTGTTTTTTTCCCCCCTCCTGTCTCTCACCTTGACTTTCGAAAAGGAGCACTCTTCTCCTTTGGCTGTGGAGGGTTTGTCCGAGGGGCCTACCTTCCTTCCAAACCATTTCAGGTTATCGCTTCTCGGCCTTTTGGCTAAGATCAAGTGTAGTATCTGTTCTTATCAGTTTAATATCTGATAGTCCCCTATTTGGGGACCAAATATTAAATGGATTTTTAGAACAGGGAGTTGGAAATGGAGCTTGCTCTGTCCACTCCACGCATTGACCTGGTATTGCAGTACCTCCAGGACCGGTGCACCCTTTCCTAATTCAGTTCAAAAACAGAATAAAGCCATTTGGCCAAAAAGCCTATGTTTTTTGTTTCCATTTTGTCTCCAATGTATTTATTGATTGACTGATTTGCTTTTCCATGACTGTAATGTATTGTATTGTAGTGTATTGTATTGTATTGTATTGTATTGCACTGTTTTGTATTGTGATTTGAATTGTTTCTTTGTTTGGTCTTCTTTGCTTCATGTCATATGTTCATTTCCTTTTTTCATTCAATGTGGTTTCCTCCTTGTTGAGTTTTTTATTTTCCTGACGATTCTTTTCCGACTGTTGCGTGCACCACCCACTTGTTGTGAGACTGGGTGTGGTCTAGGCAGATTTGCTGGCGCAGGGCCTAGCTTGCTGTCTGTCCGTCAATTCCTTCTTGGGTGGCCTTTTTGTTTTTCGACAGAAAGAGAGAAGGAAAGTTGCAAAGATCAGAGGGAGTCTCTTGTGTTTCTTGTAAGCGAGTGGATGACTCGAACACGACTTATTTGCCTTGCTTGCCTTCAGCAGTGGAAGTATTCTCCCGGGGTCCCTCGCAGAGAGTCCTACCGCTCTAGCGACACTTCTCGACCTTATGGCTAAGGTCAAGTGTTCAAAAATCTGAGGAAAGCTTGTCTTCTCAGGATGAGAGCCAGGTGGAAGAGGAAGCGTATGCGCCGACTGAAGCAGGAAAGGAGAAAGATGAGGCAGAGATCCAAGGAAACGACGTCTTGGAATATTAGCTTCTCTCCGCCTGCTTTCTTTTTTTTTGTTCAATCTGGGACAAACAAAGACGCAGGCAGGCAGGCAGGCAGGCAGGCAGGCAGGCAGGCAGGCAGGCACGCACGCACGCACGCACGCACGCACGCACGCACGCCACGCCCCCATCGCTCCATTCCTTCATCAGGATGTCAGTCGGTGCAGGCACGCACGCGAGTGGGTGTGGTCTAAAGGAGGAGGGAGGGGCTTATGCAGATGTTTGTTTGTTTTGTTTTTTCCCCCCCTCCTGTCTCTCACCTTGACTTTCGAAAAGGAGCACTCTTCTCCTTTGGCTGTGGAGGGTTTGTCCGAGGGGCCTACCTTCCTTCCAAACCATTTCAGGTTATCGCTTCTCGGCCTTTTGGCTAAGATCAAGTGTAGTATCTGTTCTTATCAGTTTAATATCTGATAGTCCCCTATTTGGGGACCAAATATTAAATGGATTTTTAGAACAGGGAGTTGGAAATGGAGCTTGCTCTGTCCACTCCACGCATTGACCTGGTATTGCAGTACCTCCAGGACCGGTGCACCCTTTCCTAATTCAGTTCAAAAACAGAATAAAGCCATTTGGCCAAAAAGCCTATGTTTTTTGTTTCCATTTTGTCTCCAATGTATTTATTGATTGACTGATTTGCTTTTCCATGACTGTAATGTATTGTATTGTAGTGTATTGTATTGTATTGTATTGTATTGCACTGTTTTGTATTGTGATTTGAATTGTTTCTTTGTTTGGTCTTCTTTGCTTCATGTCATATGTTCATTTCCTTTTTTCATTCAATGTGGTTTCCTCCTTGTTGAGTTTTTTATTTTCCTGACGATTCTTTTCCGACTGTTGCGTGCACCACCCACTTGTTGTGAGACTGGGTGTGGTCTAGGCAGATTTGCTGGCGCAGGGCCTAGCTTGCTGTCTGTCCGTCAATTCCTTCTTGGGTGGCCTTTTTGTTTTTCGACAGAAAGAGAGAAGGAAAGTTGCAAAGATCAGAGGGAGTCTCTTGTGTTTCTTGTAAGCGAGTGGATGACTCGAACACGACTTATTTGCCTTGCTTGCCTTCAGCAGTGGAAGTATTCTCCCGGGGTCCCTCGCAGAGAGTCCTACCGCTCTAGCGACACTTCTCGACCTTATGGCTAAGGTCAAGTGTTCAAAAATCTGAGGAAAGCTTGTCTTCTCAGGATGAGAGCCAGGTGGAAGAGGAAGCGTATGCGCCGACTGAAGCAGGAAAGGAGAAAGATGAGGCAGAGATCCAAGGAAACGACGTCTTGGAATATTAGCTTCTCTCCGCCTGCTTTCTTTTTTTTTGTTCAATCTGGGACAAACAAAGACGCAGGCAGGCAGGCAGGCAGGCAGGCAGGCAGGCAGGCAGGCAGGCACGCACGCACGCACGCACGCACGCACGCACGCACGCACGCACGCCCCATCGCTCCATTCCTTCATCAGGATGTCAGTCGGTGCAGGCACGCACGCGAGTGGGTGTGGTCTAAAGGAGGAGGGAGGGGCTTATGCAGATGTTTGTTTGTTTTGTTTTTTTCCCCCCTCCTGTCTCTCACCTTGACTTTCGAAAAGGAGCACTCTTCTCCTTTGGCTGTGGAGGGTTTGTCCGAGGGGCCTACCTTCCTTCCAAACCATTTCAGGTTATCGCTTCTCGGCCTTTTGGCTAAGATCAAGTGTAGTATCTGTTCTTATCAGTTTAATATCTGATAGTCCCCTATTTGGGGACCAAATATTAAATGGATTTTTAGAACAGGGAGTTGGAAATGGAGCTTGCTCTGTCCACTCCACGCATTGACCTGGTATTGCAGTACCTCCAGGACCGGTGCACCCTTTCCTAATTCAGTTCAAAAACAGAATAAAGCCATTTGGCCAAAAAGCCTATGTTTTTTGTTTCCATTTTGTCTCCAATGTATTTATTGATTGACTGATTTGCTTTTCCATGACTGTAATGTATTGTATTGTAGTGTATTGTATTGTATTGTATTGTATTGCACTGTTTTGTATTGTGATTTGAATTGTTTCTTTGTTTGGTCTTCTTTGCTTCATGTCATATGTTCATTTCCTTTTTTCATTCAATGTGGTTTCCTCCTTGTTGAGTTTTTTATTTTCCTGACGATTCTTTTCCGACTGTTGCGTGCACCACCCACTTGTTGTGAGACTGGGTGTGGTCTAGGCAGATTTGCTGGCGCAGGGCCTAGCTTGCTGTCTGTCCGTCAATTCCTTCTTGGGTGGCCTTTTTGTTTTTCGACAGAAAGAGAGAAGGAAAGTTGCAAAGATCAGAGGGAGTCTCTTGTGTTTCTTGTAAGCGAGTGGATGACTCGAACACGACTTATTTGCCTTGCTTGCCTTCAGCAGTGGAAGTATTCTCCCGGGGTCCCTCGCAGAGAGTCCTACCGCTCTAGCGACACTTCTCGACCTTATGGCTAAGGTCAAGTGTTCAAAAATCTGAGGAAAGCTTGTCTTCTCAGGATGAGAGCCAGGTGGAAGAGGAAGCGTATGCGCCGACTGAAGCAGGAAAGGAGAAAGATGAGGCAGAGATCCAAGGAAACGACGTCTTGGAATATTAGCTTCTCTCCGCCTGCTTTCTTTTTTTTGTTCAATCTGGGACAAACAAAGACGCGCAGGCAGGCAGGCAGGCAGGCAGGCAGGCAGGCAGGCAGGCAGCAGCAGCAGCACGCACGCACGCACGCACGCACGCGCACACGCCATCGCTCCATTCCTTCATCAGGATGTCAGTCGGTGCAGGCACGCACGCGAGTGGGTGTGGTCTAAAGGAGGAGGGAGGGGCTTATGCAGATGTTTGTTTGTTTTGTTTTTTTCCCCCCTCCTGTCTCTCACCTTGACTTTCGAAAAGGAGCACTCTTCTCCTTTGGCTGTGGAGGGTTTGTCCGAGGGGCCTACCTTCCTTCCAAACCATTTCAGGTTATCGCTTCTCGGCCTTTTGGCTAAGATCAAGTGTAGTATCTGTTCTTATCAGTTTAATATCTGATAGTCCCCTATTTGGGGACCAAATATTAAATGGATTTTTAGAACAGGGAGTTGGAAATGGAGCTTGCTCTGTCCACTCCACGCATTGACCTGGTATTGCAGTACCTCCAGGACCGGTGCACCCTTTCCTAATTCAGTTCAAAAACAGAATAAAGCCATTTGGCCAAAAAGCCTATGTTTTTTGTTTCCATTTTGTCTCCAATGTATTTATTGATTGACTGATTTGCTTTTCCATGACTGTAATGTATTGTATTGTAGTGTATTGTATTGTATTGTATTGTATTGCACTGTTTTGTATTGTGATTTGAATTGTTTCTTTGTTTGGTCTTCTTTGCTTCATGTCATATGTTCATTTCCTTTTTTCATTCAATGTGGTTTCCTCCTTGTTGAGTTTTTTATTTTCCTGACGATTCTTTTCCGACTGTTGCGTGCACCACCCACTTGTTGTGAGACTGGGTGTGGTCTAGGCAGATTTGCTGGCGCAGGGCCTAGCTTGCTGTCTGTCCGTCAATTCCTTCTTGGGTGGCCTTTTTGTTTTTCGACAGAAAGAGAGAAGGAAAGTTGCAAAGATCAGAGGGAGTCTCTTGTGTTTCTTGTAAGCGAGTGGATGACTCGAACACGACTTATTTGCCTTGCTTGCCTTCAGCAGTGGAAGTATTCTCCCGGGGTCCCTCGCAGAGAGTCCTACCGCTCTAGCGACACTTCTCGACCTTATGGCTAAGGTCAAGTGTTCAAATCTGAGGAAAGCTTGTCTTCTCAGGATGAGAGCCAGGTGGAAGAGGAAGCGTATGCGCCGACTGAAGCAGGAAAGGAGAAAGATGAGGCAGAGATCCAAGGAAACGACGTCTTGGAATATTAGCTTCTCTCCGCCTGCTTTTTTTTTTGTTCAATCTGGGACAAACAAAGACGCAGGCAGGCAGGCAGGCAGGCAGGCAGGCAGGCAGGCAGCAAGCAGCACGCACGCACCCCCCCGCACACGCCATCGCTCCATTCCTTCATCAGGATGTCAGTCGGTGCAGGCACGCACGCGAGTGGGTGTGGTCTAAAGGAGGAGGGAGGGGCTTATGCAGATGTTTGTTTGTTTTGTTTTTTTCCCCCCTCCTGTCTCTCACCTTGACTTTCGAAAAGGAGCACTCTTCTCCTTTGGCTGTGGAGGGTTTGTCCGAGGGGCCTACCTTCCTTCCAAACCATTTCAGGTTATCGCTTCTCGGCCTTTTGGCTAAGATCAAGTGTAGTATCTGTTCTTATCAGTTTAATATCTGATAGTCCCCTATTTGGGGACCAAATATTAAATGGATTTTTAGAACAGGGAGTTGGAAATGGAGCTTGCTCTGTCCACTCCACGCATTGACCTGGTATTGCAGTACCTCCAGGACCGGTGCACCCTTTCCTAATTCAGTTCAAAAACAGAATAAAGCCATTTGGCCAAAAAGCCTATGTTTTTTGTTTCCATTTTGTCTCCAATGTATTTATTGATTGACTGATTTGCTTTTCCATGACTGTAATGTATTGTATTGTAGTGTATTGTATTGTATTGTATTGTATTGCACTGTTTTGTATTGTGATTTGAATTGTTTCTTTGTTTGGTCTTCTTTGCTTCATGTCATATGTTCATTTCCTTTTTTCATTCAATGTGGTTTCCTCCTTGTTGAGTTTTTTATTTTCCTGACGATTCTTTTCCGACTGTTGCGTGCACCACCCACTTGTTGTGAGACTGGGTGTGGTCTAGGCAGATTTGCTGGCGCAGGGCCTAGCTTGCTGTCTGTCCGTCAATTCCTTCTTGGGTGGCCTTTTTGTTTTTCGACAGAAAGAGAGAAGGAAAGTTGCAAAGATCAGAGGGAGTCTCTTGTGTTTCTTGTAAGCGAGTGGATGACTCGAACACGACTTATTTGCCTTGCTTGCCTTCAGCAGTGGAAGTATTCTCCCGGGGTCCCTCGCAGAGAGTCCTACCGCTCTAGCGACACTTCTCGACCTTATGGCTAAGGTCAAGTGTTCAAAAATCTGAGGAAAGCTTGTCTTCTCAGGATGAGAGCCAGGTGGAAGAGGAAGCGTATGCGCCGACTGAAGCAGGAAAGGAGAAAGATGAGGCAGAGATCCAAGGAAACGACGTCTTGGAATATTAGCTTCTCTCCGCCTGCTTTTTTTTTTTGTTCAATCTGGGACAAACAAAGACGCAGGCAGGCAGGCAGGCAGGCAGGCAGGCAGGCAGGCAGGAGAGAGAGAGAGAGAGAGAGAGCACACGCCATCGCTCCATTCCTTCATCAGGATGTCAGTCGGTGCAGGCACGCACGCGAGTGGGTGTGGTCTAAAGGAGGAGGGAGGGGCTTATGCAGATGTTTGTTTGTTTTGTTTTTTTCCCCCCCTCCTGTCTCTCACCTTGACTTTCGAAAAGGAGCACTCTTCTCCTTTGGCTGTGGAGGGTTTGTCCGAGGGGCCTACCTTCCTTCCAAACCATTTCAGGTTATCGCTTCTCGGCCTTTTGGCTAAGATCAAGTGTAGTATCTGTTCTTATCAGTTTAATATCTGATAGTCCCCTATTTGGGGACCAAATATTAAATGGATTTTTAGAACAGGGAGTTGGAAATGGAGCTTGCTCTGTCCACTCCACGCATTGACCTGGTATTGCAGTACCTCCAGGACCGGTGCACCCTTTCCTAATTCAGTTCAAAAACAGAATAAAGCCATTTGGCCAAAAAGCCTATGTTTTTTGTTTCCATTTTGTCTCCAATGTATTTATTGATTGACTGATTTGCTTTTCCATGACTGTAATGTATTGTATTGTAGTGTATTGTATTGTATTGTATTGTATTGCACTGTTTTGTATTGTGATTTGAATTGTTTCTTTGTTTGGTCTTCTTTGCTTCATGTCATATGTTCATTTCCTTTTTTCATTCAATGTGGTTTCCTCCTTGTTGAGTTTTTTATTTTCCTGACGATTCTTTTCCGACTGTTGCGTGCACCACCCACTTGTTGTGAGACTGGGTGTGGTCTAGGCAGATTTGCTGGCGCAGGGCCTAGCTTGCTGTCTGTCCGTCAATTCCTTCTTGGGTGGCCTTTTTGTTTTTCGACAGAAAGAGAGAAGGAAAGTTGCAAAGATCAGAGGGAGTCTCTTGTGTTTCTTGTAAGCGAGTGGATGACTCGAACACGACTTATTTGCCTTGCTTGCCTTCAGCAGTGGAAGTATTCTCCCGGGGTCCCTCGCAGAGAGTCCTACCGCTCTAGCGACACTTCTCGACCTTATGGCTAAGGTCAAGTGTTCAAAAATCTGAGGAAAGCTTGTCTTCTCAGGATGAGAGCCAGGTGGAAGAGGAAGCGTATGCGCCGACTGAAGCAGGAAAGGAGAAAGGATGAGGCAGAGATCCAAGGAAACGACGTCTTGGAATATTAGCTTCTCTCCGCCTGCTTTTTTTTTTGTTCAATCTGGGACAAACAAAGACGCAGGCAGGCAGGCAGGCAGGCAGGCAGGCAGGCAGGCAGAAAGCACACGCCATCGCTCCATTCCTTCATCAGGATGTCAGTCGGTGCAGGCACGCACGCGAGTGGGTGTGGTCTAAAGGAGGAGGGAGGGGCTTATGCAGATGTTTGTTTGTTTTGTTTTTTTCCCCCCTCCTGTCTCTCACCTTGACTTTCGAAAAGGAGCACTCTTCTCCTTTGGCTGTGGAGGGTTTGTCCGAGGGGCCTACCTTCCTTCCAAACCATTTCAGGTTATCGCTTCTCGGCCTTTTGGCTAAGATCAAGTGTAGTATCTGTTCTTATCAGTTTAATATCTGATAGTCCCCTATTTGGGGACCAAATATTAAATGGATTTTTAGAACAGGGAGTTGGAAATGGAGCTTGCTCTGTCCACTCCACGCATTGACCTGGTATTGCAGTACCTCCAGGACCGGTGCACCCTTTCCTAATTCAGTTCAAAAACAGAATAAAGCCATTTGGCCAAAAAGCCTATGTTTTTTGTTTCCATTTTGTCTCCAATGTATTTATTGATTGACTGATTTGCTTTTCCATGACTGTAATGTATTGTATTGTAGTGTATTGTATTGTATTGTATTGTATTGCACTGTTTTGTATTGTGATTTGAATTGTTTCTTTGTTTGGTCTTCTTTGCTTCATGTCATATGTTCATTTCCTTTTTTCATTCAATGTGGTTTCCTCCTTGTTGAGTTTTTTATTTTCCTGACGATTCTTTTCCGACTGTTGCGTGCACCACCCACTTGTTGTGAGACTGGGTGTGGTCTAGGCAGATTTGCTGGCGCAGGGCCTAGCTTGCTGTCTGTCCGTCAATTCCTTCTTGGGTGGCCTTTTTGTTTTTCGACAGAAAGAGAGAAGGAAAGTTGCAAAGATCAGAGGGAGTCTCTTGTGTTTCTTGTAAGCGAGTGGATGACTCGAACACGACTTATTTGCCTTGCTTGCCTTCAGCAGTGGAAGTATTCTCCCGGGGTCCCTCGCAGAGAGTCCTACCGCTCTAGCGACACTTCTCGACCTTATGGCTAAGGTCAAGTGTTCAAAATCTGAGGAAAGCTTGTCTTCTCAGGATGAGAGCCAGGTGGAAGAGGAAGCGTATGCGCCGACTGAAGCAGGAAAGGAGAAAGATGAGGCAGAGATCCAAGGAAACGACGTCTTGGAATATTAGCTTCTCTCCGCCTGCTTTTTTTTTTTGTTCAATCTGGGACAAACAAAGACGCAGGCAGGCAGGCAGGCAGGCAGGCAGGCAGGCAGGCAGGAGGAGGAGCAGCACGCACGCACGCACGCACGCACGCACGCGCACACGCCATCGCTCCATTCCTTCATCAGGATGTCAGTCGGTGCAGGCACGCACGCGAGTGGGTGTGGTCTAAAGGAGGAGGGAGGGGCTTATGCAGATGTTTGTTTGTTTTTGTTTTTTCCCCCCTCCTGTCTCTCACCTTGACTTTCGAAAAGGAGCACTCTTCTCCTTTGGCTGTGGAGGGTTTGTCCGAGGGGCCTACCTTCCTTCCAAACCATTTCAGGTTATCGCTTCTCGGCCTTTTGGCTAAGATCAAGTGTAGTATCTGTTCTTATCAGTTTAATATCTGATAGTCCCCTATTTGGGGACCAAATATTAAATGGATTTTTAGAACAGGGAGTTGGAAATGGAGCTTGCTCTGTCCACTCCACGCATTGACCTGGTATTGCAGTACCTCCAGGACCGGTGCACCCTTTCCTAATTCAGTTCAAAAACAGAATAAAGCCATTTGGCCAAAAAGCCTATGTTTTTTGTTTCCATTTTGTCTCCAATGTATTTATTGATTGACTGATTTGCTTTTCCATGACTGTAATGTATTGTATTGTAGTGTATTGTATTGTATTGTATTGTATTGCACTGTTTTGTATTGTGATTTGAATTGTTTCTTTGTTTGGTCTTCTTTGCTTCATGTCATATGTTCATTTCCTTTTTTCATTCAATGTGGTTTCCTCCTTGTTGAGTTTTTTATTTTCCTGACGATTCTTTTCCGACTGTTGCGTGCACCACCCACTTGTTGTGAGACTGGGTGTGGTCTAGGCAGATTTGCTGGCGCAGGGCCTAGCTTGCTGTCTGTCCGTCAATTCCTTCTTGGGTGGCCTTTTTGTTTTTCGACAGAAAGAGAGAAGGAAAGTTGCAAAGATCAGAGGGAGTCTCTTGTGTTTCTTGTAAGCGAGTGGATGACTCGAACACGACTTATTTGCCTTGCTTGCCTTCAGCAGTGGAAGTATTCTCCCGGGGTCCCTCGCAGAGAGTCCTACCGCTCTAGCGACACTTCTCGACCTTATGGCTAAGGTCAAGTGTTCAATCTGAGGAAAGCTTGTCTTCTCAGGATGAGAGCCAGGTGGAAGAGGAAGCGTATGCGCCGACTGAAGCAGGAAAGGAGAAAGATGAGGCAGAGATCCAAGGAAACGACGTCTTGGAATATTAGCTTCTCTCCGCCTGCTTTCTTTTTTTTGTTCAATCTGGGACAAACAAAGACGCAGGCAGGCAGGCAGGCAGGCAGGCAGGCAGGCAGGCAGGGGCGCGCGACGACGCACGCACGACGCACACGCCATCGCTCCATTCCTTCATCAGGATGTCAGTCGGTGCAGGCACGCACGCGAGTGGGTGTGGTCTAAAGGAGGAGGGAGGGGCTTATGCAGATGTTTGTTTGTTTTGTTTTTTTCCCCCCTCCTGTCTCTCACCTTGACTTTCGAAAAGGAGCACTCTTCTCCTTTGGCTGTGGAGGGTTTGTCCGAGGGGCCTACCTTCCTTCCAAACCATTTCAGGTTATCGCTTCTCGGCCTTTTGGCTAAGATCAAGTGTAGTATCTGTTCTTATCAGTTTAATATCTGATAGTCCCCTATTTGGGGACCAAATATTAAATGGATTTTTAGAACAGGGAGTTGGAAATGGAGCTTGCTCTGTCCACTCCACGCATTGACCTGGTATTGCAGTACCTCCAGGACCGGTGCACCCTTTCCTAATTCAGTTCAAAAACAGAATAAAGCCATTTGGCCAAAAAGCCTATGTTTTTTGTTTCCATTTTGTCTCCAATGTATTTATTGATTGACTGATTTGCTTTTCCATGACTGTAATGTATTGTATTGTAGTGTATTGTATTGTATTGTATTGTATTGCACTGTTTTGTATTGTGATTTGAATTGTTTCTTTGTTTGGTCTTCTTTGCTTCATGTCATATGTTCATTTCCTTTTTTCATTCAATGTGGTTTCCTCCTTGTTGAGTTTTTTATTTTCCTGACGATTCTTTTCCGACTGTTGCGTGCACCACCCACTTGTTGTGAGACTGGGTGTGGTCTAGGCAGATTTGCTGGCGCAGGGCCTAGCTTGCTGTCTGTCCGTCAATTCCTTCTTGGGTGGCCTTTTTGTTTTTCGACAGAAAGAGAGAAGGAAAGTTGCAAAGATCAGAGGGAGTCTCTTGTGTTTCTTGTAAGCGAGTGGATGACTCGAACACGACTTATTTGCCTTGCTTGCCTTCAGCAGTGGAAGTATTCTCCCCGGGGTCCCTCGCAGAGAGTCCTACCGCTCTAGCGACACTTCTCGACCTTATGGGGGCTAAGGTCAAGTGTTCAATCTGAGGAAAGCTTGTCTTCTCAGGATGAGAGCCAGGTGGAAGAGGAAGCGTATGCGCCGACTGAAGCAGGAAAGGAGAAAGATGAGGCAGAGATCCAAGGAAACGACGTCTTGGAATATTAGCTTCTCTCCGCCTGCTTTTTTTTTTGTTCAATCTGGGACAAACAAAGACGCAGGCAGGCAGGCAGGCAGGCAGGCAGGCAGGCAGGCAGGGAGAGAGAGAGACGACGACCCGCACACGCCATCGCTCCATTCCTTCATCAGGATGTCAGTCGGTGCAGGCACGCACGCGAGTGGGTGTGGTCTAAAGGAGGAGGGAGGGGCTTATGCAGATGTTTGTTTGTTTTGTTTTTTTCCCCCCCCTCCTGTCTCTCACCTTGACTTTCGAAAAGGAGCACTCTTCTCCTTTGGCTGTGGAGGGTTTGTCCGAGGGGCCTACCTTCCTTCCAAACCATTTCAGGTTATCGCTTCTCGGCCTTTTGGCTAAGATCAAGTGTAGTATCTGTTCTTATCAGTTTAATATCTGATAGTCCCCTATTTGGGGACCAAATATTAAATGGATTTTTAGAACAGGGAGTTGGAAATGGAGCTTGCTCTGTCCACTCCACGCATTGACCTGGTATTGCAGTACCTCCAGGACCGGTGCACCCTTTCCTAATTCAGTTCAAAAACAGAATAAAGCCATTTGGCCAAAAAGCCTATGTTTTTTGTTTCCATTTTGTCTCCAATGTATTTATTGATTGACTGATTTGCTTTTCCATGACTGTAATGTATTGTATTGTAGTGTATTGTATTGTATTGTATTGTATTGCACTGTTTTGTATTGTGATTTGAATTGTTTCTTTGTTTGGTCTTCTTTGCTTCATGTCATATGTTCATTTCCTTTTTTCATTCAATGTGGTTTCCTCCTTGTTGAGTTTTTTATTTTCCTGACGATTCTTTTCCGACTGTTGCGTGCACCACCCACTTGTTGTGAGACTGGGTGTGGTCTAGGCAGATTTGCTGGCGCAGGGCCTAGCTTGCTGTCTGTCCGTCAATTCCTTCTTGGGTGGCCTTTTTGTTTTTCGACAGAAAGAGAGAAGGAAAGTTGCAAAGATCAGAGGGAGTCTCTTGTGTTTCTTGTAAGCGAGTGGATGACTCGAACACGACTTATTTGCCTTGCTTGCCTTCAGCAGTGGAAGTATTCTCCCGGGGTCCCTCGCAGAGAGTCCTACCGCTCTAGCGACACTTCTCGACCTTATGGCTAAGGTCAAGTGTTCAATCTGAGGAAAGCTTGTCTTCTCAGGATGAGAGCCAGGTGGAAGAGGAAGCGTATGCGCCGACTGAAGCAGGAAAGGAGAAAGATGAGGCAGAGATCCAAGGAAACGACGTCTTGGAATATTAGCTTCTCTCCGCCTGCTTTTTTTTTTGTTCAATCTGGGACAAACAAAGACGCAGGCAGGCAGGCAGGCAGGCAGGCAGGCAGGCAGGCAGGCACACGCCATCGCTCCATTCCTTCATCAGGATGTCAGTCGGTGCAGGCACGCACGCGAGTGGGTGTGGTCTAAAGGAGGAGGGAGGGGCTTATGCAGATGTTTGTTTGTTTTGTTTTTTTCCCCCCCTCCTGTCTCTCACCTTGACTTTCGAAAAGGAGCACTCTTCTCCTTTGGCTGTGGAGGGTTTGTCCGAGGGGCCTACCTTCCTTCCAAACCATTTCAGGTTATCGCTTCTCGGCCTTTTGGCTAAGATCAAGTGTAGTATCTGTTCTTATCAGTTTAATATCTGATAGTCCCCTATTTGGGGACCAAATATTAAATGGATTTTTAGAACAGGGAGTTGGAAATGGAGCTTGCTCTGTCCACTCCACGCATTGACCTGGTATTGCAGTACCTCCAGGACCGGTGCACCCTTTCCTAATTCAGTTCAAAAACAGAATAAAGCCATTTGGCCAAAAAGCCTATGTTTTTTGTTTCCATTTTGTCTCCAATGTATTTATTGATTGACTGATTTGCTTTTCCATGACTGTAATGTATTGTATTGTAGTGTATTGTATTGTATTGTATTGTATTGCACTGTTTTGTATTGTGATTTGAATTGTTTCTTTGTTTGGTCTTCTTTGCTTCATGTCATATGTTCATTTCCTTTTTTCATTCAATGTGGTTTCCTCCTTGTTGAGTTTTTTATTTTCCTGACGATTCTTTTCCGACTGTTGCGTGCACCACCCACTTGTTGTGAGACTGGGTGTGGTCTAGGCAGATTTGCTGGCGCAGGGCCTAGCTTGCTGTCTGTCCGTCAATTCCTTCTTGGGTGGCCTTTTTGTTTTTCGACAGAAAGAGAGAAGGAAAGTTGCAAAGATCAGAGGGAGTCTCTTGTGTTTCTTGTAAGCGAGTGGATGACTCGAACACGACTTATTTGCCTTGCTTGCCTTCAGCAGTGGAAGTATTCTCCCGGGGTCCCTCGCAGAGAGTCCTACCGCTCTAGCGACACTTCTCGACCTTATGGCTAAGGTCAAGTGTTCAATCTGAGGAAAGCTTGTCTTCTCAGGATGAGAGCCAGGTGGAAGAGGAAGCGTATGCGCCGACTGAAGCAGGAAAGGAGAAAGATGAGGCAGAGATCCAAGGAAACGACGTCTTGGAATATTAGCTTCTCTCCGCCTGCTTTTTTTTTGTTCAATCTGGGACAAACAAAGACGCAGGCAGGCAGGCAGGCAGGCAGGCAGGCAGGCAGGCAGAGGCACACGCCATCGCTCCATTCCTTCATCAGGATGTCAGTCGGTGCAGGCACGCACGCGAGTGGGTGTGGTCTAAAGGAGGAGGGAGGGGCTTATGCAGATGTTTGTTTGTTTTGTTTTTTTCCCCCCTCCTGTCTCTCACCTTGACTTTCGAAAAGGAGCACTCTTCTCCTTTGGCTGTGGAGGGTTTGTCCGAGGGGCCTACCTTCCTTCCAAACCATTTCAGGTTATCGCTTCTCGGCCTTTTGGCTAAGATCAAGTGTAGTATCTGTTCTTATCAGTTTAATATCTGATAGTCCCCTATTTGGGGACCAAATATTAAATGGATTTTTAGAACAGGGAGTTGGAAATGGAGCTTGCTCTGTCCACTCCACGCATTGACCTGGTATTGCAGTACCTCCAGGACCGGTGCACCCTTTCCTAATTCAGTTCAAAAACAGAATAAAGCCATTTGGCCAAAAAGCCTATGTTTTTTGTTTCCATTTTGTCTCCAATGTATTTATTGATTGACTGATTTGCTTTTCCATGACTGTAATGTATTGTATTGTAGTGTATTGTATTGTATTGTATTGTATTGCACTGTTTTGTATTGTGATTTGAATTGTTTCTTTGTTTGGTCTTCTTTGCTTCATGTCATATGTTCATTTCCTTTTTTCATTCAATGTGGTTTCCTCCTTGTTGAGTTTTTTATTTTCCTGACGATTCTTTTCCGACTGTTGCGTGCACCACCCACTTGTTGTGAGACTGGGTGTGGTCTAGGCAGATTTGCTGGCGCAGGGCCTAGCTTGCTGTCTGTCCGTCAATTCCTTCTTGGGTGGCCTTTTTGTTTTTCGACAGAAAGAGAGAAGGAAAGTTGCAAAGATCAGAGGGAGTCTCTTGTGTTTCTTGTAAGCGAGTGGATGACTCGAACACGACTTATTTGCCTTGCTTGCCTTCAGCAGTGGAAGTATTCTCCCGGGGTCCCTCGCAGAGAGTCCTACCGCTCTAGCGACACTTCTCGACCTTATGGCTAAGGTCAAGTGTTCAATCTGAGGAAAGCTTGTCTTCTCAGGATGAGAGCCAGGTGGAAGAGGAAGCGTATGCGCCGACTGAAGCAGGAAAGGAGAAAGATGAGGCAGAGATCCAAGGAAACGACGTCTTGGAATATTAGCTTCTCTCCGCCTGCTTTTTTTTTGTTCAATCTGGGACAAACAAAGACGCAGGCAGGCAGGCAGGCAGGCAGGCAGGCAGGCAGGCAGGCACACGCCATCGCTCCATTCCTTCATCAGGATGTCAGTCGGTGCAGGCACGCACGCGAGTGGGTGTGGTCTAAAGGAGGAGGGAGGGGCTTATGCAGATGTTTGTTTGTTTTGTTTTTTTCCCCCCTCCTGTCTCTCACCTTGACTTTCGAAAAGGAGCACTCTTCTCCTTTGGCTGTGGAGGGTTTGTCCGAGGGGCCTACCTTCCTTCCAAACCATTTCAGGTTATCGCTTCTCGGCCTTTTGGCTAAGATCAAGTGTAGGAGGGACGGGGGGGGCCGGGCCCCCCGGGGGGGGGGGGGGGGGGGGGGGGGGGGGGGGGCCCCCCCGGGGGGGGGGGGGGGGGGGGGGGGCCCCGCTAAGCTCAAGGACTCCCTCAGGATCTACCTGGTGGGAGGAGCGGAACGCTCCAAGGGCATAAGATACGTGGTGGAGGAGATCTTGGACAATCGTTTGAAGATCAACTACCGGGAGATTCTCGCCATTCAGGATTATCCAAAGCGTGGAGTTTACGATGTCACCTTCCGCTCCAGAGCTTTGATGGAGGACGCCGCCAGGAGAGCTGAGGCCACTAAAGATCAGTTAGCGCAGAAGAATGTAAAAGTGGTAAGGCACAACTTTGAAGAAAGGAAAACCATCACGGTAAGACTATACTCTCCATTCATAAAAGACGATGAAGTGATGCGTTTTATGTGCCTGTTTTTTGACAAAGTCACCTTTGAAGGCCGGATTATGAACGAATGCAAAGTCTGGACCTGCAAGTGGAGATTCCTGGCGAGCTTAAAAAGAAACGAAAGAGGTGAAGATATACTACCCCCTGCAAAATTCAGGTTTGGAAGAGCAAATGGAGAGCTATATTATAACGGTATGCCGCACTTCTGCAGGTTCTGTGGCGTCTATGGGCATTATGCGGATGCTTGCGACATAAAATGCAGAAATTGTGGCAGCAGAGAGCATGAAACCAAAGCATGCTCTCAACCCAGAAAATGCACTTTCTGTCAAAAAACAGGTCACCTATACAAAAGCTGCCCCCATAGACGCCCAGAAGAAGAAGCGGAAGAAGAAATGGAAGAGGAGCGGCCCGAGGCACCCCCACAACCACCACCGGCGGAGCCAGACTGCCCTGAAGGGGAGGAACAGGTAGGTCACTCAGAGAGTGTAGATAAGAGCGATGATATTACTTGCATGGGTACCACCGAGCCGACGGCCCCAAGGGAGAAGCGCGAGTCGTGGATAGAGGTTAAGAGGAAAAAGGGGAAAAAAAGGACCGACCCCTCCTCTGCTGGCATGCAGCGCAAAAGAGAGGAGAGGTTCAGTTCTGGGCGAAGGATAGGGTCCTCCGGCCTGAGCTCAGAGGAGCCCTCAGATTGTGAGGAGGGTCGCCTAAAAAAAGGGAGAACGGAAAGCGCGAAGGAAGAGGGGGAGGAAGGGATCCAGATGGACACCTCGGGCGTACCTGAGGGTCCGGTGATCCCGAAACCTCCGACTCAGCCTACCCAGGCCGAGGAGGAGAATACCAACCCCTCTCCTGAGTCTGAACAGATCCCGTGTGCGCAGCCCCCCCCCCTGTGGAAGGTTCACCTTCGGACCGGAGGGGAGGGGGGAAGACCCGGATGGCGACCCTCCAGACTTAGGGTCCTCGGATGAGGACCTAAACGGGCAAGCTCTGGAGTCTCAGGTCAGGTCCTTCCCTTTTTCCCCAAACGCAGCGACCTCTAAGGGGGCCGTTGGCGGCTACGCCCTGAGTGATAGTTCCTCCCCAGCCTCGATGCTAACAGTAGACTCCGAGCTCGAAGGCTCGGAGTTAGGGCAGTGTTAACTCTGCTGGTGGTAAGTATTCATCTGGAAATCGTTTTTTTACTATCACAAGAAGATTATTTATGTATTTATTGTTTTACTCTGGATTGGATCCCTTTCACTTCCCCAATGGCGGAGATTTCGGGAATTTCCTTCAACGTGAGGGGTGCCAAGTCCAAGACCAGACGGGCCGCTCTGTTTAACTATTTTTCCTGCCTGGCAGCCTCAATTTTTTTCCTGCAGGAGTGCGGTATAGATCACATGCGTTCTTACCATAAATATAAAAAGGATTGGAAGCTCGGGCCCTCCGTGTGGTCAGGGTCCAACGAGTCCAGAGCTTCCGGCGTGGCAATCCTTTTTAAAGGCAACGTTTTAATCGATTTTATACAAGAGATACTTCCAGGACGTATTTTATTGGTTAAGGTTATTATCGATGGTTTTAAGTGGCAACTTTTAAACATCTATGCACCACCCGACAAGCAAGAGAGGGCTAAAATGCTGGAGACCATCCCCCTTTTTATTAACACAACGGAGCCATTGATAATGGCGGGGGATTTTAACTGTGTTTTAAGAGGAGAACGCCGGCTCACGAATAGTTCCTCTAGGAACTATGACAAAACCTCCGGCATGTTAAAAAACCTTACCCTGGACTGTAGACTCAGAGACGTTTATAAAGACTGCAACAGAGGTATGCCGGAGGGAGCCGGCGTTACCTGGAGCAATGCCTCGTGCAGCTCCAGGATAGACTATATTTTTACCTCACAGAATGTGTTGCCTTTATCTTGTAGCGTTTTAACCAATATTTTATCTGACCATAGAGTTTTAAGTTTTAAAGTGAAAGCTAATGAAAATTCCTTTAAAGGTCAGAGGTCCTGGAAGTTAAATGTCTCGCTTTTAGATGATCCGCAGGTTTGTAAAGATTTTATTGAATTTTATCAGAGATGCAGGCGGGCTAGAGATCCTAGTGTCCCCATCTGTAAGTGGTGGGGCAAAATAAAGCACCGCATCAGACGCTTTTTTACAGAAAGGGGGATACAAAAGAAGAAGGGGGAGCTGGCTTTTTATGAGGATCTCAACGCCCGCCTGCAAACCCTGTATAAATTGGAAAAAGCTGGCTTGGAAGTACAAAATGATATTTTAAACTTAAAAGAGGAAATCTCCAAGTGTCTAGAGCACAAAGGGAAGGAAATCATTTTCCGTACTAAAATACATCATATTGAGGAAAATGAGAAGTGCTCTAGATACTTTTTTAAAAAAATAAGCGACAACAAAACTACGATTGAGAATATAGAAGGAGATACTAATATACAGGGTATTTTAACAAAAGCCCACGCCTTTTACTCAGACCTTTTTAGCACTAAACCTGTGGATCATAGTTTTTTAGTTGACTCGCTGAAGGAGGTTAAGACCGTTTTATCCCCTGCTTCCAAAGTTTTTTTATTGCAGATGCCCGAGGAGCAGGAGGTTTTACAATCTTTAAGAAGTTTTAAAGCAGGTAAGGTACCTGGCCCCGACGGGTTACCCTATGAATTTTATATAAAATTCTACGATATATTAAAAGACGATCTTATTAATCTTATTAAGGATGTTTTTACTTCTAAGAAGCTCCCCAAATCCTGGAGGAAGGGTGAGGTCTCCCTTTTATTTAAAAAAGGTGACAAGTCAGATTTGAAGAACTGGAGACCAATCACCCTCCTCAATGTGGATTACAAACTAATGGCAAAGCTCTGTGCAAACCGCCTAAAGACCGTCATCCCGCAGATAATCCATTCGAACCAGGTCTGCGGGGTGCCAGGTAGGAGCGTGTGGGACACCCTCAACTTAATTAAAGACGTAATAGAGGAGGTAAAAAGCAGGAAAAGCAAGTTGGCCATCTTGTCACTTGACTTTGAAAAAGCGTTCGATAGGGTGTCCCACTTTTATCTTTTTAAGGTTTTAGATCGCATGGGGGTACCCGAGGGGTTTTTACTGTCTCTAAAGGCTTTTTATAAGGATTGTAGGAGTAAAATTTTAATCAATGGTTTTAAGACGCAGGAGGTATTTTTAAAATCAGGTGTGAAGCAGGGGTGTCCCTTGTCCCCACTGCTTTTCATATGTGCGCTGGAACCCCTATTATGTGCGATAAGAAACGACAAAAAGATACGCGGCGTGCCCCTGCCCGGAGGTGGAGGGGTGGAAGCCAAAGCAGTGGGGTACATGGATGACGTCACAGTTTTTTGTCAGGACACCCCTGCGATACAGAGAACGCTGAAACAGATTGATTTTTACTGTTGTGCCTCAGGTTTTAAGATAAATTATGATAAAAGTAGTCTTTTAAACGTTGGAGGCATGACTCTTACCGATATTCCAATCCCTGCGTCTGAGGCGGTTAAAATTTTAGGCGTCTCCTTCAGCGAGTCAAATAATGGGGTGTCTAGTTGGGACTTGGTGGCTGAAAAAATAAACAAGAAATTATGCATGTGGAGCCTAAGGAAATTAAGCATGGAGGGGAGGGTTCTGATTTTAAAAATGGTAATTCTCCCGATTTTATTATACTTGAGTCTGGTGTTCCCTCCCCCCACGGTTTTACTCAGAAAAATTACCAAGTCTTGTTTTACATTTTTTTGGAATTCTAAAGCAGAAAAGATTAAGAGAGAACTGGTGGTGAGATCCAAGAAAAAAGGCGGTAAGGATTTCCCAGATTTTAACAGGTTCCTTTTAATTAAGTATTTTTGTTATTGTTTTAATGGGCTTTTTAAAGATCACTATTGGTCATACCTTTTAAGATACAACACGGGTGCTTTTATGAGGAAAATGGGCTGGTTTAAGACAGTTTTAACTTCACCTTATTCTTTTAACCTCCCACCGCACTGCAGTATCTTGGAGAAAATAGTGAGCCTTTTTAATCTAAAAGATAGAACCACTGAAGAATTAAAACACAGCAAAAGGATTATCACGATATTAAGAGGGGAAGAAAATACAATACAAATTGAGAATTTTAATGTAGAAACTAGTGCTAACATATGGAGTCTAACTAGTTGTTTCCCTCTTTTTAATCAGCAGCTGGACCTGGCCTGGAGTTGCGTGCACCAGTGTCTTCCGTGCCGGGCTTTCCAATACAGAAGAGGATACGCCAGGTCCGCCGTCTGCCCGAGGGAGGGCTGCCAGGCAGAGGAAACCGTGCTTCATATTTTTTGGGAGTGTGCTTTTGCGAAGGACTTATGGACTAAAATACTCCCTTTGTTGGCTAAGATGGCGGACCTGAGAGACCTGACATATAACATGACCCTATATGGACTCTTCAGGTGCCCGACGTCGTTCCAGAAGGCCGTGGCATGGAAGACGATGAACTGCGTGAAAGCCGCACTCTGGACGGCCAGGAACATCTTGCTTTTTAAGAAAGATGTTTTATCCACTGTTGATGTTCTTAGACTGTGTTTTAGCGATATGTATTTTTATTATCTTTTAGATGTTAAAGCTAAAGCCCCTTTATTAAGGAAATGGTTTTTAAAAGAATGGAATTCTAATATATAGCCACCAAGTACCCTTTTTAGGATGTATATTTTATTCGTGTTTGTGAATTTACGTCAAAAGTTGAAATTTTATGTATCATGAGTTTTTTTCAATAAAAATGCCGTCCTGCGTGACGGTTTTCAACTTAAAAAAAAAAATCTGTTCTTATCAGTTTAATATCTGATAGTCCCCTATTTGGGGACCAAATATTAAATGGATTTTTAGAACAGGGAGTTGGAAATGGAGCTTGCTCTGTCCACTCCACGCATTGACCTGGTATTGCAGTACCTCCAGGACCGGTGCACCCTTTCCTAATTCAGTTCAAAAACAGAATAAAGCCATTTGGCCAAAAAGCCTATGTTTTTTGTTTCCATTTTGTCTCCAATGTATTTATTGATTGACTGATTTGCTTTTCCATGACTGTAATGTATTGTATTGTAGTGTATTGTATTGTATTGTATTGTATTGCACTGTTTTGTATTGTGATTTGAATTGTTTCTTTGTTTGGTCTTCTTTGCTTCATGTCATATGTTCATTTCCTTTTTTCATTCAATGTGGTTTCCTCCTTGTTGAGTTTTTTATTTTCCTGACGATTCTTTTCCGACTGTTGCGTGCACCACCCACTTGTTGTGAGACTGGGTGTGGTCTAGGCAGATTTGCTGGCGCAGGGCCTAGCTTGCTGTCTGTCCGTCAATTCCTTCTTGGGTGGCCTTTTTGTTTTTCGACAGAAAGAGAGAAGGAAAGTTGCAAAGATCAGAGGGAGTCTCTTGTGTTTCTTGTAAGCGAGTGGATGACTCGAACACGACTTATTTGCCTTGCTTGCCTTCAGCAGTGGAAGTATTCTCCCGGGGTCCCTCGCAGAGAGTCCTACCGCTCTAGCGACACTTCTCGACCTTATGGCTAAGGTCAAGTGTTCAATCTGAGGAAAGCTTGTCTTCTCAGGATGAGAGCCAGGTGGAAGAGGAAGCGTATGCGCCGACTGAAGCAGGAAAGGAGAAAGATGAGGCAGAGATCCAAGGAAACGACGTCTTGGAATATTAGCTTCTCTCCGCCTGCTTTTTTTGTTCAATCTGGGACAAACAAAGACGCAGGCAGGCAGGCAGGCAGGCAGGCAGGCAGGCAGGCAGGCACACGCCATCGCTCCATTCCTTCATCAGGATGTCAGTCGGTGCAGGCACGCACGCGAGTGGGTGTGGTCTAAAGGAGGAGGGAGGGGCTTATGCAGATGTTTGTTTGTTTTGTTTTTTTCCCCCCTCCTGTCTCTCACCTTGACTTTCGAAAAGGAGCACTCTTCTCCTTTGGCTGTGGAGGGTTTGTCCGAGGGGCCTACCTTCCTTCCAAACCATTTCAGGTTATCGCTTCTCGGCCTTTTGGCTAAGATCAAGTGTAGTATCTGTTCTTATCAGTTTAATATCTGATAGTCCCCTATTTGGGGACCAAATATTAAATGGATTTTTAGAACAGGGAGTTGGAAATGGAGCTTGCTCTGTCCACTCCACGCATTGACCTGGTATTGCAGTACCTCCAGGACCGGTGCACCCTTTCCTAATTCAGTTCAAAAACAGAATAAAGCCATTTGGCCAAAAAGCCTATGTTTTTTGTTTCCATTTTGTCTCCAATGTATTTATTGATTGACTGATTTGCTTTTCCATGACTGTAATGTATTGTATTGTAGTGTATTGTATTGTATTGTATTGTATTGCACTGTTTTGTATTGTGATTTGAATTGTTTCTTTGTTTGGTCTTCTTTGCTTCATGTCATATGTTCATTTCCTTTTTTCATTCAATGTGGTTTCCTCCTTGTTGAGTTTTTTATTTTCCTGACGATTCTTTTCCGACTGTTGCGTGCACCACCCACTTGTTGTGAGACTGGGTGTGGTCTAGGCAGATTTGCTGGCGCAGGGCCTAGCTTGCTGTCTGTCCGTCAATTCCTTCTTGGGTGGCCTTTTTGTTTTTCGACAGAAAGAGAGAAGGAAAGTTGCAAAGATCAGAGGGAGTCTCTTGTGTTTCTTGTAAGCGAGTGGATGACTCGAACACGACTTATTTGCCTTGCTTGCCTTCAGCAGTGGAAGTATTCTCCCGGGGTCCCTCGCAGAGAGTCCTACCGCTCTAGCGACACTTCTCGACCTTATGGCTAAGGTCAAGTGTTCAATCTGAGGAAAGCTTGTCTTCTCAGGATGAGAGCCAGGTGGAAGAGGAAGCGTATGCGCCGACTGAAGCAGGAAAGGAGAAAGATGAGGCAGAGATCCAAGGAAACGACGTCTTGGAATATTAGCTTCTCTCCGCCTGCTTTTTTTGTTCAATCTGGGACAAACAAAGACGCAGGCAGGCAGGCAGGCAGGCAGGCAGGCAGGCAGGCAGGCACACGCCATCGCTCCATTCCTTCATCAGGATGTCAGTCGGTGCAGGCACGCACGCGAGTGGGTGTGGTCTAAAGGAGGAGGGAGGGGCTTATGCAGATGTTTGTTTGTTTTGTTTTTTTCCCCCCTCCTGTCTCTCACCTTGACTTTCGAAAAGGAGCACTCTTCTCCTTTGGCTGTGGAGGGTTTGTCCGAGGGGCCTACCTTCCTTCCAAACCATTTCAGGTTATCGCTTCTCGGCCTTTTGGCTAAGATCAAGTGTAGTATCTGTTCTTATCAGTTTAATATCTGATAGTCCCCTATTTGGGGACCAAATATTAAATGGATTTTTAGAACAGGGAGTTGGAAATGGAGCTTGCTCTGTCCACTCCACGCATTGACCTGGTATTGCAGTACCTCCAGGACCGGTGCACCCTTTCCTAATTCAGTTCAAAAACAGAATAAAGCCATTTGGCCAAAAAGCCTATGTTTTTTGTTTCCATTTTGTCTCCAATGTATTTATTGATTGACTGATTTGCTTTTCCATGACTGTAATGTATTGTATTGTAGTGTATTGTATTGTATTGTATTGTATTGCACTGTTTTGTATTGTGATTTGAATTGTTTCTTTGTTTGGTCTTCTTTGCTTCATGTCATATGTTCATTTCCTTTTTTCATTCAATGTGGTTTCCTCCTTGTTGAGTTTTTTATTTTCCTGACGATTCTTTTCCGACTGTTGCGTGCACCACCCACTTGTTGTGAGACTGGGTGTGGTCTAGGCAGATTTGCTGGCGCAGGGCCTAGCTTGCTGTCTGTCCGTCAATTCCTTCTTGGGTGGCCTTTTTGTTTTTCGACAGAAAGAGAGAAGGAAAGTTGCAAAGATCAGAGGGAGTCTCTTGTGTTTCTTGTAAGCGAGTGGATGACTCGAACACGACTTATTTGCCTTGCTTGCCTTCAGCAGTGGAAGTATTCTCCCGGGGTCCCTCGCAGAGAGTCCTACCGCTCTAGCGACACTTCTCGACCTTATGGCTAAGGTCAAGTGTTCAATCTGAGGAAAGCTTGTCTTCTCAGGATGAGAGCCAGGTGGAAGAGGAAGCGTATGCGCCGACTGAAGCAGGAAAGGAGAAAGATGAGGCAGAGATCCAAGGAAACGACGTCTTGGAATATTAGCTTCTCTCCGCCTGCTTTTTTTGTTCAATCTGGGACAAACAAAGACGCAGGCAGGCAGGCAGGCAGGCAGGCAGGCAGGCAGGCAGGCACACGCCATCGCTCCATTCCTTCATCAGGATGTCAGTCGGTGCAGGCACGCACGCGAGTGGGTGTGGTCTAAAGGAGGAGGGAGGGGCTTATGCAGATGTTTGTTTGTTTTGTTTTTTTCCCCCCTCCTGTCTCTCACCTTGACTTTCGAAAAGGAGCACTCTTCTCCTTTGGCTGTGGAGGGTTTGTCCGAGGGGCCTACCTTCCTTCCAAACCATTTCAGGTTATCGCTTCTCGGCCTTTTGGCTAAGATCAAGTGTAGTATCTGTTCTTATCAGTTTAATATCTGATAGTCCCCTATTTGGGGACCAAATATTAAATGGATTTTTAGAACAGGGAGTTGGAAATGGAGCTTGCTCTGTCCACTCCACGCATTGACCTGGTATTGCAGTACCTCCAGGACCGGTGCACCCTTTCCTAATTCAGTTCAAAAACAGAATAAAGCCATTTGGCCAAAAAGCCTATGTTTTTTGTTTCCATTTTGTCTCCAATGTATTTATTGATTGACTGATTTGCTTTTCCATGACTGTAATGTATTGTATTGTAGTGTATTGTATTGTATTGTATTGTATTGCACTGTTTTGTATTGTGATTTGAATTGTTTCTTTGTTTGGTCTTCTTTGCTTCATGTCATATGTTCATTTCCTTTTTTCATTCAATGTGGTTTCCTCCTTGTTGAGTTTTTTATTTTCCTGACGATTCTTTTCCGACTGTTGCGTGCACCACCCACTTGTTGTGAGACTGGGTGTGGTCTAGGCAGATTTGCTGGCGCAGGGCCTAGCTTGCTGTCTGTCCGTCAATTCCTTCTTGGGTGGCCTTTTTGTTTTTCGACAGAAAGAGAGAAGGAAAGTTGCAAAGATCAGAGGGAGTCTCTTGTGTTTCTTGTAAGCGAGTGGATGACTCGAACACGACTTATTTGCCTTGCTTGCCTTCAGCAGTGGAAGTATTCTCCCGGGGTCCCTCGCAGAGAGTCCTACCGCTCTAGCGACACTTCTCGACCTTATGGCTAAGGTCAAGTGTTCAATCTGAGGAAAGCTTGTCTTCTCAGGATGAGAGCCAGGTGGAAGAGGAAGCGTATGCGCCGACTGAAGCAGGAAAGGAGAAAGATGAGGCAGAGATCCAAGGAAACGACGTCTTGGAATATTAGCTTCTCTCCGCCTGCTTTTTTTGTTCAATCTGGGACAAACAAAGACGCAGGCAGGCAGGCAGGCAGGCAGGCAGGCAGGCAGGCAGGCACACGCCATCGCTCCATTCCTTCATCAGGATGTCAGTCGGTGCAGGCACGCACGCGAGTGGGTGTGGTCTAAAGGAGGAGGGAGGGGCTTATGCAGATGTTTGTTTGTTTTGTTTTTTTCCCCCCCTCCTGTCTCTCACCTTGACTTTCGAAAAGGAGCACTCTTCTCCTTTGGCTGTGGAGGGTTTGTCCGAGGGGCCTACCTTCCTTCCAAACCATTTCAGGTTATCGCTTCTCGGCCTTTTGGCTAAGATCAAGTGTAGTATCTGTTCTTATCAGTAACAGTCAGTAGGTTGGTTCCGCCAGAGGGAGTGGTTAACCCACTGTAGGGAGCCAACTGAACACTGCGAACATGAGACAGGGAACCACACCAGGGTTTAGCGATGGCCCTGGGATCGAAGCCAAGAGGCTGGGGACGCTTTCGAAGGTCTCATGGTGCAAGTGCCTCTGGGGACGGTGACTCCAGAGGTGCCTATATTCACTGGGCTTGGGAAACCCACTGAATTTGGCACATTGCACAAGCACTTGATCACACCTTAGAAGCACTCACCCTTATGCTTGGTTTATCCAGCATGGGTAATTTTTTATAGATCCGGCGGATAGACCGGGCCAGTACACTGGCACTCTATTCACTTATTTATTCTTTTTTGTCTATCACGTTTTGTCACCTGTTTTGTCACTGTTTTTGTGTGGATGTAGGGATGCGGAAACCCTTTTGGGTCCTACCCGAAGTCTAGGAGTTGGAGTGTGTGGCCTTCGGGTTCCCTCCTTCTTTGCCCTCCAGTGTCTGTCTCTGCTTTTGTGGAGACGGACAACAGTTGCAGGCTCAGTCGTACTCTTGGGGTGGCAGCCCTTGAGGGGACTGATGCAAGTAGCTGGCTTGGCGGTACTCCTGGTGGTGGCAGCCCATGGAGGAAACCAAGTAAGTCACTGACCCTCCTGTCTAGGCAGTTGGGTTGGTACAGTTACCCTTACTCTTGTGCCTTTTGGCTTTGAGTTTGGGGACAGTTTTTCGGAGGACCCTTTCTCTTTTGAGGGGGGTTTTGCGATAGACAGCATCCTTTGCACGTTTTTTTCAGTGGCACCCGTCACTTTTTTGTCGTGCACTGGTGTTTTCGTTGGCACAGCTTTGAGACCTAAAAAAAAAAAAAAAAAAAAAAAAAAAAAAAAAAAAATCTGTTCTTATCAGTTTAATATCTGATAGTCCCCTATTTGGGGACCAAATATTAAATGGATTTTTAGAACAGGGAGTTGGAAATGGAGCTGCTCGCCACCCACGCATTCCTGGTTTGCTCCTCCGGCCGGTGCCCCCTTTTCTAAGCTGAGGCCCTAAATGTCAGAATAAAGCCATTTGGCCAAAAAGCCTATGTTTTTTGTTTCCATTTTGCTCCAATGTATTTATTGATTGACTGATTTGCTTTTCCATGACTGTAATGTATTGTATTGTAAGTGTATTAACACCACACGATTCAACCAACCCGCATTGAATTGTATGCATGCCTGTTTTGTTTTGTGATTTGCTTTTTTCTCCTTTTGTTCTCCTTGCCTCCTTCTCTTTTTTTCTTTTCCTTTTTTCTTGCCTTTTGTTTTCCCCCTTGTTGTGTTTTTCTTTTCCCTCTCTTTCTTTTTTCGTGTGTTGGGCGCGCCTCCCTCTTGTTGGGGGTGTGGGTTGTTTGTTGGGGGGGGCTGTTTGTTTTTTTTTTTTGACAGAAAGAGAGAAGGAAAGTTGCAAAGATCAGAGGGAGTCCTCTTGTAAGGGAAGACTCGAACAAATTTGCCTTGCTTGCCTTCGGGGGGGGGTGGCCCGGGGGCCCGGGGGGGGGGGGGGTGTGGGACGCTTCTCGGCCTTTTGGCTAAGATCAAGTGTAGTATCTGTTCTTATCAGTAACAGTCAGTAGGTTGGTTCCGCCAGAGGGAGTGGTTAACCCACTGTAGGGAGCCAACTGAACACTGCGAACATGAGACAGGGAACCACACCAGGGTTTAGCGATGGCCCTGGGATCGAAGCCAAGAGGCTGGGGACGCTTTCGAAGGTCTCATGGTGCAAGTGCCTCTGGGGACGGTGACTCCAGAGGTGCCTATATTCACTGGGCTTGGGAAACCCACTGAATTTGGCACATTGCACAAGCACTTGATCACACCTTAGAAGCACTCACCCTTATGCTTGGTTTATCCAGCATGGGTAATTTTTTATAGATCCGGCGGATAGACCGGGCCAGTACACTGGCACTCTATTCACTTATTTATTCTTTTTTGTCTATCACGTTTTGTCACCCGTTTTGTCACTGTTTTTGTGTGGATGTAGGGATGCGGAAACCCTTTTGGGTCCTACCCGAAGTCTAGGAGTTGGAGTGTGTGGCCTTCGGGTTCCCTCCTTCTTTGCCCTCCAGTGTCTGTCTCTGCTTTTGTGGAGACGGACAACAGTTGCAGGCTCAGTCGTACTCTTGGGGTGGCAGCCCTTGAGGGGACTGATGCAAGTAGCTGGCTTGGCGGTACTCCTGGTGGTGGCAGCCCATGGAGGAAACCAAGTAAGTCACTGACCCTCCTGTCTAGGCAGTTGGGTTGGTACAGTTACCCTTACTCTTGTGCCTTTTGGCTTTGAGTTTGGGGACAGTTTTTCGGAGGACCCTTTCTCTTTTGAGGGGGTTTTGCGATAGACAGCATCCTTTGCACGTTTTTTTCAGTGGCACCCGTCACTTTTTTGTCGTGCACTGGTGTTTTCGTTGGCACAGCTTTGAGACCTTCAAAAAAAATATCTGATACGTCCCCCTACATTTATTAATGTATGTATGGATGGATGGATTGATTGATTGATTGATTTTCCCTGTATTGTATTGTATTGTAATTTCAATTGTTTGTTTGGTTGGTTGGTTTTCCTTGGTTCATGTCATATATTCATTTCCTTTTTTTTTTTTTATTTTTTTTTATTCAATGTGGTTTCCTCCTTCTTTAGTTTTTTTTTTATTTTCCGACTGTTGTGTGCCCCGCCCACTTGTTGTGAGTGGGTGTGGTCTATGCAGATTAGCTGCAGGAGGGGCCTAGCTTGCTGTCCGTCGATTCCCCCTTCCCTCCTGCCTGGTTGGCCCTTTTTTTGGACAGAAAGAGAGAAGGAAAGTTGCAAAGATCAGAGGGAGTCTCTGTGTTTCTTGTTAGGGACTGGATGACTTGAACACAACTTATTTGCCTCCTTGCCTTCAGCTGTAGAAGTATTGTCCAGTGGTCCCTTCGCGGAGAGGCCCACCACTCTAGCAACACTTCACGACCTTATGGTTAAGGTCAAGTGTTCAGAAGTAAAGCTTGTCTTCTCAGGATGAGAGCCAAGTGGAAAAAAAAGCGTATGCGCAGACTGAAGCGTAAAAGGAGAAAGATGAGGCAGAGGTCCAAGTAAATGTCTTGGAATATTAGCTTAACTCTGCCTGCTTTTTTCAATCTAGGAAGCTTTAAATTTAAAAGGAAATAAAAACCAAACAAAAAGATAAAAAACAAAACCAAAAAGAGGGGGGGGGGGGGGGGGGGAGAGGGAGAAAAGGAAGGAATCGACGGACAGCAAGCTTGGGCCTTCCGGCAGCTAATCTGCATAGACCACACCCACTCACAACAAGTGTGTAAGGCACACAACAGTCGGAAAATAAAAACTAAAGAAGGAGGAAACAACATTGAATTAAAAAAAAAAAAGAAAATGAATGAACCAAGGAAACCAACCAACCAAACAAACAATTGAAATTACAATACAATACAATACAGTAATGGAAATCAATCAATCAATCCATCCATCCATCCATCCATACATACATTAATAAATGTAGGGGGACGTATCAGATATTAAACTGATAAGAACAGATACTACACTTCTGATCTTTCTGTCTTTCTTTCTTTCTTTCTTTCTGTCTTTCTTTCTTTCTTTCTGTCTTTCTTTCTGTCTTTCTCTGTTTTTCTTTCTTTCTCTTTCTTTCTGTCTTTCTTTTTTTTTTTTTATTGTTTTTGTTTTTGTTTTGTTTTTGTTTTTGTTTTTGTTTTTTTATCTTTTTTTGTTTGGTTTTTATTTCTTTTCAAATTTAAAACTTCCTAGCTTGAAAAAGCAGGCAGAGGCTAATATTCCAAGACGTTTACTTTGACCTCTGCCTCATCTTTCTCCTTTTACGCTTCAGTCTGCGCAAAAAAAAGGAAATGAATATATGACATGAACCAAGGAAAACCAACCAACCAAACAAACAATTGAAATTACAATACAATACAATACAGTAATGGAAAATCAATCAATCCATCCTTCCATCCATCCATCCAAACATACATTAACAAATGTAGGGGACGTATCAGATATTAAACTGATAAGAACAGATACTACACTTGATCTTTCTGTCTTTCTTTCTTTCTTTCTGTCTTTCTTTCTTTCTGTCTTTCTGTCTTTCTGTCTTTCTTTCTCTCTGTTTTTCTTTCTTTTCTTTCTGTCTTTCTTGTCTTTTTTTATGTTTTTGTTTTTGTTTTGTTTTTGGTTTTGTTTTTGTTTTTATCTTTTTGTTTGGTGTTTATTCTTTCAAATTTAAAACTTCCTAGATTGAAAAAGCAGGCAGAGATAAGCTAATATTCCAAGACGTTTACTTGGACCTCTGCCTCATCTTTCTCCTTTTACGCTTCAATCTGCGCATACGCTTTTTCTTCCACTTGGCTTTCATCCTGAGAAGACAAGCTTTTTTTTTGATTAAAACAAAACTCTTTATTTACAACACATCTTATTTCCACAAGGAATAACAATGGGTTTAATAACAGCGCACTGAGTTACAAAACCACAATCAATGACTAAGAGTCATCCTTAAGGGATGCGGCGCAACATGCGGCGGGAAATGCATTTTATTCCTACCTAAATATGCTGCACTACAAACCTACTCTAACATTGGTCAAAATATAAAAGCATAGAACTGTGACAAAAAAAAAAAAAAAAAGGGGGGAAAAAAGGGGGGGGGTCTCAGGCCCGAAGCTTTATTTAAGACCACAACACACAAGGGGGCAGGACAGGTACAATACAGGCAATGATACACTTATATACTACCACTACTTCCTACCCTACATAGCATACATTTCTGAAAACAAGGTTAAACAAAAAGCATATAGTACATGTGATGGGAGGGGGAGGAGAGAGAGGGGAAAAGGTAGGGGGTAATCACAAGGCCCGAAGCTTTATTGAATAACACAACACACATGGGGGAGAGGGGAGGGGAGAACGCCGCCGATGGTGGTGGATCAGTCCTCTTCCTCCTCTACGCCGGCCAGGCTATCCAAGATCGAATAGTCCCGTTGCAGACTGTGGATGAGTCTGCAACAATCCTGGAAGGAGACGCTCTCCCTCCGCAAAATCAGTCTTTTCCTGGCGAACCAGATGGCATCCTTGAAGCAGTTCACAAGGCGCCAGGCCGCCTGGATGTCAGTCTCTGCGTGAGTCCCCTGGAAAAGTCCATACAGTACCGCGTGGTATGTCAGACCCCTCCTGGGGACGCAGTCCTCGAATTCTTCCTCCAGCTCATCAACAGACCCTGAGCGAACGGGCACTCCCAAAAGATGTGCAGAGAGATGTTTCCTCCTTGTAGGGGCACCGCAGACAATACCTCGTCCTGCTCAGGTTGGGCGTGCATGAACGACCTCGTTGGAAGTCCTCCTCCGACAGACATCCACGACAGGTCCTTGTGTCCGTTGGTCAGCGAGTTTGAAGAGATGTTTTCCCAAACGACCTCTGCTGTACTCGATGGCAGAGCTGGCACCTCCTCCAACGAATCCCTCGCTCGAATGAGCTTGTGGATCGTCTTCGGTTTGTTGATGACTGGGTGCAAAAATCTATAAGGTGGTACAAAGGTGCTCATTTGAATTGTGTGTTGTAAAATGGGGCTTGTTATTACTTTTTTGTTGGCAGAAAGGAGGCGTTATTATAGGGGTTGCCACTGCAAGACTATGGTGTTGTTTGCATATCAGCATTTGGGGCCCCGCTTTTAATTTTGCCCAGGGCCCCACTTTGTCTAAAACCGGCCCTGTGTGCAGGTGAGGACAATGTGGGTCGGATGCCTGGAAAAGTGAGGAGCCAAAGATGTCTGTGTTGCAAACTTTACAGAGACAAGTCACAGCTGGAAGAAGTGGCCATGGTGGTCCAAAGAGAAGAGACGGGAAATGTGAAGGATTAGTCAGAGACGTCACCTGTAAGTCACAAAATGTTACTGCCCTGTATTCACCTAAATGATAGAGGATAAATACCTGATTGATGGGGGTCTGTATGCTGAGTCCCCCACTGAGCCTGAGAATAGGGATTTTTCACCCCACTGGGTGGGAATTCATCCTGACCGCAGCCAGGCTGAATATAGGCATGTCGCTTGGTGGATGGATGAACCCGCATGGCTCTCATTCACTTCAATGGGAGTGCCAAAGATAGCCAAAGCACAGTACTCAGCTATCTGCGGCGTTCCTATTATAGAGTTGATAGCAGACAAACAGATAGGACGTAGCAGAGGGGGGGGGGGATTTAACAGGCAGAGAGATATTTCAGTTCTCTGTATGTAATGATCTCCACTTGGTCGGTGTTGGTTGTACAGCCTAACCGAGGTGGGAGGAAAGACTTCCGATAGCGCTCCTTCTCACACCTAGGGTGGAGCAGTCGGTCACTGACAGTACTGCCCAGCACAATCACAGTCTCATGCATGGGATGGAAGTTATTCACCAACATGGAGCTCACCACGGACAGTATCCTTCTGTCACCCACCACCTGCACTGGGTCCAGTGGGCTCCCCAGGACAAAGCTGGCCCTTCTAATCAGCTTGTCAAGTTTATTTCTGTCCCTGGTTGATATACTGCTCCCCCAGCAGGCCACTCCAAGGAAGATGGCTGATGCCACTACCGAGTTGAAGAAAGTCCTAAGAAGTGCCCCAGGATTCCAAAGGCTCTCAGCTTCCTAAGCAGGTAGAGCCTGCTGTGGCCCTTCCTGTACAGGACCTCCATATGATCTGCCCAGTCCAGCTATTATTGAGGAGCAAACCCAGGTACTTATAGGTGTTCACAATCTCGATGCCCGTCCCCAGGATGTCCACTGGTTTTGGAGGGCATCTGCCTTTATGGAAGTCCACCACCATCTCCTTGGTCTTCCCCGCGTTAATCTTCAGGTGGTTCTGGTGGCACCAGTCCACAAAAAACCGGTTCAGTTCTCTGTACTCCCTGTCATCATCGTCTGTGATGAGACCTACTATTGCAGAGTCATCAGAATACTTCTGTAGGTAGCAGCTGGATGGGTTGCAACTAAAATCAGCAGTGTACAGTGTGAAGAGGAAAGGGGCGAGAACCGTACCCTGAGGTGCCCCCGTATTACGAGATCACGGTACCTGACACACAGTCTCGGGCTCTCACGTATTGAGGTCGATTTGTGAGGTAGTCTAGGATCCAGTTGGAGAGGTGGTGGTCCACTCCAGCAAGGCCCAGCTTGTCTCTCAGTAACCTGGGCTGTATGGTGTTAAAAGCACTGGAGAAATCAAAGAACATTATTCTCACCGTGTTCCCTGGTTTTTCCAGGTGAGACAGAGCCCTATGCAGAAGGTGGATGATGGCATCATCTACCCCAATGCCCGGTCGATAAGCAAACTGGAGAGGGTCCATAGCGGGGCTCACTAGAGGGTGAAGATGTGTGAGAACCAATCTCTCTAAGATCTTCATCAAGTGGGATGTCAGTGCTACAGGTCTGTAGTCGTTGAGGTCCATAGGGTGAGGTTTCTTTGGAACTGGTACCACACAAGAAGATTTCCATAATTCAGGGACTATTTCAGGGACTAAGAGCATGTCTCTCAGAGTATGTTCAGTGGCGGGGCCGCTGGTGGTTGGGAAGCCGTCTAGGCCAATCGGTGGGGACGGGTGTAGGGGCCTCAGAGGAAGGTTGATCTTTGGTGCAGTCTAGGTCTCCAAGAAGGTCCATCCCTGGTTTTTGTTTAAGTGGGCTTGTACTCGGAGACGGTGACTGTCGTAGGAGAGATTTCCGCTCCTTGGTGGGTTGAGTTGATGCAAAGTGGATTTGCTGTGTTGCAGCTCGGATATCGTCAGGGGTGGGAGGTAGATGAAGAGCTATCATTTCTTCGGGTGTGGTTAAAGTCTGCTCCCTCTGTGGTTGTCGCAGTAATTCCTGAGGCAGTCATGGGCGTTGAGGGTGTGAGCTCTATTCGGTCACTGGGCGCAAAGCCCCTAATTCTCTGTCTACGCCACGGTCCCATTCAAAATAATTAGTGAGGTTATTGTCCGGTTTTCTGGCAGGTTTCCTACCCTTCACCATATTGGCAGGTATTTTTCTCCAAAAATCCAACGTTTAAGGGAAGATATTCCAGAATGGTCTGTTTGTCGCTAGTAGTTGCTAGAAGGTGCACTAGATCCCCAAAGCTAGGTCGCCATCACCCAGGGGGGTAGGAACCAATGGGGGAATTCTATGGGGGGAATACAAGCTACAGCTCGATGATGTTGCAGCCAGAGAATGGTATGCGGAGACCAATTGATGATCACAGAGCTGAGGAGTAAGTGCAGGCCTGCACAAGGCAAGTATATTGAAGGGTAAGGATGTTGTGGAGGGTCCGTTCAGGGCCTAATAAAGGAGTAGATAGAAGAGAAAGCAGAGTCCTATGCAGGGTCCTGGATCTTGCTGCCCTGGGGCCTAGATGACAGGTCGGGGGGAGGCCCGTACCTTGCAGAGGTAGCGAGATGTGGGTAACACCCCGGGCAGGGGCCTGCTGAAATCGGGCTGGGTAGGGGAGGCCTCCCGGGGGCCTATGGAGGGTCTCAGCACTCCCCCTCCCTTTGCTGTCTGCCGTAGATTCCTACCTTGGAGCCGAGTTAGAGAACTGGGACAAGCGATGACTCCCAGTGATGCAGACCACCTCCGCTGAGTGTCGGTGGTTGGTGTCTTCCAGCTGAAGGCCTCAGCGCAGCATCTGCACGGGGGATCTCGCCGCTGCTGCCCTCCGATCCTGCGTAGAAACAACGTTGGCAGCGGCAGGAGAAGTATGGAAGGATGTGGAGGGCCGCGGTATCTAGGCCGGTCGGTATAACGGCCGCGGCGTGGAGAAGATGGCGGGTCAGGAGCAAAGACCCAGGTAGGCCCCGGCCCTGAGCTGCTGCTGAGAGGTGGAAAACACAGCTTTAGCTCCCCAAATCGGCTGATTAGGGCGTAAGTGAAAGCCCCTGGGTGGATAAATATCCAAAACAGCAATACTGGTTATTTCATGCACTATTTATGTGTATTTATTATATTCTTTTCTTGTTGTTTTCCCCTTTTTATATTTTTCACATGGCATATTTGTAATCACTATTATATTATAGGGACAGCACTTGAGGGAGAGCTACAGTGGGGAAAAAAAGTATTTAGTCAACCACCAATTGTGCAAGTTCTCCCACTTAAAAAGATGAGAGAGACCTGTAATTGACATCATAGGTAGACTCCAACTATGAGAGACAAAATGAGAAAACATATCTAGAAAATCACATTGTCTGATTTTTAAAGAATTTATTTGCAAATTATGGTGGAAAATAAGTATTTGGTCACCTACAAACAAGCAAGATTTCTGGCTCTCACAGACCTGTAACTTCTTCTTTAAGAGGCTCCTCTGTCCTCCACTCATTACCTGTAGTAATGGCTCCTGTTTGACATTGTTATCAGTATAAAAGACACCTGTCCTCAACCTCAAACAGTCACACTCCAAACTCCACTATGGTGAAGACCAAAGAGCTGTGGAAGGACACCAGAAACAAAATTGTAGACCTGCACCAGGCTGGGAAGACTGAATCTGCAATAGGCAAGCAGCTTGATGTGAAGAAATCAACTGTGGGAGCAATAATTAGAAAATGGAAGACATACAAGACCACTGATAATCTCCCTCGATCAGGGGCTCCACGCAAGATCTCACCCTGTGGGTTTAATTGAATGGTGAGCAAAAATCTCAGAACCACACGTGGGGACCTAGTGAATGACCCGAAGAAAGCTGGGACTAACGTAACAAAGGCTACCGTCAGTAACACACTACATGTCCCCCTCCTTAAGCCAGTACATATCTGGGCCTGTCTGAAGTTTGCTAGAGAGCATTTGGATGTTCCAGAAGAGTATTGGGAGAATGTCATATGGTCAGATGAAACCAAAGTAGAACTGTTTGGTAGAAACACAACTCGTTGTATTTGGAGGAGAGTGAATGCTGAGTTGCATCCAAAGAACACCATACCTACTGTGAAGCATGGGGGGGGGGGCAACATCATGCTTTGGGGATGTTTCTCTGCAAAGGGACCAGGACGACTGATCCGTGTACATGAAAGAGTGAATGTGGCCATGTATCATGAGATTTTGAGTGCAAACCTCCTTCCATCAGCAAGGGCATTGAAGATGAAACGTGGCTGGGTCTTTCAGCATAACAATGATCCCTAGCACACCGCTAACGCAATGAAGGAGTGGCTTCGTAAGAAGCATTTCAAGGTCTTGGAGTGGCCAAGCCAGTCTCCAGATCTCAACCCCATAGAAAACCTTTGGAGGGAGTTGAAAGTCCGTGTTGCCCAGCGACAGCTCCAAAACATCACTGCTCTAGAGGAGATCTGCATGGAGGAATGGGCCAACATACCAGCAACAGTGTGTGCCAACCTTGTGAAGACTTACAGAAAACGTTTGACCTCTGTCATTGCCAACAAAGGATATATATCAAAGTATTGAGATGAACTTTTGTTATTGACCAAATACTTATTTTCCACCATAATTTGCAAATAAATTCTTTTACAATCAGACAATGTGATTTTCTGGATTTGTTTTCTCATTTTGTCTCTCATAGTTGAGGTCTACCTATGATGACAATTACAGGCCTCTCTCATCTTTTTAAGTGGGAGAACTCGCACAATTGGTGGCTGACTAAATACTTTTTTTCCCCACTGTATATTCACACTTTATCCAGCAAACAGTGCACATTCAGATATATTCATTCTTATAGACCCAAATTCATTTCCCTGTGCTCCCATGTGCTCCTTTGTTTGTTTTAAATGTTTTTAAATTTTTCAAATACATGCTCAATAAAGATTTTTTTTTTTCACTATTTGGGTTGTTCATCCTTTGAAGACCTGCATCTTTTTTTCTTTGGTTTTGTGCATTTACAAAAAGCATGGTCTTGATGTACCCCACAATTTAATTTAGCAGTGGTGCCCACTATTCAATAACAAATTATGGCCGTTCACCTAAACTAACAGATTGAGCAAGGAGAACACTGGTCAGAGAAGCAGCCAAGAGGCCCATGGTCACTCTGGAGGAGCTGCAGAAATCCACAGCTCAGGTGGGAGAATCTGTCCACAGGACAACTATAAGTCATGCACTCCACAAATCTGGCCTTTTTGGAAGAGTGGCAAGAAGAATTGCAGCGAAAGGTGGCTCTACAAAGTATTCATATAGAGGGGCTAAAACGTCACACTTTTCAGATTTTTATTTGACTAAAATTTTGAAAACGTATCATTTTCCTTCCACTTCACAATTATGTGTTACTTTGTGTTGATCTATCACTTATAATCTCAATAAAATACATTTAAGTTTGTGGTTGTAAGGTGACAAAATGTGAAAAAGTTCAAGGGGTATGAATACTTTTGTAAGCCACTGTATATACAGTCATATGAAAAAGTTTTGGTGGCACCCCTATTAATCTTAATCATTTTTAGTTCTAAATATTTGGGTGTTTGCAACAGCCATTTCAATTTGATATATCTAATAACTGATGGACACAGTAATATTTCAGGATTGAAATGAGGTTTATTGTACCTAACAGAAAATGTGCAATATGCATTAAACCAAAATTTGACGGTGCAAAAATTTGGGTACCTTTATCATTTTATTGATTTGAATACTCCTAACTAATTTTTACTGGACTTACTGAAGCACAAAATTGGTTTTGTAACCTCACTGAGCTTTGAACTTCATAGCCAGGTGTATCCAATCATGAGAAAAGGTATTTAAGGTGGCCAATTGCAAGTTGTTCTCCTATTTCAATCTCCTCTGAAGAGTGGCATCATGGGCTCCTCAAAACAACTCTCAAATGATCTGAAAACAAAGATTGTTCAACATAGTTGTTCAGGGGAAGGATACAAAAAGTTGTCTCAGAGATTTAACCTGTCAGTTTCCACTGTGAGGAACATAGTAAGGAAATGGAAGACCACAGGGACAGTTCTTGTTAAGCCCAGAAGTGGCAGGCCAAGAAAAATATCAGAAAGGCAGAGAAGAAGAATGGTGAGAACAGTCAAGGACAATCCACAGACCACCTCCAAAGAGCTGCAGCATCATCTTGCTGCAGATGGTGTCACTGTGCATCGGTCAACAATACAGCACACTTTGCACAAGGAGAAGCTGTATGGGAGAGTGATGCGAAAGCAGCCGTTTCTGAAAGCACGCCACAAACAGAGTCACCTGAGGTATGCAAAAGCACATTTGGACAAGCCAGCTTCATTTTGGAAGAAGGTCCTGTGGACTGATGAAACAAAGATTGAGTTGTTTGGTCATACAAAAAGAGGGCGTCATGCATGGCGTCAAAAAAACACAGCATTCCAAGAAAAACACTTGCTACCCACTGTAAAATTTGGTGGAGGTTCCATCATGCTTTGGGGCTGTGTGGCCAATGCCGGCACCGGGAATCTTGTTAAAGTTGAGGGTCGCATGGATTCAACTCAGTATCAGCAGATTCTTGAGAATAATGTACAAGAATCAGTGACGAATTTGAAGTTACGCCGGGGATGGATATTTCAGCAAGACAATGGTCCAAAACACAGCTCCAAATCTACTCAGGCATTCATGCAGAGGAACAATTACAATGTTCTGGAATGGCCATCCCAGTCCCCAGACCTGAATATCATTGAACATCTGTGGGATAATTTGAAGCGGGCTGTCCATGCTCGGCGACCATCAAACTTAACTGAACTGCAATTGTTTTGTAAAGAGGAATGGTCAAAATACCTGATTAAAAGCTACAGGAAGCGACTACAGAGGCTGTTATTTTTGCAAAAGGAGGATCTACTAAATATTAATGTCACTTTTCTGTTGAGGTGCCCATACTTTTGCACCGGTCAAATTTTGGTTTAATGCATATTGCACATTTTCTGTTAGTACAATAAACCTCATTTCAATCCTGAAATATTACTGTGTCCATCAGTTATTAGATATATCAAATTGAAATGGCTGTTGCAAACACCCAAATATTTAGAACTAAAAATGATTAAGATTAATAGGGGTGCCCAAACTTTTTGGATATGACTGTTATATATATATATATATATATATATATATATATATACCGTATATATAAAACATATTCCTGTAAGTAAACAGGTACGTACCTATCTATCTATCTACCATATTTGCCGGACTATAAGACGCACCTAGATTTTAGAGGAGGAAAATAGAGAAAAAAATTTGAAGCAAAAAAATGTGGTAAATAATTAATAACATAAATAACATATGGGAGTTGTAGTTCTTCACATTGACAGGTGTCCCTGCAGCTGTACGGGGGATGCATAGGGCATCTTTTTTTGTGGGGCCAGGTTTACTTTTTAGTTATACCATTTTGGGGAATTTCTATTGCTTTGATCACTTTTCATTCAAATCAGAGGCGAAACATCAAAAAAACCGGGATACCTAATGTGTATGTGTTTCACAGTAATTTTCTATTTTTATATGTATTCTAGGGAAAGGGGGTGATTTAGAACTTTTAGTTTGTTTTTTTTACTATTTTATTAGCCCCCCTAGGGAAGTTGAACCTGCAACCATTTGTTTGCAAGTCCCATAGACTGCAGTACAACTATAGGAGATCCTCTACATTACTATTGAGGCTGGTCACAAAAAGCTCCCGGCTGTCACAGGAACAGGAGCCAGCCTGCAACAAGAAAGGTACCCACCGACCGGGGGCAGTTTTTATACTTTGGGGGGGAGGGAACTTACAGGTAGTAATGCCCGCTCTGGTCGCGGGCATTTGCTCTGGGTCTCCACTGTACATTATAGTGGAGACCCGATAGCTATGGCGGCTAGTCTGCAGCAGAGTGGCCGCCATCATCTTTAAATAATGGTACAGCGGATGTTGGGATGGAGTTCGCACCACCGGGACACCCTCTCCTCCCAGCCCAGGGCCCGCAGCATCGCTACACTCCTGCTGCTGCAGGAAGCTGGCGGCCACAGGAGTGGGACAATGCTGCAACCAGGCTCCTCCCCTCCACCCACATTCAGACTAAAAGATGCACCCCCCCCATTTTCCTCCCAAATTTGTATATACACACCCAGAAGACAGAATAGTACCTGGAGGTGTAGCCCAATGTAATCAATTAGCTTGTCATCCCCTGTTCAAGACTCTAGGTGAAGGAGGGAGCTATTGCCGGCACACACACCTTTATTTGTAATGTAAGGCTTAGTGGGAAAATTGGGGGGAGACAAAGTTAGGCAGTCAGGCAGCCCTATTTATTTACAATAGTTTTATTGCGCAGTTTAGAGTCAAGGGATACTTTTTTTTTTAGTAAAATTGCCCTTTAAATCCATCATTTTGTTTGGGGTTAGGAATTTTTCCAGTCAGTCTATTTATCTATCCATCTATCTATCACACACACACACACACTATCTATCTATCTATCTATCTATCTATCTATCTATCTATCTATCCTCTATCTCCTCTGTTGAATCACTGGCTGCACGGGTGACTTGCACAAGCATTCCCAGGTATTTCTTGGCAAGTAAAAACCAGTGGGAAGACTGCTTGGCTTCAGAACCTGAATGGTGTTGGTCGGTAAAATATGAGTATACCTTTTTTTTTTCATGCAGCCTTCTAGATAGTTTAATCATAAGTTTGTTTTGCTATTACTTTATTTTTCAGCATATTATCTACCATAACAAGCAAATTCAAAGTTCAGTATAATGTACAATTACTTTCAGATCACATAAATATCTGAAATTACACAAAAATGGAAAGTGGAAAAGTAGAAAGTAGGTCAGATATTTATTCACTTTTCAGAACAGAAATCTTTTCATTGTGTATATCTGTAGGGTATGTAAAAGTCAAATGGGAAAAAAACAATACTTTGAAATCAACTTTTTTGCATTATACTATTTTCCCACTCCAGTGTACAAAACAGATTAGTATGTCAAAGCCATTATCAGAATGTAGTTTATTTAGGATTTTGAGATTGTAGCATCAAAAAATATAGTAGAATAAACAATTATGCTCAGCGGGTCAGCTCAGTTAAATCCTGTGGGGACTCAGCATCAAATAAATTGATCTCTTTTCATTTGTTACACATTCACTGAGTCATAAAACAGGTTTAATAGGTAAATTTATGAAGGTAATTTAGAAGTTATACAAATCTAATATACATATTATTTGCATTTTATACATCGACTAAAGCACTTATATAAATACTTTTTTACAATCCAAAGAAATCGCACTATATTTCATATATTGTTATCTTTTAAAGAAATTATTCTGTATAAAATTGTTTGTTTTTTTGTAGAAAAGGGCCAAATATTAAATAATCCTTAAAACAAGTTGTGTAATATTATCATAATATAAAGGATATATCTACAGTATATGGATGGGGTGATTTTTATAGGAATTCTATGTGTGCCAAGTATAAAGAAGATCAACACACACAAACTTCCTTTAATAGTATAGAAATTATGGATAACGTTGCCATAACTTGAAATTTTGAAAACACCATCATATTTATGTCTCACACTACAGGTTTGGAAAGCTCAGGAGAAAGACTACGAAGGCAAAAAGGAACATTCTTTTAGACATTGATTGCTGCCAAGTGTTTCTTTACAGTGCATGAGAGAAAGGACTTTCACCTATGGACAAAATATGTATAACATAATTAAGGATATTTACAACATGGAATATCCATTAATAAACCTGAAAGAGGACCCATCGACTCTTGTAACATGTCTTTTTCAATAAATACTAGTTTTTCCAATGTAATAATAATAATAATAATAATAATTCTTGAGCATCTTTTCCTAAAACTCTATGCTGTGCCGTTCCTATGTTATTCTCATATTAGATATTTATGATTAAATTGACATTTAGGTGTTATCAGTTGGGGAAACTTCCCTAAACAGTCTGTCATTATCCAATAAGAGCTAACAGTGTCAGAACATGTAGGGAGACAGGATGCATCTCTAAAGGGAGAGTTAAAGTTGTCAATTTACTCATACATTTCCCGGAGGAATAACTGAGGGACCACCCAACACAGAGGCCTAAAAAAGGGTCCTTGAGAATGTTTATTTTATGAGGGCTACAAGTACTTACTGCAACAAATTAGCCAGGGGAAATGACAGTTCCTCTTTAATAATAGTATAGATAAATATTCTTTGATATAATGGAGTGACTACTGGACAGGATAGATCATTAGACTCCACTGTCCATGTTTCTTTTGGATGTTCACATGGATTCTTTGCAATTTTTTCCCTTGTTCCTTTTTCTTCAACTTCTGGCATTTTTAGTTCACTTGTCCGTTTTGAATCATTTACTTATTTTTTCTTCAGTGTAGACTGAAATTATTTTAGTGGCTCTGTTGTGTACTACTGTATGGTAGCTAAAATTACAGCACTGTAGTTACAGTATTTTCCCCTTAGCTATAATTATACTATACTATACTATACTATAATTATACTTTATATTTATTGTGCCACGTCTATAAATTGGACAACTGGATTGTCAATGTGTTCACAGTTAAACTAAAAAAAATCAGCTTGGCAGCAGTAAAGTCATCCCATTTCTTATTTCAGTCTGTATTAATTAGATATTTCTAAATATCAAATGAGATAGACATTTCCTTCTAAGGTAGTATTTAGTTTCTCCTATGGCAGTATTCAGTATGGAAGTTGGCAACTGCTGAGCCAAACAAATTGCAGATGTGTCCTTCCTTGCTTGTCCTCTGGGTAGACATGTCCAGATGTGTGTATCTCATGTTAAGCAGCTTTTTTAAACGCAAGAGGATATTATAATGAGTTATGATATGCTATCCTATAATTACTATGTGGCCACCCAATGGGGATATGTGATTTGTAGCATTTCAAGGCTTCTGTTAGCATGTTGCAATATTATGTTGAATCTGTTTAATGAGAACTTGAAGTCTGTAACCAAATTGGAGGACAGTTAAGTGTGGGCACATGTGTATTCGATACCTCAATTTCCTTTTAATGACCTCACCATTCTGTTTTTCATTATTTGTTGTATTACATTATGTCATTCATATAAATTTTTATTATTGTATTTATTATGTTAATACTTTTTGTAGGAAATGCTTTTTTACAAGATAATATAGATGCCTTGGCAAACTTGTCTACCTTGAGTACAATTCCATTCCTTGGATAAGTATTTTTCACAATGGATAGGTACCAGTACTGTTGAACTTTTAAGAAAGTATGCTCCTTAACTTAAACTGGAAAACTTAGAACCTTATACCTGTAGTTAAAAAAAACCCTTCAGTTAGATTTGTGATTCAGAACTTCATTAGAACTAGCACAGCTTACTTCTCCTCATTTCAGAATAGTACAATGTTGTCATTAATGATAATTTGTCAAGTGGAAAAATTAATGCAGATTAGCATTAGTTTTATAATTTATCATTGACCTTTTTTGACAGTTACAATAGTCAATTATTGTTAACATCTCTCTGAAAAAAGTCAACCATAAATGAACAGTATATTGGGCCCTTAGGGCATGTGTACCTTATAGAGGATGGCCTTTTTTGTTGGCTAAAACACTGAGCTGGCATTGGATAACTTCTGAAAACCATGGTTGGTATCTCTTGTTTATAGTAGGCAAATTTATACTTGGTATGAAAGACATCCATATGTTAACAAGTTGGCTTCTCATCCCAGTTAGTTGAGAAGCTGATAACAGATGGACCCTCCAATAGTTTATCTCGAGTGGTTAAATTGTATTCTGATTATATGATACTAAAACATATCTCTGGATTATGATTGGTGGGGTTTAAAGATTGGATACAACATGTCCAGTGCCTCCTGTGTTGTTCAGCACCTGGATTCGAACTGTAGAAAGTAACGCGACATAGCATTATTTAGGTTCCAAATTTCAGATTTAAGGAGATTTAGTGTAGGAAAACCTTTGTTTCATTGAGCAATGGCTGTACCAGTGGTCGATTCTCTGCTGATCAGTAGGTTATAGCCCATTTTAGCAATATGCCATAATGTTGTAAAAACCTATATAGCTTAAGTATGTGCACTAAATTGGTCTATATTAATATGTCTCAGGATATTGAAAAGTCTTGCCGGGCAGCAGAATTTGTGATCTCTAACAAGTAATATGGCTTTGTAACATATCTCACCAGTGATTCATAATCTTGCCCAAGTTTTTAGCATTCTATAAAATCCAGCTAATCACAACCTAAAATAAGCATTTTAATGTAAATATGTAAATAGTACATAGAACACTACGGAACATTAACAAGATAAGAAATAAATAAATAATGTTCCCACTTTTTTATTCTATCCATTAAACAGTGCAAAACAACTGATACTTTAATAGCTGAACATTTATTCCTGTCATGTAAACGTTGTGAAAGCAATCAAATGGAAACTGGAGATGCCTTTTATAGCACGATATGATGGATTCAAGATCTATAAAATTGCAAAGGGAAACTACATTGAAATATCAAAGTCACAATGTTAATGAACTTATCTGAATGTTTCCTTGTTTGCTCTCGCTTTCAAATTAATCATAAACCAATCCATAAATCAAAGCCCTGATTTTTCTTGTTAACAACCTTAGCTATTATTGAAACTGCTGTGGCATTTGTCTAGTATGATACAGATTTTATCACAAGTACCATATATTATGGAAAAAAATGAGACTTCTTATGCACTTGCATTTATGAGTGTGGAGGTTTAAAGAAAAATTCACTGGAATTTACATGCCATTTAAATTGAGTCATATACTATAGTTCAGACACTTAATTTTGAATAATATTTAAAAAAAAAAATATTTTTAAAGTATTCAGTCAATGCTATTGACTTTTACTTTAAAGAAATTGTCCATTCTTAACAATATCTTTTTTGTATAAAGAGTGTCCCAATGATAGCTATATCCAGGGGCGCACCGCTAATGAGGCGATTGAGGCGGCCGCCTCAGGCGGCACTGTCCGGGGGGCGGCATTTTTACTATTTCATGTAAACCAGCCCAGGACAGGCCGCTTAAAAAAAAAAAAAAACAGAGCTGAGCGGGACCTGTCCTGGGCTGGTTTACAAGACGTCGCATCTCAGCGCAGGCGGCGATACAATGACGTCATCACGCCGCCTACGCTGAGACACAGATGTCTCGGACAAGAAGAGGAGGCGGCAGCGGCTGCATCAAGGCATCGCAGGTGAGTATAACTTTTTTTTATATATAGAAATAGGCCGTAACCTGTTGGAGCATCCCCGGCAGGTAACGGCCTATTTATTTACCTACCCCTCGTCTGCTCGTGGCCGCCTCCACTTCCCCTTCTGCTATGGGACGCAGAAAGGGAAGTGGATGCCGCTGTGAGCGGCCGCGGGTATCGGTAAGTGAGGCCGCGGGCCGCAAATACTACTATTATTATACTCCGGGGTCTATTCAGACCCCGGAGTATAATAATCGGAGGCCTAGGGTTGGTGAGGGAACATAAAAACCAATGTTACTCACCTCCTGTGATCCGATGTAACTCCGAGCAGGCTTGAGGCCTCTGGTGACGTCATCAGGTCGCGTCGCCGGCCTGATCACGTGAGGTGTGTGCGCAATTAAACAGGGCCGAAAGCTGCAATGAGTGCACCGGTGTCCAGGATACGTAAGCAACTCTGGTTTTTATGTTTGTATTCTCCCCTGGGTCTCCAATCATTATACTCTGGGGTCTGAAAAGACCCCAGAGTATAATAATAGTTCATGGGTGGTCCACTATGGGGCATAATACCCTGTGCAGGGACCACTGTAGAGCATAATACCCTGTACAGGGGCCACTATGGAGCATAATAACGAGTGCAGGGGCCACTATAGAGCATAATACCGAGTGCAGGGGCCACTATAGAGCATAATACCCTGTGCAGGGACCACTGTAGGCATAATACCCTGTGCAGGGGCCACTCTGGAGCATAATACAAGTGCAGGGGCCACTATAGAGCATAATACCAAGTGCAGGGGCCACTATAGAGCATAATACCGGGTGCAGGGGTCACTATGGAGCATAATACAAGTGCAGGGGCCACTATGGAGCATAATACCAGTGCAAGGGCCACTATGGAGGATAATACCAGTGCAGGGGCCACTATGGAGCATAATACCAGTGCAAGGGCCACTATAGAGCATAATACCAGTGCAGGGGCCACTATGGAGCATAATACCGTGTGCTGGGGCCACTGTGGAGCATAATACCGTGTGCATGGGCCAATATGGAGCATAATACCGTGTGCAGGGGCCAATATGGGGCATAAAAGTGTGTGCAGGAGTTGCTGTGGAACATAATACCTTGTGCAGTGGCCAATGTGGGGCATAATACCCTGTGCAGGGGCCACTATGGAGCATAATACTGTGTGTAGGGGCCGCTGCGAGGCATAATACAGTGTGCAGGGGCCGCTGCGGGCCATAACACTGTGTAATACTGTGTGCAGGGGCTGCTGTGGAACATTATAGTGTGTGTAAATGGGGCGCTATAAACATGGGCTATGGCACCTGTTTATATTATACGCTGTCTGTTTATAGTGACCGTGTGATGTAATTGTAGTCTTGTCACATACTGTAAACATGTACAGGATGAGGCTGTAGTTACATTACATGGCCGCTATGAGATGAATGATACTATGTAAACAGAGAAGCGGTCATGGCGCTTACACAGGTACCATTCAAACAGCCGATCAGTGGGGGTCCTGGGTTTTTGAACTCCACTGATTAGTTTATTAATGACCTGGAAAACCTTTTAATTAGTTAACACCTGGGGCATTATTAATAAGGGGCACTATTTATACAGGGTACACACGGATGTTATTAATATAAAGATGGGGGTATTATTCATTATGGGGGGGTTATATCATATATTTTATAATTGGGGGTAGCAGCAGGATGGGGGCTTTGTGTAGGTGAGGACAATGTTGGTTGGATGCCTGGCAAAGTGAGGAGCCAAAGATGTCTGTGTTGCAAACTTTACAGAGACAAGTCACAGCTAGAAGAAGTGGTCATGGCGGTCCAAAGGGAAGAGAAGGGAAATGTGAAGGATTAGTCAGAGACGTCACCTGTAAGTCACAAAATGTTACTGCCCTGTATACACCTAAATGATAGAGGATAAATACCTGATTGATGGGGGGTCTGTCTGCTGAGACCCCCACTGAGCCTGAGAATTGGTTTTTTTCCCCCCACTAGGTGGGAATCCAGCCTGACCGCAGCCATATATAGGTGTGTCACTTGGTGGATGGACGAACCCGCGTGGCTCTCATTCACTTTAATGGGAGTGCCAAAGATACCCGAAGTCCAGTACTCAGCTATCTGCGGCGCTCCTATTATAGAGAATGGGGGCCACGTGGCCTCGTCCATCCACCAAGCAGAAGATGTGTGAAGTTACTTTCATTGTTAATGCCGTGTTGTTGATCTGATACTGAAGTAATACAGGAAGAAGAATTCTTAAAAACTGTTTTATAACTTTGTGTATTGTGTATATTGTGCGATGATAACAGTGTGTTAAACTAGTAGAATGGAAACTCAGTTTTTTTTGTTTTTTTGGGGGGGGGCGTCTTTCTATAGTCCGCCTCAGGCAGCAAAGAGGCTAGGTTCACAACTGGCTATATCACAGGGAGTTCTGCTGCCATTACCCCCAGTGATTAGCCAAGTAGACTTTTTCTGCAAAACCTCATAGCACAACACTGACGGTCCTAATGCACTGTAATATATAAGAATTGCAGTGTATTGTAGAAGAGATTAAAAAAAAGAAGGAAAATGGCATGCTGAATGAAAAAAAAAAAAAAAACACAAATAGTTAGTATTGCCACATTTGTTACAACCTGAATTATAGAATTATCATATTAATTGTTCTGCATAATTTATGCCATAAACACTGAAAACCATGCTAGACTTTTTGAAGGGGAATGGACCGAATAGTCTGCGGAGTCAGACACTGGACAGCTAAGTATGTTTTTTTCTTAATGTTATACCAGCCCCGGCTACTCCAGAGTTTCTCCAATTCCTGGACAACCTCTTTAAAAATAGTGTCACATATTGCATATGGTATTCCACAGTGGCCCTCACACAGTATAATGTCCCATAGTGTCCCTTCCACACTATACAATGTCCCATGGTGTCCCCTTCACACACTACAATGTCCTATAGTGGCCCCTCCACTCAGTATAATATATCATAGTGGCCCCTCCAAACAGTATAATGTTCTTTAATAGCCCCTCCACACAGCATAATGTCCCATAGTGATCTCTATAGTTTTCTTTACAAATTTTTTGGGTCACTACCCTTGATCCGTTATTATACTCTGGGGTCTCTTCAGATCCCAGAGTATAATGATCGGAGGCTCAGGGGATGTGATTGGGCCTCAGCGGTCACGTCAGAGTCATGACGCAAAATGTGTCATTTTGCGCCTGTGATTGGGCCTCAGTGGTCTCTGATGACCAGAAAAGGCCCGAGGACTGTCACTGGAGCCCAAGAGAGGTGAATAACTCTGTTTATTATGTTTAATCCCCTCTGAAGAGACCTCAGAGTATAATAGCAGTTTCAGTACGGACCTGTTTGATCCAAACGAAACCGCTGGGCAAACCTGACGTAAGGTTCATCTAAAAAATACTCTCAGTGCCGATCTGAACGTATAGAGCAGAGGCGGCTGGGCTGCACTCTTCAGCAGTAGTCAGGGTAAGGGGCCTTGGGGCAGGTAGCTTGCCAGCCCAGCGACCCAGTCAGCCTACCAGGAATTTTCCCGGTGACATACATTGCCAATCTGTCCCTGATCAGAACACTGCTTCAGAGCTCTGCTTGAATCATCAGTGTGCTTCAATTATGGTGAATTATTAGGTGTCTATTTGAAATATGACTGTGTTTGCCATTTCAACTTTAGCTTAGTCTTCTAAACTCAGTGCTGAGCCCAAGGGACTTCTATCCCTGGTTTGCTCTCCGGGCTTGACCTTGGCTCCCCTTACTTGACTCATTCACTTAATTAGTTTTGAAATGGAACAGCTTTTTACTATATATATTGGATTGGCCATTTATACATACATACTTATACAACACTGTCCCTTATGACAGAGAGCTATGTTGTGCTCTGAAACATTGTGTTTTTTTCAGAGAAATCATAACTTTAAAATGAGCTGGGGACACAGAAGAGACTGCTGTGTGGCTTCTCCTTTCTCTGCTTGACTTGATTGACAGGTTTCTCCTATGCACAAACAGGGAAATACTTGTCAATCAATCTCATCTCCTTGTGCCCAACTTGTTTCTAAATCACTTATTAGGTGTCTTTCTGAACTATGATTTGTGTTTGTTATTTCAACTTGTACTTAGTTTTCTAAACTCTGTGTTCAGCTCAGTGGACTTGTATGATTGGGTTACTTTCTGGACTTGAGACCTGAGCTCTGTTTACTTGACTCTGTCATTTGCTTAGCCCCTTGGACTTGTTGGCTGATACCTGTTGTTTTACACCCTGACTTTGACCCTGACTTTGTATGTGCAATGTTCCTTTGGCAATGTTCCTCCAGACGTTGCAGTGCTATACCTGAGTCTGCTCCCCGCATTCTTATTACCTTATTGTTATCTTCAATGCTATCATTTTAGACTGCATTGTTCCATTCCCCACTTTCTAATTATGTTTAACATGTCCTAATAAAGCTAATAGATGCTGATGATAAAGAGAAAAATATTTTGATACTTGGAATACAGTGACAAAAAATATTTGTTTTATTGTTTCATTTCATTTTATTTAAAAATAGTAAAGCAGAAAACTATATAAATAAAACTATATAGCTGAATAAAGTTATAACATTATATAAGAAAGTTATATTAATAAAGTTGTTGTGTTATTTATACTGCATGCTAAATGCAATAAAAACAAAACTAAGAAAAAATTAGAATCAGAATTAGATTTTTTCACCACACCTAAAAAATAATAAAGTTATATTAAATTAAAAAGGTATGACTTTCAGAAAGCAGGGATGAAAACAAACATAGCTGAGGCAAGAATACCCATATCTCTGTGTCCTGAGGAGGTCAGGAGTTAAGGAAACTGGCAAACATGACTGTATTATGCTGTTTCTGTAAGTCCATTACAAATAAAAAAGAGTTATGATAAAATGCAGTGCAGACAGATATGCCGGGGTTTTTTTTTAACTCCTGAGTTGCTATGCTAAACTGTTTCTGTAATTCCTATTTAATTCTATTAGGGTCACTGAAACAGCATAGAAAATCCATGTTCAGATGTTTCTAAAAGTTCTGGATGTCGGGACATCAAGCCCCATTTTCCCATCTCAGCCATGATTGGAAGAACAGGAGAGGACACAACGTTACAAAAGTAATATTCTTGTGATCACTGCGCTATCCTCTTAACTGTATATAGCATTTTATCAACTTTATAGCTTTGCCCTATGTAAAAAATTATTTCCTTTGCATCCATTAAAAATGTTTTCTCCAGCATAGTGCTAGAATGCTGTGTAGTTCATTCCAAATCCAAAGTAAAATAAAAAAAAATGCTTTAGAGATAATTATCAAACTGTCATTTTAGAGTTAAAAACTTAAAATAAAAGGCTAAAACATTTGTAATTTTTAATGTTATCTGTACATTTGTACTAGATTCAACAGTATCATAATTCTAAAAACTAATGCATATTTATAGTCAGATGTTAAATGTAATAGAATCTAAAGAACTAATCTTAAAACCAGGGAATAGCTGTCAATCTGTTGAACTAACATCTGCAGGGACCATAATGTTGAAATATATAATGTAATTAACGGCCATTAGGTTTTAGTACATCAGTGCACAATTAATTTTGATTGCATAATTCATCTGAAATCCTTTATTTTGTGCATTTTGCAATCTTCCCTATTTACAGACCCATATGTACTATATGCATACATTTCCAGCATGAAAAGTACATTGAGCCTATGTGGTTACATACAAACATTTACAGGTCCTAGAGCTGCTAAAAGTGACAGATAAACGTTTGATGTAAAGCATAAATTGATACTGAGATTTGCTGCACAATACTTAGAGTTTACAGGGGTTGGCCAATTCATTTTTTATTGATGAGCTATCCTTAATAGGTCATCAATAAAAAATCAGTTAGAGTACGACACCCAGGTTCCCTGCTGATCAGCTGTTTATAGGGGTTGGGGTGCTTGTAGGAGAACTGTGATTTCTTCACTTTTTACATCTGATTCAAAGAGGCCATTAAAAGTAATTACAGACTCATCCCATAGAAGTGTGAATGAGATGAGGCTGCAGAAGAGTTCTCAACTTTCTGCTGTGAGATAAATTGTTGCAGCCTGATATCTTCTTATCCCAGAAGACTACGGAAGCCAAATAAAATTCATGAAAAATGTTTTTTAATGACTTTTCATTGGCTTTTGTAGTTGTCTATCACATTGCAGCAATTTATCCCACTGTAGAAAGTTGGATTAACTCGTCTACAACAAATGGCCACTATGAGACAGAGTGAGGTCATTGCACTTGCACGAGCACAGCAGCATCTTCCGACAGTGGATTAGTGGGGGTCCTGGGTGTTGGACCCCTACTGATCTTTTATTGATGACCTATTTATAACCTAGAAAGAACCTCAGGCCTGTTTATACACTAAATCTGCTGTTAGGACACACAATTTTTGAAGAAAATGTAATAAAAAATGTTTAACGTCACAAAATATACAAAAAAATTTGCATTTTTAGTACATTTTCTTGCTGCAGAAAAAAAAAAAAAAAGTATACTTAAGTATCCTTAATAACTAGAGAAGGTCGACCTCTCAAGATTGATTTTGTTTCAGTTTCGGGTGGTTTGGTCCAAACATTTATTTCGTTTTAAAAAAGTTCAGTATGAACCAGAGCTTAAATTGGCTTAAAACATAGTGCATGACACTGTCAGGGCTCCTAGAAACCTATATATCCAATTTCTAGCTCTCTAAGGCAAACACAGGTGAAGTTACTTCAAAGTGAAGTGACATGTATGTCTAGGCAAAAATGGTTGATAAGCACTGCATAAAAATTCCTCGTTTAACCATGCACTCCACTGCCACTTTCTTTTACGCACCCTTTAAAAGGCTCCAAATTTATCCTTTTTTTGGGGAAAGGTGCTTTCCCTTTATGGGAGAAAATTCAGAACCAATGAGTGACAATTACAGAATTTGAAGAAAACTTTGTGACATCCTAAATATAAAATATACTCTGAAAAAAAGATTCTATGACCCGGAGAACAGCACTTGGGAGTCAAAAAATAAACTGGATTATCCTTCCAGCTATCCCTGTATTAGAGCACATGTCACATCAATATGTAGTTAGAGAAGAGACAAGTTACAGAATTTGAAGAAAAATTTGTGCCACACTTTCAGCGTGCCTCCCCTGCCAGCTGAAAGATTTAGAATATCTATAACCCTGAATACGGCACTTTGGAGGCAAAAAATAACCTAGATTATCCTTCCGGTCACCCCTGTATGGGAGCAAATGCATCATATGTGCTCATTCCTTTTATAACTGGGGTGACAAACCAGGAACTGTTTATCATTGAAGACAATGCAACACTGTGGGCTCTGAATGGCTACATTGTACAATATAAGCACTATTTGGAATTACTGTATATGTAATTCTATGGTAACTGGATGTATTAGAATCATTTTAAGGGGTGTTTGTCACCAGATCCAAGCATATCAACCCAGTCCTACAGATGAAGAGATTAGGGTTACCTAAATCTAAACAGTGTTTTCTACTTGTGAATCAGTGCCTCCATTGCCAAAAATTAGCTGCCATCATTGCTCCAAACAGGTCATTTGCATGTTGACAAAAACAGTGATATCTCAGCAATGGAGACACAAATTCACAAGGAAAATACACTGATTCTGCTGACCCTAACCTATCTACCCTAACCTATCTAAAATACCAAATTGATTAGGGGCATAGTGTAAGTCATATAATGTATGTCATTTACCATTTTGTACTTGGTAACAGGTCTGCTTTATTTGCAATAGTAGGTTTTTGGATCACTGTGATCAAGCAGATTGTTATAAGCTACAGTATGTGATTTCAAGTTGCTTTAACACTAGAAGTCCCAGAAATTTCGAGCTCCCCCTTGAAGTCCTGAAAGAGGGTCAAATGACCCTTAGTCCAAACAGACAACTCTGATGGCTCCAATTAGCATCCTTTCATTTGTAAATGTGGCCATTGTCTGAGGAATCTGCAGGGGGCAATTGTGTTGATCCACCTCAGGTCTTGTAAGAGAGTGTAAACAAAAGAATGTAAGATGCCCTTGAGTGTGTCTGCCCATCCCCTAGCTGCATTGTTGTGCTGGGAATATGCATAAGGTTGCTAACACCTTAGCAAATTTGCATGCAGCCTTTTGTGCTGTGGGGGATGCGAAGGGACTGCTTCACCTATTTTGTTCACAAGAAACAAAATGCAGAGAAGGCACACCATTCAACAGGCATTGGAACTGATCCTGAGCAACACCAACCCTTCTGACTCAGATGGAGAAGACATAGTCCTTCAACTGGATTCGGACTCTGAGCTGTCTTCAGGTTAGATTTTTTTCAAATTACCGATTTTTATTTCCTGACTATCTTTTTTATTTAGAACCAAAACAAAATGTTAATTTGAAATTATTTATCTTGCAGATGAGGAGACTCCTCCTCTACCAAAAAAGAGAGCTCGGTTGGCGAGTGAGCCGACAGAGACCGCAAAAGATGGCACAGTGTGGCGTGAAGTAGAAGTGGGGAAACGTCTCCATTTCACCCCAATAGAACCGTACCCTACAGATGGAGAGCCAAGTGCTAAGGCCAGACGAAGTGTCCGGAGTCGCCTTCAGAGCTTCCTCTGTTTTATCACTCTTGACATGCTTCGTAGCATTCAAGAATGGACTACTCAACATGCACGTCACACGGAGCAGGTGGATTGGTTCATGGGTCTCCCGGAACTAATGGCATTTATTTCAGTCATTATCTTGCGGGGGGTGACCAAGGTTCCATCACTACATGACAGCTGGTCAGCAAACCTAGCAAACCCAAGGATCATTGCAACTATGACCCGAAACCGCTTCCAAGACATCATGCAACACCTACGCTTTGATGACATGTTCACACGCAGTGAGCGAGTGGAGACCGATAAGTTTGCTGCAATCTCCAATGTGTGGAGATCGTTTGTCACCAACTGCATCGCATCCTACAACCCTGGTCGACACATCACTATTGATGAACAGCTTTTCCCGTCAAAGACTCGCTGCTGTTTTCTGCAATACATTGCAACAAAACCAGACAAGTTTGGCATCAAGTTTTGGGTGGCTTGCGACTTGAAATCAAAGTACATCTGTAATGTCCTCCCATATCTTGGCAAGGACCCCAGTCGTCCCAGCGGGGAGAGACTGTCCGAAACTGTAGTGATGAGGCTGATGGAATCATTCATGGACAAGGGCAGAACTGTAACCACGAACAATTTCTTTACATCATTGTCACTTGCACAATGACTGCTTAGCCGGAAAACCACTATCCTCGGGACAGTCAACAAGAGTCGCCGGGAAATTCCTCAATCCGCTAGACAGATGGACCGCACTGAATTCACCACTCAGGTGTTTTCAACCACTGGTGCCACACTGACAGTGTATGCACCCAAATGAAAGAAGGCCGTCTACATTCTCAGCAGCATGCACAGCGTGGTTGAGACTGAGGATACCAACAAAAGGAAGCCAAACACGGTCACACAATACAACCACACAAAGTGCGGTGTGGATGTAATGGACCAAATGGTGCGGGAGTATAGCGTGCGTGCAGGAACACGGAGATGGCCATTCGCCGTGTTCTACAACATGATTGACATGGCAGCACTGAATGCTCATGTTCTTTATCAGGCATGCACTGGGGTGCAGGAGAGACGGGTGGACTTCCTGGTTGAGCTTGCAAAAGAGTTAGGTGGCTCTCATGTGACTGAAAAGAAGGCATGCAAGGAGAAACTCCTTCGGCAACAACCTTCCACACCCAGCCCTGGCAAAAGGGCGAAGTGTCAGGTCAACCATCGATGCACGAACAATTGTGCAACTGAGAGATGTGTTGACTGCTACAAATACACGTGTGGCAAATGTACCAGGGACATACCCAGGCAGTGCCAGGTATGTTCCGACAGTGCAGACAGACTGCTGAGTAAGTGCTGAAATGCTAGTCACACAAGAAGGACATGCCACTCACACACACACACACAGCCCCCCACAGCAGCCTATTGTAAATATGTGTGGAATTGTTTTATTCCTTGTATTTTTTTTATTATTTTCATAACAAAAATAAAAAGCATGGAAACAAATAACAGTTGTTCTTTTGTATATTTACATTTTTGTATATTTAGATTCAAGTCAATGGGTGCAAGAAAAAAAAAAATCGCAAAAAAATCGCAGTTACTGAGTGAGTCACACAAGAAGGACATGCCACTCCACACACACACACACACACACACACACACACACACACACACACACACGCAGCACCCCACAGCAGCCTATTGTAAATCCTGTGGTGTGACAGTAATGGCCTTAATTACAGAACAAAAGCGGTGATTATAGGTTGTTTGCTTAAATCCTTCAGGTCATTCGACCCGTCTCTGGGTTCCAAAGGTAGAAATGTTAAATGACCCCTCTCTGGGACTTCTAGTGTTAAGATCTGCAATGCAGTACAGATATGTCCACACTTAACTGATCTCTAGTGTAGTTGAAGATTCCAATTTGTCTTGAAACCAATTCAACATATCACAACATGATAAAAAAACCTTCAAAGGTTGCAATTCACCCTCCCCACACTGGGTGGTCATGCATAGGCACAAAAAGGGTAGTTAGTATATCACTTTGTGATGATTTGTCATGACAAATTCTGAAAAGAAAAAATAAGTGTAAAAAAGAGTATACCAGTGAAGTCTGAGGAAGGAGCAGTAGGCTCCGAAACGCGTTACTACCTGGTTTTTCTTTTTTGTTTTTTATTTTGTTATTTTTTTGCATTTATTGCTATCTGTATACTCCAAATAAAAAATCCATCCTTGGGCAACCATATTCGGAGTTAATTCCTTTTAATCTGGAGGAATCACGGTCACAGCGGTGCCTACGAGGGAGCGCAGGAAAATTGGGTGCAGCTTTGTGTTTTTTGTGAAGATTCACACACTCATATTATTGATGATTTGTCATGAAACCATGCTGTGTTTATAAATGATACTTAACTGGTGATACACACACTAATAACATTTCTTCATGTTTTTGCCCATACACATAACTGGACAAGTCAACATCTACCCATACACATGATCTGATGAATCAACAGTGTCCATACACTTCATTGTATGTGTCTACCATTACCTTAGCTTGAATTTCTTATAAAAGACACACAATGCAAAACTTCAGCTTGCTAACAACATCTTTGAAAGTCTTCAATGTATAATAAAAGCAGTTGTTGGCCACACAAAGTCACAAATAGGGTAGAAATCATATGAAAAAGAATAATACTGATTAATGAATAATGAATAATACCACGTATGTGTCTTTAAATTGACATTCCCCCCTGTGTGCCACCTTAATTAATAATACCTCTTGTGTGCCCCTTAATCTCCCATACAGTTTTGAATCAGCAGAACTTGGGGCTTGAGAAAAGTGCATTATTGTTCACCCCGAGTAGGACATGCTCATTGACACTGTAACTTTAAATGGCTCTAACTCTACAGCCAAAGGGTCTAGAGCCGCAATCTTGGTCTAGATTTTGAGATAACACTGGTTAAAGCAGGTGTATATACACTCGCACTTTCACTTTAATCACTGTGCAGGAGAACACAAGCAACTAACAGTGCAGAGCAGAAAATTACTTTATTATTCTCCTGTCCCTGACACTTCAGATAACCTCAGAGGAGGGGTACCATGGACTTTTGTTCATGATGTCATCCCCCCATTATCAAACAGAAACATACACAAAGTCACATACAGGATAGAAATCTTATGAAAGAGAATCACAAAATTATGTCATCTTACACCACTCATGGGATATGCAGTGCCAAGACAAAAAGGTAAGGAAGGGCATATCTGTATAGGATGGTGATCTGATGTACATGTATAGCAAAAATCATATTGTTTTTATTAAATTGGTTATCTTGTTCCAAGCTATTTTAGAATATGTTAATCCAAGAGGAAAAGCAATGAAAGGCATGTCAACAACTACCCATGTACCCAACTAGATATCTCACCATACTGTATACCCATTCTAAACTCTGCTTCTAAATATCCTCATGGATTAATATGGATCCAATTTCCTTGTTTTCAACAACAGATTGTTCTGTGTGCAAATCATGTTTATTAAGACTATTATTGGGAATGTATCTTGGTTTGAGCCCTATTATGATATCATTTTACTGTCAATGTTTAAAAGTCAGAGTTTCATTTGCCTCTCACGTGTCCCTTTTTCTGTTTTTTTTGTGCTGTATTATATAATATCATTATATGCTACTTGAAACTATTTAATATTTTGAGCCATCTGCAGCAAGGATACTAGCTGTGAGTAACCTTTCTAAAGTTTAAAGTTTTGCAGTCCTATAGAAATTATAATATCACAACGTAACATCAAAATGAATTCTACCAAAAGGACAAAACTCATCTGCTGTATTAACAAACTAATGTCCCCCACATCTGTATGGACACACTGTACTCATAGCAAGGGATTTTCATCTTAATTTCACTATATTTTCTCTTTTCTCAGCTATTAGGCAATTACGTTTTCTCTGGATTATGTTTCTGTTGCAATGATACAATTTTATCAGGGAATTTAAAATGTTACTTTTCATGAAAACTGATAGTTAAACAAAGAGAAGTGACATTTGGCTTTTGTAAGGGAGAAAATGTTATTATGCACTCTGTATTTAGGCTGCTAGAAAATAAATTATTGTCTCCTCATTTTGAATAAAATGTACATTAAACAAAAGTATAAAATAACAATACTTTATTCTTTTTGTCATCCCGTTTTCTGTTGTGATTGTAGCCTTTCCATTTTTCAATAACTTTTACATCCATGGGATTTATGAAATGTAATGTTTTGGAAAAGCTTACAAATACCCACTTGTATTTAGCAGGACATTAATTTCTCATTTTCCCCCTTTTTTGTCAGCTATTACTACTGTATACGGTACTGTATATAGCAACAGTACATGGAAGTAGTTAATGTTCCCTCCAGCCAGAGTTAGTTTTCCCTAAAATTTCAGTGCCTATGATAATAGTAGTTATGGCAACAGGGCAGATGTTGCTATAGCTTCAGGCTACTGTTTTACTGTATGGGAAAGCAGTAGTCTGATACTAGCCTTAAAGGGGTATTCCCATGAACATAATCATATCTATATTTGTAGATAATTAAAGTTAAACATTTTTGCAAGTATAAGTAGTCAAAAATGCTGAAGAGATTTAAAGATTTTCTCAAACTATCTTAGTGGTGAGAGCCAATTGTCTTGATTGGTTGCCAATGGATACCACCACAAATGCAGAAACTTTCCATGGTCTGGGCCATTTCAGGAACCCAGCCATGATTTTCTTATTGTAGCTAGGTTATCAGGCAGGGACACTACATGTATCAGAAAATATCCCAGCCACAATAAGAAAATCCTAGCTGATTGTCTGACCTTAGAAAGGTCCTGGATTCATGGTCGTATCCACTGGCAACTGAAAAAGACAACAACTAGTGACCACAAGATATTTAGAAAAAATCTTTAAAACTCTGCAAAATGTTTATTTACTTATATTTGCAAAAAATGTTTAACTTCTAACTAACTAGAAATTTAAATATTGTTATGTTTGTGGGAATACCCCTTTAAGAGGAACCTGTCCACTTGAAAATACAATATAATCTGTAGACATGATAGTATAGAACAAGAGGACCGAAGCAGATTGATACAGTGGGGAAAAAAAAGTATTTAGTCAGCCACCAATTGTGCAAGTTCTCCCACTTAAAAAGATGAGAGAGGCCTGTAATTGACATCATAGGTAGACCTCAACTATACCGCAACTTACAGCATCCCCACGTACAGGTACGTGACGGTGATCGAGCGGGCTCAGAAGCAGAGACTGTGCTGTGCGATCACCGCGGGAGCCCGGCTGTATTTGACAGCCAGGCTCCCGCTGCAACAGCGGGGACCAGTGGTAACACCGATCCCCGCTGTTTAACCCTTAAGATGCCATGGTCAATAGCGACCGCGGCATCCAAGGGGTTCCGCCATCTTGCTGCCCCCCCCCCGGCACCCCCCGCGGCGAGATCGGGGGGGTGCCGATATCGATAATCTGCAGCCCGGAGTCTGCCAAGTGACCCCAGGCTGCCTGGAGACCCCACTACCTGGTTGATCCTGCCGAGACCTGCGGAAGTCAGCGCTGTGTTTCCATAGCGCTGACTTCCTGTATAGACTGCAAGACACTTGCATGCTTGTGTCTTGCAGTCTATAGTACTGAGCCAGAGATCAAAGCATCTCTGGCTCAGGTGTCCTAATGGGACACATGAAAAAGTAAAAAAAAGTGAAAAAATAAATAAATAAAGTATGTGAAAAAAATGAATAAAAGAATAAAGCCCCAAAAATTCCCTTTTCCTATATAAAATGAATTATATAAAAAATAAACCTAAAAATTAATAAAAACAATACATATTTGATTTCGCCCCGTCCGTAACAACCTGTACAATAAAATTGAAACCATATTTAATGTACACAGTGAACGTCGGGGAACAAAACCGCCAAAAGTAATGATTTTTCGCCATCTCACCTTACAAAATATGCCATAAAAAGTGATCAAAAAGTCATATGTACCCCAAAACAGTACCAATAAAAAGCACAGGTTGTCCTGCAAAAAATAAGCCCTAAACCAACTCTCTAAACTGAAAAATAAAAATGCTACGCATCTTAGAAGATGGCGATGCAAAAAAAATTGATGTCCTCAAATGGGTTTTTGTTCTGCAAAATTGGTATTGCATAAAAAAACAATATAAATGAGGTATCGCCATAATCGTACCGACCCGCAGAATAAATATAACATGTTACTTACGCTCTACGCTGCATGGTGAAAAATTTAAACGGTAAAACGCAGTGCCAGAATTGATGGGGTTGTTTTTTAATTCACCAAGAAAGAGTTAATAAAATTTATTTAATAAGTTGTAAGCACCTAAAAATGATGTCATTAAAAAATACATCTCATACTGCAAACAACAAGCCCTCATATGGCTACATCACCAGAGAAATAAAGAAAATATAGCTCGTACAATGTGAAGACAAAAACCCCCCAAAATCGCCAAATCATTAGAACATAACTGGCTGCGGCAGGAAGGGAATGTATAAACTGTGCAAGCGTATATCAGAGGACAAACCAGATTTAGAGCTTACGAGGGATAATAAACCAGAAGTGACCCCCAGAGTGACCTCCCCAATAATAGGAACTACTGGGGAAATAGTAGGGAATTTAGTGTACCCAATGTTCTACGCACAGCTTACATATTCACTTTTCCCCATCCGCTGTGCAGTCACGTCTGGAATACTAATGCTCGTTACACCCCTTGATAAATTCTTTGAGGGGTGCACTTTTCAAAATGGGGTCATTCCCTAGGGGATTCCACTTTACTGGTACTTTAGAGGCTCTGCAAACATGACATGGCATCCAGATCCCAAACATCTGAATCTGCGCTCCAAAAGCCACATAGCGCTCCTTCCCTTCTGTGCCCTACTGTGTTCCCAAACTGCAGTTTATACCCACATGTATTACACTTGTCGTACCCAGAATAACGTACTTAATGTCATATGTGGGTATAAACTGCTGTTTGGGCACAACCGAGCACAGAAGGGAAGGAGCGCTATTTGGTTTTTGGACGCCATTGCACTTTTGCAGAGCTGAAATGCTACAATTTATTATCCATAAATGAATACGCAGCTGATGGTGAAAGGTGAAAATGGCAATTTATCCAGGAATACGACATTTCAGTGTGTAATATGTTGTGCCCGGCTTGTATCAGAGATGAACGCTCCAAAAGCTATTGTGCCCGGGATCCCCGCTCACCAGTTTTTGGAGTGTGTGTCTGTGCAGACATAAACTGGGCACAACATATTGGGCACTGAAATGGCGTATCTATAGAAAAATTTCATTTTTAACTTTTCATTATCATCTGCGCATTCATTTCGGGAAATTAAAAGAATTCAACACTTAAGGGTTAATAATGCTCGCTACCCCACTTGATAAATCCCTTGAAGGGTATAGTTTCCAAAATGGGGTGACATGTCTGCGGATTCCACTTTACTGGCAATTCATGGGCTCTGCAAAAGTGGCATGGTGTCCAAAAAGCAAACTGTGCTCCAAAAACCAAAATAGTGCTCCTTCCCGTCTGTGCCCGGCTGTGCCCAAACAGCAGTTTATACCTACATATGGCATTCTTAAGTACGTTATCCTGGGCACACCAGTGTCATACATGTGGGCATAAACTGTCATTTGGGCACACAGCAGGGCGCAAATGTGAAGGAGCGCTATGTGCTTTTGGAGCGCATATTTAGATTGTAGTTTTTTTGGACGCCATGTCACATTTGCAGAGACCCTAAAATTGCCACTACAAAATGGGGGTCACTTTTTGGGGAATTCCAATTTACTGGCACCTCCAGGGCTCTGCAAAAACAACATGGCGACCAGAAAGTACTCCAAAAGCTAAAAAAACACAGTGCTCCTTCCCTTCTGAGCCCTGCTGTGTGCCCAAGCAGCAGTTTATACCCACATATTTAATTTTTTTGTCCCCAGGATATCCCACTTAATAGTTTTAGGAGTTCATGTCTCTGATGTCACAAAGTGGCCGCAACGTATTAGGCACTGAAATTGGATATTTCTTTAAAAACTTTAATTTTCACTTTGTACATTAATTTTTGGGAAGCATTTTTAGGCTCAAAATCATAATATCCCTTGATACATTCCTTGAGGGGTGTAGTTTCTAAAATGGGGTCACTTTTTGGGGGTTTGTATTGTATTGGTACTTTAGGGGCTCTGCAAATGCGACATGGCACCTGAAAACTATTCCAGCAAAATCTGCCCTCCAAAAGCTAAATAGCGCTCTTTCCATTTTGAGCCCTGCCATGTACCTATGCAGCAGATTACAACCACATATGGGGCATTTATGTGTTCAGGAGAAATTGTGTAACGAACTTTGGGGAGCTTTTTCTCCTTTATCCTCTTGTGAAAATGAAAAATTTGGGGCTAAATTGACGGTTTATTGGAAAAAAAGTAATTTTTCATTTTAATGTCCCAATGTTAATAAAATTAGTGAAACAGCTGTAGGGTCAAAATGATCACTATACCCCTTGATATGTTCTGTGAGGGGTGTAGTTTTCAAAATGGGGTCACTTTTAGGGGGCTTCCACTGTATTGGTACTTTGGGGGCTCTGCAAATGCGACATGGTACCTGAAAACTATTCCACCAAAATCTGCCTTCCAAAAGCCAAATAGCGCTCTTTCCATTCTGAGCCCTGCCATGTACCCATACAGCAGATTACGACCACATATGGGGTATTGCCGTGTTCAGGAGCAATTGTTTTGCAAACTGTGGGGTGCTTTTTCTCCTTTAACCCCTTGTGAAAATGAAAACTTTGGGGATAAAGCAACATTTTAGTAATGTTTCATTTATACATCCCAGTGTTAGCAAAATCTGTGAAACGGCTGTAAGGTCAAAATGCTCACTATACCCCTTGATGAATTCTGTGAGGGGTGTAGTTTCCAAAATGGGGTCACTTTTTGGGTTTTTCTTTTGCATTGGTACTCTAGGGGCTTTGCAAATGAGACATGGCACCTGAAAACTATTCCAGCAAAATCTGCTTTTCAGACGCCCAGTGTCACTCCCTCCCTTCCGTGCGCTGCCATTCGCCCAAACATCCATTTACACCCACGTGTGGGGTATTTCCGTGCTTGGGAGAAATTGCATAACAAACTGTGAGATGCATTTTCTCCTTTAACCCTTTGTGAATGTGTTAATTTTAGGGCTAAATTAAGGAATTAGTGGGAAAAAATTAAATGTCTAAATTTCACCTCCATATTGTTTTAATTCCAGTGAAATGCTTAAAGGGTTAACAAACTTCCCAAATGTTATTTTGAATTATTTGAGGGGTGCATTTTTTAAAATGGGGTCATTTATGGGGGTTTCTAATATATAGACCATTATAATCCTCTTCAGAACTGAAGTGGTCCCTAAAAAATTAGTTTGGGAAATTTTCTTGTAAATCTGCAAAATCGCTGTTACACTTGTAAGCCTTCTAACATCCAAAATAAATTACAGGACGATTAAAAGATGATGCCGATATATAGCAGAGATATGGTAGATAATATGTATTAATGTATTTGGGTGGTATGACTATCTGTCTGAAAAGCAGAGCATTTCACATTTTGAAAATTGCGATTTTTTTCCAAATTTCCATCAAATTTCCTATTTTTTTATAAATAAATACAAAAATATTCATTAGTGTTTACCACTAACATGAAGTACAATGTGTCACGAAAAAACAATCTCAAAATCACTTGTGTAAGTTAAGTCGTCTCAAAGTTATTGCCATATAAAGTGACACATGTCAGTTTTGAAAAACGAGGCCTGGTCCTTAACGCATTTTTGGGCTCGGTCTTGAAGGGGTTAAAGAATTTATTTACAAATTATAGTGGAAAATAAGTATTTGGTCACCTACAAACAAGCAAGATTTCTGGCTCTCACAGACCTGTAACTTCTTCTTTAAGAGGCTCCTCTGTCCTCCACTCATTACCTGTAGTAATGGCACCTGTTTGATATTGTTATCAGTATAAAAGACACCTGTCCACAACCTCAAACAGTCACACTCCAAACTCCACTATGGTGAAGATCAAAGAGCTGTGGAAGGACACCAGAAACAAAATTGTAGACCTGCACCAGGCTGGGAAGATTGAATCTGCAATAGGCAAGTAGCTTGGTGTGAAGAAATCAACTGTGGGAGCAATAATTAGAAAATGGAAGACATACAAGACCACTGATAATCTCCCTCAATCAGAGGCTCCACGCAAGATCTCACCCTGTGGGTCAAAATGATCAAAAGAACGATGAGCAAAAATCCCAGAACCACACGGGGGGACCTAGTGAATGACTTGCAGAAAGCTGGGACTAACGTAACAAAGGCTACCATCAGTAACACTACGCCGCCAGGGACTCAGATCCTGCAGTGCCAGACGTGTCCCCCTGCTTAAGCCAGTACATATCCGGGCCCATCTGAAGTTTGCTAGAGAGCATTTGGATGTTCCAGAAGAGTATTGGGAGAATGTCATATGGTCAGATGAAACCAAAGTAGAACTGTTTGGTAGAAACACAACTTGTCGTGTTTGGAGGAGAGTGAATGCTGAGTTGCATCCAAAGAACACCATACCTACTGTGAAGCATGGGGGTGGCAACATCATGCTTTGGGGCTGTTTCTCTGCAAAGGGACCAGGTCGACTGATCCGTGTACATGAAAGAATGAATGGGGCCATGTATCGTAAGATTTTGAAAGCAAACCTCCTTCCATCAGCAAGGGCATTGACGATGAAATGTGGCTGGGTCTTTCAGCATGACAATGATCCCAAGCACACCACCAGGGCAACGAAGGAGTGGCTTCGTAAGAAGCATTTCAAGGTCCTGGAGTGGCCTAGCCAGTCTCCAGATCTCAACCCCATAGAAAACCTTTGGAGGGAGTTGAAAGTCCATGTTGCCCAGCGACAGCTCCAAAACATCACTGCTCTAGAGGAGAACTGCTGTAACGTCTCTGCCGTTTCGGGTCTCGGCGCCGCCCTCTGCTCGCACGCTGTGGCGAAGGAGGCGTCTTCAGTTTGGTTCTTTGTGTAAGTTTCTTGATGCTCAGTCTGAACATGGTCCTAGCTCCCTTGCTGTGTAAAGCCACACCCGTGTAATTAGGAACATTTCTCTCTGGACTGCATAGAGTTAATCTCTTCCTGGCCTGTGTGATTGACAGCCTGTGTACCTATCAGCTCTGGGGCTGGTCCCAGACTTTCTATAAACAGGTTGTCAGCCCTCACATGGTCGCCGGTTATTGCACTTGTGTTTGCCAGCTCTCTTTACTATATTCCTTGATACTTTGTTACTTGATTCTCTGACCCTTTGGCTTACCTCTGACTATTCTCTTGGATTTTGACTTTGTACTTCTTTGCTCGTTTGTTACTGACCCCTTGGCTTGCTCACTTTGCTTCTGTGTTGTTTTGTCTTGTCCTGTTCTTTGTGTCACTTACTCAGTGTAGGGCTTGTCTTCGAGTTGTCCTTTTACTGTTTAGGGTAACTGAGGCAATAGGAAGGGACAGTGGCTGGGGTGAGATTAGGGCTCACTTGTCTCTGTCCTTCCTCCCAGACCGCTGCAGTAGTGTCAGGGTTGCTACGGTTGGTAAGATCCTTACAACTCCATGGAGGAATGGGCCAACATACCAGCAACAGTTTGTGCCAACCTTGTGAAGAAAACGTTACCTTACAGAAAACGTTTGACCTCTGTCATTGCCAACAAAGGATATATAACAAAGTATTGAGATGAACTTTTGTTATTGACCAAATACTTATTTTCCACCATAATTTGCAAATAAATTCTTAAAAAAACAGACAATGTGATTTTCTAGATATGTTTTCTCATTTTGTCTCTCATAGTTGAGGTCTACCTATGATGTCAATTACAGGCCTCTCTCATCTTTTTAAGTGGGAGAACTTGCACAATTGGTGGCTGACTAAATACTTTTTTTTTCCCCAACTGTATATATAGCTTTGTGGGAAAAGATTTATTTATTCATCTGTCATGTATTCATTTGTCAACTATTTGTTTTCTACCTTTTCTATGATTAGAAAGGGTAATTGAATCAGAGCGGTACTAGACTTCCATGACCAATTTCTCCAGCCATGACTTGAATCTTAAAATATCTTAAAGTTATCAACACAGACATCTTTGGCTCCTCACTTTTCTAGACACCTGACCAACATTTTCCTTACCTACACAAAATTCCCATCCCGCTACATCCCAAATTATGAAATATAGAGTATAAAAATCACCTGCAAATGAATAATACCCCATATGTATCTTTAAATTAACAATGCCCCTGTGTGCCACCTTATTTAATAATACCTCCTGTGTGCCCCCTTAATACCCCTACAGTTTTGAACGAGCAGAACTTGGGGCTTGAGAAAAGTGCATTATTGTTTACCTGAGTAGGACACACTCATTGACACTGGAACCTGCAGGAGCAGGAGCCGCGATCTTGGTCTAGGTTTTGAGATATCACTGGTTAAAACAGACCTACATATACTCGCACTTTAACTTTTATCAGTGTGCAGGAGAATATGGGAAGCTAACAGTGCAGGGAGAGGAGAAAATTACTTTATTACTCTCCTGTCCCTGACACTTCAGATAACCCCAGAGGAGGGGGTACCATGGACTTTTGTTCATGATGTCACCCTTTATCAATCAGAAGCATACTTGCCATTTAACCCCTTATATGTTGTGGTCAATGCTTATCGCAGCACCTAAGTCGTTTTACAGAGAAAAAGGTAACAATAGACTTTTCTCCCCTGTGGTTAATGAAAAAAACCAAAAAAAAAACCCCATACAATTGGTATAACCACATCCATAATAACCCATAAAATAAAATTAGTATGTTATTTATTCTACATGATAAAATTCAAAAGTTTTCTGATCGTCTCGCTTCTCATAAAGTAATAAAAACTGATCAAAATGTCTTACACACGTGGACAAAATTGTTGGTACTCCACGTTTAATGAAAGAAAAACCCACAATGTTCACAGAAATAACTTGAATCTGACAAAAGTAATAATATATAAAAATTCTATGAAAATGAACAAATGAAAGTCAGACATTGCTTTTCAACCATGCTTCAAAAGAATATTTTTAAAAAGAAAACTCATGAAACAGGCCTGGACAGAAATGATGGCACCCTTAACTTAATATTTTGTTGCACAACTTTTTGAGGCAATCACTGCAAACGATTCCTGTAACTGTCCATGAGACTTCTGCACCTCTCAACAGGTATTTTGGCCCACTCCTCATCAGCAAACTGCTCCAGTTGTCTCGGGTTTGAAGGGTGCCTTTTCCAGATGGCATGTTTCAGCTCCTTCCAAAGATGCTCAATAGGATTTAGGTCAGGGCTCATAGAAGGCCACTTCAGAATAGTCCAATGTTTTTCTCTTAGCTATTCTTGGGTGTTTTTAGCTGTGTTTTGGGTCATTATCCTATTGCAAGACCCATGACCTGTGACTGAGACCAAGCTTTCTGAAACTGGGCAGAACATTTCTCTCTAGAATCCCTTGATAGTCTTGAGATTTCATTGTACCCTGCACAGATTCAAGACACCCAGTGCCAGATGCAGCAAAGCAGCCTCAGAACATAACAGAGCCTCCTCTATGTTTCACAATAGGGACAGTGTTCTTTTCAAGCTATGCTTCTTTTTCCGTCTGTGAACATAGAGCTGATTTGTCTTTCCAAAAATTTAGATTTTTGTCTCATCTGTCCATAGGACATTCTCCCAGAAGCTTTGTGGCTTGTCAACATGTAGTTTGGCAAATTCCAGTTTTGTCAGATTCAAGTTATTTTTGTGACCATTGTGGGTTTTTTTTTTCATTAAACGAGGGGTACCAACAATTTTGTCCATGTGTGTATGTACCCACAAAATAAAAATAAAAGGTTTTGTAAAGCTACATTGAAATGAAATGTAAAAAGTTATCAACGCAGGAATTCAAAGTGGGATACAATGTTACTGATTTAAAGCTAAAATTTTAGATTGCTAAAGGGTTACACATCCATCACATGTGTCAGTAATATTTATTTCAGTTACAAATTCAAAATCTGTGACACTTTGAGGAGGGATTTTGCAATTTTAATGTTACTGTAGGGAGTTAAAGGGGTTGTCTGGGGTTAAAAATTTTAATGCATGCAGCAGGGGAGGGTTATAAAATAAAAATACCCTGACACTTACCTACATCCTCCTCTCTGCTGCGGTCCTGCTTATGTGACATCTGGCTGCAGCCGCTCTGTATGCAAAGAAAGATGTGAGCTGACCCGGCGCATGTAAAGGAGGAAATATACATTAATAACCCTCCCCTGTTGCCTGCTTTAAAATTTGTGATGGGACAACCCCTTTCAATTAATAATGTCACTGGATGCCCCCTAATTAAAAATGCTACTGTATGCTGCCTTAAATCTATAATGCCCTCAATTAGTAATGCCCCCTTGTGTCACCCCTAAGTAATAATACTTCTGTATGCCCTCTTAAATCAATAAAGGCCACCTTAAATTTGTACAGCCCAATGCCCCAGAGGGTAATACACCCTTATAAAAATATTGCCTCCTAATACCTTCCTTATATTAATAATGTCCCTGCTTGCCCCATTGACCACTTTTATCTTTATTGCCCCCCTAATATTAATAAGGCCCCCACCACATCTCCCCAAAAAAGAAATAAAAATAAGAATAACACTCAACTGCATTTGATCCCTGATTCACAGATGGCCACCCCTACTTCTTGCTGCATGTTGTAGACTGCAAGCCACTTCAGGCCTGTAGCACACAAGACGCATTCTGCATCCTGGTTCAGGAGGCCCTACATAGTGACGTCATTGTGTCCACCTTTGCCGGGACATTGAAATCTTAGTCGTTGTCAGGGCACCTGTAGGCTGCAAGCCACTACAGGCCTGTGGTCTGCAGGTTATAGAATTGTAGAGTAGGAGGCCAACAGCTTACTGCTCTACCATGTATAGTATTTCAACTGCATCAGTGTGCTGTAGATGCCGATGCACTTGCCATTTCTGTGTGTTTTTCCTAAGTCCCTGGAATGGGCCCCACAAAGTCAGGGGGCCAAGGGCCACCACCACCCCACCCCCTGCTAGCTACACCTCTGGATATATGTCAGTTCCACCTCTGGGGCCTTTAGCTTTTTCAAAAATGGGGGTGCCCCAGCCTCTCTCTTACAATTACAGTGTGTAGGGAGATGGCTGTGCATATGCTGATCTCTCCATTCACTTCTATGGGAGCTCCAAGAATAGCCAAGTTTCCCTGTGAGATAAGAATACCTCTTTAACAGCCTGCCAACCTTTCATATTATATATTCGGACATGCCATATGGAGCAAGTGGACATATGGCTTCCTGCACATGGAGGAATTGCAGATTCCATTAAAAAGTCCGACTTAAAAGTGCAGCATGCACAATAATTTATTCTGTAAAATGTCAGGCCCCATGGCGCAAACCTAAGAGTCCATCATTGTATTCAATGGAGTCCATTATGTACAATTCTTGTCTGCTGTACAACAGTCACCCTTTCCTTTCTTTCTTTTGTTCTGCTCCTATAACTAAGCATAACAATAGAAATACTAATACAGGTGTGAACAAAGCCATACTAAAATTAATGAAGCATGAGTCAAGTGTGAGTCTGTCACATTGCAGCACCAAAAAGTAACTCAATGGAGAGGGTACAACTCTAGGTACATACATAATGTATAAACACAACATTCTACTACATTTACACACATTGTTTTTGGAATTTTTGTAAAATATATATATATATATATAAATACTAGTCTTCTTTAGTTGCTTCATGGGACAAGGCTTTGAGAAATACTGTACATTAAAGTTTTTCATGCTTTCCTAAATTGGGATATATTCGGAAAACATTATTTATGCATATTTTTGCAATATCTGAAAATCAATGTTTTTATAGAAAGAGGTTTAATCAGCTTCTTCCAACTTCAGACAAAAAAATTTTTTAGCAGAAAACAAGACAGAGAAATATGGAGAACAATATAACGGGAAGAAAATTCTGCATATTGGAAATAAATCCTTCTATGTAAACAAGATATTCACCCCAGACACAATATTATTGTTGTTCCAAAACACAATATATGAAGGAATATTGCTAGGCAATGTCATTTACTCTATTAGTCACTCAGGTGAAGCAGTTCATTCAGTAGAATGAAAGATTTATTTGTAATCAGCTAAACTTCTTCTGGTTGAAAGTTTGTCAATATTTCATTTACTGGATGAAGTACATGTAGAGTACACAGCTTACCAAACCTTTCAATGGATTCTGTGTTTCACACAAAGCAATATGTTTATAGTGTATGATATTAGATACAACAATTACACATTTATATTTATTACTGAATATTATTTTATTAGATTATGGTTGTGGTGTCAGCAAAGTTTTTTCTTATTAGCATTTCACTTGTTAAAACCATTTTTTTTAAAAACTGGAGCTAGAAAATTTTTTTGCTAAAGTAAATATAGCACCCATATCTTTTTTTATAATTAAAACTATATCCTGAAATATCGTTTTTTTCTCTTCTTATTTTGTGCTTTTACAGTAGTCCCTCAAGTTATGATGACCCCAGATTACAATATCTTCAACAAACAATGGTCTTTCCTGGAATATTGTAATTTAAAATCATATTCAACTTGCAATGCAAAAGACACACTCAATTCTATCACATGTGATTGCTTGGATGATACATCCAATTGGTAAGGACATTTCACTGATATGACATCTACATTACTGAAGTGCAATGAGCAGGCATTCCAGACCCAATTAATATTGTAACTTGAGAGACTACAATATTAGCTTTATTTTATCTTATTTACATGATTGGAGCGATCATTTTGTCTAAGCTTTTGCTCTGAGATGTTAACAACTATTTGAAAATTTGCTTTAAAGAACACAACTGTTCAGTTAAAAAATGGTATATTGGCTTCTTTGGCAGTGTGTTGTGAACATGGTCTGTGATCTGTGCAGAGGTCTCTAGATAGAGAAAGGGTGTGCGCTGTCCTTAGTGTGATTCTGCCTTCAGCTTTATGATAAAGATGTTACCTGTAATTGTTATTCTTGTAATGACAATGAGGTATTGAAAAGTGATATCTACAGAACAGGAAGACCATTATGGAGCTCAGTGGCTGTTTTAAAAGCTACAATACATTTTTAACATAATGACATAAAAAATACGGGCCAAGATTTGGCCCAGTTAGTAATATATAATGCAAACTTAGACAGGCAGTCTGAAAATGTGCCAGATTTATCACAGTGGCTGACACTGTGTTGATGCTGGTGAAATGTTCATTCCTCTAGGCATAGAGGATGTCCCCCTGTCACTGTTACAGGCCTAGGTATGAAAAGATCATTAGAAAGGTCTTGTTCGGTCTCTTCATGGATTTGTACATTGCAATTAGATGCTCCTATAGCTGAATAATCCCAAATTTTTTAATCTGTCTCTGTACTCCAATCCACCCATTCATCTAATTGTCTTGGTCGTCCTTCTCTGCACTCTCTCTAGTTCAGGTATATCCTTCTTGTACACTGAGGCCCAAAATTTTGTAAAATAGTTTATATGTGGCCAAACCAGTGATTTGTACAGAGCCATTGCTACAGTGCCTTGCAAAAGTATTCGGCCCCCTTGAACATTTCAACCTTTTGCAACATTTCAGGCTTCAAACATAAGGATATAAAATTTTAATTTTTTTGCTGAAGAATCAACAACAAGTGGGACACAATCGTGAAGTGGAATGAAATTTATTGGATATTTTAAACTTTTGTAAAAAATAAAAACTGAAAAGTGGGACGTGCCAAATTATTCGGCCCCCTTAAGTTAATACTTTGTAGCGCCACCTTTTGCTGCGATTACAGCTGCAAGTCGCTTGGGGTATGTCTCTATCAGTTTTGCACATTGAGAGACTGAAATTCTTGCCCATTCTTACTTGGAAAACAGCTCGAGCTCAGTGAGGTTGGATGGAGAGCGTTTGTGAACAGCAGTTTTCAGCTCTTTCCACAGATTCTCGATTGGATTCAGGTCTGGACTTTGACTTGGCCATTCTAACACCTGGATACGTTTATTTGTGAACCATTCCATTGTAGATTTTGCTTTATGTTTGGGATCATTGTCTTGTTGGAAGATAAATCTCCGTCCCAGTCTCAGGTCTTTTGCAGACTCCAACAGGTTTTCTTCTAGAATGATCCTGTATTTGGCTCCATCCATCTTCCCATCAATTTTAACCATCTTCCCTGTCGCTGCTGAAGAAAAGCAGGCCCAAACCATGATGCTGCCGCCTCCATGTTTGACAGTGGGGATGGTGTGTTCAGGGTGATGAGCTGTGTTGCTTTTACGCCAAACATATCGTTTTGCATTGTGGCCGAAAAGTTCGATTTTGGTTTCATCTGACCAGAGCACCTTCTTCCACATGTTTGGTGTGTCTCCCAGGTGGCTTGTGGCAAATTTTAAACAAGTCTTTTTATGGATATCTTTGAGAAATGGATTTCTTCTTGCCACTCTTCCATAAAGGCCAGATTTGTACAGCGTACGACTGATTGTTGTCCTATGGACAGACTCTCCCACCTCAGCTGTACATCTCTGCAGTTCATCCAGAGTGATCATGGGCCTCTTGGTTGCATCTCTGATCAGTCTTCTCCTTGTTTGAAATGAAAGTTTAGAGGGACGGCCGGGTCTTGGTAGATTTGCAGTGGTCTGATACTCCTTCCATTTCAATATGATCGCTTGCACAGTGCTCCTTGGGATGTTTAAAATTTGGGAAATCTTTTTGTATCCAAATCCAGCTCTAAACTTCTCCACAACAGTATCACGGACCTGCCTGGTGTGTTCCTTGGTCTTCATGATGCTCTCTGCGCTTTAAACAGAACCCTGAGACTATCACAAAGCAGGTGCATTTATACGGAGACTTGATTGCACACAGGTGGATTATATTTATCATCATCAGTCATTTAGGACAACATTGGATCATTCAGAGATCCTCACTGAACTTCTGGAGTGAGTTTGCTGCACTGAAAGTAAAGGGGCCGAATAATATTGCACGCCCCACTTTTCAGTTTTTTATTTTTTACAAAAGTTTAAAATAACCAATAAATTTCATTCCACTTCACAATTGTGTCCCACTTGTTGTTGATTCTTCACCAAAAAATTAAAATTTTATATCCTTATGTTTGAAGCCTGAAATGTGGCAAAAGGTTGAAAAGTTCAAGGGGGTCGAATACTTTCGCAAAGCACTGTATGTTCTTGCCATGAGCATCTATGCCTCTTTTGATGCATCCCATAATTTTCTATGTCTTTGCTGCAGCTGTCTGGCAATGGTTGCTAAAGGTAAACTTACTATCCACCAAATCTTTTTCAGTGGCAGTCTTACCCAGTAATTTCCTTGGTAAAATGTATAATCTTATATTTTTCTACGTTAAATGTTATTTGCCAAGTCTCCACCCATGCTTCCAGCTTCCCTAGATCCCCCTATATATTCTACTAGTTTTCTCAATTTTAGTTTAGTATCATCTGCAAATATGGACCTCTACCAGGTCATTAATAAACATATTAAAAAGGAGAAGAACCAATACTGACCCCTGTGGCCCCTGTGGCACCAAACTGGTGACAGTGGCCCAGTCTGAGTATTTCCCCTTAAAAAGCACCATCTGTTTCCTATCACTAAGCTAGTTGTGCATCCAAATGCATATGTTTTCTCCAGTTGCAACATTATCATTTTGTATGCCAACCTTTTATGCGGCACATTATCAAGAGCCTTTGATAAGTCCAGATATACCACGTCCACTGCATTACCCATGTCCAGTCTAGAACTGACCTATTCATAGAAGCTGATCAGATTAGTCTGACTTGACCGATTCCTTATAAACCTGTGCTGATTGTGTGTTGATTATTAACATTTACTGTAGATATTCCAGGATGGACTCTATTAGAAAGCCTTCAAATATCTTACCCACCACAGAGGTCAGACTTACTAGCCTATAGTTTCTGGGATCCTTTTTTTTTACCCCTGATTCTATATTAGCAGAACATTTTCTATGCACCAGTCTTGTGGGACAGTGCCTGTTTCTACAGAGTCATTAAATATAGGGGTCTGACTATATGTCTATCAATTCCTTCAGAACCCAGGATGAATACTATCAGGTTCTGGTGATTTGCATATTATAGTGGTTTTAAGATGCCATTGCACTTCCTCCTAGGTTAAGGTGACATTTAATGAAGAATTTACAATAGTTTTAGTCATGTCACCTGTCATTGCATTTTCACAACATTTCAGGAGAGAAGCGGTAGAAAATGCTTTTTTTGTTTGCACATGTGTATGTTTCAGGCTCCAGTGAATCCTTCTGTCTGTATATTACTATGCGTGTATATTTTGTACTTTCCTGTTTTAAGTCATGTGCTGCCCCAGTTTATGACCCTAAGGTCACTCCTAAACTGATGAAAATTGGCTTTCCTGAACTTTAGTGTTTATGTACCTCCTCCACTAAACTTCTTATTAAAGGATACATGTATTACATTGTGGCCATTATTACCCAGGTGATCTCCAATCTCCACTTTTGATATTCTATAAGATCTATTGTTTAAAATTAGGTCTAGAAGTGCCCTTATTTGTGTTGGCTCCTGCACTAGTTGGGAACAGTAATTATCTTTAATTGTTGCCAAAAACCTGTTACTTTTGTTGGACCTGCAGGTTTTTGTTTCCCAATTTATATTGGGGCAGTTGAAGTCCCCCATAATAATTGCCTCATTATTTTTTATCTGAGTTCTCTATTTGTTATTAGTTCTCTAACAAACTTCTATTAGTATTTTAATTTTATTTATTTTTCCCTCCCCTTATTTCAACTCAAAGGGACTCTGCAGGTTCATTTTCCTCACAGGTGTTGTCTTGCAGTACAGGCTTTAGGCAAAACCCAACCTTCTCTCTAATTTATCTGGTCTTTTATAGACAGCACTATCTTCTTGTTGAGGCTCCTAGCATTAGTATACATGCACCTTAGTTGTTTTACTTTGTCCCTATTATGATTTTTTTATTAACTGTTTTAAGCCCTCCCAAACGCCCCACCTCCAGTTTCCTTGCGTACCCTGGTCACTATATACCCTATCTTTCCCTTCTATACAATTTATGGCCTCCCCCTAGCCCCATAAACACTCAGTTTAAACACTCCTCCAACCTTCTAGCCATCTTCTTCCTCAGCACAGCTGCACCCTCTCCATTGATCTGTAGCCTGGCCCTACTGAAGAACCTGTATCCAATACTGAAGTCTGCCCAGTTCTCCAAGAACCCAAATCCCTCCTTCCTACACCACCTCCTTGAGCCACTAGCTTACCCTCCTAATCTCCCATTGCCTCTCCTGTGTGGCCCATAGTCCAGGTAGTATTTCAGAAAATACTACCTTTTAGGTTTTTCACTTAAGCTATTTACCAAAGTCTTTAAAATCATTTTAGGACCTTCCACCTACCTCTCTCTAACGTTATTATTTCCAATGTGCACCATGACTGCTGGGTCTTCACCAGCCTCTCCCAGTAATCTGTCAACCCAATCCATGATATGTCGAACCAGAGCACCCGGAAGACAACAAATTGTATGATATTCCCGCTTTTTGTGAGAGACTGCCTTATCTGTACCCCTAATAACTGAGTCCCTCACTACCAGCATTGAGATCACTGATTGGCCTCAGAACTTCTGGCGGTGAAGGAATGGTGCACGCCTTAACAGACACCGAAGTGCCAGGATAGGTAAGTGTGATTTTTTTTTATTTTTTTAAAGTTACACCTTCCCTGGGCTTCTCTGGGATTTGTTTACTTTATGGACAACCCCTTCAAGATACTACACACTTTGGATTAAGTGCACACTCTCACATTCCAAAAATTGCTTAGCCGCTTGTTTTAAATAGGCTCAAGCCAAACTGGTCGCTCCTGCACTGCACGTTTTTACTGTGGTTTAGGCTGTCTAGTCTACATTTATACCACCTTTTAGTTGGCTTGATTTGAGCTAGAATTTTACAACATGATTGAGCATCATGGCATATTTAGGCCATGCCACTTTTTCTGAGAATCCATACCCACATCTAGAAAGTCGAAGCATTTTAGCCAAAACTACATGTGCCACATTGCCCCAAAGTGGCTCCAAATTCTTCCAAAGATGTGCCACTTTTTCCAGCATCTAGTTGTAATGACAATAGCAAATTGGGCCACTATTTAAATAACATAAATTGACCAACAATAGGTGATTATCTGGTGAAAGATTCTCTTTTTTTTCATGTGTTTCCAGGCTGCCTGGAGACCACACTACCTGGTTGATCCTGCCGAGACCTCCGGAAGTTAGGCTATGCGCCTGCATAGCCTCACTTCCTGGGACACATGAAAAAATGGGACACATGAAGGTGCTCTGGGCAGATGAAACCAAAATCGAACTTTTTGGCCACAATGCAAAACAATATGTTTGGCGTAAAAGCAACACAGCTCATCACCCTGAACACACCATCCCCACTGTCAAACATGGTGGTGGCAGCATCATGGTTTGGGTCTGCTTTTCTTCAGCAGGGACAGGGAAGATGGTTAAAATTGATGGGAAGATGGATGGAGCCAAATACAGGACCATTCTGTAAGAAAACCTGTTGGAGTCTGCAAAAGACCTGACACTGGGACGGAGATTTATCTTCCAACAAGACAATGATCCCAAACATAAAGCAAAATCTACAATGGAATGGTTCACAAATAAACGTATCCAGGTGTTAGAATGGCCAAGTCAAAGTCCAGACCTGAATCCAATCGAGAATCTGTGGAAAGAGCTGAAAACTGCTGTTCACAAACGCTCTCCATCCAACCTCACTGAGCTCGAGCTGTTTTCCAAGGAAGAATGGACAAGAATTTCAGTCTCTCGATGTGCAAAACTGATAGAGACATACTCCAAGCAACTTGCAGCTGTAATCGCAGCAAAAGGTGGTGCTACAAAGTATTAACTTAAGGGGGCCGAATAATTTTGCACACCCCACTTTTCAGTTTTTTATTTTTTACAAAAGTTTAAAATATCCAATAAATTTCATTCCACTTCACGATTGTGTCCCACTTGTTGATTCTTCACCAAAAAATTAAAATTTTATATCCTTATGTTTGAAGCCTGAAATGTGGCAAAAGGTTGAAAAGTTCAAGGGGGCCGAATACTTTCGCAAGGCACTGTATGTCCCCAAATGAGTTTTTGTTTTGCAAAATTAGTATTGCATAAAAAAGCTATATAAATTAGGTATCGCCGTAATCGTACCGACCCATAGAATAAAGGTAACATGTTATTTTATACTGCATGGTGAAAAATTTAAAAGGTAAAACGCAGTGCCAGAATTGATGTTTTTTTTTTTAATCCACCAAGAAAGAGTTAATAAAATTTATTCAATAAGTTATAGGCGCCCAAAGATGATGTCATTACAAAATACATCTCACCCCGCAAAAACAACAAGCCCTCATATGGCTACATCACCAGAGAAATAAAGAAAATATAGCTTGTACAATGTGAAGACAAAAACCCCAAAAATCACCAAATAATTAGAACATAACTGGCTGCAGCAGGAAGGGAATGTATAAGCTGTGTGAGCGTATATCAGGGGACAAACCAGATTTAGAGCTTACGAGGGATAATAAACCAGAAGTGACCCCCAGAGTGACCTCCCCAATAGTAGGAACTACTGGGGAAATAGTAGGGAATTTGGTGCTCCCAATGCACTCATCACAGCTTACCTATTCACTTTTCCCCATCCGCTGTGCAGTCACGTCTGGGATACTAATGCTCACTACACCCCTTGATAAATTCTTTGAGGGGTGCAGTTTTCAAAATGGGGTCACTCCTTTGGGGAATTCACTGTTATGGTACCTTACAGGCTCTGCAAACATGACATGGTATCCAGATCCCAAACATCTGAATCTGCACTCCAAAAGCCACATAGCGCTCCTTCCCTTCTGCGCCCTGCTGTGTGCCCAAACTGCAGTTTATGCCCACATGTATGACACTGGTGTACCCAGGGCAACGTACTTAATGTCATATGTGGGTATAAACTGCTGTATGGACACAGCTGGGCACAGAATGGAAGGAGCGCTATTTGGAGCACAGGCTTGGTTTTTGGACGCCATTGCACTTTTGCAGAGCTGAAACGGCAGTAAAGTGGAATCCCCTGACATGTGACCCCATTTTGGAAACTACACCCCTGAAGGAATTTATCCAGGGGTACAGTGAGCATTTTTAACCCCCAACTGTTGCTATAATTTATTATCCGTAAATGAATACGCAGCTGATGGTGAAAATGCCAATTTTTCCAGGAATACGTCATTTCAGTGTGTAATATGTTGTGCCTGGCTTGTATCAGCGATGAACGCTCCAAAAGCTGTTGTGCCCAGGATCCCCGCTTAACAGTTTTTGGAGTGTGTGTCTGTGCAGACATAAGCTGAGTACAACATATCGGGCACTGAAATGGCGTATCTATGGAAAAATGTTATTTTTAACTTTTCATTATCATCTGCGCATTCATTTCTGGAAATTAAAAGAATTCAACACTTAAGGGTTAATAATGCTCGCAACACCACTTGATAAATCCCTTGAAGGGTGTAGTTTCCAAAATGGGTTCACATGTCTGCGGATTCCACTTTACTGGCAATTCTTGGTCCAAAAACCAAACTGAGCTCTAAAAACCAAAATAGCGCTCCTTCCCTTGCCCGGCTGTGCCCAAACAGCAATTTATACCCACATATGGCGTTGTTAAGTATGTTGTCCTGGGTACACCAGCGTCATACATGTGGGCATAAACTGCCATTTGGGCACACAGCAGGGTGCACATGTGAAGGAGCACTATGTACATTTGGAGTGCAGATTTAGATAGTTGGTTTCTGGACGCCATGTCACATTTGCAGAGACCCTAAAATTGCCCCTACAAAATGGGGTCACTTCTTGGGGAATTCCAGTTTACTGGCACCTCCAGGACTCTGCAAAAACAACATGGCATCCACAAAGTCCCTCTAATTCTGTACTCCAAAAGCTAAAAAAACACAGTGCTCCTTCCCTTCTGAGCCCTGCTGAGTGCCCAAGCAGCAGTTTACACCCACATACTGTATATATACCTGTATATTTTTTCCAATGGGATAGCCCACTTAATAGTTTTAGGAGTTCATGTCTCTGATGCGACAAAGTGGCCGCAATGTATTCTGAAATTGGATATTTCTTCAAAAACTTCAATTTTCACTTTCTACATTAATTTTTGGGAAGCATTCTTAGGCTAAAAATGATAATACCCCTTGATACATTCCTTGAGGGGTGTAGTTTCTAAAATGGGGTCACTTTTGAGGGGTTTCCATTGTATTGGTACTTTAGGGGCTCTGCAAATGCGACATGGAACCTGAAAACTCTTCCAGCCACATCTGCCCTCCTAAAGCCAAATAGCGCTCTTTCCATTCTGAGCCCCACCATGTACCCATACAGCAGATTACAACCACATATGGGGCATTTCTGTGTTCAGAAGAAATTGTGTAACAAACTGTGGGGTGTTTTTTCTTCTTTAACCACTTGAAAAAATTAAAAATATGTCGCTAAATTGACGGTTTATTGAAAAAAAAAGTAATTTTTCATTTTTATGTCGCAAATTCAATAAAATCTGTGAAACAGCTGTGGGGTCAAAATGCTCACTATACCCCTTGACATGTTCTGTGAGGGGTGTGGTTTCCAAAATGGGGTCACTTTTAGGGGGTTTCCACTATATTGGTACTTTGGGGGCTCTGCAAATGCAACATGGCACCTGAAAACTATTCCAGCAAAATCTGCCCTACAAAAGCAAAATAGCGCTTTTTTGATTCCGAGGCCCACCATGTACCCATTCAGCAGTTTACGACCACATATGGGGTATTGCCATGTTCAGGAGAAATTGTTTAACAAATTATGGGGTCCTTTTTCTCCTTTAACCCCTTGTGAAAATGAAAACTTTGGGGATAAAGTGACGTTTTAGTAATTTTTCATTTATACATCCCAATGTTAGTAAAATCTGTGAAACAGCTGTAAGGTCAAAATGCTCACTATACCCCTTGATGAATTCTGTGAGGGGTGTAGTTTCCAAAATGGGGTCACTTTTAGGGGGTTTCCATTGTACTGGTACTTTAGGGGCTCTGCAAATGAGACATGGCACCCGAAAACTATTCCAGCATAATCTGCTTTTCAAACGTCCAGTGTCGCTCCTTCCCTTTTGTTTACTGCCGAATGCCCAAACATCAGTTTACACCCACATGTGGGGTATTTCTGTGCTCTGGAGAAATTGTATAATAAACTGTGAGATGCATTTTCTCCTTTAACCCTTTGTGAATGTGTTAAATTTAGGGCTAAATGAAGGGATTAGTGGAAAAAAATTAAATGTTTAAATTTCTCCTCGATATTGTTTTAATTCTTGTGAAATGCTTAAAGGGTTTATAAGCTTCCCAAATGCTGTTTTGAATTATTTCAGGGTGCAGTTTTGAAAATGGGGTGATTTATGGGGGGTTCTAATATATAGGCCTTTATAATCCCCTTCAGAACTGAAGTGATCCCTAAAAAATTAGTTTGGGAAATTTTCTTGTAAATCTGGAAAATCGCTGTTACACTTGTAAGCCTTGTAAGCCTTCTAACATCCAAAATAAATTAAAGGACGATTAAAAGATTATGCCAATATAAAGCAGAGATATGGTAGATAATATTTATTAATGTATTTGGGTGGTATGACTATCTGTCTGAAAAGCAGAGAATTTCATATTTTGAAAATTGCGATTTTTTTCCAAATTTCCATCAAATATCCTATTTTTTTTTATAAATAAATACAAAAATATTGAATAATGTTTACCACTAACATGAAGTACAATGTGTTACGAGAAAACAATCTCAAAATCACTTGTGTAAGTTAAAGCTTCTGAAAGTTCTTGCCACATGTCAGTTTTGAAAAACAAGGCCTGGTCCTTAATGCACTTTTGGGCTGTGTCCTTAAGGCAGAGGCATAGCTAGCGGGGGGGCAGAGGGGGCGACGGCCCCGGGCCCATTGAGAAGGTGGGGGCCCACTAACGGTAGATCATAAGATTTCCATCTACATCAGCTGCTCAGCGTTAAACATCCTAGACTGGTTCCTCACTTGGGTACTTCTGGCTGAGGAAGACATATTAACCGAGTGAGGAATCAGTCCAAGATGTGTAGCACAGAGCAGCGCACGTTGCTGATTTTCACAGCGCTTACTAACCCTGCTCAGCCTCAGTTGTTACTGGCTGACTGAGGTTGAGCAGGGAACGATACCTGCAACTGATTAGAGCAGAGCATCGGCACGTGACGCACAGCGCGCCGAAACCCCTCCCCCTGGTCACTGCCTGTGCTCTATGTGCTAACAGATACTGCAGAAAGTAGCAACAGGTCGTTCTGCAGGGTGTCCTCCACATCAGGGTCCTTCTAGGCCAAGCTGCAGTTTCAAAAGTGGTCAGTACTAAGTTTAATAGGCTGTATTTGTGTGATCTTAACAGTGTCCCTTTTCAGCACTTTTAAAGGAGTTGTTAAGTTTTGAAGATATTTGATACTGATGACCTCTCCATAGGAGAGGTCATCAGTATCAGATAGGTCAGGTGACAGTCCCAAAATTGAACCCCACAGTGATCAGTTGATGTGGCCGCTGAAAGTAGCCCTGCTCCTATTTAAGTGAATGGGAGTGAGATTTCAGCTCCGGCCACCTCCGCTACAATGAATGGAGCGCTGCACACTGAAAACAGATGTTTACACTGTAGCGGTGACACCTGGAGCTGCAGCCCCACTCCTATTCCCTTGAATAGGAGCAGGGCTGCATTCGGTGGCCACATCAGCTGATCAATGTGGGGTTCAGTTTTGGAACTGTCACCTGATCTTTCTGATACTGATGACCTATCCTGTGGATCCTATAAAATATCATCAGATCTGTACAACCCTTTTAATAAAAGAGGTTGTACAGTTGATAAAATATTTAACCCGTTCCCACTCTGTGGCGTGCAGAGCGGCTCTTTAAGGCGGTTGTGCCACTATACACGCTTATCCCCCTATTCTGAGGATATGAGATGTGTCAGATGGCAGTGGGTCCAACCATTGAGACTCCAGTAATCAGGAGAAGGGAGAACAGAAAGTCCCCCTGAATCTTCCTTGTGAATGGAATACTAAGGCGCTTGTGTGACTGACACTCCATACACTTCTATGGGGCTGGCTGCATTTCTGGCAAGCCCCATAGAAGTAAATTGAGCATCAGCCACACAAGCGCCTTAGTATTCCATTCACAAGGAAGATTCAGGGGGACTTTCTGCTAGAAGATAACATCAGCACTTCATAGATGAGGTGTAGGGTCTCAACCTGATGTTCTAGTAAAAATGAACTTCACACTCTTGCGTCAGATGCTAATTAATGACTTTAATTAGGTGTTTGGCAGAAGACATGTGATGTTTTGGTCCTGGACCTTTTTTTAAGGAGTCAATATATAAATAAAAATATATAAATTTGGTATCCCCAGTGGGTTGAGGGCCCACTCAGATGTGTTTCGCCCCCCCTGTGCTGAGACCCTAGCTACACCTCTGCCTTAAGGGGTTAATATTGCCTTTTTTAGAGTATATAGCTTTATGCATATCTCTTTGAACTCATCTTTGGAATATACTTTGTGTACATAAAATTCCAAGAAAATGTTTTTGATATTTATTCACATCAAATGTCCAGTTAGATTGGAACTGATGCTGAACGTATTTCATCAAACTGTGAAAAATATCAACAAATTATCAGATCTGTTTCTTCCCAACATTGTAGAGGGCATTGACCATTATTCCTCAGAGAAAGTACACAACATAAAACTATACTTGATAATTTCAGTTCTATAATTTGCTGTGTTTTTCAACTTCTGAACAAACAGAAATAGAGGAAGACGATTTCCCATAGAGAAGTTATTATCACCATCTGAAGTTTCAGTTAATGGCACACAGCACTCAATCCTTTTAGATGCTCATATACAGGCAGTAGATGCAGAGCTATAACTCATGGGAAAGCTAGTAGAAATAACTTCTCTGTGGTGAATTATGCGTCTGCAGAGAAATTTCTGTTCACATTTATAATTTCATACAGTAAAGGGCTGTATCCTGGGGTGACAAAAGGCATTAAATGTGGCAACTCTCCTCATGTACTCTGTAGCATAATGTTTTTAGACATCCTAAGTTGCTTTTGGGTTTTAACACCTTTTTTCTTATGCATTCATTAGCTGTGTTTTCAGGAATGTGAAAAGAATATAAAAATACCAGCCAGAATATGAGAAAATACATGGAATATTGATAACCACTACTAAATTTATTGGTCTGCCAGGTAGACAGGACTGAAAACATTTCATTGTGTTAGTATAGTTTGTTTCTATAAATGTCAACTACCACCTACTGACCAGTAAATAAATATATTCAGTGTAGCGAGATTCAACTTCACCTTCTCATGAGGAAGCTCTGAGTAGAGAAGCCTATAGTACATAGTAGCCTGATCACATTAAGGCCGGGGTCCCACGCGGAAAAAACCCTAGCGTTTCCCATCCACACTTTGCAGTAAAATACACACAGCCGACACACATGTCAATTATAATTTCGGAAATGCCAGGGGGTTTCCCTTTAGGTATAATGGAAGCAGAAAGTCTGCAGAGGAAACCTCTGTGGACTTTCTGTGAAAAGCGCTGCGGGACACCACGTGGGGCCTTAGCCTAAAGGCGTTTTCCAGGAAGGACAAAGTGAGAGTTAAAATGAAAAAAGTGATACTCACCTACCCCTCCAATCTTCTATTTAGGTGTCACATTCCCCATTCCATTCAGTGTCAGCAATGGCTGAACTAGAAGTGCAGAGGCTCAGGGGATCACTGTAGCCATCAGTGAAGGATACCAGTGACATTTTAACAGGGGAGTCACTGGTACCCATGCGCTGATGACTGTGGTAAGTGATTGGCTGCACCATTAACTGAGCCTCTGCATTTCTGGCCCACCCAGTGCTAGCACCAGATCAAATTGAGGATTCGACTCCCAAATGGAGCAATTGGGAAAGGGAGTATTGCTTCATTATTATTATTTTTTTTTATGTTACCTCACCCCTGGCCCCTCCTGCGTTTTCCAGTGATCCTGGAAAATTCCTCTAATGTTACCAGGCAACCATCTACTTAAGCTTCTCTACTCAGAGCAACCTCATCTATAAATCCTTAGTAGAGTCAGGTGACCATAGTATTATCAACATAATCAAAGGGTGACCTCTGCTTTAATACAGCAAATGTGTTAGGCTCAAGACCTATGCCTATGTACGCAAGACATGTGCTGATTTGTTAACTTGTATTTAGTCATGTTGATAAATGGCTACTTTTATACTTTGCTATGCAAAAGTGCCTAAAATAACACTGGTGGATAACATGTAATGTTATACTGTACATGTATGTCATTATGTATTTTAGCTTATTAAAATCATAATAGCAGATAAAGTATTTATCTTATTTCTTAATGCCTTCAGGTCCATTTGTGAATTTACAGTGAACCTGGATACATGAAGCTTTTTTTCACTTCCGTTCATCTAGCTGCAGTAATGGAACTGCTGGCATCGCTGATTTTGTTAGTTTTGAAGATTGTTTTCTAATCCTGTAATAAAAGCTGGCCAACACAGCTATAGTGACTGTCATTACCTTGCATGTAACAAAATAGATTTTTCATTTACTCTGTGCTTCTTGGCATTCCATTGTTCTCACTCTGAAAATTTCACTTGTACATTTTTAACTGGGTGTACAAACACAAATACTGTATTGCCAATAAAATATTTGCAGGCAATCATAAAGTCAGGATATGTAAAAATAAGTAAAGAGAAAATCTTACAATTAAACACTTACCTTCATTTTGTATATTTGGAATGTCGATTTAATTCTGATCTTTAAACAAAATGTAATATTAGAAGTAGTGAATAGGACTTAATATAATACACACTTGTGTATATAACTGTCATCCTAGCACTGACTATTTAAGCCAAATGTGCAGGACATTTGTGTTTCTGATCAGACAGCAGAAAACAATTTTTAATAGGAATAATTTAAATAAATAAAATTTGCCCCATGTTTAGCTTTTGCAGTTACATACTTGTTATGGCTCCCTCTGGCATGCTTTTGTTTGGCTCTCAGAATGTCCATGTCCCAATTTTTCCAGTCTGTGGTCACACATGCTTAGTTGCTCAGTGATGAAACCCAGGTCTACTATACTATATATAGACTGAAGGATCATTCATGTTATTGTGCTTGCTAGCTGATAAGAATCAGTGCACTAGAACCATTTTTTCTTATTAGCTCTGAGCAACATAAGATGAATGCCCTGAAAAGGAATCAAAAGACTGCCAGGGGGCACCATAATACATAGAGAAAGAAGCATTATTCCAGTAAAATTGCTATTCCTCTTCTGACGTAGTAGAGAAAAGTCATTTAATCCGATACACCACATTTAAATAGTCATTGCCAGGATATTAATAGTTATACACAGGCAGAAGGATTTACCAAAAAAGCTATAAATTAATGCTCTTGTTGAAAGGCATTGTTGTTTTGGTCAAATTTACCCTGAAAGAGCACCTTTCACGACCTCCACCAGCTCGCTATAGAGAGAAAGTCCATGGAATGAGTGGAGTGGCAACTATTAAAGGATACAAAGAGGTGGATATGGTGGAGGAGGTGAAAAGTCCTCTTTAAAACACTCTGTAACTAGACACAAAAAATATGCATTGAGATAAGTCCTGTTTTGGCAACAGCATACGACAAGATGGCCATCCTGCTGCAAGCTGCTTTACAGATATCTAACAGAGCACATTTCAACAGCATGAAGAGAAGGCAGAAGTGAATACATTCAAAAGAAGGAGTACCAGTCAGTTAGGATAGGTACCTGCCTGTAGGCATAGAAATATTTAATGCTAAAATTTCTAGAAGGAACCATCTCACCTCTCCTTCCTTTACCATTGCCCTAATAGCGCATATAGAAAGGAACTGTCCTAAAGGAAAGGACGGAGCTGTGTGTCAGAACATCAGAGGTTTTAACCCTATAAAGATGTTCTTATTATGATTTTAATAAGCAGAGAGTTTATCAACTACCAAATATAGATACTAAAAACAGTAGGTACACTAGGGCAGAGTTACGTTTTTGTTTGACAGTGTCAAAGTATATCTTAAAGATTATGTAAATTGAAAGTAAATTTCTAGTGGTGTAATATATTCCCACAATAATTCCCTTAATAATAAGCTGGACTGGGCAGATCATATGGAGGCCCTGTACAGGAAGGGCCACAGCAGGCTCTACCTGCTTAGGAAGCTGAGAGCCTTTGGAATCCGGGGGGCACTTCTTAGGACTTTCTTTAACTCGGTAGTGGCATCAGCCATCTTCTTTGGAGTGGCCTGCTGGGGGAGCAGTATATCAACCAGGGACAGAAATAAACTTGACAAGCTAACTAGAAGGGCCAGCTCTGTCCTGGGGAGCCCACTGGACCCAGTGCAGGTGGTGGGTGACAAAAGGATACTGTCCGTGGTGAGCTCCATGCAGAAGAAGAAGTCCCATCCCATGCATGAGACTGTGATGGCGCTGGGCAGTACAGTCAGTGACCGACTGCTCCACCCTAAGTGTGAGAAGGAGCGCTATCGGAAGTCTTTCCTCCCCACCGCGGTTAGGCTGTACAACCAACACCGACCTAAGCGGAGATCATTACATACAGAGAACTGAAATATCTCTCTGCCTGTTAAATCCCCCCCCCTCCTCTGCTACTTCCTATCTGTCTGTCGGCTATCAATGTAATGCCTCTCACCTTGGAACATTCCTGTACATGTTGTATTTGTATTTGTATCTGCTTATCTTTGCTGCTGTAACACACTGAATTTCCCCATTGTGGGACTATTAAAGGACTATTATTATTATTATTATTATTATTATTATTATTATTATTATAAGTAACTATGCTGGCACAAAATATTGAGCTAGCAATGCTACCTTTTTGTGCCCCCACCACCAGCGTTCTCCTGCTCCTTGTCCAGAGTCTACATTCAGTAAGCTTTTATATGTAGTCCAAGGTTACCTGCAGTCTTTACAAAGTAGATGAATAAATAACCCATCCTAGTACAGGGACTCTTTGGTGCTGAAAGAGCCCCTTTTGGCGTGTTCCAGAACTGCACCATTTTTCAAGGTAGGCCAATGAACTGGAGTAACTCCGCACCATATGATGTCAAGTCTAGGTTCACTTGTTCAGGTCAATTTGCTATTAAGAATCACATTGTGGTACCGCATGTCAGAAACCACAAGTGGTTTTAAAAAAAAAAAATCACACATGATGTCTGATGCACTATGGGACCAATTTACATCTCAGTATATTTTTTAGACTGTGCAGAAATGAGAGAACCAGTAACCAGTGTAAATGCCCATAACTGAAGACTCCAGCTTTGGATTGTGAGTCACATGTAACCCCAAGTCACCTGTCGAAGACCACTGGTGTACAACAATAAATCTGCAAATAGATGCAAAGGCAGCAATTACAATGGAAAGGAAAAAGAGATGAAAATAAGGAACAAAACTTGAACAAAACAGAAAAAAAAAAAGAAAATGAAAAATAGACATGACGTGTATAACAAAATAGCTGGTCTTTTTTAATTTAATCATTTATGAAGTTTTGACATTTTTCTTCAAGACCTGTAGATGCAAGAAATTATTTTTCTGTGTTAATATATTTGGACTGACTTAGTACTCAATAGATGAAAGGAAAGCAGTCAAAACGTTAGGTGTTAAGTGTTTCTTTTTTAATTCTACTGACTTCAAGAGCAATTACGGTAGGTAACATAGATTCTAAGGAATAGAAAGCTTTGAAGGTCAATTAACCTCAGGTGACTGTAGAAAAACGTCTATATTAAGCTGTGACAGGTAACTTATTTAACTCCACGTCAAAGGTTACCTACATAGGACAAAGCTAATCTATAATGTACTGTTTCATCTAAATTTGGACGGGTATACAAAGAATAGCGTAGAGCATTTCTCAATCAAGAAGTCAGTAAAAGGTCAGTAATTGTGTTTTCTAATATCTAAATATCAAATAGTTTTATATCTATTTTATATTATCTTCTTGAGCAACATATGTCATAATTTTCTGTTATTTCATGTAGTGGTGCATAAATTAATGACACCTGATTAACTGTAGTCGTTCATGGTAATACAGAGGGTTAAAGGCTAAGGCACTATATAGTGAAACGCAACTAAAAAACACTGTGGAAAAAAACAAAAATGTGTTGATTTTTTTTTGCATTTTTTTCATTGCTGTTTTGCAGCATTTTCCTCTGCGTTTTCCTTCCTTTTCCTTTGTCCTATAGGGATAATACTCGCGATCGCTCAGCTAAAATTAATATGCTGTGTTTTTTAAAATGTAGCTTTTGCCATTTTTAGAAATGTGCAAATGAGACCTAATATGATGGGGGCATGCCAGAGCCTCCAAAGACTCCGGCTAAGAAATGCCAAGCACATGTACGGGAATTCAACAAGCAGTGACCCTCATTTGCCTATTTCTGAAAACTGCTTTTTCAAGCTGCATCTAAGTAACTATCAATGCTGTATGATGATGCTCAGCAATGTCCTCTACAATGCACTGTAGCAGGTTTGATATTGAGCTTCCTGGTGATAGTCTACCACATCCCCCAAACATATTCAACTGCCATCACCATATTACAGAGCACATTACAGCAATAAAAAACATGTTTCTATTATATATGTCACTTTCGCAAATTTGCAGAAAAACACCTTTGAAGTCTTATACAAATGAGGCAGTTGGCGTCTTGGGGACTTCAGCCCTGAGAGCACTGATCTTACTGTTCAAGCAGGATGGATAATGCCATAGCAGTGGAAGGATCAACTCTCCTTGTACAGTATGGTGTGGTGCAGGCAGGGCCAGCGTTGGGGGGAGGGGAGGGGGAGGGCAAACTGGGCAAATGCCATCTCCAAAGGGGCCCCGGGATACATCAGACGTTTGGTCTGATGACCTGAACCGGCTTCCCCCAATCCAGGTTTCATGACCTGGATCGGGGAAGCCTTACATACAAGTGTATAAGAGTGCTATGCACGCCAATATCGTTGACATGTATGCCAGAGCTGGGAGCTGTAAAGTCCCTGCTCTGATTTAGATGAGTGCATTGAAGATGGGGCGTGATGACGTCACTGCATCATGCCCCCTGTGTCGGACTCTGCTCAATTGCAGGGAGATAGTTCAACATGAGGACTTTTTGGTGGAGCGTGGCAAGGTGAGTAAAAGTTTTATTATTTTCTGCAAAATAAAAAGGCAAAATTACTGATAAGGGGGGCATATATTTATGAGCAGGGACTAATTTTAAGTCCAGGGTAAATATTATTTATAATGGGGGCTATTTATAAGGAGGGTCTATTGCTAATAAGGCTAGGGGAACAATTACCCCCCCTTATTATTAATAATAGTTCCCCCAGCCTAATTATTAATAGTTCCTCCTTATAAATAGCCCCCCCTTATATATAATAGTTCCCCCAGCCTTATTAATAGTGATTCTAGGTTCACATCTGCGCTTGGGTTTCCTTTCTTTGCGTCTGCTTGGGGACCCGAAAACGGAAACCCCACCCGCTTAAAAGATAATAATGGCGTTCGCCGGGTTTCTGCCTGGTTTCCGCCTGAAAAATGCATTTTTCAAGTGGAAAGGGGAACAGAATCCCCGAACACTGGTGTGAACATAGCCTTACTCCTTAGCCTTACTCCTTAGCCTTACTCCTTAGCCTTACTCCTTAGCCTTACTCCTTAGCCTTACTCCCCTTAGCCTTACTCCATATATATATATATATATATATATATATATAGGAATTATTATTAATAAGGCAGGGGAACTATTATATATATGAGGGGGGCTATTTATAAGGAGGAACTATTATATATATGGGGGGCTATTTATAAGGAGGAGGGACTATTATTAATGATTCTGGGGAAACTATAATTTATAAGGAGGAACTATTATTAGTAAGAGGGATTGATTTATAAGGTGGCGCTATTATTCACAAGCAGGGACTATTATAAGGGGGCAGGATAATAACTCATAAGGCAATACAAAGGTGGTCATTTGTATTGCGTATGGGCAAAAAGGGGGTTGTTATTACTGGGGGCCGAAAAGGGTATTATTAAATCACTATTTTAAAGGGGTTTTCCAGCCACAAACAGGATAGCACATCAGTATGTGAACCTATTGTTATAGTTGCCTCCGGGGGCTGATAGCTGCTAGTGGACAGGATGCAGCACCGCTCCTATTCAAGTAATAGGACTGACACAGCAGCGCCATCCACTGTATAGTGGTGTTTCTGGGTAATTGCAGCTCCACTCCTATTACTTGAATTGGAGTGGTGCTGCATCCTGTCCATCTGTGTGGGGTTCGGGTGTTGAATCCTGACAGATCACATACTGATGAGCTGTCCTGTGGATAGGTTTTCAGTATAAAAAATCTATTTGGGGCCATAAAAACTCTTTAATTGATCTGATGTTTGTTAGGATAGTGTAGTGCACGACTACTGGCTTTGCATCACTATATAATGAGGTAGTCACAGTGTGGAGGTAGTGTACTATCTGGGCCTTGTATAGAGGTATTGTTGGTGTATATATGATGTGTTTTGTTTGGTAATTGTCTGTATATTGGTAATAATTCTTCCCAGTATAGCGGTACACACATGGCAGTACACACACGGCAGTACAAACATAGGAGTTTCACAACTATATATATCTTTACAAATTTTTTTTGTTTTCCTGATCTTTTAAAACTATATCAATGCCGCTGGAAGTCCAGCACTGACTTCTGAAGTGACAGAATATGATGGTGTTGTTGATATGTCAGCATTTGGGGCCCCGCTTTTAATTTTGCCCAGGGCCACACTTTGTCTAAAACCGTCCATGGGCACAGGCAGAGGATGGTAGGGGAACGAGCAGCAAGAGCAGTGCTGAGGCTAAAGGCCCACCAACTACCTTATTTGCATAACACTTCATAGTTGTTATTCTCCAAATCTACAAGAGTGACATACATAACAGTTGAATATGCTTGGATAAAGTGGTGGACTCCCTTTAACTACAGTTACAACCCTATTTTACTTAAAGGGGCATTCCCATGAACATAACCTTTTTTTAAATTTGTAGATAATTAAAAGTTTAACATTTTTGCAAGTATACATAATTAAACATTTTGCAGAGTTTGAAAGATTTTCTCTAAATATCTTGTGGTCATAGTCCACATAGTACACACTCCTATGTGTGTACTGCCGTGTGTGTACTGCCATGTGTGTACCGCTATACTGGGAAGAATTATTACCAATAATTGGTTGCCAATGGATACGACTATGAATGCAGGACCTTTCTAAGGTCAGAAAATCAGCAATGATTGCCTTATTGTGGCGGGATATCTTCTGATACATGTAGTGTCCCTGCCTGATAACCCAGCCACAATAAGAAACTCATAGCTGGGTTTTTGACAAGTCCCAAACCATATAAAGTTTCTGCATTTGTGGTCGTATCCAATGGCAACCGATCAAGACAACAGACTGTCACCACTAAGATATTTAGATAAAATCTTTAAAACTCTGCTGAATTTTTAACTACTTACAGTACCTTGCGAAAGTATTCGGCACCCTTGAACTTTTCAACCTTTTGCCACATTTCAGACTTCAAACATAAAGATATAAAATTTTTATTTTGAATCCAATCGAGAATCTGTGGAAAGAGCTGAAAACTGCTAGTGACATACCCCAAGCAACTTGCAGCTGTAATCGCAGCAAAAGGTGGCGCTACAAAGTATTAACTTAAGGGGGCCGAATAATATTGCACGCCCCACTTTTCAGTTTTTTATTTTTTACAAAAGTTTAAAATATCCAATAAATTTCGTTCCAATTCACGATTTTGTCCCACTTGTTTTTGATTCTTCACCAAAAAATTTAAGTTTTATATCTTTATGTTTGAAGCCTGAAATGTGGCAAAAGGTTGAGAAGTTCAAGGGGGCCGAATACTTTCGCAAGGCACTGTATATTTGCAATATGTTTAACTTTTAATTATCTACAAATATAGATATGATTATGTTCATGGGAATACCCCTTTAACTTTTATCAATTGCTTTCAAAGGCTTTAGTTGTGAGTAGAGATGAGTGAACTGGTTTATAAGTCATGACATTGATGCACCCCACATGACTACTGAGGACCAATCACAGCCTGGGGCTGTTGACGTTAGCTCGGAGTCCAAAAGAGGCTGTAAGATGCCCAGGAAAGAACACTGGACGTCTATTATTCTTCCTCATGTAGGCCTCTTATTATACTCTATGGCCTGAATGAATCTCGCAAGGTTTGCCCATCTCTAGTGAATTATCACACTGCATCATGTTATTAGATTGACGTTAATAAGGGCTAGATCTATAATTACTATTATAGATTATTTATTATATTGGTTATAGTTATATCAGATTAGCTTGTTTTTAATGTACTGCATGCTTTTGTATAGCTGATGTCAACCCCATCTAAAGATCTGCATAAGGTGAAAACACTTTTAATGGAACCTGAGAGAGATCAAGATTAGACAACCCATAACATCTTTATTCCAAGTATTAACCATATATACATAGGTTTGGTCTGGTTTAAGCAGTTCCTGATGAATCATGCATATTATTACCAACAATGTAGAAATAAGTATTTAGATTTACATCAGCACTTTTATGTTATTATCGATTATTGGTTTATTAATATCTATATGTATTGAACTTTATAACCTTTTGCTACTGCTGTGAAGATCACTGAAGCTCCTGCTGTGCATAGTGATTTATTTAGTGCAAATGGTGAAAAAAACAGTGCTCCATCTAGTGGTTACTGTGTGTAGTTCTAATTACATTTCAAATTACAACATATCTATTTTTTAGAGTGTACGTAAGTCTGCACAGTCAGTGACTAATCGGTAAACAATGTCTGGAGCTTGTTTTCCACTGTATATTGAATATAATTGTACAGTGCTCATCTTCTTCATAATGTCACATACTTCAGAGCTGAAATCATCCAAGTCGCTTTAAAAAGAAAAAAAAATTACAGGTTTGTTTTAACAAAGGATTACTTTACTCATCAAAGCAAGCATGTCAATGGAAAACAAAGTTATATATAATTTGGGTTTTACATGGCAAATGTGTAATGTATTGATTTATTTTCTTTATTCAAGGTCAAACCATAGAAACATGTCGATATGCCTCCAGCTTGAAAGACAGTAAATATAATGATATACAGTGTGCTATTCTACAAACAAGGAAAATATTTGGAATTACATCTTTGACCTGAGAAAGAAGTAAGGCATTCAAACAATTTGGTTACGGATGAATAACTGCTTCTGCATTGAGTTGTATCATCCTTAAATTCTGTGCTACTCAGTGCGTCCTTCACACCTACCTGACCTGAGACACATCAGATACTTTGTAGGAAGATTCCTGTTAGCAAAGCTTAGATAAAGCTTTAAACTATTCGATATCACTTTTAGATATTTATCTTTAGTTTCATGATAAACTTACATTCCACGAAAACATGTTCTTGTGTGCAAAATTTCAATGATAAGGGCTCTTGTATTATTTTCTATAAACGTATTGTTATAATGAAGGTAAAAAACTTAATTGTCTCTAAAGAACAAATGATGACTTTATGTTGCTGAATAAATGGAAAAAGGGAGATATTCATACCTCCACACTCTGCCTCTTCTAAGACTCCTCACATACGCCCCATAGCAAACACAGGGTCTACCTATTTGGCACATAAGCTGGCCAAATGCTAATGCATAACTCTCTTGTTTTCAGGGGATATAAGCTACTGGAAGAGTTGTGTATATGAGGACTTTTCCCGTCCCAATATTTAGTACCCCTTCATACGTGTGTGTGTGTGTGTGGAGATCAGGGTAATAGCCAACAGTCAAATGCGCATTCGGCTGACAGATAACTAATGTGTATGATCATGCTGCACCTAACACAGAAAGGGGGGGGGGGGAATTTATAAGACCAGTGCATCGTGTACTGGTCTTAATATTTTGAGCACTGGCGATAGAGGTGCCTGAATTATTAAGTGGCTCTGGCCTCTTAATAATTTTGTCCCATCACACAAGGTCCCATGCACTAGTGTAGATTTCAGGTATAACATGTCAGTTTGCTGTCATGAGTTATAGTAAATCAATCTGACCAAGGCATACCCTCCTTGGCCCATACCCTTTGCTCTGTCTTCTTACACGTTCTCTCAGTGTGCAGTCTGACTTACAGCATAAACCTTCTCTGTCTTCCAAATAAACAGACTGTTTTTTCTGTAGTCTAACAATTTATTGGTCAACAGGTTGTAAATCTGGTAATGTGATGATGATAATGATACTGATGTGATGTTGATATTGGTAAAACTATAAGAATACAAATAGTACAGGTATAAATATTGCGCATGAATCACACGGCCATGACACTTAAATCAACAGTGAAAGCACATGGTAAGATGGCAGCCTATACATATACACACATAACTAACAGTAATAACGTCCTGAATAAGCTATACATGGCTCACTAACAGTCCTGAACAATACATACATTCACATAGAAATAAGAGAATTCCTGCCAGATATGCTTGCACAGGGATAATGGAGCTTAAGTGTAGAATAGTGCAAGAGATGGCATCCCAATGTTTTGTTGGCAGGTTTCTTACTCCCAGAATGCCTTCCTTTACCCAGAGTGCATTGTAGCTCCCACAATGCAATTGCTTCTTAAGGGGAATTCAACAGGTAATGTAACTGAAAGACCCCTACATGGTGCTATAACCTAATTAGAATATACATTAAGACAAGTATGTAAAATGAGATGTCAACACTTTTAGCATCAGATTCTGATCCATTGGGCAGAACACCCTTCCACCTTAATATCTGCCCTGCTCTGCCCACTTTTCTCAAAGTATGTTGAAAAATGGACAGAGTGATGTATCTTTATTTTTGCACAGCCGTGCACCAAAAATGCACCACAAAGCTGTTATGGTAGGTTAATAAATTCCCCCCAAAGCATCCGTATACACACCCACCTCCATCTGCACACTATATAGCTCAAGTTCATGCCTCTGTTTATAATAGTGCCATGGCTTCCATGTATAATGTAGTGGAGTCATAAATGTTGCGATGATTTGTTGACAAATCTTGACAGAACCCATGGACTTTCTTGGCATCATCTGGGTTCCGATATTTTTTGATAACAAGAATAATACAGCAAACTTTGCCCTTCTTCCAGTCAACAATACAGGTTTCCCCCCTTCCACACTCTGAAAGACTTCAAGCAGTGGCCAAACATAACAAAGGAGAAGCAAAGTCATGACACTCACTCTTTCTACTGCGCACTTTTATTACATGATCAGGATATATGTCAGGATATAGACTGATAGCATATGGCCATTTCCTGCACACACCTGCTTTGTCAATATCCTTTAATATCCTGAAAAGTCTACTTGTTTCCTCCAGATAGTATGATTTAGTTGTTGTGGCACAGAAGTGTGGAAGTAATAGTTAATATTAGAATGTGAGAAGGACCTATCTCTTTCTATTGTATTAGGAATCTATGAGGCACATAGGCAGTCCATAATTACATGCACCCTTATACAGTTATTCACACATTTCACTGTAAAATATTAAAAGAATTTTAAAAATTGTAACTCTAGTGCTACATGCTCTAGTATTTTTACTAAAACCATTTCACTACCAAAAATGTAGAAACTACATTGACATTGTCCATGATGACATATATTTTTTATTGACTGCACTTTATACTGAGGTGCGTCAGCTCATACATTATTCATATAGCATTTTATGTCACTAGCAACTATTTTTATCCAAAGCAGTTTCAATAGGGCACAAGGGTACTGAAGATGAGCTTTATGTTGGCACACTGATGGTCGTCAATCATCACTGCTAATAATGCAGTGAAACAAACATGGTTCACTGCCAAAAATGCAGGTTTAATGGAAGCAGGACTTAAACACAAAACGCCATGGCTAGGTTTTAGGGTCAAGACGATTTGTCAAGCCATGACAAAAGGTTAGAGCCCTCAAAGCTTGACTTCAATGGAATTGTCTACATTTAAAGAAGAATGTGCTTGGAATTCTTATTTTTCTAGTGTAAAGGCTCTCAAATGAGCAGTATCGGTGGCTGCAGACTTGCGAGCATAGCAAGACATCGTAAAAAATTTCAAAGCTGATTCTGACATTGCTAGAAGACCCCAAAATCAATTAATGAGACCTGTAACCACTATCTTAACATACTTTTGTTTTGTATTGGTGAGTAGTCAAGTAAATAAGCAAATAAATAAGATGCACTAAACAAGGCTAAAGTAAAGAGAAATAAATCAGCCACATACAAGTGTCCTGACCTGCGCACACTGCTGGCGGTTTCCTCATACCGTGACAGTTCACTTGTCTTTCTGAAAAGTGGTGGCCAGCAATGAGGGTTATATGATCTCATGCACTGGGTCATTAATGGATGCATCTTATTTTCTCGGTAGGTTAAGGGTTCAGGGAGGATCTGATTGATTTAGCTTCTGTCTTCTAGCACTTGTTGATCGGTGAAGGAGAATGAACAAGAAGCTGATTAATAATCTCATACGTCCACAAATACGTATGCTTCCACGAAATCAACAGCAGCAGACAATCTGATATAGGAAAAGTTAATGTTAACATTCAAGCACCAATCTAAATAGATAAAAAATTATGAGCTGATAAATGTCTTAATATTATATATGTTTATAGTAGTTAGAGCTCTGTTAGTGTTTCTAATACAGAGATTAAAACCCCCTGAACAGACATGAAATTAACATGTCCCTCCAGTTAACAACAAATTTCACAATCAATACAAATACACCTGGCGCACTTATCCTTCTGGTGCAGGTTATCCACATCAGACTTTTCTTCAGTTCTGTAAAATGGTATCAGCTTCTCAGACTATTCTATACACACTGGGGCTGATATATTAAGACTAGAGATTCAGGCACCTGTTTTAACACCTTTCTGTGCTGGCGTGAGATATGCCAGAATTATGGTGCAAAATTAATCATTTTGGTGCATCCCAGCAGGTCCCATGCCACAGAGCTAAAATCTACACCAGTCAGGGTCTATTGCACCAGTTATAGTAAATATGTTGGACCAAGACATGTCCATCCAGGACTGTCTTATTCCCTTCTCTGGTCTACCCACTTTCTACAAAAGTGGTAAGATTGTCGGAAATTGGTCAGAAGTCACAATTTTTTGCACAATCGTGCCAAGTGCCAAAAATTGTGACCTCTTTATACTTTGGATGCCAAAAAACTGATACAAGACAAGGCAAAATATATCTGCCTCGCTATGCTTTTGTAGTCTGGGACACTCCCTTGTTCTTTTCTGACCCATACAAGAGTAGAGGTGACTGCCAAAGAACATTTGGACTGATTTACTGAGATTCAGACTAGACTTAGTGAAAGTTAGACTAGACTTAGTGAAACTTAGACTAGACAGTTTGAAAATTCACCAGATTTATCACAGTCTCTGAAGCATTGTTAGACATCTATTCTAAGTTTACACCACCCAGAAATTGGCTTAGTTTCCAACAAAGCCACTATAATTTTGGTGCATTTTTAGTGCATGGTTTACCAAACCCCCTTCACAACAAGCTCCATTTCTTTTAGTAAGCATCACTCACCTGTCATAGAAGGCACGGAAATTCTCAGAAATAGTCTAAAATAGTTAATAAATGTGGTGTAAAGCATGTTATTTGGTGTAAAATTTGCCAAAATTGTGGTACATTTTCAATCAACCTAGTGTCTATACAGTAGTTGAAGCTGGAAAAACAAAGAAATGAAGAGGGGACTGGGAATCAAAGGAGTCACACCAGAAAGTTTAGCAGCAGTGAATTGGGGTTGAGGGGGCCCCTTAAGTTCAATGATAACACAAAATGTACTAAGTTCCTAAGTGGCACCAAGCTTTAACTCTTGGTCTATGTAAGGAACTAGGAGATCTTAATTAGGAAAACTTAGCACTATAAACAGAAATTGATAAATTAAAGGCAGAAAATTGGTTATAAACCTCGGTACATTGTAGATTTTGTGATTTTACAGTTTCTAAGTATGCTTCTCTTATTCAGCTTTAGATTCCCATTTTTATATGCAAATTAATTAATAATACCCCCATATAGTGATCACCATATAGCAATTATATAATAATATGATACAGTCACAACAAGTTGCCATAATATGACAGTGCAGTGATGTCATGGTCACAGCTGATATCATTTGCAGGTGCCAGCTGTAGTATGAAACAATAATCTGTTTCTACAGGAGACTCCAACACTTTCTTTTTGCTTTTTTAACTTGATGGCCATATCCAGCACTGTAACAGTATGTTTCTGATAGCTGCCATAATATTATATTGCAATGAATACACGGCTACAGCTGATATCACTTGCAAGTCCCAGCTGAAGTACGAAGCTGGCAACACATTTTAATAGCTGTTTAACCATGGTATGCCATGTTTAAAAACCCCCAAACCCCAAATTTCCTTTTTCACATAAAGACCATACATAATTGTTACATTCATATCAACACACTAGGTAAATTGAACACAATCTTTATGCAGCACTTGTACTTGTATGTAACCCAAAATTGCACCAATGAAAACAACAACTTGTGTTGCAAGAAACAAGTGCTCACACGGTTCAGATGATGGAAATATAAATATGTTATGGGTATTCTGAATGAATATAATATGGGTCTTTAAAAAAAGTGTTTTCATTGTGTAAAAGTTGAAAAACAAAAAAATACTCATATGTATTTGGTATAAAAAAAATTTAACAACCTACAGAATATAGTTAGCATGTGATTTAGATTTACACTGGAAGCTGAACTCCGTAAAAATGCCCCCACCCCAAAAAAAGCAGAAAACAAAAGCAGAGTTGTTGTTGTTTTCCATTACACTACATCTCACATATTAAAAAAGTAAAAAACTTATATAAAGTAGCCTCAAAATAGTGGCTTTAAAAAATACAGCTTATCCTGAAAAAAACAAGAAGCTAGTTATAGCTTTCAAAATGTGAAACTGAAAAAAACTACAAAAAATTACTGTGCCATGAAATACCACAATGGGCCTCACCATTAAGGGGTTACATTCTCAAATGTAATCACATCCAAGGACAGATACAATTCATTCCTTCCGCTGTGACATGATCGTACATTAGAGTTAAGGACACTGTCTATCTTCCACATATTTTTCTAACAACTTTTTAGCTGACTGACAGAGATTTCAAGCATCTGTCCTACAGGCTAGACACCATAACAGAAAGTCTTTCGAAGCTAAAATGATTTATTACTTTGACGAGACATCACCAGATTGAATAATATTTCAGCGTTTGAGACACAAAAGTAGAGGAAGCTGAATGACAGAATAAAATTAGAATATTTTTAGATAAAATTATAGCATTGCATTGTCTATTGTGAAGCAGAGATTTATTTAGTGATAATACAAAAAGCATATGAAGGATCAAATCTGCTGTGCACACAAATGGAACATAATGATGGGACTAGAGCAATACAATACAGCTTAGAACATTAATCTAAGATTGGACTGCAAATTGATTAAAAGCATAATGGTCACCGGTCTTCAATGTTTTGATCAATTTTAATATCAACCTTACTGAAAATGCATTAAAAAGCTATTTTAAAAAATTCTCTACAAATGTAAAGGGTTAATAACACTATTAAGTGTGTGTTTCCTAAGCAGACATAAAACATTTATTTATTTTAGAATTTTTTTTATTTAACTGTTATTTAGTGTAACTAAGGCATCTATAAGAACCTTGGAGTTTAACCTGATAGGGACCATCGACTGTCTTTTGGCAGTGCAGGTCCTAAGTCTTCAGAAATGTTAATGTTAATAACGCTACCACACCACCACCTGAACAGCCTCTACCCCCACCTTCTGTCTCTATCTCTCTTTCCTCATAGATTGTAAGCCCTTGCGGGCAGGGCCCTCTATCCCACTGTGCCAGTTGGTCACTGTCAGTATTATCTATTTTGTTTATCTTGTGTACCGTATGTAAATCCTCAAATGTAAAGCACCATGGGATTAATGGTGCTATATGAATAAACAATAATTATAATAAATAATATTTGTAAGCCAAAACTTTCCATTTCCATTTCCATTATACTTTTTCTGTGTATGTTACAGTTCTGGCTTTAGCTAATAAATATTGATGCAAAATGCTAGCTAAAAATTGACTTTGTGAAAGTGGCCTTAGAGTCCTTATTATTTTGCTTAGAATGGCTTCACATGGGCAGGTTTGGTCCATGAGGTACAGACCAGATGTCAGCTGTATCACCAGGATCAACACTGACTCTCTCCCTCTGTCATATCATGCCTGACAAGTTTGCTTTAAGGATAGTCTTAAAGACATTCTCTCATGACTAAATATTGTATTCCTCTGTTAGCTCGGAAAAAATAATGAATTGGAAATCTAGTAGCTTCCAGATCTCCTATGAATATAGGGTAAGCTACTTCTGTCTTCTCCCCAGGGTCAGTGACAGCTGGATCCCTGACCTGCTCCTGCTAGATTGCAAGAGCAGAAGATTTAATGCAGCAATATCAAGAACCATTGCTGAAGACTTAGGACCTGCACTGCCAAAAGACAGTTGATGGTCCCTATCAGGTGAAACTCCAAGGTTTTTATAGATGCCTCAGTTACACTAAATAACAGTTAAATAAAAACAATTATAAAATAAATAAATGTTTTATGTCTGCTTAGGAAACACACTATGTAACAAAAACTGTATACGTACTCAAGTCAAACATCATAAGAGCTACCTCATTTGCTCGAGAGTATATTTATTATACTTCACATAATAGAGAAATCATTTTTAACATTATTTTGTTGACAATTTGCAAATTAAAAAAAGTTCAATATATTGATTTTTACTTTTAATGTTTACCCGAAATAAAACTAAAATAGAAAAAAATGCAAATTATTAACTAGCCCAATGTGTCATGAAAATAAATTATTTAAACCACTACATATTTGACCAATTATAATACACAAGTACTGTACTGTAGTTGTGCTTGAAAAAACACATAATTCCAGCAAATCCTGGCCTGGTTGCTTCTCTGATCTCTCAAACTAACAGCATCATTAGAGTGATCAGACTAGTGTTTGGGCTTTATTACACATATATAAATTTGGCCAATTGCAAATAGTAATGCAATCAAAACGTCTAAAAAAAAAAATCAGTAGGCTTTATCATTGTCAGGCAAAAGCCATAGAGGTACAGATTCAGATGATTTACATATTTAGATATACTGGATTATTGAACAGTAAGAACAATCTTACTTCTAAGGGTATAGAACTTCTAGGAAGACAGCCAAAAATAAAGTGCTGACAAAAAACATACTATTATTACATTACTTTAAAATCCCTGCAACCTCATAATTGGTTATCTCTGCTTGGTCTTCTGATTTTGATCTTCTGATCTTGTCTTGAGGATTATGCGACAGTTAACAAGTGCTGGTTAGCAGAATTTTTAACAACTGGATGTCAAATGAAAGGAATTTTACAATACATTAGTAACTATAAATATTCTTATAGTGTTTTTTACTGTTCTAATTATTGCGCTTTATACTCCACATACGTTATGTGAATTGACATAATTAAGAAGGAGTTAAGGAGAGGGCCTTACCCAAACTAGCTCGTAAACAAATCAAGTCAATCATACTGGATCTTTTCTTTCCCCTACAAGTACTGTGATACATGAAGAATAAAATGATGGCTGGGTTGAATGCCTTTAAAAATGTTAAATGGTTCTAATCCCCATCTTAAAACTAATGCTGTAGAAATGCAGAATATGAGTCAAATTACTGAGTCAACCTTGCCTCCGGCAGCAAATGATACCTAGATATTATTCCCTTTTACCAGTGTATTTCTGTATTAAATGTCAATATTGTCACTGCAATGTATTTTCCTATTTATTCAAATAGCCTGTAAGGGAATTACCGTACAAAATATTGAATAACTTTTGTTCCTATTTTTTCTGTTTAACTTTTAATATTAACGTTTATTAATGCGAGTTTTCAGTTTTCTTGCCAAGGAATAAAATATTAGGCAGCCAACTGAAGAAGCCTGAAAAATACAAATCCTTCCATAGTATAACTGGCTTTCCGTATGCCAGACTTAATAAAGGCCCTCTTAATATATCAGGTGCACTCCATGCATCAGAATAGCAGTCTATGTGAGCGGGGCACAGAAAAGGGGCTTGCGCCAAAGCTGCACTATATTATCACACTTTTATATAAGTAAACTTGTGTTGATGCATTGATAACTTCCCCCCAATGTATGTTGTATCGATAGTTTTTGGTAATGTAATTGCTGCCTGGGAATTGAGTTCTCCAGTGACCTACTTCAGTTTTTTAAAAACCCTTCTGTTTTTACACAGCTCAGTTTTCTCAAATTACTGACCCTCCCTTCTTAGATGATATGTCACACTCCACTGAGCTCCCACCACTGTGGGCCACTTACATTTGCATACATGCTCTTGGGATTCATGGTCATGTGACCAGGACTGCCATTACGAAGCTCAGGGTCCCATACAGGCATGTCCAGCATTATTGGGTGGATCTGCAACAGAGGTTCGAAAAGCTGCATCTAAGGCAGGATTCACACTACCGTTGATGTCCGTTCTGATAGTGTCTGTTAAAAAAAGAAAAACAAAAAAAAAACGGACACCTATCATAACAGTCTTTAACGGACACTAACTGATGTTAATGTGTCCATTTTTTTAACTGATCCAATTAATGGATTAGTTAAAAAAACGGACACATTAGCATCAGTTAGCATCAGTTAGTGTCCGTTTTTTAACACTGTCCGTTTTTTTAACACTGTCCGTTTTTTTTTGTTTTTTTTTCTGCTTTCTGAGCATGCGCAGGAGAAAAATAGACATAAAATAATGGACAATAACTGATGGCTATCAGTTACTGTCAGTTATAAGTCCGTTACCCATAGACTTCAATGTTAAAAAAATAACGGACACTTGCTGTCCTTCAAGAATCCGTTATTTCAAACGGACAAAAAAGTCCTGCATGTAGGATATTTTGTCTGCGAAAAAAAACGGACTTCTGATGGATTGGGTGTAAACAGGCACTAACGGACACAATATAAAAACCCATTGAAATGAATGGAAATTTTAACGGATTTCTGACGGTTCTGCTAGTGTCAAATGCTAAAATCTTGTAACGGACAATAGCAACTGACACTACTGATGGTCACCAACAGTAGTGTGAATGTCCCCTAATGCTAGTGAGAACATACGCTAAATCAAAGTCCCACAAAAGTGACACAGATAGTGATAGACATTGCATACTGTTTAATCAGTTGCTACTGCTGGATCTTCTTTCCAAGTAGCAGTCGCAGAAAAATCAGTGTTCAATATTTTTGTGAGTATATGTCATAGTCACAATATTCCCTAGTTCTATGGTTTGCTGCAATGCCATGATACAAGGGCCAAAAATGCTACCACATTATGACCCATATTTCTGCTAGGGATGTGCAGGCAAAGCCACAGCAAAAAGAGGCAATGAGTCTACTTCATTAGTATTCTCAACAATGACACTAATGAAGTAGAACAGTGCATGGTAGAACAGTGCATGGTGCTGCTGCTGCTCTAGCTCACTGCACACATATTTACCTATATATAGTCATAGCCGTAAGTGCTGGCACCGCTGAAATTTTTCCAGAAAATGAAGTATTTTTCCCAGAAAATTATTGCAATTACACATGTTTTGTTATACATATGTTTATTTCCTTTGTATGTATTGGGGCAACACAAAAAAATTTGAAAAACAGTCAAAAATTATATGATTTCATACAAAACTCCAAAAATGTTCCAGACAAAATTACTGCCACCCTCAACTTAATATTTGGTTGCACACCCTTCGGAAAAAATAACTAAAATCAATTCCTATAACCATCAACAAGCTTCTTATACCTCTCAACTGGAATTTTGGACCACTCTTCTTTTACAAACTGCTCCAGGTCTCTCATATTTAAAGGGTGCATTATCCCAACAGCAATTTTAAGATCTCTTCACAGACTCATTGATGGTCACCTCAGAACTTTCCAGCTCTTTGTTTCCACCCATTTCTGGGTACTGAAGAATGTTTGGGGTCATTGTCCTGATGGAAGACCCATGACCTAGGACGCAAACCCAGCTTTCTGAAACTGGGGCTTACATTGAGATCCAAAATCCTTTGGTAATTTTCAAATTTCATGATGCCTTGCACAAAGTCAAACCACCCAGTGCCAGAGGCCACAAAACAGCCCCAAAACATCTTTGAACCTCCACCATATTTGACTGTTGGTACTGTGTTTTTTTCTTTGTAGGCCTCATTCTGTTTTTGGTAAACAGTAGAATGATGTGCTTTAACAAAAAACTCAGCAGTGGGGTCCTCCTAGGTCTCCTGCCATAGTGTTTCATTTCATTGAAATGTCAAAGTATAGTTTGCTCTGACACTGATGCACCCTGAGCCTGCAGGACAGCTTGAATTTCTTTGGAACTTGATTGGGACTGCTTATCCACCATCTGGACTATCCTGCGTTGCGACCATTCATCAATTTTTCTCCTCCATCCACGTCCAGGGAGATTACCTACAGTGCCATGGGTTGTAAACTTCTTGATTATGTTGCGCACCGTGGACAAAGGAATATCAAGATCTCTAGAGATGGACTTGTAACCTTGAGATTGTTGATATTTTTCCACAATTTTGGTTCTCAAGTTCTCAGACAGTTCTCTTCTTCACTTTCTGTTCTCCATGCTTAGTGTGGCACACATAAACACACAATGAAAAGATTGAGTTTGAATAAGAATCACATGCTTATAACAAAGTTATTTACCCCCTTCCAATCCAACCTTAACTGTAGTGCCTGTTTAATCCACCACTCCCCTAGTTTCTCAACTGCCTCTCCCTTCTGCCAATACCTTCAATGGTTACCAGTTTCCCAATTCAATTCAGGATATTAGCTATGGCATCTGTAACCGGTCTCTTCCATACATCTCTGACATACATCTAATCTTCTGCTACCTTTCCGCACATAATCTGTGATCCACGCAGCCTTCTCCTATGCTGTGCTTTTATACAATTTTTTTCACTACATCTCAAAAATGTATCCTCTGCATCCCCATACTCTGGAACTCTCCACCTCAATACTTAAGAATGTCCTTCACAATTGAAACGCAACCTGCATACCCACCTCTTTAGAATAGTTTACAACACATAATAAACCTGCTGTCACTACATCGCCATATGTGTAAGTCTTTCCCTGTCCCACTCTAACCACTTACCTTCCCTTGTGGCTTGTAATCTGTTGTGGGCAGGGCCTTTTTTTCCTACTTGTATCAGGTCACTCATCTAGTTAGTTGACTGTAGAAATTTTTTACACAGGCCTCCATTAGTACACAAATTTGAAACTTGTGGCTGTTTATGTCTCACTCACCACTTTAAAAAAAAGTGTGTGGAGCGTGAATGGGAAGGTAACAATATTTGTACCAGAAAAGTGGAATAATAATGCCAACCCCTAACTGGCATAGATTTTAACTTCTGGCACATGGTCCACTGAGATGCCTCAAGATTATTAAGAGACTTAGGCTTCTTAATAATTTTGGTGCATCCACTCTGGTGCTGCTGAATGTTAATACTGGGATACCACACGCTGTTGTGGATAAAATATTGGTAAAACTCAAACTAATATTATATGTGTAACGTCTCTGCCTGTTTGGATCTCTGCGCCACCCTCCACTCGCACACTGTGGCGCAGGAGGCGTGTTCAGTTTGATTCCTTGTTTAATATTCTTCTTGCTCTGTCTGAACACCGCTCTACTACCTGTTCTCATTGATTGAATTTCAGCCACACCCGTCTCCTGAACCTTTGTTTCTCTCTGCTCCTCAAACAGTTAATCTTAGCCTTGCCTATGTGATTGACAGTCTATCTATCAATCAAGTCTGGGACAGATTTTGGACTTCCTATAAACAGGTCATCTGTTCACACATAGTTGCTGGCTATTTTGATTCTGTCCTGAGACATTGTCCCTGCTAGCTCCTTTTTCTGCTATTATTGCATTCTAACTTCTGACCTTTGGCTTTACTTGTGACTCTTTTGGATTGTGATTTGGTACTGCTTTGTCTCTCTTGCTTTAACCCTTGGCTTGCTGACTCCTCTTCCGTGTTGTTTGTCTTGTCTGCGTTTCATGTTGCCACTTATCCAGATAAGGGATCGCCACCAAGTTGTCGGCTGTCGCCTAGGACAGTTCAGGCAATTGGGTAGGGACAGGGGCAAGTCCCTTACAATATGATTATTGTGTACAATATGGTGACATAAAACATGCCTCACATGTAAGTAGCAAAGTAGCATTAATGGAGCCCCAGTCAGATAAACAGATTAGTTTTTATAGAGCATTAAACTGAATATTGCAATGCACTGCTATAACTTGGATTCCATCTCAGTCAATCCAAGAGCGGGCACATGGGAGGCATGGACTTTGTTTCTCATCGTAGAAACTGCAAGTAGGATTCTGGAATGCAAGGGAATCGGGTGCCTTGTTAGCCATGTTGATACACGTGGGAAGACCTTTATTGAAGATAAAAATGTAGTATATTGGACAGGATGGTAGGATTATTTGACACCATATTGACATAATATGACACGTACTAACACCAGTCTTAATAAATCGGGCCGTAATTTATCCAAAGTAAAATTATGGAAACATTACAGTTGGTGTCTTCATTTAATATCATCTGATTTTAGTTAATTACATTTTGCTGCTTTTACTCTTTCAATAGAATAAATGATGAAATTAATGAACTAACAAACAAAATAAAAAGTAAAATCAAGGCCAAACTGCATAAATACTAAGTAATGAGGTGAAAAAGTCAAGCAGTTTAGAAGCAGGCAGAAAATCGCTTGGATCTGCTCTTTTGTTTTAAAATCATTGCAAAACATCCCATCATTTTCAATGCAAACCCTTTAATCTTTGGTTGTCTGGTATAACATACTGTAGCTAGTTAACATTTATTGTACTAATATCAAAGACTTCTCACTATACAAATGCTTCAATTATCTCTTGATATTTTGCTTTGTTTTCATTTTCCATTACAACTAATGAATTTGACATTGCTGAGATGAATATCAAACATAAAGTGAGTAATGCATTGATAGAAGGGATGAAGATTGTAGACCGCTTCTTATATCAGGCCTTTAATTAAGTTTAAGACTTTCCTGTTTATGTCTTCTCTTATACGGTTTCCTTCACCCTTATTTGGTGAGGTAATGGTGAAGGTCATATGTTCAATGGTTGGGTAGAAGGAAACTTTGGGTGTTTATGCTTGAGGGAGAGAGAATTGTGGATACGCTGCAGTTGAGCTTCTGTTTTACTTTAAAAAGATTTTTCTTGAACTTAAAGAGTAACGCCGATCCCAGCAAAAACAATTAAAATTTTTTTTTTCCCAGAAGAGGAAACTCACGTGAAAGCAGCATAAAAGGATGGACCATTCATGTGAGAGGAATCAATATTCATATGGAAATGAAGCTGCTGTGTCTGTGAAGCAGACCACTGCTCAAGTGACTGACTAAAGGACAGAAATCCATTAAGGCCTAGCTTCTTTATACTTCACAGAATAATGTTTTCCTTGTGCTTAGAATTTGACGATTATATGTATGTTTGTATGGGAACAGATGAGCACTTTTGAAATGAGAAAAGTATAAAAGAGTAGTTTGCCCCATAGAATATAGAAGATTACAGTCTGCAGTAATCTGTGATCTGCAAACATAATTTGCCTTACTACATGAAGTTCTCTCCTATTGAACAACTGAGCAGAATATGAAAGCTGTGGATGTGATTTTCCGCCTAGTCTTCCAAGCATGTCATAGCTCTAAGGCATCTGATTACATGGAAATTGAATATGACATCTCACATCTAAATTGTAGCTTTTACATTTGTTATTAAAAATATAGGAGTTTGTTTCAAAAAAGTTGTTCTCATGAATGTAGAATGAAACTTTTAAGTATACTGCAAATCAGAGGTGTTACCCATCATCTTGTATTTATGACTATGGACTGTGGCCAAGTAATATGCTAAAAAATGAAAAAGAATATCAAACGTTAATTAGCCCTAAAATGATCTTAGAGGGGAGTCTATCACTTTTGTTATATATGTCACTTTTGTAGATTTGGAGAAAAGCAACTGTAAAGTCTCATATAAGTGATTCAGTTGGTGCACTGAGGATGAGAGATGATCTTCCCACCGCTATCATGTTACCCAGTCTATTTGAGCAGCAAGAGCAGCGCTCCCAGGGCTGAAAGTCCGCTCCAGTGCACCAACTCTCTTATTTGCATAAGACTTCAAAGTTGTTTTTCTCCAAATCTACAAAAATGACATACATAACAGAGTTATGTTATTTATCACTGTAATATGCTCTGTAAATCAGTGGTAGTAGTTGAATATGTTTCAGAAGGTGGCAGGTTCTGGACTGCCAATTGACTATATATGTCTGGTTGCTCCACTCTTAGCCCTGCACGGACGTACCCATGTGTCCTTGTAGTGTTAAGCAGCTGAACCTCCTCTAGTGAAGGCAGGGGTGGTGTATACAGCAATGGGAGCCACCATAATGCAGCTCCCCTCTGATCTTCAGTATCAGAAATATCCCATTCAGATAACCAATCTCCTGTGAAACCTGCAGGGGAAAGGAGTTATGTAAAGGTGCTAGTACCCTCCAACTTTCCGTATTGAATGAGGCTTTAGACTATATCTGGTACGTATATGAAAGGACGAGTGGGTAAAGTGGGATTCTTGAAGACATGCAGTATCATTTCAGAGTTTCATATAGTCTATGAGGGCTTTTCTAAGTTTGGCAGGGGAATTGAAGATCCTTACATTATGGGACAGTATTCTATATATGACTGAGTTGGGTGACATGTGCTGAAGTGAAGGGGATGTAGGAAGGTAAATCTTAACTCTACTGTATGGCGTGCAGTGCAATTTAGTTATTACTCATAATCATCCCCTTTCCTGGCAACCCCTATTTTTAGCAACCCTCAATTACTTACTGGGCTGTATGACATTGATTTTAGGTGGTGGTGAGAGCTAGTGAAACATTTAGGAGAGGCAGCTGGCAGGCCACATTAATAGAGACCTATCTTAAGAATTCTCCTTTGCTAATGTTAACCTGAGATTAAACACCATCTACCCATTCATCTCACCTCTATGTTTCCGGGGGTGTGCACTAACACTAGAAGTCCCAGAAATTTCGAGCTCCCCCTTCAAGTCCTGAAAGAGGGTCAAATGACCCTTAGTCCAAACTGACAACTCTGATGGCTCCAGTTAGCATTTCCTTTCATTTGTAAATGTGGCCATTGTCTGAGGAATCTGCAGGGGGGAATTGTGTTGATCCACCTCAGGTCTTGTAAGAGAGTGTAAAGAAAAGAATGTAAGCTGCTCCTGAGTGTCTGCCCACCCCCCAGCTGCATTGTTGTGCTGGGAATATTTGCTAACACCTTAGCAAATTTGCATGCAGCCTTTTGTGCTGTGGGGGATGTGACTGCTTCTCAAAGTAGTCTGCGACTTGAAATCAAAGTACATCTGTAATGTCCTCCCATATCTTGGCAAGGACCCCAGTCGTCCCAGCGGGGAGAGACTGTCCGAAACTGTAGTGATGAGGCTGATGGAATCATTCATGGACAAGGGCAGAACTGTAACCACGAACAATTTCTTTACATCATTGTCACTTGCACAATGACTGCTTAGCCAGAAAACCACTATCCTCGGCACAGTCAACAAGAGTCGCCGGGAAATTCCTCAATCCGCTAGACAGATGGACCGCACTGAATTCACCACTCAGGTGTTTTCAACCACTGATGCCACACTGACAGTGTATGCACCCAAACGAAAGAAGGCCGTCTACATTCTCAGCAGCATGCACAGCGTGGTTGAGACTAAGGATACCAACAAAAGGAAGCCAAACACGGTCACACAATACAACCACACAAAGTGCGGTGTGGATGTAATGGACCAAATGGTGCGGGAGTACAGCCTGCATGCAGGAACACGGAGATGGCCATTCGCCGTGTTCTACAACATGATTGACATGGCAGCACTGAATGCTCATGTTCTTTATCAGGCATGCACTGGGGTGCAGGAGAGACGGGTGGACTTCCTGGTTGAGCTTGCAAAAGAGTTAGGTGGCTCTCATGTGACTGAAAAGAAGGCACGCAAGGAGAAACTCCTTCGGCAACAACCTTCCACACCCAGCCCTGGCAAAAGGGCGAAGTGTCAGGTCAACCATCGATGCACGAACAATTGTGCAACTGAGAGATGTGTTTACTGCTACAAATACACGTGTGGCAAATGTACCAGGGACATACCCAGGCAGTGCCAGGTATGTTCCGACAGTGCAGACAGACTGCTGAGTGAGTGCTGAAATGCTAGTCACACAAGAAGGACATGCCACTCACACACACACACGCAGCCCCCCACAGCAGCCTATTGTAAATATGTGTGGAATTGTTTTATTCCTTGTATTTTTTTTATTATTTTCATAACAAAAATAAAAAGCATAGAAACAAATAACAGTTGTTCTTTTGTATATTTACATTTTTGTATATTTAGATTCAAGTCAATGGGTGCAGAAAAAAAAAAAAAAATTGCAAAAAAAATCACAGCTACTTGCGATATTTTTGTGATCTGTCCCATTGGTCATATAGATCACTCCTCTGGGATTTTTTCGCACGAAAAAAATCGCCCAAAAAAAAAAAAATCGCAGGAAAATCGCACCTATGAAAAAAAATCGCACGAAAAAAAAATCGCAGGTGTGCTTGGTGCCATTGAAATACATTGGCAAATCGCAGAAAAAAATTGCATCGCATTGCGATGCGATTTTCGCGCAATTTTTTTTCGCTAGTGTGCTTGAGGCCTTAGACCAGGGGTCGGCAACCTATGGCACGCGTGCCACTCTTGGCACGCGAGGCTTATTCCCCTGGCACGGCAGCGGACTCCTCACCCAGCAGTTTCGATCGGACCAAACACGGCCGAAACGAAACTGCTATTATTATACTGTGGGGTCTCTTCAGACCCCCGAGTATAATAAGCGGAGCCCCCGGGGAGATGATCAAACATAAAAAACAATGTACTCACTATTCCACGCTCCGCAGCCGCTCTGTACTCTTCGGGCGCTTCTGCCTGCAGGGGCCACTATAGAGCATAATACCATGTGCAGGGACCACTATGGGACATATACCGTGTGCAGGGGCCACTATGGGACATATACCGTGTGCAGGGGCCACTATGGGACATATACCGTGTGCAGGGGCCACTATGGGACATATACCGTGTGCAGGGGCCACTATGGGACATATACCATGTGCAGGGGCCACTATGGGACATATACCGTGTGCAGGGGCCACTATGGAGCATAATACCGTGTGCAGGGGCCACTATAGAGCATAATACCGTGTGCAGGGACCACTATGGGACATATACCGTGTGCAGGGGCCACTATGGAGCATAATACCGTGTGCAGGGGCCACTATGGGACATAATACCGTGTGCAGGGACCGCTATGGGACATATACCGTGTGCAGGGGCCACTATGGGACATATACCGTGTGCAGGGGCCACTATGGGACATATACCGTGTGCAGGGGCCACTATGGAGCATAATACCGTGTGCAGGGGCCACTATAGAGCATAATACCGTGTGCAGGGACCACTATGGGACATATACCGTGTGCAGGGGCCACTATGAAGCATAATACCGTGTGCAGGGGCCACTATAGAGCATAATACCGTGTGCAGGGACCACTATGGGACATATACCGTGTGCAGGGGCCACTATGGAGCATAATACCGTGTGCAGGGGCCACTATGGAGCATAATACCGTGTGCAGGGGCCACTATGGAGCATAATACCGTGTGCAGGGGCCACTATGGAGCATAATACCTGTGTGCAGGGACCGCTATGGGACATATACCGTGTGCAGGGGCCACTATGGAGCATAATACCATGTGCAGGGGCCGCTATGGGACATATACCGTGTGCAGGGGCCACTATGGGACAAATACTGTGTGCAGGGGCAGCTATGGGACAAATACCGTGTGTAGGGGCCGCTATGGGACATAATACCGTGTGCAGGGGCCGCTATGGGACAAATACCGTGTGCAGAGGACGCTATGGGACATAATACCGTGTGCAGGGGCCACTATGGAGCATAATACCGTGTGCAGGGGCCGCTATGGGACAAATACTGTGTGCAGGGGCAGCTATGGGACAAATACTGTGTGTAGGGGCCGCTATGGGACATAATACCGTGTGCAGGGGCCGCTATGGGACAAATACCGTGTGCAGAGGCTGCTATGGGACATAATACCGTGTGCAGGGGCCACTATAGAGCATAATACCGTGTGCAAGGGCCGCTATGGGACATATACCGTGTGCAGGGTCTGCTATGGGACATATACGGTGTGTAGGGGCCGTTATGGGACATATTGCTGTGTGCAGGGGCCGCTATGGGACAAATACTGTGTGCAGGGACTGCTATGGGACAAATACTGTGTGCAGAGGCAGCTATGGGACAAATGCCGTGTGCAGAGGCAGCTATGGGACATATACCATGTTGAAGGGGCCGCTATGGGACATAATACCGTGTGCAGGGACCACTATGGGACATTATTCTGTATAACGGTGTGTTTTCTATATTAAGGATGTGTTTTTGCACAGAAAACTCCGGCTTTGTTTTTTTTTGTGCAAAAATGCACCAGTTTTACATTGAATGAAAAAGTTCCAAATATAGCTGCATCCAGATACATAGTGTGTATTCACCATAAGGATGCCGCCATACGGGGCTCCTGGACACAATAAATTTACCACTAATTGGGGGCTGCACATGGACTTTCATTGCTTCTAATCAGAAAGTACAGGAGTGTCCCAGGAAATAGCAGTAAACGCATGTGTCCTAAAGCATCTGGTGGCAGCACTTCTGTGTTATGGTTTGTGGTATATGACTTTAGTTTAGTGGTCGTCAGACTTACAATTATTGACCGGAACTCCAAGTACCTCATCTTTGATTTTTTTATTAAAATCGGCACGCCGAACAAAAAAGGTTGCCTACCCCTGCCTTAGACAAATGCTTCTGGTCATTACTCACAGCTGTACCTTGCTCTAAAATTTCTAATTCTATTTAAAATATATAAAAAATGATTAATTGTTTCAGTGCTTTTTTGCTCAAATAAAACTAAACTTAATACAATATGTATAGTCTTTATATTATCAAATACAATAAACTGAATAGAACTAACTAGACACTAAATGGCTAAACTCAATGGAAAACAACAACCTCCTGTGGTGTGACAGTAATGGCCTTAATTGCAGAACAAAAGACGGTGATTATAGGATGTTAGATAAAATCCTTCAGGTCATTCGACCCGTCTCTGGGTTCCAAAGGTAGAAATGTTAAATGACCCCTCTCTGGGACTTCTAGTGCTAAGAGGTACCATGAGAATCTGTTCCTCATATTATTACTAGAGATGAGCGAATCAATTCTGCAGAAGTGGAATTCGATCCGAATTACAGGAAATCTTCGATTCTCCTCGATTCCGGATTTCCTGATGCTTCGTGGTAACGAATATTTAGTAAGGACCTTTGTGACATCAGACGGCCACATGATATTCTCTAGTGATGTGATTGGGTAGGCGTGTCTTTGCTTGTTAGCAGATCCTTCCACATGAATAAAAGTTGTCCGTGCTGAAGAGAGAGAGAGAGAAACATGACCGCGGCATCCTCATACCTCACCAACCGCACATTCAGCATCTCCCACTCGCACACCACCTCCTTGCCATGTCCTCTTTCTGTAGGTGTCCCCCAAGGCTCCGTCCTAGGACCCCTCCTGTTCTCCATCTACACCAGGGGTGTCAAACTCATTTTCTCCGGGGGCCACTTCAGCCTCATGGGGTACCTTGAAGGGCCAAGATTATTTTACACATGTATAAAAGTAACTTCTGCTTAACAGTTAAGCGAGCTATTAAGGAGTAGTTACATTTGTACATTACTACTGTTACAATCAGCCCTTTGAGGGCAACCAGGAAGAACATAATGTATTGATAAATCCTAAAAAGCATGTTACATACTATCCTCATCCTTTTCTGAATATATCAAAAATTAAGCACTATACAAATACTGTTTACCCCTGCAAACGGTATTATGCTCTATAGTTGCCTCTGCACACGGTATTACGCCCCACAGCGGCCCCTGCACACAGTATTATGCTCCATAGTTGCCCCTGCACACGGTATTATGCTCAATAGTTGCCCCTGCACACGTTATTATGCTCCATAGTTGCCCCTGCACACGGTATTATGCTCAATAGTTGCCCCTGCACACGGTATTATGCTCCATAGTGGCCACTGCACATGGTATTATGCTCAATAGTGGCCCCTGCACACGTTATTATGCTCCATAGTGGCCCCTGCAATCGGTATTATGCTCCTTAGTGGCCCCTGCATTGGTATTATGCTCCATAGTGGCCCCTGCAAACGGTATTATGGTCCATAGTGGCCCCTGCACCCGGTATTATGCCCCATAGTGACCCCCCACCCATGAACTATTATTATACTCTGGGGTCTTTTCAGACCCCAGAGTATAATGATCGGAGACCCAGGTGGTGACAAACATAAAACCAGTGTTACTTACCTGGGCCCCGGTGCGCTCCCTGCGTTCGGCCTTCTTCAATGTCGCACAGACCGGCGTCGCGACATAATGACGTCGGCCTGGCTCACGTGACGCCTGGGACGTCACCAAAGAAGGCCGAAGCCTGCTGGGAGTGACATCGGATCGCTGGAGAGGTGAGTAACACAGGTTTTTATGTTTATCACCTACCCTGGGTCTCCGATTATTATACTCCAGGGTCTGAAAAGACCCTGGAGTATAATAATAGTAGTATTTGATGGGGTTTGCGGGCCGCGGCCTCACTTACCATCCCCGCTCCTGCACCCAGCCGCTTCTGCGTCCCATAGCATAAGCGGAAGCGGGGGCGGCCACGACTAGCAGCGGGGATCAATAAGTAAATAGGCCGTTACGTGCCGGGGATACTCCAGCAGGCAACGGCCTATTTATATATATAAAAAAACTTATCCTCACTTACCTCCGATCCCTTGATGCAGCCGCTGCCTCCTCCTCTTCTTGTCCGCGACGTCTGCGTGTCAGCGTAGGAGGCGTGATGACGTCATTGTATCGCAGCCTGCGCTGACATGCAGAGGTCTTGTAAACCAACCCAGGACAGGTATCGCGTAGCTTTGTTTTTTTTTTTTTTTTAAGCGGCCTGTCCTGGGCTGGTTTACATTACATAGACAATAAAAAATGCTGCCCCCCTGCGGGCCAGATAACAGAAGGCAGCGGGCCGGATTCGGCCTGCGGGCCTTGTGTTTGACACCTGTGATCTACACCCTCGGCCTTGGCCAACTCATAGAATCTCATGGTTTTCAATACCATTGCTATGCTGACAACACTCAAATATATCTAGCGTGTCTAGCAGCTGTAGCCTCCTTTCTCTCCTCCCGCTTTCTCAAACTCGACATGGAGAAAACTGAGTTCATCATTTTCGCCCCACCTCGCATGGCCCCTCTACCTGACTCATCTATCAAAGTTAATGGAACCACAGTTACCCCAGTCCCACGGGTCCGTTGCCTTGGGATAACCTTGGACTCTGACCTATCCTTCAAGCTGCACATCCAAACCCTCAACACTTCCTGCCGCCTCCAACTCAAGAACATCCATCGAATCTGCTCCTTCCTCACCCCTGAAAATACAAAGATGGTAGTCCATGTCCTCATAATCTCCCGCTTAGATTACTGTAACACCCTTCTCCATGGCCTCCCAGCAAACACTCTCGCCCCCCCTCCAGTCCACCTTAAACTGTGCTGCTTGCTTAATACACCTCTCCCCCCTTTCTTCATCAGCAGCTCCCCTTTGCCAAACCCTTCGCTGGCTACCCGTTGCCCAACTAATAGAGTTCAAAATGCTAACGCTGACATACAAAGCCATCCACAACCTGCCCCCTCCATATACAGTACAGACCAAAAGTTTGGACACACCTTCTCATTCCAAGAGTTTTCTGTATTTTCATGACTATAAAAATTGTAGATTCACACTGAAGGCATCAAAACTATGAATTAACACGTGGAATTATATACTTAACAAAAAAGTGTGAAACAACTGAAAATATGTCTTATATTCTAGGTTCTTCAAAGTAGCCACCTTTTGCTTTGATTACTGCTTTGCACACTCTTGGCATTCTCTTGATGAGCTTCAAGAGGTAGTCACCTGAAATGGTTTTCACTTCACAGGTGTGCACTGTCAGGTTTAATAAGTGGAATTTCTTGCCTTATAAATGGGGTTGGGACCATCAGTTGTGTTGTTCAGAAGTCAGGTGGATACACAGCTGATAGTCCTACTGAATGGAGTGTTAGAATTTGTATTATGGCAAGAAAAAAGCAGCTAAGTAAAGAAAAACGAGTGGCCATCATTACTTTAAGAAATGAAGGTCAGTCAGTCCGAAAAATTGGGAAAACTTTGAAAGTGTCCCCAAGTGCAGTGGCCAAAACCATCAAGCGCTACAAAGAAACTGGCTCACGTGAGGACCACCCCAGGAAAGGAAGACCAAGAGTCACCTCTGCTGCAGAGGATAAGTTCATCCGAGTCACCAGCCTCAGAAATTGCAGGTTAACAGCAGCTCAGATTAGAGACCAGGTCAATGCCACACAGAGTTCTAACAGCAGACACATCTCTACAACAACTGTTAAGAGGAGACTGTGTGCACCAGGCCTTCATGGTAAAATAGCTGCTAGGAAACCATTGTTAAGGACAGGCAACAAGCAGAAGAGACTTATTTGGGCTAAAGAACACAAGGAATGGACATTAGACCTGTGGAAATCTGTGCTTTGGTCTGATGAGTCCAAATTTGAGATCTTTGGTTCCAACCACCGTGTCTTTGTGCTACACAGAAAAGGTGAACGAATGGACTCTACATGCCTGGTTCCCATCGTGAAGCATGGAGGAGGAGGTGTGATGGTGTGGGGGTGCTTTGCTGGTGACACTGTTGGGGATTTATTCAAAATTGAAGGAATACTGAACCAGCATGGTTACCACAGCATCTTGCAGCGGCATGCTATTCCATCCGCTTTGCGTTTAGTTGGGCCATCATTTATTACTGAATTTCCCCATTGTGGGACTATTAAAGGACTATTATTATTATTATTATTATTTTTCACCAGGACAATGACCCCAAACACACCTCCAGACTGTGTAAGGGCTATTTGACCAAGAAGGAGAGTGATGGGGTGCTACGCCAGATGACCTGGCCTCCACTGTCACCAGACCTGAACCCAATTGAGATGGTTTGGGGTGAGCTGGACCGCAGAGTGAAGGCAAAAGGGCCAACAAGTGCTAAGCATCTCTGGGAATTCCTTCAAGACTGTTGGAAGACCATTTCAGGTGACTACCTCTTGAAGCTCATCAAGAGAATGCCAAGAGTGTGCAAAGCAGTAATCAAAGCAAAAGGTGGCTACATTGAAGAACCTAGAATATAAGACATATTTTCAGTTGTTTCACACTTTTTTGTTAAGTATATAATTCCACATGTGTTTAATTCATAGTTTTGATGCCTTCAGTGTGAATCTACAATTTTTATAGTCATGAAAATACAGAAAACTCTTGGAATGAGAAGGTGTGTCCAAACTTTTGGTCTGTACTGTACCTCTGACCTAATCTCCCGCTATCTGCCCAAACGCAACCTCCAATCCTCCAAAGACCTCCTACTCCGCTCTGCTCTTATCTGCTCTTCACACAACCGTCTCCAAGATTTCTCCCATGCATCCCCCATCCTCTGGAGCTCACTACCAAGACACATAAGACTGTCCCCCACAATCACAAGCTTCAAGAAGGCCCTGAAGACTCACCTATTCAGGAAGGCCTACAACCTCTAATAACGCTACTGCCACCAAACCAGCATGTGAACAGCCTCTCACCTCACCTTTTGTCTCTATCCCTCTTCCCTCATAGATTGAAAGCCCTTGCGGGCAGGGCCCTCTATCCCCAGTGATCACTGTTAGCATTGTGTTTGTTTTGTATATTTTGTGTACAGTATGTAAACCCTCCAATGTAAAGCACCATGTAATTAATGGTGCTATATAAATAATAATAATAATAATAATAATAATAATAATAATAATAATATGCACCCGATGTGGATTATTTAAATATAGGAATTGGCTCAACTTGAGCCCTGTGAGCTATATTTCTTCTCTTTCTTGCTCTGCTGTATGTTGTATCTCACCTACTATAGAAACCATGTACCTATATGGATATTGTAACCATTGTTTCAGCATGTCATGACTAAATTACATATATGTTTATCTCTGAGCCTCAATAAATTTATACTTTTGAGAAAAAAGATCATAACAAAAATAAAGCCCATATGTGTCAGTGAAAAAAAGATGCAAAATTTATTCGAATAACCTGAACAAAAAAGCACATGTTACAGCCTTCAAAACAGCAGTGTGAAAAAAATGCAGTGGAATAAAAGCAGCTATATTTTTTTCTGTAGCGTTACCTCAACAGCCAAAAAGGATGGGCTTCTGAAAAATGTTACCTTAACCTAAAGGGATTTCCAGCCCCTAAAGCAGATTTGTCATCAGAATCATGGCACTGGAAGCTGCTGCAGTGGATGTTAAGTAACAGTAGCAAAGCTGCAGCACCGTCCACTGGATAGTGGTGGAGCTTGGGAACTGCAACTCCATTTCTTTTACTTGAATACTTGATTGCAGTGATTGCCTCAAAAGGTTGTGCAACAAATATTAAGTCAAGGGAACCATCATTTCTGTCCAGGCCTGTTTCATGAGTTTTCTTTTTTAAAAAATTCTGTAGAAGCACGGTTGAAAAGAAATGTCTGACTTTCATTTGTTCATTTTCATAGAATTTTTATATATTATTACTTTTGTCAGAATCAAGTTATTTCTGTGACCATTATGGGTTTTTCATTTATTAAATTAGGGGTACCAACAATTTTGTCTACGTGTGTGTGGTATATATATATATATATATATATATATATATATATATATATATATATATACATACTTATATATATATATATATATATATATATATAAAATACACCCACACACATATATATTATGCATAACTCTATATATGTATATATATATATATATATATATATATATATATATATATACAGTACAGACCAAAAGTTTGGACACACCTTCTCATTCCAAGAGTTTTCTGAATTTTCATGACTATAAAAATTGTAGATTCACACTGAAGGCATCAAAACTATGAATTAACGCATGTGGAATTATATACTTAACAAAAAAGTGTGAAACAACTGAAAATATGTCTTATATTCTAGGTTCTTCAAAGTAGCCACCTTTTGCTTTGATTACTGCTTTGCACACTCTTGGCATTCTCTTGATGAGCTTCAAGAGGTAGTCACCTGAAATGGTCTTCCAACAGTCTTGAAGGAGTTCCCAGAGATGCTTTGCACTTGTTGGCCCTTTTGCCTTCACTCTGCGGTCCAGCTCACCCCAAACCATCTCGATTGGGTTCAGGTCTGGTGACTGTGGAGGCCAGGTCATCTGGCGTAGCACCCCAGCACTCTCCTTCTTGGTCAAATAGCCCTTACACAGTCTGGAGGTGTGTTTGGGGTCATTGTCCTGGTGAAAAATAAATGATGGTCCAACTAAACGCAAAGCGGATGGAATAGCATGCCGCTGCAAGATGCTGTGGTAACCATGCTGGTTCAGTATTCCTTCAATTTTGAATAAATCCCCAACAGTGTCACCAGCAAAGCACCCCCCACACCATCACACCTCCTCCTCCATGCTTCACGATGGGAACCAGGCATGTAGAGTCCATTCGTTCACCTTTTCTGTGTAGCACAAAGACACGGTGGTTGGAACCAAAGATCTCAAATTTGGACTCATCAGACCAAAGCACAGATTTCCACAGGTCTAATGTCCATTCCTTGTGTTCTTTAGCCCAAATAAGTCTCTTCTGCTTGTTGCCTGTCCTTAACAATGGTTTCCTAGCAGCTATTTTACCATGAAGGCCTGGTGCACACAGTCTCCTCTTAACAGTTGTTGTAGAGATGTGTCTGCTGTTAGAACTCTGTGTGGCATTGACCTGGTCTCTAATCTGAGCTGCTGTTAACCTGCAATTTCTGAGGCTGGTGACTCGGATGAACTTATCCTCTGCAGCAGAGGTGACTCTTGGTCTTCCTTTCCTGGGGTGGTCCTCACGTGAGCCAGTTTCTTTGTAGCGCTTGATGGTTTTGGCCACTGCACTTGGGGACACTTTCAAAGTTTTCCCAATTTTTCGGACTGACTGACCTTCATTTCTTAAAGTAATGATGGCCACTCGTTTTTCTTTACTTAGCTGCTTTTTTCTTGCCATAATACAAATTCTAACACTCCATTCAGTAGGACTATCAGCTGTGTATCCACCTGACTTCTGAACAACACAACTGATGGTCCCAACCCCATTTACAAGGCAAGAAATCCCACTTATTAAACCTGACAGGGCACACCTGTGAAGTGAAAACCATTTCAGGTGACTACCTCTTGAAGCTCATCAAGAGAATGCCAAGAGTGTGCAAAGCAGTAATCAAAGCAAAAGGTGGCTACTTTGAAGAACCTAGAATATACGTAAGACATATTTTCAGTTGTTTCACACTTTTTTGTTAAGTATATAATTCCACATGTGTTAATTCATAGTTTTGATGCCTTCAGTGTGAATCTACAATTTTTATAGTCATGAAAATACAGAAAACTCTTGGAATGAGAAGGTGTGTCCAAACTTTTGGTCTGTACTATATATATATATATATATATATATATATATATATATATATATACTACATATAATGTCAAGATACAGGCAGTTTGTGCTAAATCATTATCCTTGTCTTTTCTGTAGAAAGTACAACACACAAATGTTCATAGTTATCCATGAAATATAACCATTCGCTCTAAAGAGAAATGTGATATCTATTAATAAGTTCTAACAGTAAAGCTATAAGCATTCCATGCACTGTATGTTATGTTACATTACAGTGCTGCTTTACAGACTCTTTTATACTCATACAGTATACAGAATGTAATTGGAGCTCCTCGGCCCCAATACAACATTGTAACAAGTCCCCTGATTTGTCATATGTCATTTATAATGCTTGTGTTTTCTAATGTAGTGGAGAAGCCCTTGGCTCCCCTTAGGCATTAAGGCCAAGGTGTGAATGCTACTGTACCTCTGCACTTTCTATAGCTACTTCCCTATTGAAAAAAATCTGTCACAATTTTTTATTTTTTTTTAATAATTAAAAGTATCTTTACAACATTTTTTTTATTATTGACTTAAAATTTTCTGGTCATACATTTTTTTTAGTTTTTATGTAGCCTATGCGGAAAGAGATGCTCTAGAGAATTGCTGTTCCAAGCTGTGAATGACAGCCCTAGAGATTGCCATAACACATGCACTGTGTATTAACTTCTGGAAATAGGAGCTGACCCTAATTTTACAGCAGTGAGCAATGAGCATGCTACTTTTCAACCTCTTGTGCAGACAAGAAGAGAGTAGGAGGAGCTATGCCATTGTGGCCCCTCCCACTCCTACCACCATGCATAGATCTGCAGTTTTGTGTATTGCTCTCCAGCCAGCCTTCAATACACATTTAACACAGAAATGCAGAAATATGTATTGCAGTATGAAATGGGACATGCTGTGGCTGGCTATTATGGAGGCTTTGCTATTATGAGGAGCTGTGCTTATTGCTATGGGTGGCTGTGCTGGTTATTGTGGGGGCTGTGTTGGCTATTATTGGGGGGTGCCTAGCTATTAAAGGGGTACTTTGGTTGGCTATTATGAGAGGGGATACAGTAGAGCACTGCACCTTTTTACTGTATATGTTTAAAAAAGTCAAAACCAGCTGAATAGTTTTGGTATGGTATGAATAGAGCCCTAGTAGTACAATAGAGCTGTCATTGTAACCCCTCCACTGATGGTAATTTTTATAACATACTGAACCTGCACAGCAGTGGTGAAAACTGACCTACCTGAGCTGCCTAAAACAAGAGGTTTGTCTGTTGTGAATGCTCTAGTGGCCAGAGAAATGTGTGAACTGTGTTCTACCTAAAAAAGTGGATTAAATAACATGCCATTTTTGATTACATATTCCCTTAAAGTGGTTTATTTAGTGCTTTGCTCTCTTTTTCATTGAACATTGACTGCATTTCCTAATATATAGTTTATCATAATCTTATTTAGTTCTGTGTATTTATCAATGTATCTATTCAACATAAATATCTGTATTCAGAATATTGTCATAATTGAATACAACTTTGATTTGTCTATATATTGTACCTAAGTCTCTCTCTCTATCTAGAGTATTAATCTATCCATCCATCTATTCAACATATAGGTGTATATTCAAAATGCTCTCATTAATGAGTATAATCTTAATTTATCAATATAGGTTGTGCATAAATATAAATTGAATATCTGTAAAAAGTATAGTAGTGGTAAGTTTGCTGTTCATTTAAAACGGCCAAGCTCTAGATGTAGCGAGAATTCCTATACAAGCTTATACTTTCCCTTTTAAAGCATTGAGAAGCATGTTTAACCAATAATGACCTCATCGTGATCAGGGGAAGGGGCCTCCCATGGGAAAAGTGACATTACAGCCTTCATTCCGGCACAGTGCTTAGCAGTCACTGTCATTCTGTCTTGTCACAATTCAAACAAAGACCACCAAGCTCATTTCCTTGGATCTGAATGTTGGCTGTATTCCCAGTGGATTCCCCAGCAGCAATTTCAATTAGTTTTTTTTTTTCTAAAATGTTTAACCATGTTTTAGTAATTGAATGGACAGGCAATAATTTGTATCCTAAGATTGAAATGAGGAATAATTTACGAACAACCAAGCCAGACAAACAAGACATGTGAAAGCTATTGAAAATGTAGATTCTTGAAGTGCATTCATTCTCTCTCTTATAATATGAAACATTTTAGTCTTTAAAGTTTATTGATATGTTTCTAAATTATTTTAGTGAATAGAGCAAATTTACAATGAGCCATCATCTTCTTTAAAGGAAGCACTTCACAAATGATTTATAATGGAGCTGTCTGGAAAAAGCAAGGTAAACAAATCATTATTCTATATCCAGAAATTCCGGCTCTTTATGTAAAATTCATGGTATAATAATTCTGTAAAGCTCTCAGAACATACAGTATGAAGAACCTTTGCAGATAACGTATCTAATTAGGAAATATACAGAAGGAAATAAATGTAGCGCCAATATAAATCTGTTAAGTCTTACAAGTGGTAAATTGCCAAGCAATCACTGTTACCTCTCATACACTGATTCCTATGTCACTCTCCCTTTTAGGTCCAACAGATTTCATTTGCTTTCTCTCAGTCTGCTTACTCCTCTACAAAAGACTTCCAGCAGAGAGCAGCTGGTGCCTCATTTTGGCTATTTTCCCCCAGACTCTTAATGCTTTCACTGGAAATCAATGGCTGCTTATTTTTCCCTGTACTGAGTTTTTATATGTGGACTGACATGGCCCCAACTATAGTGACCCATTTTGCTGAGCTGTTTCCATTCAGATGTGCCTCTTTGCAAATAGCGGAAATTAGCGGAGGGCCTGTGTCAAACTGCTTGTCACATCTTGTTTTTGGTCTGTTGAAATCAGGTTTATAGTGTCCTACTCAAAAGCCGAGGGATCTTTTGAAGCCAGACAATGCATATCTGGAGCCCCATCAGGCGATTAATGGAAACCCTACATTGCCATTAAGAAATAATCAGAATGGTTAGTCTTTTGGAATGATGGAAGTAACCTTTTAGCTTTGTGTTCTGCTCTTCTAATTGCATAACGTCATGTATTTGTACACACTTATTTGTATAATGAGAAGATGCATTCTTACCCGGTTTCATCATGATTGTGAAAGGTATGAAAATTACAGTAGAAAGCAGATAATTTGACACATTCACGAGCAGAGAGATGTTGTTTCCTTACACAGGTTGTCACAAATGACAGCTTACCTCCATCACATCTTTAACGTTCTAAAACAACATTTAAAGATATTTTTTTTTTCACATGCTTTGATGCAAATTGAGGGTATTTATGCCGACAAAATGGATCATCACATGATTTCTCGCTGTTCTATAAATGAGGCTACATTATCAGGTATGTCTGACTAGAGATTTTCACATTATTAGAATTATTATTAGAAATGTTCTAAGTTTCTATAATGTCTTTATATTATACAGTAGGTATAAAAATGTCTTCCCTGCCTCTGTAATGTATGGATATCCCACTCTCCAGACTGCTGACAGCCTTAGGTTTATTGTTTAACTCTATGGCTAAATCAGTTGCAAAAATAGACAGTAAAGCACCACTTTGTAGGACCAGTATATGGGATCCTTTTTATTTCACCACAATGTATTAGTATTTAATAGCTATGAAATTCAATAGCTCAGGGATTTATATGCAATCTAATAGACAGTAGTAAGATGATTTACAGAGAGTGAGATCCAAACTACTGGACTCCTGTGAAACTGCACCGATTGCACGGATGGTCCGCCCCTAGACTAACTGAAACAGGATATGAAGTTCTGTAACATAAAAAAAAAAAATTCTGTTCCTGTTGTACTTCAAAAGTAGCTTGGTTTGTACTCCATCACAATTACTTTACATTTGGAAAATATATATAGTTGCAGTTTATGGGAAGTACCGTGAGTATCAAAATATCACAGTGTCCCCACAATAATACTAATCTGCTTATGGTCAGAGGAGTTTTTATTCATGTGTATGACTAAACCTCTAGCATACTTCTGTTATATTGAAGACCAACTGGTCTGATCAATCTCTAAAACTGAGCAGATTTTCCATAAAAAAATTACAGGTTCCATCATACTCACTCTCCGCTATTCACAATCTCAGATACAGTACACTTCTTGGACATAACCATCAACATAAAAACAATCCAATCCAAACATCAATCCTTCATAAACCTACGGGCCATCCAGTATATCTAAGATGGAACTGCTTTCACCTGCAACACTTAAAGAAGTTCATTGTTGGGATTTGTTCACAGTGAAGATAAATAGATAGCTGAAAATACATTAGTGCAACAGGAATACAATCCATCTATAGATGGGTGAATCCAGGGCCGTTTTCACACATTGGTGGGCCCAGTGCAAAGGTTTCATAAGTGGCCCCCCCATCACCACCACTTAGAAATACCTGACTTACACAAATTATAATGCCCCCTTAAAAGCCCTCACATAGTATAAGGCCTCCCTAGTGCCCCTACAATATTATGTCCCTCTCCTAACAAACAAAAATAAAAAAAAACACTAATACTAACCTCTCCTCGCTCCCCAGCTGTTCTGGTCCGGAGTCTTCAGGAGCTGCAGGGGGCCCCTTCAGACAGCTGATTGGTGGAGGTCCCAAGTGCCCCCTGATCTCTTATTGATGATCTATCCTGTAGGACTGATCATCAATAAAAATGAGCTGGAAAAACCCTGTAATAAAGCCCAAGTGCTACTTAATTTAATACTGCCCAATTTTATATTATATTATTCCCCCTGAGATAAATACTGCTCCCCTTATGACTCCTTATATTAATTACCCCAGTTATATTCATAAAGCCCACAAATGACCCTTTATATTCACAATGTCCCCAATGACCCCTTTCATAAATAATGTCCCTTATATTCTTTAAGACCCCTTATATAAATGATCTCCTCTCCAGTAATAATGCCCCCTAATGCGTCTATCTATCTATCTATCTATCTATCTATCTATCTATCTATCTATCTTTAAGCCCCCTTATGTAAATGATCTTCCCCCTATAGTAATAATACTCCCAATGACCCCTTTTATTCTCTATGCCCCTTATATAAATGATCTTCCCCCTTATAGGAATAATGCCCTCTAATGTGCCCTTTATGCCATATATAATAAGAACTGCCCCAAAAAATCAAAAATAAAATTTATGCTCACCTTGCTGCACTGCTGCCGTCTCTCTTCTCTGTGAGGCGCATGAGCACAGACAGGACTGTATCTCATCACAGAAGAGTCATTGCGCCGTCCTAAGTACAGATGACTTGTCTATGATCCCAGTGCCCTGTAAGCCAGCAAGTCTGAGGTTCCTACTTCCTGCTCTACCATGCACTCCTGAGGACGGCAATGAGCTGAAGTTGGGGCAGCCCAAAACAGTGGGACAGTAAATGCAGGACTGTCCTGCTGTCAAAAGGGAGCCCCCGCTACCATAAGGCCCGGTGCAAATAGACCATTGGCGCTATGGTTAAAGCGGCCCTGGGTGGATCCAGAGAGACACAAGGATTCCAGGCAGTTTCTTTTTAAAGTACCAACAGAAGAAGGACAACAGCAGGGTGCCTTTAGTAGTCAACCTCCACATGAACATCTTCAGGAAATTGCTGACCTCCTTTCCATATTTCAAAAAGACAAAAGACTGAAAGAAATATAGTTCCAGATTTACCTCTTTGCACACAGCTACTGACCATAAGGAACCCATTGATCCACTGACCTCTGGCCCAGCATGCATCTACTGTGCCACTCTGCTGCCAGAAGTCAGAAGTGCCCTCTCACTACCATCAAAGATTGGCACTTTTTCTTGTAGCAATTAAAAAATGCAAAACGTATACCCACGTCTTAACAAATACAGTCCACATACCCAGCACAGAACAGGACTATAAAAGACCTGGAACATTCTCATGTACATCCTCCTATGTGGTGTACATGATATTGTGTTGTAGTGCACCTATGAAGGAATCTACAGTACTGAGCAAAAGTTTCAGGCAGGTATGAAAAAAATGCTGCAAAGTAAGAATGCTTTTAAAAATAGAATTAATAGCTTATTTTTGTCAATTTAAATAAGTGAACAAAAAAAAAAAATCTAAATAAAATCAATATTTGGTGTGACCACCCTTTGAAGGAGGTCTAGCAAGTGATGATATGGCCCCTACAGAGCCCTGATCTCAATAGCCTTAAACTGACTTCAGAGTAATGTGTATGCTCACCCTTAGAGACAACACACATTAGCAGAGGGTCTGATAGCAAGCAGTGTCTGGGTGTCACTTTAAAGATCTTTACTGTATCCTGACTGTATACTGACTATCCTGATGGTCAGTGAAAGGGATAATGATTGCAGATACAACTGTTCTTGTGGTTTCATCACTATGTGTCTATAGGTGACAAAGCTAATCTTTCTTACAACAACTTCAAGATTGGAGAAGAGTTGTCTGGCTGAAGTCACCAAAGTAAATCAAAAGGATTGAGTATGTTGAAAGCTAACATACCAACACAATCTTCCACCCTATCTTTGCATTCAGGAGGGAGTTAGGACACCGCCACAAATTCAGTACGGAATTCTGCCATGTGAACATACCCTAAGGGTCTAGTGCCATCTTAGGTTTAGTTGGCACGTTGAAGTTAGTAAATCTCTGAGGGTCTTATATTGAAGTGTTGTGGGAAATTTGTTTGTGATGTACAGTATATTAAGAGTACATACTGGGAAAGCTCCCAATATACATACTAATAATGTCCATAGAGTTATATTAGTCAAAGAAAAGAGTGTCTTTTTGGCCTATATATTGCCAGTAGACTGCACATCAGTTTATGACTAATAAAACAAAGGAGTAGTGTAATATATAATTTGATGGGAAAAGGTATATATTACATGTATACTTTTTTTTCAGTGAGAACTCTTGAGTGACAGATTCCACTGTATGGCATCTGTCACACGTATTTACAGTTTTTAATATTTACATCCCCATTCTATAGGGAAGTAGCCCTCATTGTCCAATTATCTCTTGCCCTCATGAACTTAAGAACATGAAAGAGTTCCCTCTTAGATTGTAAACTCCCTCTTAGAGTGTAAGCTCTTGCAAGCAGGGCCCTCAGCACCATTGTGTGAATTGACTATTTCTCTATAATGTATCTCTTTGTCTGTACTTGAACCCTACAATTTGTAAACTGCTGAGGAATATGTTGGCGCTATATAAATAAAATGTATTATTATTATATTATTATTATTATGATGAACAATAATTATAGATAGCTAGGTAGATACATAGATAGATAGATAGACTATAATACTATAGTCTAGTATATTAGTCTTTGCTGTTCCCTATTTAATTCTTAGCAATACAATTTTGGTTATATTTTATATACCCCCTTCCTATTGTTTGAATAATATTAGCAAGGCTATATAAGATTCCCATTCTTTGACTGTAAAGCAATTGACTGGCATCATCTTAGAATAAAATGAAGTCAAGGTTGTTCCTTTGGTAAAGCTTTACTCAGTTGACAAGGTACAAGTTTTATCTGCCGCAGTTCTCTTTCATTTTAATCAGTGGCACATCTTTACATTTATTATCCCTGCTGGTACTGTTTATCTGCTGAACATTTCAGAATTTAAATGGTAGCAAATGTATTTTCTCTGTTGAATACCCCAGGGTCAAATTCAGTCATATTTATCAAATGAGAAATAGAAGAAGGCAGAATCCCTGACTCGATTAGTGCATAAGGGAGCGGGACTCTGGATTTTTTTGCAAGTGAAAGGGAAACACATTTATCTTATTTTACTCCTTAATCAAAATATATCCAAAAATTGCTACAATATGTCACAAATCAGAATTTTAACTAGATTTTTCTTTGCATCCAGGACAACAATTCAATATTAAGCCCCCCCCCAACATGTACACACCTACAATAGAACATACTGTAAACAAAATTTAAATCCCACTCTATAAAACATGCAGTGAAATACATATTTACACACATTACACATAGCTTAACTTTACTGCAGATCACTGTCACATCCCAGCACTGAAATATAGGCTACATGAGCAGAGAACAGAGCCTGCTCTGCTCTTTCTGAGCTGCTTTTGCACCCCGACGTCCATCATTTGTTTTAGGCATTGTTATTTTAATAGCTATACCATATAGTTTACAAAACATATTTTGGGATTTGCCTTTGCTTTAACCTGATTTAAACTTAATTTACCTATAGCTATAGTTGCTTTATGGCATCTATCCATTCCCTTCAATAATATATTTTTTGTTTCTTCAATCCATTGAAAATAGGCAAGTTTGATTGTTAAAAATGTCAGATTTTTTTGGCATACAGCCCCAAGACAAACCTATTTACCTTATGTGTCATTATCGTTACAGACTCAGGTATTGGCTTCCTTGAAGGAATACTATCACCTCCTCATGCATATTCAAGTGTCACCACCATGCTGCTGAGCACATTACAGTGATAAATAACATACCTTTGTTATGCATGTCTATTTTGTGGAGAAAAACAACTTTTAGATCTTACGCAAATTAGACAGTTGTTGCCCTGAGGACGAACCTTCAGCTTCCTGATGCACTGCTCTTGCCACTCAGACCCTTAGCATCTCCTGCCTACACCACCCTATGCAGTGAGGTTGAACCCCCCACTGGTTTGACATCACTTATCCTAGTTGAGCAGCAAGACCAGTGGTCCCAGGACTGGGCAGGACCCAGTGAAACCAACTGCCTTATTTGCATAAAATGTCAAAGTTGTTTTTCTCGAAATCTACAAAAATTACATATGTAACAAAGGTATGTTGTTTATCACTGTAATGTGCTCTTTAATGTGGTGGTAGCTGTGGAACATGCTTGAGGGAGGTAGTAGACTCCCTTTAAGGAGAACAGTTGGTATGGAAACATTTTGGCAAAAAAGCTATGGAAAAAGCTATGCAATTAGCTCACACATGGAAAGAGAATTACATTATCTTACTAGTGTCAATTGTTGGACACAGCTCCCTTTAAGTCTAAGTCTGTCTCATTAGAAAAGTCATGGAACAAAATTGCAGGCCTCAAACAATGTGTGCAATCTAGTCCTGAGGTCTTCTGTTGAGACCATTTCACATGGTTGTATTTGTAAACATGGTCTGAATGAGGGCCACATTTCCTGGCCCAACCATGCCTGGTTTGAACTGAAGTAAATCATCACAATAATGTGGGTTCAGTTCAGATGTGCCACAGTCAGGCCTGAAAACTTTTTTGCTAATTCTTTTGACCCCTTGTCTTGCTAACTTATCGACATTGGGCATAGAAGAGGCATGTGTAACATACGCTAGGTTTACACTAGCGTTCGGGTTTCCATTCTTCGGGTCTGCTTGGGGACATGAAAAAAGGAAATCATATTCATAAACTATGATGGAGTCTGCCTCGTTTCCTCCCTGTTTCCGATTGCAGAACTTTTCTCTCTGCATATTTTAAGCGCAATGTGGGACGGAGTCCCCATACAGTCACACAACCCTAGTGTGACCGTAGCCTTACTTACCTCATTACATTCCTGCAAAGCCTACTAATGTCAGTTGCCACTCTAGCTCTCTGAACTGCAACTGACAGAGATGCCAGGGTGATGCATGACCCTGTGGCTAGAATCATCACCCACTCACCCAATTAGAAGCTCCTGCTTTCAGCAGACCAATTATAGCAATCAGCGCTCTTTCCCCTCTATCCTGGCAGGGGGTGTGTCTGAATGACCAAGGGGTTCACCATTACAAAAACTGTGGATTCTAGAGGAACTGTGCAACACCATTGGAGCCAGCAAAAAGCTGAGTGTAGGCCATCCCGTCTGAGATATTTCAACCTCCATGGAAACAAAGAACAATAACTTACAAGGTTTTCCTGTTGTTTTTCCCTTTATCCCTTTATTTAGTTTTGTCACCTTTGTGTGTGTGTATATATATATATATATATATATATATATATATATATATGCACTGGTCTGCATATGCTCTATGAACCCATGTGACTGTTAGAGAGACGTGTGCAGGGTTCCTACTAAACCCATCAAAGTTAGTAGTGGTGGCAGCATGTATCTGGAGTGTGTGTGGACTTTGTTGGGGTGTGATTTACAATCAATTTGCAGTGAAAAGTAGGAACAACTGACCTTTGTGAGTGTTGGGGATGAGCGCCTGTATGGCAGCCACTAACTCCTCCACTCCACAATGCTCCCTGTGCTTTGAGTCCATTGGTGAGAAAAATGCATTACAAATGTCTGTGACTGAATTCTCCAGTACACTGCTTTGTTTCATTCTTGGATGCTGACCCTTGCTAAATCTTGACCTATCTCTTGGATTAATGAATTAATCTCTTGGATTCCGACCTGTATTCTGACCTGAGTACCAGCAGGAAAACCATGCAAACACGAGGAGAACATACAAACTCCTTGCAGATGTTGTCTTTGGCTGGATTCAAACCCAGGACAACAGCTCTGCAAAGGATCAGTGCTAGTGTTTGGGTGAATTGGCTCACAAGATGGATTCATTCAGAATATTCTAAATTGTTCGCTTTTTACCAAAACCAAACAATTTGGGATTCATGTGAACTCGAGCTCATGAATTCGTTGCTACGGCATAATGAGGTAAATTATATAATTTAATATGGACAGGGGGTGCGGGGAATGATGTTGGGAAGGGCACAGCCTAAGACAACAATAAGAAAACGTATGTACCTAACCTCTGAAAAAGCCTAATATCAGTGCAGAATGGGGGAATGGAAAGCATATGTTAGAAAAGGAATAGCCTAAAAATGAATAAGAAAACATACTTACCGTACCTGCACTGAAGTTCTATAGATTAGATAAATAACACTTACCTCTGATGAATATGCCAACAATTTAATATTTGTTGACATCAGAAACGCATAAGAATAGTGTTAATTTTGTTGTGAGCATTGGTTTACTATAGTGCTGGTAGATAAAAAGCATTTACCTTGGTGTAAGCACTGGTTTATTATAGTGCTGGTTGATGAATGTGTAGTTTGCCGTGAGCACTGGTTTGTCTATGGTGCTAGTCAATTGTAAATTCAAGGCGTGACCGCTTCACCTGTGCTGCTTCAGTATAGAAACCAAAGCTGGTTTAGCCATCCTGATACACCAGAGCAGATAGCTATAATTAATGAGGCAGGAACATTTATGGTATATAACAGGGGTAGGCAACCTTTTTTTGTTCGGCGTGCCGATTTCAATAAAAAAAAATCAAAGTTGAGGTACTCAGACGACCCCTGCACACGGTATTATGTCACATAGCGGCCCCTGCACACGGTTTTATGTCCTATAATGGCCCCTGTACATGGTATTATGCCCCATAGCGGCCCCTGCACATGGTATTATGCCGCATACTGGCCCCTTCGCACAGTATTATCCTCCATAGTGGTCCCTGCACACAGTATTATCCTCCATAGAGGCCCCTGCACACAGTATTATCCTCCATAGAGGCCCCTGCACACAGTATTATCCTCCATAGTGGCCCCTGCAGACAGTATTATCCTCTATAGTGGCCCCTGCACACAGTATTATCCTGCTATTGCTATTATTTTAGCATGTAACGGATATAACTAGAGAGGCGGGCGGCGTATTTTACGCTATAAAGATCAGGTATGGACAGGACAGGAACAGTGAAAAAATGTAAACTTTATTGGTGACTTTGTGCATGTGTTGTGTGTTTGGTGCGACACTTTTGGCGCTGTGACCTGGAGGATGGTAAATGTCTGGGTCACAGCGCCAATAAACTTCCTGGTAATGTGATTAGGCTCAGAGGGGTATTACATTATCCCTCTATGTGACAATCAGAGAGCAGAAGTATAGTATGCTCTCTGATTAATAGGAGAGGGGATAACATGGACAGAAGTCCCTGCTACCCCGTCATCTGCAGCTTATGCACAGACAATGATGATTTATCATTGTCTCTGCAGTCTGCAGCTCCTCCTCCCCCTCCTTCCTTAGCTCTAAGATGCTGCCAGAGGCAGGAGGGGGGGCACTTTTAGAGCCCCATTTCTAAGGATCTGTTAGGACCACAAAGATGCAACTGGATTCATTTTAAAGATGAGAATCTCATCACCGCCATGATAGACCTTACAGATTCAGAGCGATTCACTGTTAAAACGATGTCGGGAATTGAGATCTGCATTGGGATTTCAATGCCGAACATCGTTTTCACTAGCGAATCGCTCAGGATGTTTAAGGACGATCATGGTGCACTTGGTATCATTTTAAAGATGAGATTCTCTTTATAGCTTTAACGAATCCTGAGCAATTCACTCAGGTACAGTAGTGAAACCGGAAATTATCGGCTTCACTACTGTACATAGACTGTGCAGAAGCCGGATGATGCTGCATCCATCTTCACCCCGCGCTAATGAAATTTTAAGGAAGTCGGATGGAAAAACGCTGCAGGTAACGTTTTTCCATCCGGCTGAGGCACAGATCCGGCGCCAGAACTGATGCCCCTTGTGCCAGAACCGATCCCATAGAAAACTATGGGATCCGTCCTGGCATCAGTTTCCCTCCGGCTTGTGTGCACCACACTGGAGGGAAACAGATAGCTGCGCCGGACATATGTAAACGCACCCTTACTCACTTTTTCCTGCGCTCCGCAGCCGCTGTGTGGGCGCTTCTCCCTGATGTCAGCGACCGCTGATTCGTTCTCAGGGGTCACGTCGCGTCATTATGCGTAATGACGTCGTACGTGACCCCTGAGGCCCTGTCAGCGGTCTCTTACGTCAGGCAGAAGCGCCCGAAGAGTACATAGCGGCTGCGGATCCAGGGAACGTGAGTTAACATTGTTTGATCATCTCCCCTGGGGCTCTGCTTATTATACTCAGGGGTCTGAAGAGACCCCACAGTATAATAATAGCAGTTTCGTTTCGGCCATGTTTGGTCCGATCGAAACTGCTGGGTGAGGACTCCGCTGCCGTGCCAGGGAGATAAGCCTCGCGTGCCACTCTCGGCACGCGTGCCAGGGGTTGCCGACCCCTGGTATATAACAATCCTTGAAATTTACAATTGTTGAGAATGAGAGAGACTGAGGTCTGTATATAGCTGTAGGTTGTAGTTACTTTACAGCTATACATATAAAGTTGGTATATCCATGGAAATGAATGCTATACACAACTCTCTCTGATTTCTATGTAAATTTTAGGCGATTAGAGCCTTTTAATTAATATTGTGAACCCAATGTGTTTGTGTTTTGGTATCTTTTAAGTTTATTTAATAAAGATTTGAATTTTTATACGTCCATATAAAATTAGTGAGTGACTCTCCTATATTTAGTCATATACTAGCCTTGGCACGTAATACTGTACAACCTATTATTTCAATATTGAAAATTATTATACTCTGGGGTTTCTTTACCCCAGAGTATAATAGGAGTAGGTCCAAGGGAAGTATAAAATATGAAAAAAACATTTATACTCATCTTCCCTCACCGAGCCTCCTCACGGCTTCTGACGATGAGGATTTCTTCCACCTCTGTGTACGTGGCGTCTCAGAAAAGCGCCAGAGCCAGTGTCTGGTGCTCTTCTATGATGTCACATGCCCTGGGTCTGCGTTGAGGCCTGTAATTGGGCCTCAGCGGTGACATGGGCATGCCGATCGTCATGACCCCATGACACCTCCCTTGGGCCTACTCCTATTATACTCTAAGGTCTGAAGAGACCCAAGTGTATAACAATTTCAGGAACGGTTCTATCCGAATAAGTTAGGACCGATGAGGATCGATTTGTATGAACACAGGATGTAACAATGATTAGTGTTAGCCACTGAGCTGCCCTTTGGGCATTGTGGTACTTCTCTATTTTGTCTCCTGGCCTAATCCTGATTCTGTTTCATCTATGTATCTAGCAATCCCTTGGACTTTGACTACTGACTACTACTGTTACAGTATGATTAAAACCAATTAAAATTATAAAATTATAAAATTAAGTCTTTAACATGTATTTAGCAGTACCTCCTTTATTATTTGCTATATGCCAGCCAAACATTATTGCTGATGCTCAAGAAAAGTTCATATTCAGCAGACTCAGGCTTTTTGACCTCACATGGTTGTTGTCAAATCTAGTGCACATGTTATTTTGACAGTTATGGGTCTTCTTACTTTGTTCTTGTCTGAAAGTCTGCAGCGTCAGAATGTCTGCAGAGCCTTTAAACCATTCTTAGAATTTTTAATTACATACTGCAACTTTCCTGAACTAGTACATGTAAACAAACAGCATATACCGTGTTTCTCCGAAAATAAGACAAGGTCTTATGTTATTTTTTTCTCTGAAAGATGGGTTAGGGCTTGTTTTCAGGGGATCATGGCTGGCGTTTTTTTTGTGGGGGGGGGCAAACTGGGCAATTACCCAGGGCCCTGTCCCCAAAGTCATGCCCGGACATATCAATAACAGAAAGGGACCCAGCGTCATGTGCCGCAGGGCCCCTTTCTGAGATGAGTAAAAATAACAAACATTTTTACTCACCTGTCCTTGGCGTCCAACGTCATCTTCTGGCATTCTGGACGTCACCGCTGAGGCCAGTCCTCAGCATTCACGTGGGGCGTGCTAACAGCGTGCCTCACGTAACCGCTGAGGCCACAAAGAAGAGGAAGCTGGCGCTGGCTGGGATAGCAGAGAAACGCGAGGAGGCCCAAGAGAAGTAAGGCAAGGTAAGTATAACTGTTTATTTTCCCTTATCTCCCCCAGTCCATCGATTATTATACTCTGAGGTCTGAAGAGACCCCAGAGTATAATATAATAATAGCACTAAGGGAGTCTGTAGGGCCACTGGGGAGCATTATACTGGGTGGGGCCCTCTGGATTGCATATTATACGGTGTGGGGCCACTGTGGAGCATTATACTGGGGAGGGGGCCCTCTGGATAGCATATTATACTGTGTGGGGCTACTGTGGATAATTATACGGGGGGGCCCTCTGGATAGCATATTATACTGTGTGGGGCCACTTTGGAGCATTATACTGGGGGGCCCTCTGGAGAGCATATTATACTGTGTGGGGCGACCATGGAGCATTATACTGGGGGGGGGGCCTCTGGAGAGCATATTATACTGTTTTGGGCCACTGTGGAGCATTATACTGGGGGAACCTCTCTGGGCAGTATATTATACTGTGTGGAGGCCATTCTGCAGTGTGGGGTCACTGTGCAGCATTATTCTGGAGGGGCTCTCTGCAGAGCATATTATATTGTGTGGCGCCAATGTGGGGCATTATTCGGGGGGAACTAAGGAGCATTATACTAGAGGGCCCTCTGGGGAGCATATTATACTGCGTGGGTCCTACTGTGGAGCATTATACTGGGGAGGACGCTCTGGGGAGCATAATATATTGCGGGGGGGGGCACTGTGGAGCATTATACTAGGGGGGCCTTCTGGGGAGCATATTATACTATGGGCCACTGTGGAGCTTTATACTGGGGGAAGGGGCAGTGTGGGGAGCCTGTTATACTGTGTGGGGCCACTGTGGAGTGTATTATATTGTGTGGGGCTTCACGGGAGCATATTATACTCTGTGGGGCCATTCTAGAGCATTATACTGGGGGGAATGTGGGGAGCATATTATACTGTGGGGAACCACTGTGGAGCATTATTCTGGGGGAACCCCTTTGGGGAGTATATTATACTGTGTGGAGGCCACTCTGGAGCATTATACTGGGGGGGGCACTGTGGGGTGCATATTATACTGTACGGAGCATATTATATTGTGTGGGGCTTCTGGGGAGCATATTGTACTATCTGGGGCCACTAAGGGTAGTATACTGTGTGGACCACTGTGGAAAATTATACTGTGTGGAGCCTTTTCGTAAGTATGTTTAGATGGTTTTCATACATGAGAAATGTCTGATAGTAAGGGCACTGACATTATAAACAGAAAATGATCATTCTATAGGATATCAAATGCCTATATATTACATATTGCAATATGCGCAAAACCTGGCCATGTATATTCTTAGCTTTGACTAACACTGATTCTATATGTTAAGGTAGAGGAACAATTCTGATACAATATGACATAGAAACCACTGATAAACATTTACAATTTGATGTACAGGTACAATTTGTAAACAACCAGAATCCATATTAATGCAGAAATATACAGTATCTACTCTTACTCATCCATCAGGGATTTCACACTCCAGGGTCATGTCTCTATCTATCCCACTCCCAACCATCTCAAACCTGTGGGTGCTTTTCAATCAGTAGTGCCATTCTGCTCCCTTCCTGTCCCGGACCAGCTCTCCTGCTCAGTGACGTCAGGTTGCCAAGGTAATTGGTGCCAGAAGATGATGTGGATCAGTAGGTCTATTCTGCCTTGTGATGATTCCGCTTAAATATGGCTATAACTCAAAGATGTATTTTGATCTCTGGGTATCGTATCTCCCTCTTAGTTCCATTTACTCATAATGTGCGCAGCTATAATCCTAGATGTATGTTGTCAGTAGGGCAACTTTGTAACAATAGGGCTTTGTATCCATCCCAGAATAGCTCCATTGAATTCTTTCATAGCCCTGGGTGATCAAATAAACATGCATTGTTCAGCCTGGGCTGGTAGATCAGACATGGTTGATAACATTGTATCATTTCACTTGGTCTCAGCTCCTTACAAAGAATCTGGGCTTGAGTGCATTAATCAATCAGACTTGCCGTCGCCGGTGACCTCATTCTGGGTGGTGTAATCAAGGGTATAAAAGATGAGGTAAGAGGTCAGTGGGAGGAGATTGGGCTGAGACTACAAGGAGAATACTAATGATGAGACCACTGTGAGATAGACTACTGGAATATACTGTGATGAGCATGCAGGCTGGAATGTGTTGATGCTGCTGCTAGAAGCCTCCACTGGTGATCTCCACATGCTATGTGTGAGTGTTGGACTATAGAGCCACATCCAGGATATGTGTGGTAAAGTAATTATTTCACTTTTATTCCCTTTTATTTTATTGTACTGTATCTTGTAGGTAGTAACTGTTAATGCTTGTATATATCTACATATCTGTTCTGAACTGCATGTGTTAGATGTTAATACCGACCCATTTAGGGGTTAATAAATATATAAAATTTAGAAAGATTGTCTTGTATTTATCTTGTGAACCCAGCACTCATTGGCGGTGAGTGTGTTTTTTATGAAAGAAGTCTCAGGTGTGGGCCAAAGCGGTGTTGGCGCACTGAGGATCTTTCACATGCCTCTAGCCACTGCTTATTGGTACTGTATTTCCATCTGCAGGTCTTGCTATTTTTATTATTGTGTTCTTGCTACCTGTTTTGTTATTGACCTTGTCTTGTATTTTAATAATCCTTCTAAATTACTCTTTGGACCAATCTTGACACTTTTTTGCCCTTCATTTACTGACATTGCTAACTACCTCTTCCTGATGACTCTTGACTAGGCTCTCACCTCAATTGCTATGCCCCCAAATCAACAGTACTTTGAGAACCACATCTTGAAGATACCCTGCAGGAAAATTTCATAATACTGTGCTGGATTTAAGGGGTACAGTGGGGAAAAAAAGTGTTTAGTCAGCCACCAATTGTGCAAGTTCTCCCACTTAAAAAGATGAGAGAGGCCTGTAATTTACATCATAGGTAGACCTCAACTATGAGAGACAAAATGAGAAAACAAATCCAGAAAATCACATTGTCTGTTTTTTAAAGAATTTATTTGTAAATTATGGTGGAAAATAAGTATTTGGTCAATAACAAAAGTTCATCTCAATACGTTGTTATATATCCTTTGATGGCAAAGATAGAGGTCAAACTTTTCTGTAAGTCTTCACAAGGTTGGCACACACTGTTGCTGGTATGTTGGCCCATTCCTCCATGCAGATCTCCTCCATTAAGGGGTCCGGAGCCCTGTGGCAGCCGCTACAGCGAACCCCACAAACACTGCTATCATTATACTCGGGGGTCTTTTCAGACCCCTGAGTTTAACATTGGGGACCCAGGGGAGGTGAGTGAACATAAAACACAACGTTACTTACCTCTCCTGCGCTCCGATAGGCTTTGGGCCAGTTTGGTAACATGAGCCGACGTCAAGATGTGTCGCGACGCCGGCCCAGCTCACGCGAGATCTGGACCAACATTGAAGATCGCTGAAGTAGCGCAGTGGAGTGCATCGGAGCCAGGGAGAGGCAAGTAGCATTGTTTTTTATGTTTGTATCCTCCCCTGGGTCTCCGATCATTATACTCTGGGGTCTGAAAATACCCCAGAGTATAATAATTGTTCATGGGTGGTCCACTATGGGGCATAATACTATGTGAAGGGGCCACTATGCTGCATAATACTGTGTGCTGGGGCCACTATGCTGCATAATACTGTGTGCAGGGCTACTATGCTGCATAATACTGTGTGCATGGGCCACTATAGGGCATGATACTGTGTGCAGGGGCCACTATGTTGCATAATACTGTGTGCAAGGGCCACTATGCTGCATAATACTGTGTGCAGGGGCCACTATAGGGCATAATACTATGTGAAGGCGCCACTATGCTGCATAATACTGTGTGCAGGGGCCACTATGCTGCATAATACTATGTGAAAAGGCCACTATGCTGCATAATACTGTGTGCAGGGACCACTATGGTGTATAATAGTGTGTGTAGGAATGCTGTTTGTGCGTGGGGGGGGGTGTTGGAGTGGGCGGTCCGGGAGGGGCTGGGAGCGGCAGTTTTGGGGGGCCCCCATGTCAAATGTTCGCCTTGGGGCCTAGCCATTCCTAGTTATGGTACCACCACTTTTTAGATCTATAAGATGTTTCTGAAGTCAAATTACGCTTAGTCCACATCTGCACCAGAAACGCACTGCAACAATAGTGGACACTAACAGATCCCAAGTGACCCCATTGACTATAATGGGGTCCATTGGATGTCAGTTCTTTGTAACTGAAAAAGTCAGGCTTGGAGGACTTTTTCACCTGGCAATATATGATAGATTGGCGCCAGATGGACACCATGCCACAGATGTGAACCCAGGCTTAATCGTGGTGTCATAAACAGAAGTGGTACAAAATTAGTAACATTTTAGAAATCTATTGTCTTTGGATTTTAATTGCCTCCAGGATTGGAAAACCTTTTATTCATATAATTATTTAACTGCTGGAATTCCCAGCAATCAGCTGTAATCCAGTATTGAACCTGGCAGTCCATGTTTAATTTCTCAACAGTGCCACCACAGGGAAAATGAAGCATTACAAAATTGCATTAAAATCAATGGACTGTCTATATCAGGGGTCTCAAACTCGCGGCCCGCGGGCCAACTGCGGCCCTTGGGACAATAGTTTGCGGCCCCCACCTCAAAGTTTAATGTTAGTGCGGCCCGAGTTTGATACGAATGGCACCTGGGGCGCACTGTCTGGGGGGCGGCATTTTTTACTATCTAATGTAAACCAGCCCAGGGGCTGGCTGGGCTGGCTTATGAGATGTCCGCATCACAGTGCAGGCAGCGATATAATGACGTCATTGCGCCTCCTACGCCGAGACACAGACATCTCGGACAAGAGGAGGAGGCGGCGGCTGCGTCAAGGCATCACAGGTAGGTGAGGATAAGTTTTTTTTTTTTAATTTATATAAATATGCCGTTACCTGCTGGAGTATCCCCGGCAGGTGATGGCCTATTTATTTCCCTAACCGGCGTCTGCTCATGGCCGCCCCCGCTTCCCCTTCTGCTATGGGACGTAGAAGAGGAAGTGGATGCTGCTGTGAGCAGCCGCGGGCATCGGTAAGTGAGGCCGCGGGCCTCAAATACTACTATTATTATACTCCAGGGTCTTTTTAGACCCCGGAGTATAATAATCGGAGACCCAGGGGAGGTGAAGGAACATAAAAACCAATGCTACTCACCTGTCCTGCGATCCGCTGTCACTCCGAGCAGGCTTGGGTGCTCTGGTGACGTCATCAGGTCGCGTCAACGGTCTCATCGCGTGACGTTTGTGCGCAATTAGACAGGGCTGAAAGCTGCTTGGAGTGCTCCAGTTTCCAGGATAGGTAAGTAATACTGGTTTTTATGTTTGTATCCTCCCCTGGGTCTCCAATCATTATACTCTGGGTTCTGAAAAGATAATACTGTGTGCAGGGGCCACTATGGAGGATAATACCGTGTGCAGGGGCCACTAGGGAGCACAATACTGTGTGCAGGGGCCACTAGGGAGCACAATATCGTGTGCAGGGGCCACTAGGGAGCACAATACCGTGTGCAGGGGCCACTAGGGAGCACAATACCGTGTGCAGGGGCCACTAGGGAGCATATTACCGGTGTGGAAAACCTGATGCGGCCCAGCCTCACCCAGACTCTACCTCCAGCGGCCCCCGGGTAAATTGAGTTTGAGACCCCTGGTCTATATAATGGATGCCAGATCATTATAGAAGATAGAAATTCTATTTCTAGAGATAGAAATTCTTTACAGCTGCTCTCCACTTTGGCTAGTAGATTGGTATTCTGTACAGGGGAAACGTCTCTACCATGATAGTTTAATCTCTCCCCACTGCAGGCATTTTGTGACTTTTATTTTTGACTCCTTACATCCAAACGCCATAACTAACACTTAATACTTGTTGGACAAATTGAATTTCATAATGGCACCATTTAATATTATGTACAATGTACTGAGAAGCAGGAAAATTATTGAGAATGAGGTGTAATTTGAGAAAAACTGCATTTGTTCAACTTTCTTACAGGCTTTGTTTTATGGATATTCACTGTGTAGCCAAAATAACATGTCACAAATATTCTATGTGTCAGTATGATTTCAGGGATACCAAATTTATATAGTTTTAACCCCTTAAAAAAAATTCAAAACTTTGCAAAAACAAATTCTTGAAGTCGCCATATTCTGACGCCCAACAGACGTTTTTATATTTCCATGTACAGGGATGCATAAAGCAACTTGTTTTTGTGGGGCAGATGTACTTTTTAGTTATACCATTTTGGGGAATGTCTATGGCTTTGATTGCTTTTTGTTAAAATTTTTATGAGAGACAAAACAGTAGAAAAAACAGCGGTTGAGCTCTTTTGATTTTTTTTTTCCTGCTACGGAGTTTCATTTGGAAATGCCTGAAGAAGGAACCTCTGTGCATTGAAAGCTTGCAAATGTAATGTTTCTGGTTTTTCTAAAGGCGTGTTACATCTGTGTAGTTCTCTTAGCGTATGTGATTATTTACAAACACTTTAGGCGCCTTCATGTATCTGTTATTTGAGGGATGGCTTTAGCTTTAGGATGTGTATGTATGGCTTCCGTATGTTATTTGTATTCTATGGGAGTAAAATTGGTATGGATACTTCCAACAAATAATTTAAGAAGCTCTAGAATATTATGTATTGCCTGACATTCATTGAATTCCTGTTCTAACCTGTTCCCCTTTTTTATGTTGCAAGATAAGATAATCCTTAAATATTTATTATGCTTATTTGTATAGCGCCATCATATTCCGCAGCACTTTGCACACATTGTGGTCCCTGTCCCATATAGGGCTCACAATCTATATTCCCTATCAGTATGTCTTCAGAGTGTGGGAGGAAACCCACGCAAACACAGGGAGAACATACAAACTGTTTGCAGATGTTGTCCTCGGCAGGATTCAAACCCAGGGCTCCAGTGCTGCAGTGCTAACCACTGAGCCACCATGGGGAAATTCAGTGTGTCACAGCAGCATAGATAATACCAATACAAATACAAAAGCTCCAAGGTAAAGGCATTACAGTGACAGTAGGTACAGATAAAAAAAAAGGTAAGGTAAAAAAAAAAATGGAGTAGAAGGGATATCACAACTTAAGATCTTTCAGTTCTCTGTATGGAATGATCTCCGCTTAGGTCAGTGTTGGTTGTACAGCCTAACCGCGGTGGGGAGGAAAGACTTCTGATAGCGGTCTTTCTCACACTTAGGGTGGAGCAGTCGGTCACTGACAGTACTGCCCAGCGCAATCACAGTCTCATGCATGGGATGGGAGTTATTTTCCAGCATGGAGCTCACCACGGACAGTATCCTTCTGTCACCCACCACCTGCACTGGGTCCAGGGGGCTCCCCAGGACAGAGCTGTGCTGTATATTGTTGAGTTGTATATACAGAGTTGTATATTATTCAGTGTCTTTAGATGTAAAATGTATGTTTAAATGCTTCTCCTACCCTGATGTTATTATTTGTGTCTTTGCTTAGCCTTAGATTTACCCATGTTCATTTTTCATTATATGTGTTTTAAATGATTTAATAAATGATGATACATTTTATTACTTGTGAGGATCTCTTTATTCAGTTGTTAGCTAATAAAGGTATCACACCTACAACACTTTTGCTTTTTTGAAAAAGTATTAAATATTGCTAAATAGCACAAGATAGGTCGGGGCTCCATTACAGATTTTGCACTGGGGCCCTGGGACCTCTAGATATGCCTCTGACTGGTCCTATACTGACATCTCCAACCCACTGAACTCCCTCTATTTCTGTACTGTCCTGTTTCTTACTCTGCAAAATCTGGGACTTTGGTGCTCAGTCCTGACTGCTGAACAAATTCAACCAATTGCAGTACTCTCAGCACTCAGCAGCTTTACTTACTTGGCTTACTCTCTCAGCTTCTGGTCTCCATAGGACGGGAATTCGACCGCTATATTTTCTCCCTATTTCAGCCTCTTTGGGCGATGCAGTCCTAAATCCTGCATCCCCTCAAGGCACTGGATTTTGCTATCTCCACCTTCAAGGATGGTGTGGCCCCTGCCTTTGGCATCATGAGTCTAGTCGTCCGGTCTGAACTTCTTTGTTTGTCCTAAAGCCCTCTGTTTTTAACTTTGCAGAACTTTGCAAATTAAAGGAACAGTAATAAATCTACATGAGAAGTGCAAAACATTTTAAAGGCACATAAAACATGTTGTATGCCCTATTTAACCCCTTGCACACATTATTCGTAAGGTTTTCATTGAAAGTGAATTTCACATTTTTACTAATTGAAACCAGACAGTAAATCATATGTTTCACTGGTAGCCATATTCAATTCCTTCAAGTTCATTTTCTAGAGAATAATTAAGTTCTCCCAAACTATTCCCTATAGATACATGAATAGGTATATAGTTTTCATTAGGACCCACCCTTAAGTAAGTACTTTGTTCCACTCCTTTGTATTTATGGTTGCAATAATCTATACATGCTGATGTTTTTGGATAATAAGCAATATTCTCTATCTATACAGAGCACACTTGAAATAACTTTTTGCACTGAGAGAAACAGCATAATTGATGTCATAAAATCTGCACGACAGATATGCAATTTAAAATAACCATTGAAGTCAAATTGAAATATTTGTGTAATTGAGCATAAACTGACCTTTGAAGTAGAATTCTGGGATGAGAGATTTTTCTAAAGACGATTTTTAGAATACTTAATTAACACAAAAGTATGACCCACATCACTGTGAAACATAACGTAGCTATTTTTAAGATTGTATATTCAGACACAAATAATCACTACAGTATATTTCCAGATGTTTGAGGGCTTGTGTTTCAATGTGAAAACTAAAACTACAACATTTGTTAAATATTGTCATCTTACATTATATTTTATGTCGTTATGTGCAACTGGAATTAACCTCTACTATTTGAAGGGCAGGTACCTACTCACACATCAGAATTGGAGGTTTCAGGACCTCAATGTAAATCCAGTCATGGGACTGTAAATTCTGTCAGTGTCATGAGATGACCATCATTAAAAAAATTCTGCCACAAGATGTCTGACATTTGTTTCACACAGTGATTGTGATATAAATTTGCAGCCTGTCAAGGGTTTTACTAACATGTTATAAATAGGGATTGAACAAATCGGTTCACAACGAGACGAGTTTGTTACAAATTTTCCAAAAAGTTTTGGATTCAGCCATACCGAAAATTTTTGGGATTTTTCACCCATGAGTCACTATGATGCTCTGAGGTCTCCCCCATACCCCAGAGTATAATAAGTGGAGGCCCAGGGGAGGTGAGTATACATCTCATCTTTTCTGGGCTCCATTGTAGCTTTCAGTGGGGATCCCTGTCCTCTTCATGTCTGCCTTTATGCATCATGACATTGAACATACCACAAGACTGCTGAGACAGATTCATCCAAAACTAGTTATGATATTATATTAAATTTGTATAATGAAAAATTGGATTCCTTAACCAAACTCACGCATGCACCATGTATATTTCTTGGATCTTCTTATGTGGAAGAAGAGCGCCTAGACTCCCCTATGCTAACTTATATTACCCCTAAATAATATGAGACCAAAAGTACAACTTATCTTGAAGCTTTATGTAGCTTTCTTTACATAATTTTATGGAACAAATGATCATTAGATAAATCATACCAGGCCATGCCTGCAATGAACATATGTGAACAAGCAATGCTTCCGTACATATAGAGTCACTAAGAACAGGGTGCATAGATTTGATCCTAACAGTATACATTGTATACTACAAAATTAAAGCACTAGTCAAGATGGGTAACCCTGTTAAGTTTTTTGGGGCTGGTGTTTAACTAGTGACAAAGCATATAGCTCTGTTCTTTGTGTGGTTATCAGACCAGTTTACAGGTCAGCTTTTGGTCACTTGAATGAAAGCCAAGCTGCAAGGACTGGGTTCAGCCACTACACAGAGCTGTCTGCTTCCTTCTCCATTGCCTATAAATCAGCTGCTAAGAATGGCTGATGGGGGTGCCCAATCTGATATTAATGATTAGTGATGTTAAAGAAATAATTCTAGTCTAAACAGTGCCTTGTCACCCTTCTTGCATATATGCGCAATAAATATTTCAATATATCCTTAAGCTATAAAACTAACCAATATTGTAAACAAGCTTAACTAGTCTATTGCGCTATACTGTCACTCTACTGAGGCCCACCTCCTATTATGAAAAGAGCAACCCTGACCTCTGTTCTATTCCTATTGTCACACTTACACCATGTATCATCATGTAGTGGGCTAAAATCTGGGAAACTGGAGTGTCAGTGCCCATTTTGCCCTTCTTTTAATCACTAATATTGAGGGATTTCTATTAATTATATATGCCTTGGTATCTATATCAGTATGATACACGGTATGTGAAACATTTCTTCTTTTATGCACAGATTATGTTGCCAATACATTCATGCAGGGAGGGGTTAGGAATTTCTCTAAACAATTCTGTATGGCTTCTTCAATGTCCAACATTCATCCCATTATCAATCTCAGCTGCATGCTATGCTTGGTATGTGTGCCTCTAAAGTGTTATACATAGTCTGTATATTATAGGAGACGCGAGAGCTATTAGATGAATTTCTTGACTCCTGGAAACATGCAGAGAACATAATCCACATGTCTTGAGACGTAAGGAAAATGTATTTTGTTTTTCAAATTCTTTAGGATCAGTCCTAAATATCTATTCCAAAGACCATATTCCTTCTATAAATAAACTGTACATGTGTCTAATATGCAGCAAACTAAAGAGTTTAGCAACAGCAATCATATTGAAAAAATTTCTATCTTTTTTCATTCTTTAAATCTCTCCACAGGTGCAGGCAATCGAGGTTCATACAAAAGCTCTTGAGGAATCCTGTTATTTAGCTTAGATTCAGTTTTTGCTTTACAGGTTTAAACACCTTCAAAGTGATCCATGAATGCATGTTTAGACCATAAAATTTTAAATGCCGTACATCTGCATTCTGCTTGAGCAGAGTTTAAAATACAGCAGCTGGCAGGAGCCTATATCTCACTGTGTCTGCCAAGAAAACCCAGTCACTGGTGTGTTTCAGGCAGCTTATTATTGCAGTACTAAGTAAAGAATGCATGTTGGTTCCATACTTCTAGCCGATTGGTTTTCTCTTGACTGAACTTATGTTTATTTCACTCATATCTTTGTTATATTTATATGACAAGTTCTTGAGCAACAACCACGTTGAGGCATATTGAGATGTTTTCATGGACTAAGCTAGACGGGGATTTATAATATAGAAGCTGGATATATTGGATGAATATAATGTAGACATAGACAAATATATACACAGGTATAGATATATATTTCTGTTGGCGAAGAGCTTTCAGTATGGTCAGTGCATACAGGTTTTATGAACTATAATAATATGGGAATAAAGCCTCCTGGGTTAAGAATAGAAAATACTTAAAAATATCAAGTGTATTTTATATGTTGCATAGAAAAATCACTATATAAATTATATACAAATAATTATAGAAAAAGAATACAATAGCTTTCATATTGTCCTACATACTAGGAGTTTATTGGTTGTCCTGAAAATTGGTCGAGAGATTATCTTGAAATTGGGGTAGACAACATTTCTTGTGAAGATGTTAGGTGGACATGTTTCGTGAAGTGGAATCATGTTATGTCCTGAAACCAGGTTTATGAGATGTTTTGTAAAGAGGTGAAGAGGTACTTCAAAAGAAGGGTGTATTAATTTCTGGACAGGTAATCCATACCTAGGAGGAACCTCAATATTCGAGGTAGATGCACGGAGTCAAAGTGGCTGACTACAATCAGAGAAGGGTTGTTCAATGCGCTATTGAACTTAATGCTTATGCTTTTACATGGTAGCAAGGGGTGTAATGTTAGGGGCAGTGACGTAACTAGGAATGGCTGGACCCCAAGGCGAACATTTGACCCCCCACCGAACTGAATGGGAAGCGCAGGTGGCCATGGGCAGGATCAGGGATTGTTAAGTAAATAGGGCCCGTTACCTGCTGGGGTTACTCCAGCAGGTAACGGCCTATTAAAGAAAAAAAAAAAAAAAAAAAGCATCGGGGACCCTGTGGCAGCTGCTACCACTGCTACCCCAGTAGTTACACCCCTGGATAGGGGGCCACAGGATAGGTAAAAAGTGTCTGATCACTGAACTGAATATAAGTGAGGATCTTTTGATCCCTTTGTGAATTAAGTTGCCACTTCATTCATTTCTATAGGAAGCTGAGTAAACCTGCTGTATGTGCCAGAATGGATGGGTAACATGTCTGAGAAACCATTGCTCAATTCCGACAAGGGTACAAAAGACCCTTGTTCTGTGTCATTACATGTTAATGCCTCAAAGTGAACTATATATACTGTATGTAATCTGTAATCAACTAAATGGCTTCTTACACCCCCTTCTAGTGTCAGGGTTGTAATGTATCATACCATGTTGATTAGAATAATAATTAACAGCCTTACTTTTTTAATGCCTTTAACCCTTTCTGTGCAAGAATGAAGATTGCCATTTTTTGTTACTCTATTTGAAATAGTGTGCATTGCAGCCATGCAGCTCCGAAGACTGTTTCATCTCTGCATATTGAGCAATCAATTTCAACTTGTTATTGTCATTTGGGTCTGAAAATTTAATAAGCAATTACCTAAGTTCATTTCTTTATGTTTTTTAATTTCTACTGAGATGTTGTTCAATTTCAGAGCTAAAGCAATCATGCCCTCCGGAATGTTTAATTGAATGAGGCTATAACTCAGAGCTGCTCTATAGCACAGCTTGTATTCTTCAATGATGATTTATAGAAAGTAATGATGTCTCAAAGATGAATGAAGTAAATATGAAGAGCAAATCAAACTGACTCTTACTTATAGTATATCCTCCCAATTTGTAGGTGAACAGAATTCTTCTTCTTTGATGAAATACTATGTCATACTGCTTAGTCAGATGGGGTTATATTTTTGTGCAGCCCTATGTATTAAATCTACAAGGAAATAATTTGGTATATAAAATACATGAGGTTCTGTGCATGGAAATGTGAATTTTTTTTTACAGTGAAATGGTAAATCCTTCCAAAATAGATATTTTTATTTAATTGCAGGTGTATTTGCCAACAATATAAAGCCTCAAGGTATAGCTGAAAAAAAAAAAAAAATTGAACTGATGTAGTAGATGATAATTAAAATCACACAATGTAGTACACAGGAAAGATTGGATATATAGAACTGATCTCTGCAAAGTGAAGAACAACTTTCAAAACTATTCAAACTAAGTCAATAAGCACTAGAACAGGTTTGTAGTATGAGATGGAAACCTCATGAGTACTAAGGGGTGATGGTCCTACTGTCGTAACTGGCACTAAGCACAGGAGTCTTAGAGAGATAGAGCCATAGGGAGTTAAGAACAGGCTTCTTGTCATGCGCTTGATCGATGATGCACAGTTCATTTTAGAGCAGGGTACATCTAGCAACCCAGGGAAGCAAAGCAAGAGGAGTCTGGCCACTGGTGTACAGAAGAATCCAGAGAGAAATCTCAGACCAAAGATGTTGACTGTAATATTTGGTACCAAGTGCACATACAGCAATGCCCGCAAAGAGGCAGCAGTCCCGACAGCATGCTAGTGAAGAAGAGGGAGACTCCCCTTGCACAGGTCAGGAGACTGAAGACCAATAGCAGTAGGATACTATTGTTCTTAGTTTCTCCATTTTCAAGCATTCCAAGTTGTTCTACATCACCAAAGTTACAGTAACAAAAATTTAAACTAAGACCTAGTAGTTTCGTTGGTTTTTAGATCCTTACAAATTGATGTAGACAAAGCATTCCAGTGGTTTCCAGGTACATGCATTCCCTGCCAAGGAAGTAGGGGTAGCCCAATAGGTGATGAGCTATTGGATTCACAGCAACAGTTTGTCTCCTGTGTGGTTTTCTTCCCTGTGCTTATAAGGTGGAATGACAATAAATGACAGAATGTCTTACAGAACAGATATAATAGGATAATGTGAGGAAAGCAACACATGACTGTCCTACAGTTGTTAAGGACAATAAGGGGACCAGTTTGACATAGCATGACACAAGTAACCTGAAAACTATCTAAAAACTATCTAAAACTATCTGTCAGAAGTTCACTGAGCCATATATGGGTGTCAATTTCTGATGTGGAAAAAGAAAGAATTTGTTTCAGATTATTCCCATTGAGTACAGTAGGGAAGAAAAAATTTGATAATCAAATCCTACTGATGCTGATTATGTAGTTAATTGAGTTAAACAAGCAATATATAAAACCTTAGGCTGCAGTCACACTAGAGTTGTCCGTCTCCCATTCCGCTTAAAATATGCAGAGATAAAATATACAAGCAGGACTATTCTCTCTCTGCTGATTTCAGGCAGAAACTGGGCACAAACCCAGTGGACCCCATTATAGTTTATGGGGTCTGCGGGTTTCCACGGGTAACCTTTTTTTAAGCAGACAGGATTTCCATTTTTTCGGGTTCCCAAGTGGACTCAAAGAATGGAAACCTGAATGCTAGTGTGAGCCTAGCATAAGCAAAAAATAAATGAATAAATAACTAGAAACAGGGGCAGTCTACAGTAGCAGCATTCCAGATAAACACAAACTGCACCTAAATTGTATCTAAAACGTGTTAATGCAAAGTTCATACAGTTAGGTTGTAGCATGTGACATAACGTCGTATGATTGGCCATATCATTTTTTGCAACTCACCAAATGCTGTACTCACAGGGAAAACAGGAAATAAATTAAAAATAAATCAGATTCTGAGTCCCACTGGAAACAGGGACAGATGTGAGTAGGTTATCTGTGAACAGGATTGTGGAATGTCTTGGAAGAGTGAAGAAATCAGGCGATACCTTTTAGAGGCTAACTGAGTATATATGATGGTGAGCTTTCGAGAGTACTAGCTTGGTTCTTCAGACATGGTGTTATACAAGAAACTGAAAATTCACAGACTTTTTATACACAGAAGACATGGACCTGCAAAGGTCAACATGCACCACCAAACCTATGATTTACCTTCGTTTTATCAATGATATCTTTGTCATCTGGACTGCAGGTGAGGAGGCCCTACTTCAATTCCATAATGACTTCAATTACTTTCACCCTACCATCAACCTTAAGCTTAGCTATTCAGAGAGTGAAATCCACTTTCTTGATACCACAATATATATCAAAGACCACCGGCTACTCGCATCGATATACCACAAACCCACAAACAGAACGGCCTACCTGAGAAAAGACAGCTTCCACCCCAAGCACACAAGACAATCTATTATTTACAGCCAGGATATACGATACAATCGTATTTGCTCCGACAAAGTAGACCTGGACAAGCACCTCCTGGATCTGAGGACGAAATTTCTCCGATTGGGATACAAACCAAAAGTGATGGACAACCAATTAAACAAAGTGGCAGCCAACAGAGACAGTCTGTTCACATATAAAGAGACCCACAATGAAGCCCGAGTACCCCTAGTTGTCACATACAACCTACAGCTAGAGATCCTACGAAGGATTGCCAAGGAGCTCCAACCTGTGCTACATAGGGACAACAGACTCAAGGACATATTTGCAGTCTCCCCTCTCCTTTCCTTTCGGCAACCACCAAACCTGCGGTGTATTATTGTCCAGAGTGCCTTGAAGGCCCCAACTGAAAATGGCACCTCACCTTGCCTGCAAAACAGATGCAAGAACCTGCAGACACATCCACACCACTGACAGTATACCTGTCCCACAGTCACAACAGATGCACAGAATTAGGGGGACATTTTCCTGCAGGTTTTCCAATGTGGTGTATCTCATAATGTGTGTGCAATCTCCCACCACAGGCCTCTATGTGGAGGAAACAGGGCAGAGGCTCAATCAGCACATGAACTCACACAGATTCATCATTAATAACAGCAGAACAGATCTCCCTGTGGCCGCACATTTCTCCGGAGAAGACCACTCTATTGAAGATTTGCGGGTTGTGGTTTTAATGGGACATTTTAAGATGCAGAGGGAGAGAAAGGAATGGGAATATAAGTTAATGCAAAAATTTCAAACTCTGCAATTTGGACTTAATATTCATGCCAGTTTCATGTCACACTATCTATGAACTGTGAGGGTCACAAATCACCAGCTGATAGCAAACAGATAATATCAAGAATTACTGATCCCTCCATCACGCCCACCAAGTTTCCAGATTGTTTATTTTTTGACCTGTTGTAAATAACTTCTCTACTTATATTGCATTTTGTTTTTTTAAGGATTCTAAGATCCTTTGAAGGTTTCATGTTTTTATGTGTATAAAAAGTTTGTGAATTTTCAGTTTCTTGTATAACACCATGTCTGAAGAAGAGAGCTAGTACTCTCGAAAGCTCACCATCAAATATACTCAGTTAGCCTCTAAAAGGTATCACCTGATTTCATCACTCTTCCACTACTTTCTATGGCTAACAATAAAATAACCGTAGAACAATTAGCTCTGTACTCCATTGTTGTGTTTGCCTAATACTTTAGGCTAAGTTGTTTGGATTGGCTCAATGCGTGATATCTTACAGTAGAAGCATGTATTATCCTACGGCTTCAGAAAGTCTTTGTCAATTAACATCATTCAAGTTGTCTGAACAATGATGTTTCCATAAGAGTTTGCACAAATAAAACTAACTAATAATTGAAAGGATTAAACAATATTTCTGTGTTGTCACATTCTGAAATAAACCTGATAATGACTTAATCTTTTCTGTTGCCTGAAGTCAAGCAGCACATATCAAAAGCGTATTTTATATGAATTGCATAGCTTTCATTTATTTGACAGATGTCAATCATGTAGTTGAAAAGAATTGTTCACGTTTTTTACAAGAGTGCAAAAATAAGGCATTAATGGCAGTGCTAAGAAATAATTGTCCTATTATCTATGAAGCTGAACGTCTTCATTTTATTATGTATAAAAGTTTGCAAAATGTTTCATTAATTCCAGTTTTTTGCTACTTTGAATATACCTTTATACCATATACTGTTGAAATGTTATGCCTACTAACTATTGAATTTAATGTGAAATAAAATGAATGCTCCAAATTGGCATTTTCAGTTAATGGTTATAAAGAATTGAGTATACTTCAATGATATTTGGAAAGGGGACCAGTGAGTTCTTAAAAGTTGATGATAGGAAAAATGGGCAAACATAAAGGATCTGAGTAACCTTGACAAAGGCCAAATTGTGAAAGCATCTTCAAAATGCAAGTCTCATGGAGTATTCCCGATATACAGTAGTTAGTACAAAAGGGGCCAAGTGAATAACAACTGATGAATTCGCAACATGGTCATTGCTATCCAAGGCTCAATGATGCACATGGAGCACGATCCTTGATGGGCCAGAGCCAATTTGGTGGCATGAAGGTGATGATAAGGCCACAGAATCAGTATAACAAAAGGTCATCACAATCTCAAAAATAAATCCAAAAGTGATGAAAAATAAATCTAAAATATAACTTTTAATGATAATGCAGATAAAAATGCAAATCTGAAAAATGGTTCACCACCAAAATTAAGCCCCATACTAGGGCTCGCCTATAACCAACATAAATCACCCCAAAATTATGCCCAGGTAGGCAAAAGCAAGGCACGGCGGCCACAATATATTCTAAAAAACAGTTCCTACCTTGTTGGTATAATACTGGGGTAAAACTTTCTCAATAGATGTCGCAACAGATGAAATACGCTGACAGACACCAGTAAAAAGGATTACAAAGAATGGGGAAAAGGATGAGGCACACATAAAGGAAGTACAGACAGTTCAGTCAAAAATACTGACCCTAAAAAGGCCCTAGCGTTGTAACACTGTTTGTGTAACGTCTTTGCCTGTTTGGGTCTCTGCGCCACCCTCCACTCGCACGCTGCGGCAAAGGAGGCGTGTTCAGTTTGATTCCTTTCATAGGTTTCTTGTTGCTCAGTCTGAACACTGTCCTAAAACCTCCTGTCTGTAATTGAATTTCTGCCACACCCGTCTCCTGCATTTTTGTTTCTCTCTGCTCCTCTAATAGTTAATCTGAGCCTTTCCTGTGTGATTGACAGTCTGTCTACCAATCCAGTCTGGGGCAGGTCCTGATTTTCTATAAACAGGTTGTCAGCCCTCACGTGCTCGCTGGCTATTGATTCTGTCTTGTGACCTGTCCCTGCTAGCTCCTATTCTGCAATTTCCTGTATTCCTATTCCTGACCTCTGGTTTTGTCTCTGACTATTCTCTTGGATTGTGATTTTGTACTGCATTGCTCGACTGTTACCGACCCCTTGGCTAGCTGACCTCCCTTTGTTTGTTGTTTGTCTTGTCTGCGTTCTGTGTTGTCATCTATATTAGGTAGGGCCTGTCGACCAGTTGCTGCTGTCGCCTAGGACAGATAGGCAAGTTAGCCAGGGACAGTGGGGGATTCAGCTTAGGGCTCACTGTCTTGTTGTGCCCCTCCCCCCAGGGTTCTGCAGCAGCACTGGGGAATTGCTCAACTGGCAATTCCCTTACAGTTTGGCCTTAAAAACCTAATTCGGAGCCCCTGTCCTATTTAGCATGGGACCTCGACCAGAACTTCACCCTGAAATAACCAATCCCTAAAATGTACAGTGTCCATACATCATGTATGAGAGTCTGGCTAATTGAGGCATGTTTTTAAAATGATTCCCTGACGATTGTTTTCCATAACACATGAAACGTGCATGTTGGGATTTTTACCATTGGTTCTTTTGTATACAGTCCTGGTGTGTTCTTTTGGTCGCATTATAGGGTACATTTTAGGGCTTGGTTATTTCAGGGTAAGGTTCCAGTTGGGATACCATGCTAAATAGGGCAGGGGCTCTGAATTAGGTTTCGAAGCATACCTATCCCTTCAACAAACTTCACATAAATCAAGAGTACAGTATATGTATATGAGGATTAACTATTATAGTACAGTAGGTGTGGACCAACTGTACCACACCTACTGTACCACAGAATGGTTTCACTTGGAGATACTTCCATTTTTATTTTCATTTTTTTTAGTAATTTCCTCCTTTAAACTCTCTATCACTGATGACCAATTCTCTCTGAATTGGTGGTAAACACTCCTATGCACTGCACACAGATAGTAGAGTCCAATCTGTTCTAACTCTTTGTCTCTTTCTATCCGTTAGAATCATAAGTAAAATCATATAGGACATTATAGAGAAGTACTGATGCCTGTGATGCAGTCTGTGTCTTCGTCACTTGTCTCAATCAGCCTCTGTCTCACCATAGATTTTTATTGTGACCTGTAATCAGTTTATAATATATATTGTCAGAGAAAAACATTAAAGTTTCTTATAATTCACTTGCACAATTGTTTCATGTAAAGTTTGTTGAAAAGTTAGTGACCATTTAAAGGATAATTGATTATACCCACGCCTTTAGCTCAAATTCACACATGCATGTATTGATGTGATTTTATTAATTTTTTTTTTTTAATTTTGCCAAATTTCTTGCAAAAATAAAATAAAATTCTTGCCATATTAACCAAAACATAGAAAACTGTTGCAAATTGCATAAAATCCTGAATGTGTGAATGTCTTAAGTACCCTTTATTTAAAAGTAGAATTTGATTTTATATAACTCCCATAAAATATCTGATGTTTACTTTTTTACATTTTAAATGAAATTATTTATATAAGTAGAATATTTGCTATAGATTTTTTAGATCTTGCAATCCAGTCCCCTAATACAGCCTGTTAACGGAGTATTTCCATGTCTCCAGGATCATATTCAAACTTGTAGCTTAAGCTAGCTAAAGTGTTTACCGAATGCATTGTTTATTTATCTTTTTCCATTTGCTCATTAGGTCTCCTCAGTGTTTATAGCTCATTGCCTAGGTTTTAGGCCACCTCTCTTATCTAGCTCTAGTGGTTGGGCTGATGACTCAGTTCCTGTTTCTGGTCACCTATATTATCTTCGCTTTCTCTGCAAAGTGCGCTCAGCTGATGAGCCATTATAAGGACTAGAACAGTGCTTGATCAGTGCCTCTCTTATCTCTGTATGTAAAATCAAGTGAGAACTGACTAATTTAGAACAAGCAGGGAGTATACTGCTGTCCTGAGCTAAAAACCCGAAAGTGGAGGGGAGAAGAGACAGGAGGGCAAATTAAATCCTGAGCTGGGAAAACCCCCTTATTACCGAAAGATTTTACTATGATCAAAAGTTACATTCCTACATTTATTTCTATGGAAACCTACTTAGCTGTAAATGCAATTTTCCTAATACAGTTTTATCTAATATTTACTAGTGAGCAACTTGCTATAAAGCTTCAAACTGACTTATATAGTGTTTATAAGTATAAAAAAAATAACTGGGTCATTATGTGTTCTACTATCTATCACTACTACTTTTTTATATAGTCCTTATATTTTTATTTTTCCAAAGTTGTCTTTCTATGGTTACAAGAAAGACAACACACTAAATTAATTCAGAGATTGACATGCACAATGTCATTGTTTACTGGGATTGTTGAATATATTGACTGTTTGAACTTCTGACTCATGTGTAGAACAGCCAGTACTATTTCTGTTAAGCCCTATGACAGAATACTTAATGTTTCAGCCACATCTTGTATATGTACACTGTAAGACAGAAATATATCTGTCTCAGACAGATGAAAAACAATTTATTAAAGGTCCTTACAGGTAGAGGGGTCTGCAAGAAAATAACTCAATAAAACAATGCAACTAAATTTAGGCTGTATTAAAATATAAAAAATATATAATATAGATAGCTTGTGGATACCCAAAGAGAAATAGCAAAAGAAAAATATAGGATGTGTCAGTATCCCTAAGTAGGAATTTATAAAAATCCAAAACTTTATTAAATCATTTGGTTAAAAGATATATTTTGCCAAAATTGTAAAAAGAGCATAGCTCCCAAAAATAGAGTTATAGGAGTAAAAACAAGAGATCTATATAAATGCATAATTGTTTGCGCTAGATCTTTGTTTCAAAAAGACCCCCTTATATAGCAATCCCTCAAATAAATAGGACCCCTTAAAATCGCTGATAAAGGGACAGAATAGCAATGGAAATAACCTCTAGTTAATTCTGGTTCCCATATTGCAACAAAAACGACCTCAGGTGTCACTATTAACAAGAGGGAAACTCAGGTAGATCTGTCACCTGCATCTATAGATTTACATGTGCACCCAACATGGATACTGGGGCACACCATGATATAGATAAAACCATAAATTCCTGAGAATAATAGGTGCACAAGACACCAATAGCAGAGCCAAGCAGGTAATAATATGCCCGCAATCACACCTAATCACACCTGACACGTTTCTAGAGTAGGAGCTATTACTATTCTATCATCAGAGGAATAGAGTTCTTGTCTAGAATTGAATTTTCGGAGAGCTATAGTATCCCCCCGCTCCCCATCGGCACTAATGCACGGCCGTATGAAGGAGCGCGGGTGCCATCCTTTTAAAGCAAATATCCTTCCCCCCCAGATCAGGAGGTTCCACATCATTGTATCCACCCACAACAAGATGGACTTACTTTCCTGTGCCGTACTGTGCATGCGCACTAATCCACCACATGGCACGGCGTCGCCGAGCTTGACGTCATAGAAAGTCACATGCCCGACAATTACCACAACGATATGTCTAGTTTGTTTTTGTAACCAATCATCTGGCTGGATAGCTTTCAAATGACTGTGCACTAATCTATCCTGGACATTAGGTCCCCTTCGGTATGAAATAGAGGGATTCGGACTCAAAATGGATCCAATGTCTGGATCTGATCTTAAAATACTCCAGAATTGTTGTAAAATCTGTTTGACCAGCAAGACCTTTGTGAGCACGAATACTAAGAATGTCCGAACAAGAACTTATTAATTGTAGGTCACAATGTGTGGTCTATTTGGCTACATGTTCCTGCAGAGCTCAGTACGTGGGAAAAACATTAAGGGAATTCCGCAGGAGGATACGCGACCATATAAATGATATCCGTAGACAAGAAGATACCCCTATATCTAGACATATTTGGGATGCACATGGAGGAGAGGCTTCCAATATTAAATTTCAGGGAGTTGAACTAGTGTATCCCTCGCCTCATGGGGGTGATTTTGACCGAAAGGTCTTACAACGGGAGGTACGATGGGCTTTTCATCTACAGTTAAACCTTTTGGTTTAAATGAAACTATCTAATGTTTGTTTCATTTAGACGTTCGAGATTAGATGCACTATATTGTCTGTATAGCTTTATGATAGACAATTAATCCTCTGGTCTAAATTAAACTTTTTTCCGTTAATGTTTTGTTATCTAGAGGCCTATTTATATAATTATTAGATGCACTATTTATTATTAGGCTTAATATATTTTTGATTATTATTCTGCCGTTTATATACTGTATATTCACCCTTAATGCAGGTTCAGTATTTTTGGTCTTGTATCTTGGGAGATATCTTCCATGGGGTATCCTGTTGTATTGTTTCCCTTCATATATTTTCCTTTCACCTGGCCAATATTCATCTGCCTTTGTTATTAACATTGGCGATTAACCTCCTCTGTACAGTCATATGAAAAAGTTTGGGCACCCCTATTAATCTTAATCATTTTTAGTTCTAAATATTTGGGTGTTAGCAACAGCCATTTCAATTTGATATATCTAATAACTGATGGACACAGTAATATTTCAGGATTGAAATGAGGTTTATTGTACTAACAGAAAATGTGCAATATGCATTAAACCAAAATTTGACCGGTGCAAAAATTTGGGTACCCTTATCATTTTATTGATTTGAATACTCCTAACTACTTTTTACTGACTTACTGAAGCACAAAATTGGTTTTGTAACCTCACTGAGCTTTGAACTTCATAGCCAGGTGTATCCAATCATGAGAAAAGGTATTTAAGGTGGCCAATTGCAAGTTGTTCTCCTATTTGAATCTCCTCTGAAGAGTGGCATCATGGGCTCCTCAAAACAACTCTCAAATGATCTGAAAACAAAGATTGTTCAACATAGTTGTTCAGGGGAAGGATACAAAAAGTTGTCTGAGAGATTTAACCTGTCAGTTTCCACTGTGAGGAACATAGTAAGGAAATGGAAGACCACAGGGACAGTTCTTGTTAAGCCCAGAAGTGACAGGCCAAGAAAAATATCAGAAAGGCAGAGAAGAAGAATGGTGAGAACAGTCAAGGACAATCCACAGACCACCTCCAAAGAGCTGCAGCATCATCTTGCTGCAGATGGTGTCACTGTGCATCGGTCAACAATACAGCACACTTTGCACAAGGAGAAGCTGTATGGGAGAGTGATGCGAAAGAAGCCGTTTCTGAAAGCACGCCACAAACAGAGTCGCCTGAGGTATGCAAAAGCACATTTGGACAAGCCAGCTTCATTTTGGAAGAAGGTCCTGTGGACTGATGAAACAAAGATTGAGTTGTTTGGTCATACAAAAAGGCGTTATGCATGGCGTCAAAAAAACACAGCATTCCAAGAAAAACACTTGCTACCCACTGTAAAATTTGGTGGAGGTTCCATCATGCTTTGGGGCTGTGTGGCCAATGCCGGCACCGGGAATCTTTTTAAAGTTGAGGGTCGCATGGATTCAACTCAGTATCAGCAGATTCTTGAGAATAATGTACAAGAATCAGTGACAAATTTGAAGTTACGCCGGGGATGGATATTTCAGCAAGACAATGATCCAAAACACAGCTCCAAATCTACTCAGGCATTCATGCAGAGGAACAATTACAATGTTCTGGAATGGCCATCCCAGTCCCCAGACCTGAATATCATTGAACATCTGTGGGATAATTTGAAGCGGGCTGTCCATGCTCGGCGACCATCAAACTTAACTGAACTGGAATTGTTTTGTAAAGAGGAATGGTCAAAAATACCTTCATCCAGGATCCAGGAACTGATTAAAAGCTACAGGAAGCGACTAGAGGCTGTTATTTTTGCAAAAGGAGGATCTACTAAATATTAATGTCACTTTTCTGTTGAGGTGCCCATACTTTTGCACCGGTCAAATTTTGGTTTAATGCATATTGCACATTTTCTGTTAGTACAATAAACCTCATTTCAATCCTGAAATATTACTGTGTCCATCAGTTATTAGATATATCAAATTGAAATGGCTGTTGCAAACACCCAAATATTTAGAACTAAAAATGATTAAGATTAATAGGGGTGCCCAAACTTTTTCATATGACTGTATATTATTCATGCCAATAGTACTATGTATTGTGGATCTATTTACTTATTTAACCTGCGATTCTGGTCCCCAGATCAAATAGCAGACGTTTTAATGCTGTATATCGCTGCTTTGTTTACAAAATCGCTGAGGTGGGCGGAGTTCTGTGACATCAAGCTCGGCGACGCCGCACCATGTGGTGGATTAGCGCGCATGCGCAGTACAGCACAGGAAAGTAAGTCCATCCTATTGTGGGCGGATACAATGATGTGGAACCTCCTGATTGATGGATTTTCAATGGGGGGGCAGGATATTTGCGTTAAAAGGATGGCACCCACGCTCCTTCATACGGCTGTGTATTAGTGCCGATAGGGAGAGGGAGGATACTATAGCTGTTCGAAAATTCAATTCTAGACAAGAACTCTATACCTCTGATCATAGAATAGTGAAAACTTTTACTCTAGAAACGCGTCAGGTGTGATTAGGTGTGATTGCGGGCATATTATTACCCGCTTAGCTCTACTATTTATGTCTTGTGCACCTATTATTCTCAGGAATCTATGTTTTATCTATATCTTGGTGTGCCCCAGTAGCCATGTTGGGCGGACACCTGTAAATCTATAGATGCAGGTGGCAGACCTACGTGAGTTTTCCTCTTGTTAATAGTGACACCTGAGGGTGTTTTTGTTGTAATATGGGAACCAGAATTAACTAGAGGTTATTCCCATTGCTATTCTGTCCCTTTATCGGCAATTTTAAGGGGACCTATTTATTTGAGGGATTGCTATATAACGGAGTCTTTTTGAAACAAAGATCTAGAGCAAACAATTATACATTGATATATACAGTCATATGAAAAAGTTTGGGCACCCCTATTAATCTTAATCATTTTTAGTTCTAAATATTTGGGTGTTTGCAACAGCCATTTCAATTTGATATATCTAATAACTGATGGACACAGTAATATTTCAGGATTGAAATGAGGTTTATTGTACTAACAGAAAATGTGCAATATGCATTAAACCAAAATTTGACCGGTGCAAAAGTATGGGCACCTCAACAGAAAAGTGACATTAATATTTAGTAGATCCTCCTTTGCAAAAATAACAGCCTCTAGTCGCTTCCTGTAGCTTTTAATCAGTTCCTGGATCCTGGATGAAGGTATTTTTGACCATTCCTCTTTACAAAACAATTCCAGTTCAGTTAAGTTTGATGGTCGCCGAGCATGGACAGCCCGCTTCAAATTATCCCACAGATGTTCAATGATATTCAGGTCTGGGGACTGGGATGGCCAATCCAGAACATTGTAATTGTTCCTCTGCATGAATGCCTGAGTAGATTTGGAGCTGTGTTTTGGATCATTGTCTTGCTGAAATATCCATCCCCGGCGTAACTTCAAATCGTCACTGATTCTTGTACATTATTCTCAAGAATCTGCTGATACTGAGTTGAATCCATGCGACCCTCAACTTTAACAAGATTCCCGGTGCCGGCATTGGCCACACAGCCCCAAAGCATGATGGAACCTCCACCAAATTTTACAGTGGGTAGCAAGTGTTTTTCTTGGAATGCTGTGTTTTTTTGACGCCATGCATAACGCCTTTTGTATGACCAAACAACTCAATCTTTGTTTCATCAGTCCACAGGACCTTCTTCCAAAATGAAGCTGGCTTGTCCAAATGTGCTTTTGCATACCTCAGGCGACTCTGTTTGTGGCGTGCTTTCAGAAACGGCTTCTTTCGCATCACTCTCCCATACAGCTTCTCCTTGTGCAAAGTGTGCTGTATTGTTGACTGATGCACAGTGACACCATCTGCAGCAAGATGATGCTGCAGCTCTTTGGAGGTGGTCTGTGGATTGTCCTTGACTGTTCTCACCATTTTTCTTCTCTGCCTTTCTGATATTTTTCTTGGCCTGCCACTTCTGGGCTTAACAAGAACTGTCCCTGTGGTCTTCCATTTCCTTACTATGTTCCTCACAGTGGAAACTGACAGGTTAAATCTCTGAGACAACTTTTTGTATCCTTCCCCTGAACAACTATGTTGAACAATCTTTGTTTTCAGATCATTTGAGAGTTGTTTTGAGGAGCCCATGATGCCACCTTCAGAGGAGATTCAAATAAGAGAACAACTTGCAATTGGCCACCTTAAATACCTTTCTCATGATTGGATACACCTGGCTATGAAGGTCAAAGCTCAGTGAGGTTACAAAACCAATTTTGTGCTTCAGTAAGTCAGTAAAAAGTAGTTAGGAGTATTCAAATCAATAAAATGAGAAGGGTACCCAAATTTTTGCATCGGTCAAATTTTGGTTTAATGCATATTGCACATTTTCTGTTAGTACAATAAACCCATTTCAATCCTGAAATATTACTGTGTCAATCAGTTATTAGAGATATCAAATTGAAATGGCTGTTGCAAACACCCAAATATTTAGAACTAAAAATGATTAAGATTAATAGGGGTGCCCAAACATTTTCATATGACTGTAGATCTCTTGTTTTTACTCCTATAATTCTATTTTTGGGAACTATGCTCTTTTTACAATTTTGGCAATATATATATTTTAACCAATTGATTTATTAAAGTTTTGGATTTTTATATATACCTACTTAGGGATACTGACACATCCTATATTTTTCTTTTGCTGTATTAAAATATCCATAACTGAAGCTTGTAAATAATTAACTAATACATTATATACTTGTAATAACAATAATGTATAATGGAGCAGACCCCGAAACTGAAGGCATCTGCACAAAAATATGTGGGTTCCTTTCCGCCAGAATACTTGCAACTTGGATCTTTTCAAATGTAAAATAAACAAAGATTGCAAAATATTTTTTACAATTATTTCTCATTAAAGTTACAATAATTTTCTTTCAATTAATGCTAACATCCATGGTGGACTATGATACAAATCCTTTTAGGCTACGGCCCCACGTTGAGTAAGCGCAGCTTTTTTTGTTGCAGATTTTGCTGCGGTTTTTGGTGCTACAAAAAATGGCTACAAAAGGACTGGGAAATATATAGGAAGTACATTATATAATTATAGGAAGGAAATATTTCACCTTCTGCTCAATCCACTCCTGGCTTTGGCTCAAAAAAATGCAGACCATACCTTGCAGAAAAGCAAATTTTTTTTGTTGCACATTTTGCAGTCAAGAGTGGCTTGAAAAAAAATGAGGAATATAAAATAAGTCATTATTCCCTTCTTCTAAATCTACTCCTGGCTTTTTCTCAAAAGACAAAATGCAGCTTTTCTACAACATGTGACCTCAGCCTTAAACAGTGAAGGGGTTGATGGTTATATCCCTTGTGGTCTAAGGACCCTTGCAGACTTCCGTGGGCTGGCCGCTGATCGTGCCATTCAATCGGCGGCAGCACAAAGATGTCATACTTGTGAAGCCCGTGCACCGGCCATGCTTCATTCAATGAATAAGATCCACGGAAGCACGGCCCCAAAACCAGACAGGAATAGGACCTGTCCTGAGATTTGCGGCCCGGACTGTCGGCCCACACACTGATCTGTGTAATACACTGTCATGTGTGTGGGCTGAAATTAATGGGTCAGTGTGCTATAGCACCTGGATAGCACACTGAACTCGCACACAGTCGTCTGCAAGGGGCCTAAGACAGAGAAGAGAATAATAGCAAACTGTTTGTTTAGGGCAGTGAAGGAGTTTATAGTAAAATCCTTGGTGGTCTAGGGCAGCAAAACCATTACTAATGAGATCCCTGGTGAGCTAGTGCAGTGAATGAATTTATTTATCTTTGGTGATATAGGGCAGTACAGGAGTTAAAAGAATCTAATAGAATATAAAACTTTTTTACCAACTCTTATAATCATAGAAAAAGCAATTAACATCTTGGAAAGTATAAACCACAATGGTCAGCACATATCATAAGACACAATAAAAAAGAAAAAATCACATGTACATATTTCTGCAGTAGACTAAAAACTCTTCCTAAGGCCGAGGTCCCATGTTTCAGAAATGCAGCTTTTTTTGTTGCAGATTTTGCTGCATTTTTTGAGTCAAAGCCAAGAGTTTCTACAAAAGGTATACTGTATATAGGAAGAGATATATATAGGAAGCTCTTATACTTCTACCTTCTGCTCAATCTACTCCTGGTTTTGGTTTAAAAGAAACGCAGAAGAATCTGCAACAAAAAAGCTGCTTTTCCGCAACTTGGGGCCTCAGCCTAAAGCTGTACTGTATGTACATCCCCTAGTCACACAATACTTCCTTCCTGATGACAGCAAAAGTATGAGATGGGTTGGGAACTATATTGTTTGCTCAGAAATAATAACTCTTACGTGTTTCCATGGGTTTCCTCCGGGCACTCCGGTTTCCTCCCACACTCCAAAGACAAACTGATCGGGAATAAAGATTGTGAGCCCTATATGGGACAGTGACCACAATGTCTGTAAAGCACTGCGGAATATGATGGCGCTATATAAGTAAGCCTAATAAATAAATAAATAAATAAATAACTCTTGCAACATCTTACACATTACAGTCAGCAAATTATTTAATAGTCTGCATAACAGTCTTTACAGTTGCAGATCCAAACCATACTGTATTCCTGTACGTTAATAATACTTTAAGTAATTGTCATGTAAAATCTTTGAAATTCCTGAATCTTTTCAAAACTTGTTACAAGTAAATCCGCTGTTGGACTCTCTTTACTGCATTATATACAATCACAGAAGCAGGTATGATCATATGAGATGGTCATTTCTGAAAAGCTTAATTTTTTTCCACCTGTACCAGATACTTATTGGGTAAATTTCTGTTATTGATTTCCTAAAGTTGATAATCAATTCTTTAGTTTTTTGAAATTTAGAACTAAATTATTTTCCTTAAACCACTTCTCCAAGCACAGAATCTGTCTGAAGGGGTTAATTACCTATACTGTAGACTCCCTCATCTTGCGCCTCCATCTGTGACTGCTGACTGCTTACGCTAGGTTCACACCTGCGTTCGGGTTTCCGTTGGAAAAAAAAAAGCGGTTACCTTTGGAAACCCGTGGACCCCATAGACTATAATTATAACCCCAGTATAGTCTATTGGGTCCGCCAGGTTTGGAACGGGAAACAGAATCCCCAGGTGAAGACCAGGCACAGGTGTGAACCTAGCTTTAGACACATCCCACAGATATTGCTTCATCAGTTATAATTGCTCAGACAATTATCAATTTTGTTATTGGCTGATTGGGTTGATTGTGGGAGCAACAAACAACTTCCAGCATGGTGTAATCCGCAGGCGCAGCTACCTTCCATCTCTAAGAAGTTACGATACACTAGAACACTGTGTGATGGCCAGCACCAACTTAAGAGGCATAAGCATTCAGCATAGTGCACGTACAGCATAAACCACAATACAACAAAACAAGTTGTGGTGCACTAACTTTGCTAACACTGCACTCCTTATCACAGCTACAGTTGCAGTTGCAACAGGGGTTTAACCCTTCCTATGCAGTAAGCTGAAGGTATGTGTTCAGCACCACCCTATATTTGAATGAGCACTGCAACATCTTCACTACTGCAGCTCAGTCCCATTCAGATGAATGGGATTGACCTGCAATACCAAGCACAGCCACTATACAATATATGGCACTGTGTTTGGTATTGCAGGTCAATCCTATTCATTTGAATACAATTGAGCTGCCACATGGTCATGTTACAAGTGAATATGATGTCACTAACCTGTGAAGAGAAAATGGTGGTCACCCACACATTAAACAGACGATCAGCAGGGGTGCCTGGTGTTTGACCCCCACCACTTCATATTTATGACCTACCTTTTTAAACATTTTCAAAAACTAAATACTTGTAAGAATGTATTTTAACAAATGATAATGCCAAATTAAAAGGAAAGGTTAACTTTATTTATAAAATGAAACAATGCTCAGATACGTAATGTTGTACGCTCTACTACATTTTGCTAACATATAGGATTGCTGTCTAAATTTACTTAATGTGCCTTATTGAAAATCATATTATAGCAGCATAGATACAATGGCAACAGATGTTAAGTGATTCAATTTCTTTATTTTCCTTCTAACATTCTCATACATGAGTAAATTTGTGTAATAGATCACCAGGTTTCTTAACTACAGCTCACAGCCCATTGATTCTTTATTGGGAAAACATTTCTTTCCGTCATACCAGATTTTATTTACTAATTGGTTGCTAGGTACTTTTTCCATTACTTTTAACCATTATTATTTAAGGAACTACCTGGTAGTAGAAGATTTCCGCTTAGTATATCTTATTGATACTGTAAAGTATCATTTAAAGTTGTTCTTGCCATGTAAATTAGAATAAACAATTTTATTGTCGTAAAAGATATTGAAAATAAGTAATACTTACATTTATCCCGCACAAGCAACCTCTGCAGACAATTGCCAGCCACAGATGTAATCTCACTGGTGTTGATATGTCACTGACATAGCCAACAAATGTCTGGACATTATCACTGGAAGGGGAGCAATGGAGTATCAAAATTTTAAATATGTATTATTACAGAGCAACAAAATTAGTTTTATATTGGTTGACCTTTCAAATGTTCCTTAAGGCTATGGCCCCTCATTGCAGAAATGCAGCATTTTTGGCTGAATTGGAAATGTAGCAGAAAAAAAACACTGCATTTTACAGTACCAGCAAAGTAAATAAGGTTTCATTAATCTCATCCACACATTGCTGTGGAAAAGTTGTGTTTTCAAAAACGCACCATGTTCATTTTAGCTGCAGAAACACAAGTGTTTTCCCTACATATTTAATAGGGGAAAAAGAAACGCAGAGGAAAACGCAGCAAACACTCAATGAAACACACTGCAGAAAAAACATGAACAATTTCTAGATGCTTTTCAACACCTAAAGGCTGAGTTCCCACGTTGCAGAAACGCAGCTTTTTTTGTTGCACATTTTGCTGCGTTTTTTTGAGCCAAAGCCAAAAATGGCAACAAAAGGAATGGGGAATATATAGGAAGCTATTATACTTCTACCTTCTGCTCAATCCACTCTTGGTTTTGGCTCACAAAAATTACAGAAAAATCTTCCACCAAAAAAAAAAAAAAAATCTGCGTTTCCGTGACGTGGGGCCTCAGCCTAGAGAGGTTTGCCAACGTTAAATATTTATAACATGTACACAAACTTGCTCAGCTTAAAGGTTCTCAGAAATGGTAATATGTAATATAAAGTAGTGATCATGAAGTCTAAAGGGGAAGTCAAGGGAATCGATGAGGTGCAATCGCAGGGCAGAGCCACTACACTACTTGAGGTGTCAGGTGTTGTTCCCCTACTAATCTGGCATTTGATAACCTAGTCTAATGATAGGTCAGTAATACTATGTCGTTTTCAATGCCTTTAAAAAAGAGATTTTATCTCCATAATTAACAAAAAAATTATTCACTATTACATGGAAGTCACACAATTGTCACTGCATGCATGGTACAACCAGCAAAATGCCACCAATAATAATAGCCAAACCCCAAGCACAACAGTTATGACAAAATATTGAATTATATCCTCAAATACAAAGAGAAGAACCAGTAGAACTGATCTTAGTCTGCTGTATTTAGGACATTTTTTTCCCCTTTACTATACTATATTACAGCTGTTTTTGTGCGTGTATACCCCGGGAAACCTTTAAATGTAATAGAGTTAGATTATACTTTAAAGTAAAACTTCTCAAGAAGTGTAAAAATGGAAAAGTCTTTACAAAAGAAATAAGAATATTCATAAAAATGAGCTGATTATTTGTCATTATAGTAGAGTAATATTCCTAAGATCTGTCATGACTGACAGCCTGATTCATTAATTTACTGCAGGTATCATAAATCACATGCCCTTAACATTGTGCATTCCATGGGTTACAATAAAATACTACTGTATGTAATTTATAAAACTAGGCATGCTGCTCTAGAATTAATCAGTCCGACCTGGAGGGCAAACTACTTACTTTTTCAGGAATTAACTAAAATCTTGGCAACTGTTAAAATATCTGTGCTTGATATGTATATAATATGTTCTAATTCTGCTTAATGATATCGTAAAGAGCTTAAAGAGGTTTTTAAGCAAGGACATATTTAAAAAATATGCTCAAAATGGGTTTAAAGCAAAAAAGAAGCCATGCTTACAGTACCTCAGCAATCTCTAACTATTCCTATTCCAAAGTTTACTGGATTCCTGCTGCCCTTTCCTTCTTGGTCCTTTTTAGACTCCCAGGAAATGCTAATAACTGGTTGCAGTGGTTACATATCTCAGCTAGTGCTTGGCTGAGCGGCATTTCCTGTAGGATGAAGCTGGGCTAGGAATTAGAGATGCAAGGCCCTGCAAGCATCAAATGGGAGAAGTGAGACGAACACTGCTTCTTTTTTATTTTGAATCCATTCTGAGTTAGCCCATCCAGACTTCCCTTAGAGAAGGCAGACATGGTTTATTACCGTCTCTGCTTTCCTAATTGCTGGGAAAACAAACAAAAAAAAAAATATAATGCCAGTACCATTGTAACATCTCTGCCTGTTCAGGTCTCTGCGCCACCCTCTGTTCGCACGCTGCAGCGCAGGAGGCGTGTTCAGTTTGATTCCTTGCTTAAGGCTCTCGTTGCGCAGTCTGAACACTGTCCTAGTACTACTTCTCTGTAATTGAATTTCAGCCACACCCGTCTCCTGCATCTTGTTTCTTTCTGCTCCTCAAATAGTAAATCTTAGCCTTGCTTGTGTGATTGACAGCCTGTCTACCAATCAAGTCTGTGGCAGGTCCTGGACTTTCTATAAACAGGTCATCAGTTCACACATGGTCGCTGGCTATTGCGATTCTGTCCTGAGACTTTGTCCCTGCTAGCTCCTCTTTTGTTATTATTATTCTGACTTCTGACCTTTGGCTTTTCTTGTGACTACTCTTTTGGATTGTGATTTGGTACTGCTTTGTCTCTCTGGCTTTTACCCTTGGCTTGCTGACTCCTCTTCTGCGTTGTTTTGTCTTGTCTTGTTCTGTGTGTCACTTATTCAGAGAAGGGATCAGCTCCAAGTTATCGGCTGTCACCTAGGACAGTCAGGCATGTAGGCAAGGACAGGGGCTGGGTCTAATTTAGGGCTCACTGTCTCTGTCTTTCCCTTCCTCCAGGTTTCTGCAGCAGCAATGGGGAATTGCTCAACTAGCAATTCCCTTACAACTATACTCATGTCAAAGATTCTAGTTAAGGGAGAAGGAAAACTATTTTAAAAAATATTTTAGTAGCACTTTAAGAATGTAAAAAGCAGACATGTTTCCCCACTCTTTTTGGTAACATTTTCTCGGATATTAAAAACAAAAAAAACATGTAAAAATAAAAACAACAGAAAATAAAGCCATAGTTATCACTGAAAAAAGACACAAAAATTATTTGAATAATCCAAACGATGTAGCCCTCAAAACTGAATGCATCAAAAACCCCAAAAATGTGCCCTGAACCCAGAAAAATGGTCCAGTCCAGAAGTGGTTGAAAAATCCTCCCTCCAGACATCCCCTTTAATTTGTTCATCTGTATATTTGAGTCAAATATGTTTAAAATATTTCACTATGTTTTTTTTCTGGTTTTGCTTAGAAATATTGCTAAACATTCTTAGGTATCTGCGGTTCATATCATTCTGTACTATATCAGCACAGTACACACAATAAACCATTTAATGACTTATTCAGCTCTGCTGACGAAGCCATTTTTGGCGAAACGCGCGTTGGGGTGCGTTTCTTGCGTGGTATGCGGTGAGATTACAAATTTGCTTTGGATACACTCGGGGCCTAATTTTTTTCTTTATTATTGGGGCCATTTACTTAAGCCCTGTATATTTATTGTACTATTATAGTTTGGAACGTCTTTCCTTTTGTAATAAGGCTGGTAATCATTCTTATATTTGTACTCATTCCTTTTGGAATATATTTTTTGCCTTATATTACAACAGGTGCGTAAGTTTCTGAATCCCAGTATTATATATTTTCATAATATATTGTTTTGATCCCTGTATGTGTTGTTATTTTTTGGTGATATTGTCAACTTTTTGTGACAATGCGTTATGTGCTCCCGCTACCACGATATGATTCTATGTGGATATACTCTTTCGTCTCCTTAATTTTTTGTATTATTTTTAAATTGTGTATTTAATAAATTATAATATTTTTATTATTATTTCTTCTTTGTGTGGATTTTTTTTTCAATTTAGTTAATGCAATTTTGTTCCATGCTTCTTTTTTTATTAGTATTATTAGCCTAATTTGTTGGTTTTCTGCTACATCTGAGCAGCTTACCTATACTACCACTAAGACCAAATAAATTTCATATAAGACTTGAAGCTTGAAATGTTTGTAAGGTTTTTTTTTTTAACAGGTTTTGCCATACTGACCCAAAATGTATGTATGTTGAACTTGACTTGAGGAAAACAAAGACTAAAACTATGTGTAGCTATATTTTTTCTTGTATTATGTGTTCAACATCACCAGAGCTACATTCAGGTCAAGAATAATATAGAACTACCTTATTCTGTAAGAGTTGCTTTTCTGAATGCCCCTGGATGTGGAAGTCACCACATATATATATAGCTCTATAATTGTGTGGACAGTTTTATTTATTCTGTTCCAGGTTCATCTGACCTTACAAAAAAAACTGCATTTCATATAAACTCCATACAAAGACTACTGATGAACAGCAAATACTCATATAACTACATACAGTATAGTTAGGTTGTTAGAATATTTCTTACCTTTCCTCTCTGATGGACAAGATATGTGTCACAAAATGAGAAGCTTTTCATGATATGGTATGACTGTCTTCATATGTGATAGGATCTATAGATGTCTTTGCCATCCACTGGATGTATTGTGAATTGCCGTATATTAAGGGTTGTGCTAGCATGTTACAATAGTGTACTGAATTGGTTTCATGAGAATTTGGAGTCCATAACCAAATTTAATCTAAGGTAAGAGTAGACATATTTGTAAATACTTCTTAGATTTTAATGTTTTTGTCTCTGTTTTATTTCTCACCTATGTCTGCATATGTTATATTCACCACTAAGTGATTAGGAAAAAACCCAGCAGAGTGTATTAATGTATGAGTGTTTAGCACTTATTTTTATTTTACAGCTCAATGCCAGCCCCAAGATTTAACCTGCCTATACACATCAGATAAAAGTTATCCAAACCTGTTAATATCGAGAAAAGAGGAGTCGGGTAAGTTGGATTTCAATGTAACTTATCCTTTATTCTTGCAATGTCTGGCAATGGTTTATTTTTCTTTTCACTTAAATAAACATACATGTTCTGTGGAGGTAGGTTAATAGCAACCACTCAGTCTCCAGATATCATTTTTCAGAAAAAATTAAAACAGCACTTTGGCAGTGAATTTAAGATTGATGCTAAGCTGTAATTCCAGACAAATCCAATAGACAAACATGGCATATTTTTAGAGAAACAACCACTATAAGACACTAAGAGGACTTATCCCCCAAGATCCCAGGCCGGGCTGCTTCTATATGCTCCCAAAGATACACAAAGATGGCAACCCTGGGAGGCCTATCATTTCTGGCATTGGGACACTGACAGAAAACATCTCAGGTTGGGTGGAAAATCTCCTAAAACCCCTTGTCAGGGATACTCCAAGCTATATCCAGGACACCACTGACCTTCTTAACAAACTGAATGCCCTGGGCCCTCTACCTGAGGGTACCATTTTGGCCACCATGGATGTGGAATCCCTGTATACTAACATTCCCCACAAGGATGGAGTTGCAGCATGTCGGGTACACCTGGCAAAACAAAACCTCCCAACAGAACCAGTAACGCAGCTCATACAATTCATCCTTAGCCACAACCATTTTACCTTTGGAGAGGATCTATATCTACAGCGAATGGGAACTTCAATGGGGACCAGATGTGCACCCCAATATGCAAATCTCTTTATGGCAGAAATGGAAGGAACATATTTATCAACATGCACCACCAAACCTATGATTTACCTTCGTTATATCGATGATATCCTTGTCATCTGGACTGCAGGTGAGGAGGCCCTACTTCAATTCCATAATGACTTCAATGACTTTCACCCGACCATCAACCTTAAACTTAGCTATTCAGGGAGTGAAATTCACTTTCTGGATACCACAATATACATTAAAGACCACCGGCTACTCACATCAATATACCACAAATCCACAGACAGAACGGCCTACCTGAGAAACGACAGCTTCCACCCCAAGCACACAAGACAATCTATAATCTACAGCCAGGCTATACGATACAATCGTATTTGCTCCGACAAAACAGACCTGGACAAGCACCTCCTGGATCTGAGGATGAAATTTCTCAGATTGGGATACAAACCAAAAGTGACAGACAACCAATTAAACAAAGCAGCAGCCATTAACAGAGACAGTCTGCTCACATATAGAGAGACCCAGAAAGAAGCCCGAGTGCCCCTAGTTGTCACCTACAACCCACAGCTGGAGATCCTACGAAGGATTGCCAAGGAGCTCCAACCTGTACTACATAGGGACAACAGACTCAAGGACATATTTCCAGTCCCCCCTCTCCTCTCCTTTCAACAACCACCAAACCTGAGGCGCATTATCGTCCGGAGTGCCCTGAAGGCCCCAACTGAAAATGGCACCTCACCTTGCCTACATAAAAGGTGCATGACCTGCAAGCACATCCACACCGCTGACAGTGTACCTATCCCACAGTCACAACAGGTGCACAGAATTAGGGGGACATTTTCCTGCAGGTCTTCCAATGTGGTGTACCTCATAATGTGTGTGCAATGTCCCACCACAGGCCTCTATGTGGGAGAAACAGGGCAGAGACTCAGTCAACGAATGAACTCACACAGATCCACCATTAATAACAGCAGAACCGATCTCCCAGTGGCCGCACATTTCTCCGGAGAAAACCACTCTATTGAAGATTTGCGGGTTGTGGTTTTAATGGGACATTTTAAGACACAGGAGAAAAGAAAAGAAATGGAGTACAAATTTATGCAAAAATTTCAAACTCTGCAATTTGGACTTAATATTCATGGCAGCTTCATGTCACACTATGTTTGAACCATGAACTGAACTCAATATTCATGCCAGCTTCAAATCACACTATGTGTGACCTGTGAGGGTCACAAATCACCTCCTGATAGCAAACAGATAACAGCAAGAATTACTGATCCCTCCGTCACGCACCACAAGTTTCCAGACTGTTTTTTTGACCTGTTGTAAATAACTTCTCTACTTAGATTGCAAAATTTTTTTAAGGACTCTAAAATGCTTTGAAAACCATGTGTATAAAAATCTGTTAATTTTCAGTTCTTGTATCACACCATGTCTGATGAAGGGAGCGAGCACTCCTGAAAGCTTACTTATAAATATACTCAGTTAGCCTCTAAAAGGTATCGCCTGATTTCTTCACTCTTCCACTATAAGACACTAAAACTTCCTAATATACATATAAATAGCACCCTGTCCAATGCCACATTTAAGGCCAAATTCAAGTATACTATACCATGTACAAATAATGTACACTAGTAGCATTAAAGCTATGTACACATATGGGGGGGCTATAGAAGGTGTAGCTAGCAGGTGGGCGGGAGGCCACGGACCAGCTGCAAACACTAGCAGTGCCTTGATTGTATTGGCTTCTGCTGGACACAGTTACTTTTGACATACATGGCAGAACAGGAAATAATTCCTGCTTTGCCACTCTGTACTTGTACGCCTCAACCCACTTCAGGCCTGCGGTTTAGAAGGACCCACAAGCAAGATGCCTGCTTTCGAGCGCAGACAGGCACAATGACATCACAGCAATGAGCCCACTGCACTGGGATGCAGATGTCTTGTCAGATTGCGAGCTCTATATGAGATAGTGTTCACAACAACTTTAAAGCGCTGTGGAATATGATGGCACTGTATTAGTAAGCAAAAAAAAATAAATATAATAAGAGTCTGAAAAATATTGAAATACACATAACTTTTGAGAACAGATAAAAGATACCTTCCCCAAAGTCGGTAAAATGCCAAGAGAGCATTTCACTTGGTGAGACATAAGTGTTTGACTGGACTTGCCAGGTACTAACATTGGCCCTGATTATGGACGTAGCAAGGGTGGCTCAGTGGTTAGCACTGCAGCGCTGGAGTCCTGGGTTTGAATCCTGCCAGGGACAACATCTGCAAGACGTTTGTGTGTTCTCCCCGTGTTTGTGTGGGTTTCCTCCCACGCTCCAAAGACATACTGATAGGGTATACAGATTGTGAGCCCTATATGGGACAGTGACTTTAAAGCGCTGCAGAATATTATGGCGCTATATAAGCAAGCATAATAAATGCAGATGGCTATATGGACAACAAAACTAAAACACAAACTTTTCTATATATAGTTGCACCTAGCATTTGAGCCGATACCTGGGATCACATTACAACCACATGTATATTAGAAAGGCTCAACATTTTATGTACTTTAGCAAATAACACCAATTTCGAAACCTGCAGACATTCTAATAAAACGGCCTTGTCACCTATTACAGCTACTTGTCAGGATGAATTATTTGTGACCGAGGCTGATTCAAACAAATGTTTGGAGTTCTTTAGACGGCTTAACTTTTTCATCTTTTTAGCTAAGTAGATTTGCAAATGAGAATCTTTTAGCTGCCTAGTATAGTCCTTGCTTAATAAATGTAGAGCATTATGCAAATGAAAGTCTGACCAATAATTCAGTGTTTTACAAGGATGTCTTTTCTCCAGGCATTACCTTAATCAGTACTTTAGACAAGAGAAAAAATACAATGCCTTTGAAGCACAGAAAGCAATAATTTAATAGCTCATTTATCTGCCATCTTGATTAAGATAAATGCTATTTTTTGGTTATAAAAGTAAAAAACAACAAAGAAATGAATGGAATTCAAGGATTTAGGTAGATTCATATTGTATGCATTGTAAATTAAGCCATTCCAGTTTGCATTATTTCTATTTGGACTGATAGAAAGCAGTAGGAAAACAATGATAATATAAAAAAGAATGATTATACAGTATTCCATCAGGTTGCAGTGAAGTGCTTGGCTATGCAGGCTTTGAACACCAAGGTCACTGTGTTACAATCAGCACACCTAGAACATAATAAGCAAAGTTTCTTTCATCTCATAAAAAGGCAATGACTGCAAAAAGCGAGTTGCTCTGAAAGCTTTTATACTAAGGGCGTCAATAAATTAAAGATGTGCTGAAGTACTGTAAATTACAACTAGTGGAAATTGCTAGATTTTATTCTGTGCTCGGATGATGGACAGTTTCGTTTCCGTAGCTTATTCAGTGAACTGTAATGCAGAAAGAATTCCCTCTGCTTTATATAAACAAAGAAATGCCTAGCTGTTGAGTAGTGTGACATACAGTACCAGCTCAGCATTTATATGTGAGCCAAGTTTCACCTTGTGTTCCCTGATAATTATAGTTTCCTGGTTTTCATACAGAAAGAAAATTTTTTAGAAAATAAATATAAGAATTGCAAAGGGATGAAATGTCGAATAGCGCTATATTTTACAGTTTTTATAGAAAAGTTACATTAGTGAAGAATACCTGTATTTAGATGTGAAGTCATATTTGTTGCATGTACAGTATTGTGCAAATGTTGTGCAGGTGTGAAAAGAAGGCTGCAAATTAAGAATAGCATATGTTGTAGGTAGACCTATGGGCCTTAATAAGGTCCCCAGCCGCCATGTAATGGCATTGACACCCAGCAATCGAGTCCCTTTCCCTCCGAAACTATTTAAACATTGTGTTACATAGCATATAAAGGGTTAAACCACAGGATTGGAGCTTTTCTAATCCTGGGCGTTAAGAGCAGGTGGAACATCTGCTTCATCTGGCATGGAACCATGCCAGGCTTTGACACATATACCGTAAAAAAGCATATATTACAGAATAAGGCCCCTTGGTGACTGCCAAAATGACTTTTTAGTGGCGGTCACTAATTGACCTTGTTAACAATGTGCAATGTACATTGCAAGTTAATCTTTGTTGCTGTTATGTTACACCTAGGACATATCATCAGTGAAGTTTTCATTATAATTTGCACAGTCTGTAAGTAAGTGGCAACCAATGGGTAAATGAAAGATAACATTGAGGAAAGATTAAAGAAACATGGTAAAACTATTAAAATTAATATGGGATTAATGGGGTCTATTATGCTGTCAGCAGAATAGTTTGGATTTTAGAATTTGTCTAGAACTTTGTCATCTCAGCAAACATAAAATCAATACATTAATAATTAAAGAGACTGATTTGATTGACTACTAATAATATGTAAAATGTCAAATTATAAAATTGAAAAGATAAATATAAAAATTTAGAAGTTTCAACTGTTTCATGTCCACTGTCACTGCCTTTCAGTTGTTCTGATCCATAAGGGGATCAGAGTAATGGAAAGAAAAGTTTTCTTTATCATAATTCTCTTCAATTATAAAATAAAACAGATGATAATTTCTGTATTTTTTATTTTTGGTACATGAAAGAGCAGACTGTAGAACTATGTAGCCTAACTAGAGATGGGCGAATCTCTCAAGATTCATTTAGTTTTGGGTTTGGGTGGTTCGGGACCCAGATTTGTTTTGGGTTCAACTAGCTAAAGTTAGCTTATATATAGTGTAAATTAGCCCTGTCTCAGGGCTCTTAGGAACATATCTATCCAATTTCTAGCTCTCTAAGGCAAAAACAGCCGAAGTTATGTGAAAGTTATGACATGTATGTCTATAAAAAAACAGATGGTAAGCAGCGGATACAAACTCCAAATTTAACCATACACTGCGCTGACAGTCGCTTTTACACATTTTATTATTTAAAATGCTCCAAAAATTATCTTTACATTGTGGAAAGGTGCTTACTCATGGAAAAATTAGCCCCTTTTGACTTGTAAGTGCTACAGGCTTGTTATTTGGAAGGCAAAGTGGCTATGTGAGCCTAGTTGAGAAAAGTGATGAATTGGCTTTTCAAAAAAAAAAAAAAAAAAGGCACCATAAATTATCCATTTATGTGAGCAAGATGCTCCACCAACAATGCATTGTGTATTACGTGTTACAAAGAGGAGGAGGAGGAACACATAGAACCCTGTCTCACCATTTGTGGTGCACTGCTTTAAAAAATGTCTTTATTCTCAGGAGGACCAGAAGTAGTGTTACAGTTGCCACAAGTGTTTCCTACACTCCTTTCTTTCGTCTGTTCCCTACCCTGTTTTTTTCCAGTCTTTTTACTACACACTACTTTAATATAATAGTGATTTGTAACAATTCTGACACTGTGAGTCTTTTTTATTCTTTTTTACAAACAACTATTTCTAGAAAAATAGCAAAGCACTAAACGCACTAAAAGGGTGACCTGGTCAGTGACTATTAGAATAGAACTGCATCAGTCAGCTTGTATTTTTTGCCATTAAAATGGCAGCAAATTGTATGTATATTGGATAAACAAAAAAAAAAAACAAACAAAAAAAAAAACAACCTTAACAAACTGAGATATTCTTTTTTTTTTTTTAGATTAGCTGCATCACACTGTTTATTTGCTGAGCAAAAGAAAACCCTTAAATAGCAGATTTTTTTTTTCAGATTACACTCACACTGTGTATTGGGTGAACAGAGCTTAAAAAACCCTTTATATAACAGCAGAACAGATGTTCTCTATCACTCCTAATATCTGATACAATGAATCACAGATCCTTCCCCACATCCACCATTACTGTAGTCCCTCATGTTCAAGCTTACAGCACTTTATATAGTTTACATGACATCAGCACTGTACTGTAAGTTGTCCACCTACCACTGTGTATTGGCTAAGAGGCTTTCAAGTGATGTCAGGTGGTGCTAGAACGTCAAAAGTCTCTTCTGTATTTTTTCCTGCGCAATACATGTAACAGTGGCTATTTTAGTTAGTCTGAAACAAATCAACATTTATTCTGTTTCATTTAAAACCAAATAATTTGAAATATTCAGGTCAAACCCAGTTCACAATGAATCGGTGCGTTCATCTCTAAGCCTAACTTTATGGGCACTCATACTTGCAACTTGCACTAATGTACAGATCTAACTAAGTTTAATATGAACCTGATAACTTGCTGGAGCATCAAAACTCTACTCAAGCTACTAAAAAGCCATTTAAACTGTCAAGTTAAGTAAAAAGCTGCAGAAAACTTTCACTGGTTAAGTGTCAAGTTAAATTTTGCTACACTTTGCTAAAACTGACAATAAACTTGACTTGACCTGTACATGTACTCTAGTCTAGAAGGAGGGACCTTCAAAGGTTAAGTCTTTATGTGACATTATTTCTATTGCAAGTATTACTAAAAAATATCAGTTATATGTGCACTCTTACAGATATAACCACAAACAGTAAAGTCGGGCTTTGCTTCTAGAAATCTTGTTCTAATTTAGAGAACTATTAGTTAGCCAGGAAATGGCCAACAGACCAATACAAGCTTTATTATTCCCATTACAAACAAACACATTAAAATAATTTGATTTAAATGAAACTAGTATACTAGAAATATGTTTCCATGGTGAAATACATTGATTAAATGCAGAGAAAATTCCTTGTGGATTTAGTATAATGCAATTTTTAAAAATAATTGGCCAGATTATCCACAACCCCTACTGTGTATTCTATCATATGGGGAAATATTTCTTGTTATAGTGTCTGTGGTTAACAAGATGAAAAAATCAGATGTATTAATGTTTAGTTTGAAAGCAAAAATGTATTGGCTTTTATACTAAGCAGGGATTGTGGAATAAAATGACTTAAAAGTAAGACTGTAGGCTTCTGGTCAAACTATCAATGATATGTTGTTCAACATTAAACTTATTTGGCATAACTAGAACATCAAGCGACTGAACTTTGGGTAAAAAAAACTTGGCAACCTAACATTTCAGTGGTGTAAATTCAATATTCATGGAACATTTCCCCTTGAAATTACATAACTGTCACTAATAGCAGTTACCTCAGTGGTCATATGTAGTGTTGAGCGAACCCGAACTGCACAGTTCGGATCCGTGCCGAACTTCGTGCGTTCGGGTACCCGACCCTGACCCCGAACGACAGCGCTGAAGTTCGGGTCCGGGTCTGGCTCATCTCTAAAGCTGGTTGATTGACTGCTGAGCAGCAGATCAACCAGCTTTAACCCTGTGCAATCAACATGGGAGCCCAGCTGTATCTGACAGCCATGCTCCCGCTGCAACAGCGGGGACGGTGATAACACCGATCCCTGCTGTTTAACCCATAAGATGCCACAGTCAATAGCGACCACAGCATCTTAGGTGTTTGTCAGGGAACTGAATCCCGAGGGCGGCATCGGGAGCAGGTCAGCTCCGATCGGGGGTTCTTCCCCCTCAGCACCCCCTGCGACGAGATCGGGGGGTGCCCATATGTATCTTCTGCAGGATGGGGACTGGCCAGTGACACGTGTATTGCAGTCTATAGTGCTAAACCATCGATCAGTGTATCGCTGGTTCAGGTCTCATAATGGGACATCACTAAAAAGTAAAAAAAAAATAAGTTTTACAGCCATTTTTGGGTCACAAAGTTCAGGTCCACATTGTTTTCAATGGAGTTCAGGTTTGGGTTAAGTTCAGGTACCCGAACCGAACTTTTGGGCAAAGTTCGACGGAACGCGTGGAACCCAAACTTCGACGGGTTCGCTCAACACTAGTCATATGGTCTGTCACATAGTTTTCTAAACAGCAGAAATCTCACATGTACAAGGTATATATGGTATATGATTATTATTACTGTTTTATTATTATTATTAATGAATCTATATTATTATCTGCTATATTGTAAAATAGATAATGAAAATACATCTTAATTCATGATAATACGATAGTGCTTATTGTAAGTTTTAATCATCTCTCAAAATTCTAACATGTATGTGAGATTACCCAATGGATTATGATACCATATTTATATAAATTTGAATATATACAGTACAGACCAAAAGTTTGGACACACCTTCTCATTCCAAGAGTTTTCTGTATTTTCATGACTATAAAAATTGTAGATTCACACTGAAGGCATCAAAACTATGAATTAACACATGTGGAATTATATACTTAACAAACAAGTGTGAAACAACTGAAAATATGTCTTATGTTCTAGGTTCTTCAAAGTAGCCACCTTTTGCTTTGATTACTGCTTTGCACACTCTTGATGAGCTTCAAGAGGTAGTCACCTGAAATGGTCTTCCAACAGTCTTGAAGGAGTTCCCAGAGATGCTTAGCAGTTGTTGGCCCTTTTGCCTTCATTCTGCGGTCCAGCTCACCCCAAACTATCTTGATTGGGTTCAGGTCTGGTGACTGTGGAGGCCAGGTCATCTAGCGTAGCACCCCATCACTCTCCTTCTTGGTCAAATAGCCCTTACACAGTCTGGAGGTGTGTTTGGGGTCATTGTCCTGTTGAAAAATAAATGATGGTCCAACTAAACGCAAACCGGATGGAATAGCATGCCGCTGCAAGATGCTGTGGTAACCATGCTGGTTCAGTATTCCTTCAATTTTGAATAAATCCCCAACAGTGTCACCAGCAAAGCACCCCCACACCATCACACCTCCTCCTCCATGCTTCACGGTGGGAACCAGGCATGTAGAGTCCATTCGTTCACCTTTTCTGCGTAGCACAAAGACACGGTGGTTGGAACCAAAGATCTCAAATTTGGACTCATCAGACCAAAGCACAGATTTCCACAGGTCTAATGTCCATTCCTTGTGTTCTTTAGCCCAAACAAGTCTCTTCTGCTTGTTGCCTGTCCTTAGCAGTGGTTTCCTAGCAGCTATTTTACCATGAAGGCCTGCTGCACACAGTCTCCTCTTAACAGTTGTTGTAGAGATGTCTGCTGCTAGAACTCTGTGTGGCATTGACCTGGTCTCTAATCTGAGCTGCTGTTAACCTGCGATTTCTGAGGCTGTTGACTCGGATGAACTTATCCTCTGCAGCAGAGGTGACTCTTGGTCTTCCTTTCCTGGGGCGGTCCTCATGTGAGCCAGTTTCTTTGTAGCGCTTGATGGTTTTGGCCACTGCACTTGGGGACACTTTCAAAGTTTTCCCAATTTTTCGTACTGACAGACCTTAATTTCTTAAAGTAATGATGGCCACTTGTTTTTCTTTACTTAGCTGCTTTTTTTCTTGCCATAATACAAATTCTAACACTCCATTCAGTAGGACTATCAGCTGTGTATCCACCTGACTTCTGAACAACACAACTGATGGTCCCAACTCCATTTATAAGGCAAGAAATCCCACTTAATAAACCTGACAGGGCACACATGTGAAGTGAAAACCATTTCAGGTGACTACCTCTTGAAGCTCATCAAGAGAATGCCAAGAGTGTGCAAAGCAGTAATCAAAGCAAAAGGTGGCTACTTTGATGAACCTAGAATATAAGACATATTTTCAGTTGTTTCACACTTTTTTGTTAAGTATATAATTCCCCATGTGTTAATTCATAGTTTTGATGCATCCAGTGTGAATCTACAATTTTTATAGTCATGAAAATACAGAAAACTCTTGGAATGAGAAGGTGTGTCCAAACTTTTGGTCTGTACTGTATATATTCAAATTTATATAAATATGGTATCATAATCCATTGGATAATCTCATATACATGTTTTTGACCATCCATTTTTCATGCCGGTCAAAGAAACTAACATATACTGTTTTTGTCTGTATTCAATGAGACACAGAGCCAATGTAGATTAATGGATCAATTTTTAGCTTATTTAAAATTGATGTCCGTTTTACATCTGTTGAAATTGGATCAGTGGTTCGGGTCAAAAAAGAAAGACCAATGAAATGCAAAATGGAAACGGAAATACGTAACGCATGTACATCCATTTTTAGCAGCCACTATATCCGTCAAAAACGTCACTGTCGTGTGCATAAGGCTTAAGGGCCCTTGTCCCGTTCATGGAAAACAATCCGTGTGAGGCCCGTAGTACCCAGACTGAACTTGACCATGTGCATAGGAGTCAGTGCTTCATAGTCAGTTACGATGCAGTGAGCTCCCGAATGGTCTAATGGCTACAGTAATGAACTGATAGCACTATGTCATTGCTGTAGTGATTGGGCTTTCTTTGGGAGCTCACTGTATCATAATTATAATTGACTATGACGCAGTGACTTCTATGCACACGGCCAAGTTCAGTCTGGGTGCTACGGCCCACACACAGACCATTTTCCACGGAAGGGACTTAGTTGTGTGCAAGGGCCCAAACTCTCACTTTAAAAATTCAAATCACCCCCATTTTCCTAGATCACATATTAAAATAAATAAAAATAAAAACACTAGATATTCCTGTCCAAAACTACCTATACCATTAAAATATTTATCTCATGCAGTGAATGTATGCCCAAATTGTTCTATGTCACACAAAAATATGAATAAAAAGTGATCAAAACGGTATCAATAAAAACTGCAACATGCCCTATAAAAAAAGTTGCGCTCCTAAAGTTACAAGGGAGTCTCTGTACTAAATGTCTGATCAGGGTTACTAGATGTCATTGAAAGTAGATCACTGATCAACTGTTACTGTAGGGAGTGAAAGTTGGAAAGGGTAAAGAGCACCTGTTGTTCATACAAATAGTCATGTGGACCCTGCATTCACAGGAAGCTCTGCTCTGAAATTCAGCTAAATTGATGGGAAGTTCCAAACAGCGCTAAAATATCACAGACACCATGCACTAGTATGATCTGTACTACAAGTGATGTCATAAACCAACAAACTGACACCACAAATATTGTTACTTTAGACATGTTTGTGTGAAATCAGAATTCAAAACCAACTCTGAACCTCAGGCCAAAAATCTGAGACGAAAATGAAATATGATTATGACTCAAAACCAAAGCCAAAATAAAGGAATCGGTGCACATCTCTTTGTATAGCTCTTGGGCTAAATAATATGATTCTGTGAAAGTGATGTTCAAGACTTTGTGTTCACGATATTATGCAGATATTTGATGGGATATGTGTCAATCATAGCACCTAAACACAATCAAAATCTAGTCTTAATTTATTTTAATGTATAACATTTTATAGGTTTCATTAACATATTCTTTGAAACCTACAATGGAACCTAAGGGGAGTTTCAATGTTATAGAAGCCCAAAGTTTTCAAGTCTGTGGAGTACATTTTCTTTTAAGATTCCTAGGTTCGAGTGTTTCATATTTTCTGAATTATATTTTGCCAACTTGCTCTTTTCAGCAAGAATTGTTTTATTGCCCTTAAGGCTGATAAGTATATTTCTTTTTTATCATAAGTAGATATTTAATATAAAAGCACTCTTGAAAAAAATGAGGCTTGTTCTTGCTAAGTACATGCTTTTAGACATGCTGAGGTCTCTGTACTCCACAAGTTATGTCTGACCTTATAATGACAGGTCATGTATGATTGTATATAACACCTGACAATTTGCATATACAATATTTAGTAATTACTGCCACCTCAAGTGCAAGTAGACTACAATCTTTCAAAAGAAGATAATGGGAAATTATGGCCTAAAATGTTTTCTCAAGATTATTGTTTGGTAGCCTCAGGTTTGATCATTGCTGCATTCTCTCATTTAAAATATTGTTTTTTGTATTCTTCATATTTAACCAATGTAGACACTTAATAACTCTTAATATTATATTATTTGTATACTTGTATACTTACTCTTTGTTTCAAACTGAAGAGAATTTTTTGTGCAGTTTCAGTATTAATTAGTTGTTAGTTTTGATTCCATTACTTTCTAATTACTTCAATTACTAAATCAAATGTGTTATATAATACATTACGAATGTATGGGTATATATAGTATTATATAGGACAGTGATGGTGAACCTTTTAGAGACAGACCGCCCAAACTGCAACCCAAATTATCGCAAAGTGCCAACACGGCAATTTAACCTTAAATAAGCCAGGATTTGTTTTATAGTGACCGTGCAATGTTATTACAACTTGTAATAATATCACATGTCTGCTATAAAACAGATACTGCGTGATATAAATAGTGAGGGCCCCCACACAGTACAATGCGCTCCACAGTGGCCCCCAGACAGTACAATTCACTCCAAAGTGGCCCCTAGACACTATTATATGCTCCAGAGTGGCCCCCCACTCAGTATTATATGCTCCAAAGTGGCCCGTGGATGGTATTATATGCTCCACAGTGGCTTCCACACAGTATTATATGCTCCACAGTGGCCCCTGCACAGTATTATATGCGCCACAATGGCCCCTACACAGTATTATATGCTCCACAGTGGCCTCCACACAGTAGTATATGCTCCACAGTAGGTCCCCACACAGTAGTATATGCTACACAGTAGGCCCCCCACACAGTATTATATGCTCCACTTTGGCCCCCCACAGTATTATATGCTTCACAGTGGGCCCCCACACAGTAGTATATGCTCCACAGTGTGCTACTTACCCAGCATGGCTGCAGTCCCACGAAGAGCATCCTCCTTTTTCTTCTGAAAACAGACGCTGATGACTTACTTCATCTCGCCTGCGTCTGGACAGAGGTTACACTTTGCAGTCAGTGTAAGCTGCGGTCCAGTGGACTGCGGCCTACACTGACAGCTTTCAGCTGTATGTGCATTTTGCATATCCAGCTGAAAGAAGCGATTGCTCAGTAAAGGGGAGTCCTGTAATGGATTCTCCGTTAGTGAGCGATCATGGCGATGACGTGCGTGCCAACTGAGAGGGCTCTGCGTGCCCTCTCTGGCATGTGTGCCATAGGTTCGCCATCAGGAATATAGGATAATATGTCTTTTGAACTCCAGCAGAAAGACTAGTCCTATTAATATTTTATTCATTTGTATAGCACCAACAGATTCTACAGAGATTGTTATTATGAGAGATGAGTAAATCAACTTGCAATAAGATGGATTTGTTTCAAGATTTCCAAAAAATTTGGATTCAACCAAACCTGAGATTTTTGGGCATTGTTACCCACAAATCGATTTTATACTCTTCAGACCCTAGAGTATAATAATCATAGGCCCCGGGGAGATGCAGAGGTAACTTATGGTGCATCAATGTCATGATGGTTGTGTCAAAGCACCAAGGCCTTAACTCCCCCCACGTGATATCACCCAGATGGAAGATGCCAGGACATAAGACTGGGGAAAGGTGAGTATGAGCTGTTTGTTACATTTCTGCACCACCCCGGGGCCGATTACTCTGAGGTTTAAAGATTATTATACTCTGGGGTCTCACTGAGTCTTCATAACTTTCCTCCAGACAGCCTGGTTTCTGACTATAATGTAATATGTCGCATGCATAATATATAGTGCTCTGTTATAGGGTTACCATATACAGTACAAATACATAACTAATTCAAATCTGAGTTATAATGTTATTTAAAACTCTCAAATGTGTATATTCCAATTAAATGCAATTATGTTATTGGAGTATTGTACTGTTTTATGTGCTATGTGAATATTATATGGTCAATGCAGTGTAGCATTTATATGGTAGATATTATGCCTAGCAGAGGAAATTTTTGCTAAATAACTTAGAGTTGCTAGTAGTCTCTACTATTTAGACTCATCTTGACACAGTGCTTGGCTGAGTGGTATTTTCTGTGTTTAGAGACAAGATAAGTATGTAGAGACCATTGAGTGTGAGTTCATTCATTTTTCTAACTATTGCAAGCCATTTAGCTAAAATTTTCCCTCACTAGACAACCTTTTTTCTGGCCTATCCTTAGGGCAAGCTATAAATTCCTAAAACGTTTGTGTGTGTGGGTGGGGGGCATGCCGTGCAAAGTGGCCAGATGCCATCAATAACTTCAATGGGAGCTGCAGGACTAGTGCCTGGTCACTAGGCACCAGAGCCAACTTGCTCCATGCAATGTATAGTACAAGCATCAAAAGAGGCCTGAGCAGCTGACCTGTGCTGGGACTGGCTGTCAGCTCCTCACCACACTCAAACTCAAATTTTAAGTTTTATATGGTGTTAGCTTTAGTGTTAAAATAGTAAATCTTTAACCAGCATTTTATAGAAAACATATTAGTCTCAATACAAATGCATTTATTAATAGATACAAAATACTTAGATTCATACTATTTAACCTGTTAGTGACAGACAATACTTTCTACATCGGTCTCTATTAGACTTTATTTTGATGCATATGACTTTCAATGCCATATTCATCAGAACACAGTGTAGCCTCTGTGAAGCAGTGTATAAAACTTTATTAATTAATTATAAAATATAAACATATGTATTAGAGGACCCCTTTTAGGACCATAAGAAGTGAATCCAAAGGGTTTCTTAAGTTAACAATGAGTAGTGGAAAACTTGTAACACCTATTTGTATATTATGAATACAAAGGAAAGGGGTACGTATCTTGGCAGTCAAAGGAACATACAGTATATCCCGAATTGTCCCATATTTATCAAAAGATCGCACGTTCAAGTCCCTTAGAGGAACTTAAAATAATGAAAAAAATTAGATAAAGTTCATTTATAGTAAGTTTTCTAAATGAAAAAATAAATAATAAAAATACACTCCCTGGGTGTTGCCATGTCTAGAACGCTGCAAGCAATACACCTGTAATGTTATTTTGTCTACATAGTAAATTATGTAAAAATAAATTTGAGAAAACAATTCTACAATTGTAACTTTTGGTCTGTTTGCCTCCAAAATAATGTTCTAAAAAACAAACAAAAAGTCTTTTGTTGCCCAAAATAACACCAAAAAAAAAAAAAAAATCAGGTTTTCCAATAACAGAAAAATTAAGTTATGGGTCTTGAAAAGTGGAAAAGCAACAAAATTATTATAGAAAAGGGCTTCTATTTTACAAAAGTAGTAAAACTTTAAAATGTATACAAATATGGTGTAATCTAATTGTATCAACCCATAGAATAAATTTAATAGGTTATTTAAGCTGCATATTGAATTTGAGTGAGCACAATTTATTATATAATGAGAAAAAGCAGAATTGCTTTGTTTTCTATGCCCTCCCTGAAAAAGTTAATAAATGATAATAAGTAAAATATATGTACATCAAAGTGGTGCCATCAACTGCTACAACAGAAAATAAGCCCTTATAGGATTCTCTTGACCGAAACCTTGTGGTTTTTGGTATACGACAACAGAAAAGTATAAAAACTGCCTTGGTCATTAAGGCCCAAAACCAGTCAGCCACTAAGGCGTTAAAAAAACCAAAATGTCTTTTCTAGTAGGAAAACAAATAACTCTGTCTGAGCTTTGGTACATTGAACAAAGTTACATCCACAAAGAGATGGCGGAAGAGATTACGAAAATCTCATTGACATGCTTCTTTGTGATGTCATCTAGGCTGAACGAAAGCTGCAAATGTTTATTCTTAGCAAGCAGCAATTCACAAGAGGAATCAATTTGTCTCAGCCATGCTAGTAAGTTTAATGGATAACGTAACAAACTCTTTAGTATGATTGCATTAAAGTGTTGAAAGTGCGGAGTAAATTCAACTGAGACTCAAAATTATTTAAAGTTTAAAGGTTGTTTCAGTTAATTAAGTTTATCAAGATTTCTTTTGGTTCTATACTATAGTTTGTTCAAAAAACTAAATTGCTTTCTTACAAAATTAATTAGTCTAGAATACCTTTATAAAGCGTTCCTGTTGCTACAAACTAATTTAAAGAATAAATAATTTTTTTTTGTTAAATTTCAATAAAATAAAATTATTCCACCCATTCCCTAAAATAAGAAATCATTAGATAACTTTCCCCAATGGTGCCTTAGGCAGTAGCCTACTTTACTTACTCCATGTTCCAATACTGTTTATAATTGGCTATTGTTATCACTAGAGTCTTTGCAAGATTCGTTTCACGAATATGCTTGAGGTTCACTTGCCAGTTTAGTTTTGGACTGGTATCTTTCAGCCTTCTGGGTGACATCAGCAGCCCTAGGAGCTCATGACGCTTTCATCAAAGAATCATGATGTTGATGGGCCCAATGTGACTGCCGAGGCCCAATCTCAGATCTCAGCGGTCCTCCCATGGCCACCGACATCACCCAGCAAGCTGGAAGAGAAGATTCCAGTAGATGCTACAAACACTGGATGCCATGGCAGAGCCCCAAAGAGGTGAGGGAAGGTGAGTATGACTGTTTATTATTTTTCAGCACCACCTGTGGGCCTTTCATTATAATACTCTGGGTTCTCAAGAGACCCTTGAGTATAATAATAATAATTCTTGGGTGGTGAACCTGAAAAATGTGGGGTTTGGCTGAATGTGACCTTTTTGGAAAATTCATAATGAACCTAGGTTGTTATGAACTGGTCGCTCATCTATAGTTATTTCCTATAAAAAAAAATAATAGTCCAACTTATGTATTTGTCAGGCAACAAAAACCTATTCCAGTCCTTACATCCCCCTAGATCAGATGTCCTTTTATTGCTCTTTAACCACTTTTTAGGTGGTAACATGCAGAGTCACTAGTTAGCGAACACATTCCTACAGAATGCTATTATCTCAGAATGATGTTAATAACAGAATTCCTGCCATGCCTGGAATACTTCATGAATTAGAATGGTTCTATGACATAGACATAGTTCAGATATATAAATGATGTATAAAAAAAAAAAGATTACAGTAAATACAAGAAATGGAATAAAATAATAAAAGAAGTTATACTGCACTTCCAATCTTTGTTTACTTGGCTTTAGTGGAGTGATAACATAACCATTTGCAGCCATCTCTGCAGCCATTTACTACAATCTGTAATATATGGCACAGGACTGCTAAGACCAGTGATTGGCTACGGTGGTCATGTGAGTACATCATTGCTGTAGACAAACAAAGACCAGTGGGAAGGACCAGAGTTGCAATGTTGGAACTGCAGGGAATTGAACAAAGAAGTATAGTTATTCTATTCCATTTCTTGCTATTACCAAATTATTTGATGACATATTTTTCTAATTATCAAATCTTGGAATACTCCTTTAAGTGAAATAAAAGAATTACCTTGGAAGCAAGGCTGCTAGAAGAACAAAAAACTAAATTTTAAAGACATCATTGAATTTTAACCTTTGGACATGTATTATCGGATGCCCCTAGCAACTGCAACAATGAGTTTTTGTGTAACTTACATAACCTATATAACTATACTGTAGGTTTTCAATTTTTGTCTGTTTAACAGATTCTGTACTTGTGTGGATCAGAAGCAGTACTAAGTCTCCTTAAAGAGACTGCCTTTGCAGGCTACTTTTCAGTGTGCAGAAACTTACAGACCATGAATGCTCTGCTAAGGATTCTGGGAAAAGAACATGTAAATAAGTTCTCTTTGGTGAAAAAAGGAAAACTTGTCCTAGCACCACCTTTTTGGATGCTTTCTATAGCTTTCTATAGATCAATACCTGGCTAGATCTGGGTTTAAAGCCAAGCCAGAATTTCTCATCCAAAGGGAAGAGTGACCAATCCACAGATAGCTGTTCAGGGTTACTGCCCCAAATCAGCAAAAAGTAGGGTACTGGTACTACCCTTTGGAGGAAAAATTCTGCCTTGGCTTTAATCTCAGATCTTGCTAATAGGTTTATGGAAAACCAATCATTGACCTATAGGGAGCTAATTTCCAAAAGGTGATGCTAGAGCAAGTTTTCCTTTTTCTACCATGAAGACCTTTTTTTTTCTAGAATCCTTAGCAGGGTATGTGTGCTCTGTAAGTCTCTGTACACTAAAAGGTGACCTGCAAAGTCAGCCTTCTGATGGAGACATAGTACGCATTCTGACCTTTAGCAATGACCTCTCACCTAGCCTGCCTGTACCCTGCTTTGTACTGCTGAGCAGTATTGACCCTGAAACAACTGTCTGTGAATGGGTCTCTCTTTCTTTTGGAGGAGATATTCTGGCTTGGCTTTAATCTCAGATCATGCCACGAGGTTTCTAGAAAACAAGGCATTGATCTACAGGGAGCTACTTTTCAAAATGTGGAGCTAGAGAGAACATATTTGTCTATTTTTTTCTCAAGTATTTGTGTTAAATGTAGGTGTAACAAAGAGTTTATTGGTGCCATAGCAATGGTAGTTTTAAGGCAGTGTTATTTTCAGTCTCATTGTCCTAAGTTATACATTTGATACATTAGATGTGTTTCAGAAAAACCCTCAAATTTATGAAGGTAGATGTTTGGGGGTGATAAGCATTAGGCAGTTTGATATCTACCCAATCTTATCCTTTTGTTCATGAGGAGATAAGCCATTAGTGTTTATGTCTGTTAGTGGCTTTCTCCCCTATCCCAGTTTAGTACATATTTATAGCTCAACCGAACTAAGCATGAATGTATTAGTGAAGTTGGCTAAATAGCTCTCCCCTATACAGCTAACAAATATGTAAACAAGAAAAAAATTCAAAGCAGCATAGACAAAATAAAGTTCGGGTGCAAGTCCAATCAGAGAATGGTAATGCCTCCCACACAGCTAATAAAGGAAAAAATGGCAGCATTCCTTTAAAAAAATAAACCAGTGAATTTTAATCCAAGTGCGACGTTTCGGTCCACACAGGAACCTTTCTCAAGCAATAGTGTGATAGCAAACAAAGCTACTTCATATAGGCAGTACATCAATCAAGTGTAATTACAATTAATCAAAACAATTTACAATAAAAAATTGTGCATATAAATAGTACTATACATCCTGTACATATAGTAAAGTGCAAAGTGACAAAAATGTGAAAAAAACACCAAAATTCATATATCCTACATAGCCATAGTTCAGAAAGTGTAATAAATGTATTAATAATTCATTGGTAATGCCACCAAACCCCACGCACGGGGGCCCCGGGGCCCGGGGACGGGATAATGAACCCCGGGCCCGGGCTGCCATTTTTTCCTTTATTAACAAATATGTAAAGCAGAGGCGTAGCTAGCGGGGGGGGCAGAGGGGCGGCTGCCCCGGGCCCACTGAATTTTTGGGGGCCCACCCCGGGGCCGCCATTAATACATCCTTTATGTCTAACTAGATCGGTGTCTGCAGACACCGATCTAGTTAAAACGTAACCTGCAACTTAACGGTATTGTAAACTGCAAGCCAATACAGGCTTGCGGTTTACAAGACGCTGAGACCACAGATGATGTCTGCTTCTCAGCACGGGCGGCGCGATGACGTCACAACAACGCGCCGCCCGCGCTCAGACACAGACGTCCTGTGCGTGGACAGGGAGGAAGCGCCGGCGCCATTCATCAGCATCGCAGGTGAGTATGACTTTTGTTTTTGTTTTTTTTTAGCTTAGTTGTGGGTATATTAATAGTATAAGGGGTGGTTAGGAGGGGGAAATATAACTATACAGGGAGGATTCAGTAGGGGGCATTATGACGATGGGGGGTCATTTATATAAGGGTTATTAGGAGGTATTATTATTATTTATATTAGGGGGGCATCATTTATATTAAGACTATATATAAGACTAAGGCCCCACATAGTGGGCTGCAGAAAAAAAAAGCGCTGCAGGAAAAACAGCAGCGGTAACATTGTGGTTTTTCTCGCAGCACTTTTCACAGAAGGTCCGCAAAGGTTTCCCCTGTGGACTTTCTGATTTCAATACAACTATATGGAAACCGCCGGTGTTTCTGTAGGTATAATTGAAATGCTTCAATTTCCAAAACTGCAACGGTTTTGGAAATCGCAGTGCATCTGCTGCATGTATTTTTCTGCAATGTGTGGATGGGATTTGCTAGATGTAAAATGCCGGTTTTTTTTTCTGTGGGTTTTCGCCACATGTGGCCCCAATCCCCACTTTGCAGTAAAATATGCGCAGCGGATACGCTGCAATTTCCAAAACAGACGCAGTTTTGGAAATCGCAGCATGTCAATTATACCTACGGAAATGCTGGCGGTTTTCCTGTAGATATAATTGAAGCAGAAAGTCTGCAAAGTGCTGCAGGAAAAACTCTTTTTTGCTGCAGGACACCACGTGGGGCCTTAGCCTTAAAGAGGACCTTTCACGTCCTCATGTATATGCTGTTTTACATACCACTAGAAAGCCGACAGCACGCTGAATTCAGCGCACTGCCGGCTTTCACGGTATGTGCCCCGGGGCTGGAGATATCGGGGGTCTTAATTTCACGGTTTACTGTCAGAAAGGCGTTCCTGACAGTCTAGCTGCGCTGTGAGGAACGCCCCCCTGACAGTTCTCGTTCATAGACTTGTACTGAGGGGGCATTCCTTACAGCTCAGCGTCATCGCCGGGCTATAAGGAACGCCCCCTCTCTGTACTCGCCCATAGAGCTGTACTGTTAGAGGGGGCATTCCTTACTGCCCGGCGATGACGCTGAGCAATAAGGAACGCCCCCTCAGTACAAGTCTATGAACGAGAACTGTCAGGGAGGGCGTTCCTCACAGCGCAGCTAGACTGTCAGGAACGCCTTTCTGACAGTATACTGTGAAACTAAGACCCCCGATATCTCCAGCCCCGGGGCACATACCGGAAAGCCGGCAGTGTGCTGAATTCAGCACGCTGTCGGCTTTCTAGCGGTATGTAAAACAGCATATACATGAGGACATGAAAGGTCCTCTTTAAGGAGTTTTCCAGCTCATTTTTTTGATGGTCTATCCTCAGAATAAAACATCAATAAGAGATAAGTGATTCCCCACTGATCAGCTGTATGAAGGGGCTATGGCGCCTGTTTATATCACACGCTGTCTGTTTATAGTGACCGTGTGATGTAATTACAGCCTTGTCACATAGACGTGTATAGGACGAGGCTGTAGTTACATTACATGGCCGCTATGAAAAGAATGACACTATGTAAACAGAGAAGGGGTCACGGCGCTTACACAGGTACCACGGTTCATTCAAACAGCTGATCCTGGGGGTCCGGGGTATTGGAACCCCAATAATTTTTTAATTAGGAAACATCTGGGGCATTATTAATAAGGGGCACTATTTAAAGGGGTGCACAGGGAAGTTATTAACTTAAAGATACACTTAGGGGTATTATTCATTATGGGGGGTTATATTATATATTTTATAATTGGGGTAGCAGCAGGATGGGGGCTTTGTGCAGGTGAGGACAATGTGGGTGAGGTGCCTAGAAAAGTGAGGAGCCAAAGATGTCTGTGTTGCAAACTTTACAGAGACTGGAAGAAGTGGTCATGGCAGTCCAGATGAAAGAGATGGGAAATGTGAAGGATTGGTCAGAGACGTCACCGGTAAGTCACTAAATGTTACTGCCCTGTATTCACCTAAATCGTTTGCAGAGCCCTGTGTAGAGCCGCTATATATCACTATACGCTCAACGTATCGGTATGCGAACAAGTCCAAGTTGGGGGTCCACTTGGACATGTTCGCCCCCCCGTGCTGAACCCCTAGCTACGCCTCTGATGTAAAGTATATGGCCAGCTTAAAGGACTTATCCAGCTATTTAAAATTGATAACCTATCCATAGAAAAGGATATCAATTTTAGATTGGGGGGAACTGTCTGCCTAGACCCCTGCAGATCAGCTGATTTCCCATTCTGGCATTAGCTACATTGAACACTTGCTGTTCTTTTAGGAGTAGTATTCAAGTCTATGAGATACAGACTTTAGGTAAGCAGTTCATGTGCAGGGATATCAACAGTTGTACTCCCACTGATCTAAAATTTGGAAAGGACATCAAGTTGGATAACTTCTTTAAGGTATGCTTCTACTACCATATTCTTTTCTCTCATTAGGGTATATTCACATGTAGTAGGCTTATACAAATTTATGACAATCGTAACACAATCTATCACCTAATATGCATACTGCATTTTTCTCTTTCACAAAATATATTTTTTTCAATCTGGTGAAATAAAGTTGTGAAAGATCCTCAGTGCGCCAACACCGCTGTGGCCACACCTGAGACCTCTTTCATATAAAAACCACACTCAACGCCAGTGAGTGCCGGGTTCACAAGATAAATACAAGACAAGCCTTCTAAATTTTATATATTTATTAACCCCTAAATGGGTCGGTATTAAAATCTAACATATACAGATCAGAACAGATATGCAGATATATGCAAGCATTAACAGTTACTAGTTACAAGATACAGTACAAATAAAATAAAAGGGCTAAAGGTGAAATGATTACTTTACCACACATGTCCTTGCTGTGGTTCTATAGTCCAACACTCACACATGCATGTGTGAGTCACCAGTGGAGGCTTCTTGGCATGTGGCATTAACTCCTAGCATGTGGCATCACAGTACAATAATCCCGCCTGCATGCTCTCATAACAGTCTCTCCTCATGGTCTGTCTGTAACAACTCTTCTAGTCTGTGATGGTCTCAGCCCAAAACTCCATAGCATAATCTCCATAGTGTAATCTCCATAGCATGATCTCTATAGCATGATCTCCTCCCACTGACTCTTACCTCATCTTTTATACCCTTTATGCCACCTCCCAGAATGAGGTCACCGGCGGCAGCTGGTCTCATAGAATAATCCCCTCAAGTCCAGATCTTTTGTATGTAGATGAGACTGCTTAGTTTGCAAAAGAGAAGGCTAAGGGGAGACTTAATAGCGGTATTTAAATATCTGAAAGGTTGTCACAGTGCAGAGGGATCTACCCTATTCTCATTAGCAGAAGGAAGCATGAGAAGTAATGGGATGAAACTAAGGGGAAGGAGATTCAGATTAGACATTAGGAAAAACTTTCTAACAGTAAGGGTAGTGAGGGAGTGGAATAGGCTGCCACGGGAGGTGGTGAGTTCTTCATCAATTGAAATCTTCAAGCGGAATCTGGATAGGTATATAGCTGGGATGATCTAGGAATTCCTGCTTTTGTAGGGGGTTGGACTCGATGGCCCTTGAGGTCCCTTCCAACTCAAACAAACAAAACAAAACAAATGACCTGATACAATGTTATCAGCCATATCTGGTCAACCAGTGCAGCTGGACAATGCATGTTTGTTTGATCAGCCAGGACTGTGTATGAATTCAATGGAGCCCTATTGTTCCAGCCCGGCCACTACTGCCAATATACACCTAGGCTTATAGCTGCGCACAGTATGAATAAATGGAACTAGAGAGAAATACGCTACCCAGAGACCAAAATACAGCTTTGAGTTGTAGCCATATTTAAGCAGAATCATCACACCACCCCCTTTAGATGGGGCTTGCAGGAAGTAGGGGCCTACGCCCCTCTTCTGAAAGCACCTCCACCTCCAGCTTCTCAGGCTCTGGCCCCAAGGCTCTCTCACCTACCCCCGGGGTCCCAGCAGACTCGGGCCTTGTCAGACTCCGAGGGTGGTTGAGCGCCATGCGCCTTCAATATGTCCAGACTAGGGTCAGCTTGGACAGCATCTCTGAACTCTTGGCTGGAGTGAGACAAAAGAGAGGTGCATGTTACATAGCTGCCGGCCCCTTCTGTCTCTCTAGTCTGACTAGGGACACTTCTAAGGCCCAGGCTCTGAGCCACGTTCACTTGGCTACCTCCTGCCTGTTCTCGGTCTGCTTTCTGAGTGCGGGCATCCCGTAGCTTTATACTTATGACCTCAGGCCCTTGGGATACCATTTTAGAGACTCCATCCCAGCGGCCTCTCAGGGTCTCTCTCACACTAGCCGCTAGTTGGGAGAGTTCTAGGGGATTCTGCACCTCCCCCTTTTCTTCCAAACCTACATCCTGTTCCTCCTGTACTTGGGTGGGTGATGGTGATACCTTGGGCAAATGACTGAGATCATGCTTCCCCAAAACATCCCCTCACAATACATTGTCAGGTAATGCATTTGACATACCCCCTTCGGGGATCACACCTCCAGTACCCCATGCCATCTGCACTTGGGCCATGGGCACTCCTGGAATAGAACTGGACAGAAGAGACGTGTATGTCTCAAACCGGCAGGACTCCTCCGGCTTCAAGGGAGTGAGGCTAGTCATGGCGGTCTCAGCACCAACTCCAGGTGGTGTAGGCAACGGTTCAAGGGTCGGAACGCCCTCCACCCTTGTAGCACTCTGGCTGCGGGCTAACACCGCACTACCAGCAGTCTGTCCCTCACCTGGATCGGCCATGAGATCCACATAGCCTACCTGACCACCTGGCACATGGTCAGCAGTTGGGTGCTTATCGGATGCACTGGGCGAAATAGTAGAAGTCGCTTCCAGTGACTCAGAAGAGCTACCCTGTACACTTTCACAACAAGCATTGGCAATTACATTGACAGTACCTTCATTAGCAATTGTTAATTCACACCGGGCCTCAATGAGATCTACAGTAGACATGTTAACAAGCTGGGAGGGAGACGCCCCCGCAGATGTGGGTGTGTCTACAGACAAAGTCTCATTGGCTCCTAGCACGGGAGTGAACCAAGCATCAATAACATTTTTGCTGAGCTGGGTTGCAGGAAGTTCATTGGCATCTTCCCTGCTCTCTGCTGAAGGCAACTCATTAGCATTTACATTAACTGCCATGGGAAGTATCTCAGAGAGGGGGTTACGGGTCCTCTCTGCAGATATGACAGACACATTATCAGCATTAATCATAGACAGTCTATCACAGTAAATTGGGGTGCTCCCCACCCCATATTGGGACATCATAGGTCCTAAATCACTTCCCAACAGTACCTTAGCAGGCAAATCAGTCAATAGTCCCACAGTCCGCATTCCTTTTCCTGCACCCCCATCCAGACACACAGATGGGCCACCTGCTGTGGCTTGAGAAGCAGGGAAGTTCTCAGGGGAAGTTGGGGCACTCCTCCTTGAAATGTCCTGTCGGGTTACAGGCATGGCCCCGCCGCACCTCCCCTTGGGGTTTGAGGAAGATCACTAGAGTGCCCAGAGTTCTTGGGACAGGGGAGGGACCACCCGGGGCATAGTTTGTCTCACCCGACCTGACGACAGACGGCTGTGGTGAACTCCAGCCTGGCTTCTCCTTCCAACTTGAGGGTCTCTGCAGGGTTGTTGGAGTTTGCGCTTGCTGGGAGAGCTCCATCCTTTTGAGCTCAAGCCGATACTGCCATTCTGCTGCCTTCCTCTCTCTCTCTGCCTGTCGCTCAGCAGCCTGCCGTTCTCATTCTGCAGCTTTCCTCTCTCTCTCTGCCTGTCGCTCAGCAGCCTGCCGTTCTCGTTCTGCAGCTTTCCTCTCTCTCTCTGCCTGTCGATCAGCAGCCTCACGAACTGGCTGCCGTTCTGCGGCCTGCCATTTTTGTTCTTGTGCCTCACGATCTGCCTGCCGTTTTGCTGCCTCACGATCAGCCTGCCGATCTGCGGCCTGCCTTCCTTTTCTATAGCTTCCAGAAAACGGCACACCACCTGCAGGTATGTGTTAGGGTCACTGGTGCCTACTTGCTGCAGGGCCATTTGCCAGTATGAAGCCATTTCCCCCGACAAGGCTGGGGCTACTGGCCTCTCCTGGTGAAGTAATCCTTGGGACCGGGCTGCTTGCTGCACTTCCTGGTCTAGCCCCAAAATCAGGACTCTGCATGGCTCTGGCTGCCTCCATTTCAGCCATACGCTCAGGATCTCAAAAAGCCTGGTTCAACAATTCTTGAGCTCTGCTTCTGAGCCCACTAGCCATCCACTGGTATTTGCCAAATAAAAGATAGGATAGAATACAAAGAATAAGGGAGGGGAACAGCACTGTATCAAACTTTCACTGTATCTTAATGATTGCTTTAATACTGAGCTTGTCTCATAGGATTACGATAATCCCCAGGATGTGAGTGATAAAGGTCACCAACACACGCCGTTTATCCTAAGATCCCACTACGCTGCCACCAATGTGAAAGATCCTCAGTGCGCCAACACCGCTGTGGCCACACCTGAGACCTCTTTCATATAAAAACCACACTCAACGCCAGTGAGTGCCAGGTTCACAAGATAAATACAAGACAAGCCTTCTAAATTTTATATATTTATTAACCGCTAAATGGGTCGGTATTAAAATCTAACATATACAGATCAGAACAGATATGCAGACATATGCAAGCATTAACAGTTACTAGTTACAAGATACAGTACAAATAAAATAAAAGGGCTAAAGGTGAAATGATTACTTTACCACACATGTCCTTGCTGTGGTTCTATAGTCCAACACTCACACATGCATGTGTGAGTCACTAGTGGAGGCTTCTTGGCATGTGGCATTAACTCCTAGCATGTGGCATCACAGTACAATAATCCCGCCTGCATGCTCTCATAACAGTCTCTCCTCATGGTCTGTCTGTAACAACTCTTCTAGTCTGTGATGGTCTCAGCCCAAAACTCCATAGCATAATCTCCCTAGTGTAATCTCCATAGCATGATCTCTATAGCATGATCTCCTCCCACTGACTCTTACCTCATCTTTTATACCCTTTATGCCACCTCCCGAGGGGGGGCAGAATGAGGTCCCCCGCGGGGACGCGGCGAGAGGCTGGGGGCAAAGCGGATTTAAATAACTGGAAGGGTGGGCAGGGGAGGGGGGCCACCCCATTCTCATTAGGAGGAGGGAGGAGGGGGAGGGAAGGGGAGGAAAAAGGGGGGGGGGGGGGAGGAGAGAAGATAAAAAAAAATTAACAATAAGAGGGGGGGGGGGGGGGGAGGGGGGGGCGGCGGCAGCTGGGGTTCTCATAGAATTGAAATCCCCTCAAGTCCAGATCTGGATTTGTATGTAGATGGGAGGGATCGTTTGTGGGGGTGGGGGGGGTTTGGGGTTTAAAAGACCAAATGACCTGATACAATGTTATCAGCCATATCTGGTCAACCAGTGCAGCTGGACAATGCATGTTTGTTTGATCAGCCAGGACTGTGTATGAATTCAATGGAGCCCTATTGTTCCAGCCCGGCCACTACTGCCAATATACACCTAGACGTATAGCTGCGCACAGTATGAATAAATGGAACTAGAGAGAAATACGCTACCCAGAGACCAAAATACAGCTTTGAGTTGTAGCCATATTTAAGCAGAATCATCACAAAAGTGTATAACAGAAGTAAAAGGTATGACATTTAAATGTACTGTAAAAGTATTTTAAATCATAGTAAAATGTTCATTGCCGAAAATTTCTGTTTATTTACTTTTATAATTTTATGCTTTGCATTCAGTGGGTTACATTAGTAGGTCTACAATAATATCTTATTGCTGAATTCCAGTCTGTGACCTAGAATTATAGAAAGAATTTAAAGTTATTACTTAAGTAATAATTGCTTTGCCCTTTGCTTAGATTTGTTCACGATGAGATTAATTAGTATAAAAGATGAACATTCATGCAAACATTTTAAAGTGTAACATTTTATTTAATCATTAACTTTAATTAATACTTGTGGTTGAGCACCTATTGAAAATGTTCAGCATCAATAGACACAACCAGACAATACAAATACATTCTGTACTACTAAGTGAATAGCTCTTGACTTGGTAATTTTGTTATACATAGCATGAAATATAGTAAAATTCCTCCAATTTAGCACCCAAAATTTTGAAGCCTATTTAATAAAGCATACTATGATCTAACATTTTTAGGGTACAGATATGGATTTAAGGACATTTTAATGCATAATTGTCATTATTTTTTTTCAATAATTCAGTATTTTAAATTCTTGTAAATTGCTCCACAGTTTTTTTTAGATTTGTTTTTGTTTTACACTATTTTGGAAATGCTTTTTTTCTGGCTTTTCAAGTCGTATAATAAAGTATCTGAGAAAAATGTCATACTTAGTATAAGCTGCATTTGAAAAAGAAAATCACAAAACCCAAAAATGCTACAAAATACCCCAAACTCAAAACATTGGGGCAAATTTATTAAGACTGGTGCATCATACGCCAGCCCTAATAAACAGCCAGACTGGTGCTGGGACTGAGAGCTTTATGAAGAGGCTGCAGCCTCTTCATAAATTTGACTGCCTTGCCTGCATCAGAATGGAAATCTGCGTCAGTTAGTAATTGGTGTGGATTCCCATTGTACAGTTGTGCTAAAAAGTTTACATACCCCGGCAAATTTTTCGTTTTTTTGGCATTTTTTCAATGATAACACAAAACCTTTTTTCTCCACTCATGGTTAGTGTTTGGTTGAAGCCATTTATTGTCAAACTTCTGTGTTTTCTCTTTTTAAATCATAATGACAACCAAAAACATCAAAATGACCCTGTTCAAAAGTTCAAATGCCCCAGTATTAATACCATGTATTGCCCCCTCTAACATCAATGACAGCTTGAAGTCTTTTGTGGTAGTTGTGAATGAGGCTCTTTATTTTCTCAGATGGTAAAAATGCCCATTCTTCTTGGCAAAAAAGTCTCCAGCTCCTGTAAATTCCTGGACTGTCTTGCATGTACTGCGCGCTTGAGATCTCCCCACAGTGGCTCAATGATATTGAGGTCAGGAGACTGAGATGGCCACTCCAGAACCTTCAATTTCTTCTGCTGTAGCCAATGACAGGTCGATTTGGCCTTGTGTTTTGGATCGTTGCCATGTTGGAACGTCCAAGTACGTCCCATGCGCAGCTTCCTGGCTGATGAGTGCAAATTTGCCTCCAGTATTTGCTGATAACGTGCTGCATTCATCTTTCCTTCAACTTTGACCAAGTTTCCTGTGCCTTTGAAGCTGTATTTCAGCTGATGTTATGTGTGGGTTTTTCTTTGCATCCAAAACAATTTTCCGGGCAGTTGTGGCCGAAATCTTGGTTGGTCTACCTGACCGTGGTTTGGTTTGGTTGCGTCTAAAATCAATAGCAAGTCACACTCACAAGATTACACCCTACTTTCTACTCTTGCAGACCCTGACAGTACACAGACACACCGTTGTACCTAAAGTCCTATGGGCCACAGCACAAACTTTAGATCTGGGTCCCACTCCATGTCCATTCTCTATACTGAAAAATAAAAAAATATTTTGTGAAACCACATTAAAGGGGTTGACCAGTTTATTTTTACTGATGACGTATCCTCAGGATAAGTCATCAATAAGAGGTTGTTGGGTGTATGATACCTGAAATTGCAGCTGTTTAAAGGGGCCGCGCTGCTCATGAGAGTGTTGTTACCCCTTCACTGTTTATACCGCACACTGCCTGATTCATAGTAGCTATGCATAGTAATTATAGCCTTGTCCCATAGAAGAAAATGGGGTCATGGCAGCTCCTCAGTGGGGATCCCCGGCATCAGACCCCCATCAATCGCTTATTGATTACCTATTCTGAGGATAGGTCATCAATAGAAATGAACTGGACAATTCATATAAGTAAGTCTGACACACATGTCAACTGACTGAATGTCACTTCATCGTTGTATTGCTATGGCCACATTTCATAATTCTGTGGCTTTAGAAGTGACATATATAGGCAATAAAACACTACACCAGATATATATAATATACAGAGAGAGAGATATACACATTCTGATATATATATATATATATATATATATACACACATGGACAAAATTGTTGGTACCCCTCATTTAATGAAAGAGAAACCCGCAATAGTCACAAAAATAACTTGAATCTGACAAAAGTAGTAATATATAAAAATTGTATGAAAATGAACAAATGAAAGTCAGACATTGCTTTTCAACCATGCTTCAACAGAATGTTTTAAAAAAGAAAACTCATGAAACAGGCCTGGACAGAAATGATGGTTCCCTTAACTTAATATTTTGTTGCACAATCTTTTGAGGCAATCACTGCAATCAAACGATTCCTGTAACTGTCAATCAGACTTCTGCACCTCTCAACAGGTATTTTGGCCCACTCCTCATGAGCAAACTGCTCCAGTTGTCTCGGGTTTGAAGGGTGCCTTTTCCAGACGGCATGTTTCAGCTCCTTCCAAAGATGCTCAATAAGATTTAGGTCAGGGCTCATAGAAGGCCACTTCAGAATAGTCCAATGTTTTCCTCTAGCCATTCTTGGGTGTTTTTAGCTGTGTTTTGGGTCATTATCCTGTTGCAAGACCCATGACCTGCGACTGAGACCAAGCTTTCTGACACTGGGCAGCACATTTCTCTCTAAAATACCTTGATAGTCTTGAGATTTCATTGTACCCTGCACAGATTCAAGACATCCTGTGCCAGATGCAGCAAAGCAGCCCCAGAACATAACAGAGCCTCCTCCATGTTTCACAGTAGGGACAGTGTTCTTTTCAAGATATGCTTAATTTTTCCATCTGTGAACATAGAGCTGATGTGCCTTGCCAAAAATTTCGATTTTTGTCTCATCTGTCCATAGGACATTCTCCCAGAAGCTTTATGGCTTGTCAACATGTAGTTTGGCAAATTCCAGTTTTGTCAGATTCAAGTTATTTCTGTGACCATTGTGGGTTTTTCTTTCATTAAATGAGGGGTACCAACAATTCTGTCCACGTTTGTATATAAAATTATTTATACAGTAAGATATATATATATTTATATACACATACTACTGACTAATGACTAACATCTTTATCTAGGACACTTACATTCTGGTGGATGATGCTTTACTTTTAGGAGCTTTCAGCTGAATGGTGCTTAGGGCTCCCTGTGATGCTGTGTGAGGAGGGAAAGAGAGGCTATCTATTCCTCAGGCACCTAAGAGAAGAGGTGGGTAAAGTGTGGAGAAGAGAGAAGGGTGAAGGAAGGGTAGAAATGTGCGCAACTGGCCCAAGAGAGAGACTCCTTTATGACATCCATAGGTCAACATGGCATATGGAAAGGGGATGTCCTGGTGATACAATTCTTTTAAATGAGTTGGACCAAGCTTTCTACTTATCACCTGCCAACCTACTAAACTGTAGAGCTCAGCCATCTTAATTTAAATGGAATGACAGTGTATATGTTGACATTTGCATTTATACAGGGGACAAAGGAGCCTTGTTATTGTGATCGGTGAGGGTCCCAATGCTTGGACCCTTATCACGTATTTTGTGGAAAGTTGATAACTTTAAAACTTTAAGGAAATTCTCGATGCATGATTTATAAGGGTTCCTTGATATCTAAACTGGGATACACTGTACTAAAGGGATCTTTTCACTTAGGCTTCCAGGAATAAGAAACCTTTTTATTTTTTACTAGGTATAATAGGCAAAGAATAAAAAGATTTCAGTTTTCTAAAAGTATTTGTTCTTTTCCTAGTTTCCATTTTCTTGCTTCATGAAATATGCTTATTACTTAAAAATTTTGACAATAAAATGGTTTCAAAATAAAGCATGACGACAAAGCCATCTATCCCCTAGTTCTCTCTACACAATTTAGACAGCTTTAAGATATGTAGATGCAATCAGCAATTCTGAAGATAAATACCATACTGTAGTATGTAATTTAATCAGGCACAATTTTACTGTCTTTTCATGCTCCATTACTCAATAGATATTTTCACTTGTATCAGTGGTATAAACAACAAATGTGTCAATCCGCCACCTACACAGACGTCCTTTGCTATGAACTTTCCTATAAATATTAAAATATATGTACTTACATAATTGGAGACAAACATCTGCTATTCAGTGAGGAATAAAAAATGCTAAGAATGTATAATAAGAGCAATAAAATAGACAAACTTGTCAGTGTTTTTTATTCTGCACCTAAACAGTTCAATTTTTTCACATAAAATGCAATGATATTATATTGCTATGCACAATCTAGATAGCAATGAATCTGCTGTAATACTATACAATGGCATCTCTGAGTGAAAAAGTAAATTCTTAGAAATTTGCAAAACTTTAAAGTACACCTAGTGTTACAAAAAAAATCACAATCACAAAATCACAACTGTAGATGTATATTAGAAGTAGAGAAGCAAGAAATATTTTAATTCCCTTCCTTATTACTGGATATCCAAGACCACTATAACTTTTAGAGTAGGACATCCATGTATTTGAATGAGAGCTGAGCTGTAATAGCATCACTGCACATTGTACTGAGCTGTCTGCTGTTGTTGTTGTATACTGGGTGGGAAAGAGCTTATACGCAAGGGGATTGGTTGTCAAACCCCTACAATCTCAAATTAGAATAGATCCATTATTTTTGATCTTGGATAACCACTTTAATTTGTTTTTTCTGTCTGTACTTGGTTCTTCCTGGTGTTATGTGAAAGCTGTGATGTGTGCTCTCAACTAGTTAGATGTCTCCCCTTGCTGCCCCTCTTCCTTTTCACAGCATACAGTCAAACATACACTGAGATAAAAATTGCAACTACATTCCTCTATTCTTACTCTTACTATTTTCCGTGTCTTCTCTTTACTACTTTACTATGTTAGATTAGATGGATTTTATATGAGGGAAATTTGTGATCATGTATAGGTGGTCTTTTGGCAGGAAAAGAGGATAGACTGATGGAAAAGGTTGATGTTGCTTCGCTAATAAAGATATATTACAAACTTTCATAGTATGTATACTTTACAGCTTTATACCTTATATATTTTCCATTGGTTCCCCCACTATTCAATGATAACTTCATAATTGCAAGACTATCATGTCATAACTGTATGCAGGATAGGGCATAACCTGCAGATCGGTGGGGTTTCAATCACACAGACCCCCACAAATCTGGAGAACAGGGGAGTTTTATCCTCCATTTTCAATGCAACAGTGGTTAAACCACTCCATCTACCATTCCATTCATTTCAAGGTAGTGCTGAATAAAATATCTCTGCCTACCATTATTGTCTATGCCAGTAAATTCTATAGCTGACTTATTCCTACACAACACTGATGTCTCTAAGAACCAGCAGTGCCAAAGAGTAGGAGATAGAGGAGCAAAGAGGAGAATAGAAGATGCACATACTTCCATATGCAACTTTGGTGCTGTATAGGAAGACATCAGTTTTAGAATTCATTAGTAGGCTTAGATGGTAAGGCACCATCAGCTATATGGGGTTGGAGAGTATCTCCTATGTGGGAGAGACATTGTCTCCTATGTGAGGACATATCATATAACCTTAAATTCTCTTTTAGCCAGACCTGTTAATGCAATCTATAATATTGTTGAATTCTCAAAATTTCATAAAATAAATTTGTGGAAAAAAGTCTTATCCTGCATCCAGGAACTAGGAGCAGTTGTTCAATGTGGACGTCTGGATAAACAGCCCGGTGGTTTATCAAATTAGCAATTAGGGGTCATTTCCTGCTATTATTTTTGCAAAAACACCCCTCTTCTAAAACAAAAAAGCCCCCGCTGATTAGTTTGAGCAAGCATGGGTGTTTTCCCAAATCACCCCAAGAAACCACAGTACCTTGCTGAATAGTAGCCAAAAATAAACTCTAGTTGAAATTATAAGATTCCCAGGTACAATAGTAGCAGAATTCCCCCAATGATTGGTAATAATTGGTACCTACTTACATTTTCATAGTTTCTGAAGAGTGGAGCAGTGAATAAACTTGGAAAGCAAGAGTGGATGCAGCATGTCTTGAATCATGTGTAACGTCTCTGCCTGTTCAGGTCTCTGCATCACCCTCCGCTCGCACGCTGCGGCGAAGGAGGCGTGTTCAGTTTGATTCCTTGCATAGGTTTATTGTTGCTCAGTCTGAACACTGTCTTAGACTATGTAATTGATTTTCTGCCACACCCGTCTCCTTCACCTTGGTTTTCCTCTGCTCTACTAATAGTTAATCTCAGCCTTGCCTGTGTGATTGACAGCCTGTCTACCAATCCATTCTGGGGCTGGTCCAGACTTTCTATAAACAGGTTGTCAGCCCTCACATGGTCGCTGGTTATTGCTTAGTGCATTCTGGCTATTACTCCTTGCTGTTTTTGTTACCTGTATTCCTATTCCTGACCTTTTGCCTTGACTTTTGACTATTCTCTTGGACTTTGATTCTGTACTGCATTGGTCGTCTGTTACCGACCCCTTGGCTTGCTGACCTCCCTTTTTGTTGTTTGTCCTGTCTGCGTTCTGTGTTGTCACCTATTTTAGGTAGGGCCTGTCAACCAGTTGCTGCTGTTGCCTAGGACAGATAGGCAAGTTAGCCAGGGACAGTGGGGGGTTCAGCTTAGGGCTCACTGTCTTGTTGTGCCCCTCCCCCGAGGGTTCTGCAGCAGCACTGGGGAATCACTCCTCTAGCGATTTCCTTACATCATGTCTATGTTTTTTAATTAGAGAATTTCTAACATGGCCATCACCTGACTTTGTCACATTATAGAAATACACGATAAGTTCATCTGTCCTCGAGATAAATTAATGAATCCTCTATAGCTCTGATATGCAGAACTGGTTCAAGGCTTTCATAATTCTCAAAAGATGATCTGGCACACCCATTTTCATGTCTTTATTAACAAGGACACATGCAAAAATTTACATAAAATTAAAGAATGTGAATAGTCTCGTAATGAGATGGATTTGTCTTGAATATTTAAATTTTTTTTGTTTTTTTACGAAATTCATCTTGGGAAAACTAAAATGGCTGCTGCATTATACTCTGCGGTCTCTTCAGACACCAGAGTATAATAGGTGGAGGCTCAGGAGAGGTGACAAAAATAAAAAAAACACTTATACTCACGTTTCTTTACCTCTATTTGGCCTCTTCACAGCATCTGGCACTCTTCTGTTAAGTCATCGGACCAAGGGTTACGGCTGAGGCGTTTGATTAGGCCTCAGTGGTGACCTGGACACACCAAGCATGCCAATGTGACCGCTGGTGGCCCAATCACAGACCTCAGTCGTGACCCCCAAGCCGATAACATCACAGAAGATCGCCGGTCATCACAAGGAAAGTGCCTGACGCTGCAAGTAGTCCCAAGGGAGGTAACGGAAGGTGAGCATTTTTTTTTATTATTTTTACATCTCCCCTGGGCCTCCATCTATTATACTCTGGGGTCTGAAGAGACCCCAGAGTATAATAATGTCACATTTTATTTTAACATAACTTCGGCTGTGTTTGCCTTAGAGAATTAGAAGCTGGATAGATAGGTTCCTAAGAGCCCTAAGAGTATTCTACAATATGTTTTTAGCCAATTTAAACTGTGGTTCATACCAAACTTGTTCATCCTGAAACGAACCAGGGACCCAAGCCACCGAACCCAAACACAAAACGAATTTTGGGAGGTTAGCCCATCTCTAATTAAAATCAAGGTCTGCTGCTTGTATCTTGAGGTATGTCCACTACATCATTGTTTGAGATCAGTTATGCCTTATAAAGCAATTACAACTGGATACTTATTTAACTTTGTACCCTTTGATAGGGTTAGATTTTCAGAGAAAATAAATTTTACATCTGTATGTAAAAGAGCTTACAAGTTCTCGCCAGCATCTTCACAAGCCAGGCATGTGCTGTGGCCCTCCAAAATGGCTTCAGTTTGGTGTTGACTGGTGGGGCATCACACTAATTGGCTTTTTAGGTATAATTAGTGGGAAAGACTCACTTTAAGGTCCAAAAGTTAAACATACTCCTTTGATCTAGACCTAATTCAATAGGAGTACTGAATGACTAGAGTACATTTACTATGCAAAGATTTTTGTAATTTTTGTAAAGGTCTACTAGCTGTATTACTATAAAACTTTAACTAAGTGGTGATTAAAAAAATCAAATTACAATTAACTAATTTTCCAAAGTATTATAGAAATGAATAATATAAACACTATGCTAGTTTGGGGACTATTTCTCAGGAAAGTTCATTCCAAAGCCAAACTTCATACTGGTGGTGACATTTTTCGGATTGTGTTTTGAACTTATTATTTGACCCTTAAACAAATTACAGTACTAGTATCCCCATGTTGAGATGAAGTCTTGACATAACAGATTTAGAATAGAAAACAGATGTTTCATGTTCTGTAACAGCATCAAGAGAGTTATTACTACAGTAAAATTGTAAAATTATCTCCACAAGGACAGAATTACATCTCTTTTATTGGCAAGTGACAAGGTCCAATTGTATTTATTATATACTATATAAGAAAAAGACAAATAAATTAGTTACACCTTTTCAAGCTTTAAGAAGAGTTTGGGAGAAACATTACTTTAATCAAAAAGCGCATATAGTTTTATTAAGTTTATTACTAGTCATTTAGTATATTATAAATATTTGGGTAGTTTAGTACAATGCTAACATTTTGTTTGAACATTATTTTTTTAGTTATCTATTGTACTATTTGGAACTTGATTGAAAGGCCTGTGTTTACATATAGTCTTACTGTTTCTGTAACTTTCATGGACTTAAACTTCTTATAATCTCCTTGTATTTTTTCTGCATCAGTTGTCTTTCAGTGAAACCATATTTTTACAATAGGGAGGGGTTCACAGAAGTGGCATCCCACCCCTCCCAGACATTTACAGGATGTCTGTGGTTGATTATGCTCTAAATGTTGAAAGTGGTAAAAAATACCTTAAGAGATTTTCTACACAACAAACAGTGAAGCACTGCTCACTTTGAGGTTATGTCACCCAAGCCCTGTGAACATATTTTGGATAATACAAAATAAATCATAATAATCTGACTGGTCAAAAGAATGTTATTCTTGATGGGGCTTTTAGCTGAATTAACTATTAAATGTTATACAAGACTCCTTCAGTTCTATGAATCACGTCAGGTCGTGGACACCGGTACCCAGCTTCTCCAGATGGTCACAGCTGTCAATTTACTTACAGGCTCCGATGTGCTTAGTCTCCTTCTCCCCACTGTCGCAAATGTCCTCTTCCATCTCTGCTCTCTATGCCCCTGTGGTACAAGTGTGCCCTTGTTCTGTTCTAAAGGTCTGGTTGTGGCCAATAGTATTGGTGCATTAACCTGTGACAGCTGATGATAAAAAGCACCTCCCCCCAGAGGAAGATGTCTGAGCAATATAGTCGTCTAGCTTGCTTGTTCCTGCAATGGTGTGCTTTACTCTCTCTATGACTACCTGTATTTGACCAAAAGATAGGTGAGATAGGTAACATCTTAATAAAGCATAACAGTATAATGTAATCTCCTCTAACAGCATGTCTGCTTTTTCTTCTGTAAAAATGTCTTAAAATGATCAGATTAACTCCTGGTTGATGGTTCTATCATTTGAACTATGACCTTACGTTTTAAAAAATAAATGCAGAGTTAATGTCGTTTTTTAGCACAACGTAGTGCCACTAGCGACCCTTTAAAATGGTTCTCCAATTTTGCGACTTTAGTAGATGTAGCTGCTTCTGGAAATACTCTTTGTTTATGGGAAAAAAATCTAGACTATGAGCACTCTCTAAACCTGGACTAGTAAGGTAATGCATACAGCTAACAAAGCTGTAGCATATGTCACACACACATTATAAACATTAGTCTAAGGAAAACCTATGAGTAAACTTGATCAACAAAGCATCTGTATTAATAAACAGGATAGCCTGCAATAAAAGAAAATGTTACAATATATTTTTTTTATAATGCAGGAATTTTTCTACTGCATTTTCTGAAATCTTGTCAGGAATTATTGTATAGGATAGTGTTTGATGCCTTCATGTACATATACATATATTGGACATGAGAAGGGCACATGAAGGGAAACACCAGTGACAGTTCTTCTTTTCATTCTGGTAGGAGGGCCTGTCAGCTGCACAAAAATGTTACTTGATTTCTTTATGCAATCCAACAGCCTGCCAGTTACAGAGTCCAAGATGAACCTCGACAGGCAACAAATTATAAATACATAAAGTTCTTATTTCCTTTATTGTCCATAAGTAAAGTTGCACAAAAAGTAAGTCTAATGAATTGCAACAATTTGTAGAAAAGTGACGAATTCTTTAATATAATGTCAGAATGATCAATACACACTGAAGACAATCTTTAACTTTCTTTAGTGCTGCTTGGTAAACAGAATTTCCTCCCATTAGTTACTTTTCAGGGGAACGTCCTTTTTCTCACTACAATATTTATCTTTGTCTTCACCTGCTTTTGCCTGTAGAGACCACTAAAACAGCCTATAAAAAGAGAAAGATATTGAGAGCTTAATATAAGTACAGTGAAACATGCGGCTTGCTAAAACTAACTAATGAAAACATTATATTTCCATCAGAGTGAGAATAGAATAAAACCACTTGGCCAAAATATAATCTCTTTTTTATTATTCATCTATATCCCTGCTGCTTTTTAGGATGGTAGCTTTTTCATTTTGTGTATCTCACGTGAAAGCTGCTTTTGCAATAAAACTTTTACGTTAATTAAATGTATTCCCACTTTAGCTGTTTACTAGCGGTGAATTGAAAGTGAGCAGATAATCCAACGAGGGACAAAGTTAGAATAAATACAAAATGGTGGTTTGGATAAAATTGTATGGATTTCTGAAGCACAAGTAAAATAGTTTTAACTTCACTGCAGTGCAGAGCAGTAATGCCATTAACGGTAGCATGAGGCCAGTGTTTGGCTTTGGCAACTATATACCAATATGTCATAGGCACAACATGTACCAGACAGCACTCTGTTTTTTTGGGGGGGTTTTTTGAGGGCGAGAGTACACATTCTGTAGGGACTGACCATACTTCTAAAAGATCTATCTATCTATCTATGTATCTATATAGCAAAGATATATAAGAAGATAGAACAGCACCCCATAAACAATTGAATTTTTGATGCAGCAATACAATTTATATGAAGCAGGCCAAGTTTACAGAATGCTGTTCTTCCTCCTGATATGCTGCTACGGGGTGTCTTAGTTGGCAACAATGTAAATAAGAATTGGCAGGGGGACCCGGAGCACCTGCTCTGTATCGAGGGATATTGAAGAGGTGAGTACTTCTTTTTGGCTTGTCATTTTTAGCATATCTGCTACCATATTTAATTTTAAACACTACATTTTTTTTTTTTTTTTTTTTTTTACTAATGATCATAATGAATAACTTGCATTTAAAGTAGCCATAACAGCAACAAATGTTATAAAATAAAAAATCCTCCACCAATCCAGCTCAGGCACTCCCTCCTGTCTCTCTCCAGCCCACAGTCGCTACATCAGTGGCTTTACCTGGCTTTATTATTGGCATTACTGTTAAGCACTAAGCCATGTTGCCAGTATAATGACATGTGACCACTACTGATTGGATATGATGGTCATGTTCTTTCCACTTGTAGAGAAAGAATGGGGGGAAACTGGAACATCTGTACTGGCGCAATTAAAGGTGAAAGTATTTTTTCTTATTTAAATGACCTCCTGCCCTAGGTGTTGTTTCTATCTATCTATCTATCTATCTATCTATCTATCTATCTATCGCGTCGATCTATCTCGATCGATCTATCTATCTATCTATCTATCTATCTATCTATCTATCTATCTATCTATCGCTACTTACTGCAAAAACAAGTGTATCTAAAAAATAAAAGTGAGCTGTAAATTTTATATAAAGTCAATATATACTGTAATAATGATGAATAAGTAAAAATATAGTGGATTTCTTTTAGTTTAGAATCATATTTATACCTCTAAACCAACTCTTTTTGCCCGCGATTCATTATTGTTAAAAAGCCTTTAGGCCAAACAAATAACCTCAAATATCCACAGATATATTGACCAATATGATGAAACCAAAGTAAGAATCATATTTTAATGATTCTAACATATTTGGCTGCAGGTGATTCATGTTGCTTCTCATATATAATTTACTTCAAAATATCTGCAATATAAAGAAATATTCCACAATAAAAAGAAAAAAAAAATGTAAACTGAAAAAAATAATATTTGTAAAAGTAGAGATATCCTTGTATGGGATAGGCTTAGTTCATTGTACACCACATTTAAGTTTTTTAGTAGCAAAAAAAATTATAATAATTAAATCAAAAATATATGCACTGGTAATATGGATTTTTTTTTAAAAGGTAGAAAATGGTGATAAAAAAATAAGTATTGTATTTCTCCAATAAGAAAAGGCATACCAAGCACTCAATTATTACCATTATATAGTACAGAAGGTACCTATACATACAAGAAGGCTGAAGAGTATAACGATAAGTAATTTAGAAAAGAATATGACGAAACAGGATCCGCGTTTGTCATTCAGTATGAATAAGTGTTTGAAGTTGGGTACCATGACAGTGTTCATTTACCACTATGTGCACAGATTGATTGGTGCTGTCGTACCTGTCAGACATCCATCAAATCAATGCCTACTATATCTGCGTATCCCTTTCTGTCTTCATTAGGTCTATAAAACAGATAATACCGGCTCAGATTTTCTACAATAGAAAGGAATTCAGCTAATAGTTAGTGAACTAGATCATCAATGATCAACTCTAAATAATTCTAGAATTTAATAAATAGTGCTAAACTAAGATCATTTATGGGTGGTATCATTAATGTATTCACACTATAAACATTCAGAACCTTCACTCCATAATGCATGTGCCTGTGAATCTGTACATTTTATCATTATGTCACTTTCTGTGCTGATTAGATTATTAATATATCTTTATAGCAGTTTGAGATTTCTGATACTGAACTCCTGCAGGTAACCAGCATGTTATGTTTTAAATGTATCTCTATGCAGGCTCTGTATCAAAATGACAGAGCTCGAGCTGCTGTAAAGATATAGTACGGCATTAATCAGCACAGTATTTTATGTCTTAGTAAATTAAGAAAAAATGGTATTCAAGGGTATGCATTCACTTTAAGAGACTTTGCTCATTTTTGCCTTTCGATCATAACTTTTTTATTTTTAAGGCTCTGTTTCTGTTTTAGACCTTGTTTTTGTGGGACAGGTTTTTAATCATCATTGTAAGGAATACATATGGCATTTTTCAAATGTATATTAATTTCTTATACCATTAACTATTCACCTTAATATACTCATTGACAAAAAAATAATGTACCAAGAAGGAGCTGATGGAATCGACAATTGATGGCTCTGTGGTTAGCACTGGAGCCTTGCAACGCTGGAGTCTTGGATTCAAATCCTGCCAGGGACATCTGCAAGGAGTTTGTATGTTCTCCCCGTGTTTGCGTGGGTTTCCTCCCACACTCCAAAGACAATGTAGATTGTGAGCCCTATATGGGACAGTGACTGTCAATGTCTGTAAAGTGCTGTGGGATATGATGGCGCTATATACAGTGGGGAAAAAATGTATTTAGTCAGCCACCAATAGTGTAAGTTCTCCCACTTACAAAGATGAGAGAGGCCTGTAATCGACATCATAGGTAGACCTCAACTATGAGAGACAAAATGAGAAAACAAATCCAGAAAATCACATTGTCTGATTTTTAAAGAATTTATTTGCAAATTATGGTGGAAAATAAGTATTTGGTTAATAACAAAAGTTCATCTCAATACTTTGTTATATATCCTTTGTTGGCAATGACAGAGGTCAAACGTTTTCTGTAGGTCTTTACAAGGTTGGCACACACTGTTGCTAGTATGTTGGCCCATTCCTCCATGCAGATCTCCTCTATAGCAGTGATGTTTTGAGGCTGTCGCTGGACAACACAGACTTTCAACTCCCTCCAAAGGTTTTCTATGGGGTTGAGATCTAGAGACTGGCTAGGCTACTCCAGGACCTTGAAATGCTTCTTACGAAGCCAATCCTTCGTTGCCCTGGCGGTGTGCTTGGGATCATTGTCATGCTGAAAGACCCAGCCACGCTTCATCTTCATTGCCCTTGCTGGGGGAAGGAGGTTTGCACTCAAGATCTCACGATACATGGCCCCATTCATTCTTTCATGTACACGGATCAGTCGTCCTAGTCCCTTTCCAGAGAAACAGCCCCAAAGCATGATGTGGCCACCCCCATGCTCCACAGTAGGTATGGTGTTCTTTGGATGCAACTCAGCATTCACTCTCCTCCAAACACGACGAGTTGTGTTTCTACCAAACAGTTTTACTTTGGTTTCATCTGACCATATGACATTCTCCCAATACTCTTCTGGAACATCCAAATGCTCTCTAGCAAACGGTCCCAGATATGTACTGGCCTAGGAGGGGCGACACATATGGCACTGCAGGATCTGAGTCCCTGGGGGTGTAGCGCGTTACCGACAGTAGCCTTTGTTACGTTAGTCCCAGCTTTCTGCAGGTCATTCACTAGGTCCCCCCGTGTGGTTCTGGGATTTTTGCTCACCGTTCTTGTGACCATTTTGACCCCATGGGTGAGATCTTGTGTGGAGATTATCAGTGGTCTTGTATGTCTTCCATTTTCTAATTATTGCTCCCACAGTTGATTTCTTCACACCAAGCTGCTTACCTATTGCAGATTCACTCTTCCCAGCCTGCTGTAGGTCTACAATTTTGTTTCTGGTGTCCTTCCACAGCTCTTTGGTCTTCACCATAGTGGAGTTTGGAGTGTGACTGTTTGAGGTTGTGGACAGGTGTCTTTTATATTGATAACAATGTCAAACAGGTGCCATTACTACAGGTAATGAGTGGAGGACAGAGGAGCCTCTTAAAGAAGAAGTTACAGGTCTGTGAGAGCCAGAAATCTTGCTTGTTTGTAGGTGACCAAATACTTATTTTCCACCATAATTTGCAAATAAATTCTTAAAAAATCAGACAATGTGATTTTCTGGATTTGTTTTCTCATTTTGTCTCTCATAGTTGAGGTCTACCTATGATGTCAATTACAGGCCTCTCTCATCTTTTTAAGTGGGAGAACTTGGACAATTGGTGGCTGACTAAATACTTTTTTCCCCACTGTAAGTAATAAATAAATAATAATGATATATTATTGGGGAAAACTGTACAATTCAAAGGAACCTCTAATACAGTGTTTGGTTGCCTCTAACCTGGATACAAGATGAGATGCAGTTATGCATGGAGGCAGGCAGGTTCCATTTGCCCATAGATGCTGAAGCTGGGCCAGTAGATCCTTCACATTTGTAGGTTGTCCAGCCTGGAGAACAGTCTCCACTTCTCACATACAGCACACACTGTTCTGGCAGATCTTTCTTTTAATGAAGACAGGTAAAAACCCTAGATGGAGTATGGGAGAAACTTTCCCACCCAAGTTCCTCAGTTACTCCTAAATCCTGGACCCCAATTCCAGTTAGTTAATCATACAATTCAATAACTTACTGTTACTGGAGTATAACTTCAAGGACCTCCTTAACCAAAGCAAACCTCATTGACACATACACATGATCCAGGTCTTTCTCCTGCATTATTACACTGGTGTACAAGCAGGCCAAGGAATGGTTGCAATCTGGCGACAACTTTGCTGTAAACCCCTTTCTATGTGTGGGCATGTATTAGAGGTCTCCTAGCTTGACATTGTATGAATCTAAATCCAGTCATCAGTGTGTCCGAAGGCCATTTGTATTTCAAAGGTCATCAGTACAGGAAGGAGTTACCATAAACCAGGTGGATAAAGCAGCTGAGCAAGTTTGTCTTTCTATATACAAGGGCAGTGGGCAGACTCCACTCATAGGGATAACATACAGTCATGGCCAAAAGTTTTGAGAATGATACAAATATTAATTTTTACAAAGTCTACTGCTTCAGTTTTTCTAATGGCAATTTGCATATACTCCAGAATGTTATAAAGAGTGATCAGCTTAACAGCAATTACTTGCAAATTTGCCTAGAAAATGAACTTTATCCCCCAAAACACATTTCAACATCATTGCAGCCCTGCCTTAAAAGGACCACCTAACATCGTTTCAGTGATTGCTCCATTAACACAGGTGTGGGTGTTGATGAGGACAGGGCTGGAGATCAATCTGTCATGATTAAGTAAGAATGACACCACTGGACACTTTAAAAGGAGGCTGGTGCTTGCCATCATTGTTTCTCTTCTGTTAACCATGGTTATCTCTAAAGAAACACGTGCAGTCATCATTGCACTGCACAAAAATGGCCTAACTGGGAAGAGTATTGCAGCTAGAAAGATTGCACCTCAGTCAACAATCTATCGCATCATCAAGAACTTCAAGGAGAGAGGTTCCATTGGTGCCAAAAAGGCTCCAGGGCGCCCAAGAAAGACCAGCAAGCGGCAGGACCGTCTCTTAAAAGTGTTTCAGCTGAGGGATCGGGCTACCAGCAGTGCAGAGCTTGCTGAGGAATGGCAGCAGGCAGGTGTGAGTGCATCTGCACGCACTGTGAGGCGGAGACTCTTGGAGCAAGGCCTGGTCTCAAGGAAGGCAGCAAAGAAGCCACTTCTCTCCAGAAAAAACATCAGGGACAGACTGATATTCTGCAAAAGGTACAGGGAGTGGACTGCTGAGGACTGGGGTAAAGTCATTTTCTCTGATGAATCCCCTTTTCGATTGTTTGGAACATCTGGAAAACAGCTTATTCGGAGAAGAAGAGGTGAGCGCTACCACCAGTCTTGTCTCATGCCAACTGTAAAGCATCCTGAAACCATTCATGTGTGGGGTTGCTTCTCAGCCAAGGGAATCGGCTCTCTCACAGTCTTGCCTAAAAACACAGCCATAAATAAAGATGGTACCAATGGTACCAGAATGTCCTCCAAGAGCAACTTCTCCCAACCGTCCAAGAGCAGTTTGGCGCTCAACAATGCCTTTTCCAGCATGATGGAGCACCTTGCCATAAAGCAAAGGTGATAACTAAATGGCTCAGGGAACAAAACATAGAGATTTTGGGTCCATGGCCTGGAAACTCCCCAGATCTTAATCCCATTGAGAACTTGTGGTCAATCATCAAGAGACGGGTGGACAAACAAAAACCAACAAATTCAGACAAAATTAAAGCATTGATTCTGCAAGAATGGACTGCTATCAGTCAGGATTTGGTCCAGAAGTTGATTGAGAGCATGCCAGGGAGAATTGCAGAGGTCCTGAAGAAGAAGGGTCAACACTGCAAATATTGACTTGCTGCATTAACTCATTCTAACTGTCAGTATAAGCTTCTGTTACTCATAATATGAATGCAATTATATTTCTGTATGTGATAAAAACATCTGCCTAAAAGACAGATATACCCAAATTAACCATTTTACAGCAAGCATTATCCTGCTGAAAAATGCCAGTTAGAAGCCTTGCCATTAGAGGCAACACATAGCCGCAATATGTCCTGAGTATATTGTTGAGCTGCTAATGTTCCTCTTATCACTAGTGGTGACCGACTAGGCATGACCAACTGTGATATGTGATGGCTCCCCAGTTCATCACACCAGCAGTTGGGGCAATGCATTTGTCCACAGCAAAGGCAGGAATGAAGCACTCATCATGAGGCCAGATTTGTGCTACCTGTGCCTGGATGGTGGGCAAGGAAACTATGGAATCTGCTTGTATTCACCTTACCTCACCTCTCCTGGGCGTAATGACACTTGGTTTGCTCCATGTCACTGCTAAGGCCCAATCACAAGCCTCAGCTGTGACCCCAGAGTGCATGACATCAGATAGAGGCTGTAAGAGGCTTCAAGAGGATGCTGGGGACCACTGGATGCCGCTAAGATGCCCAGGAGAGGTAAGTATAAGTGTTTGTTATTTTTCCTCACCTCCCGTGAGCCTACATTTATTATACTATGGGGTCTGATGAGCATAATAACAGCACTTCACGTACAAAATTACATACAAAACACATACAAAATGAACCAGAAGTCCGAACCTCGTGAATATTTGCAAAATGAATCTTGTGAGGTTCACCCGTTTCTAATTAGTACCATGATCAGTAGTGATTCTGGTATTTACATGGAGGTTTCTACAATCCCAGTCACTTGTGCAGGATTGTGTCTGTCAATCACAGCCACCTTTCTGCTAGTGATCATATGTGCACAGCAGTTCTGAAATTGTAAAGGACTATCAAATATACACCACTCCATATATTAATGCTGCATCAGTATTAATTGTGGTATCTAAAAATTACAGTAAAAGATCTGAGTTTTTTTTAATCCCAACCTTTGCATTGGGAATTTAAATATCATAGCTGATCTCCTGCAATATTGCAGGATCACTTTAACATAAATCCATCAGAAATTACCAAATACTTAATGCACATGATGGGTTTATATGTTAAGGAGAAGGAAGAGGTGAAAATAAAATGTTTTATGTTTGCCCTGCCCTTATAAGCCATTTGATTAAGTTTTAGACAGTCTTTCATTACAGTTTTTGAAATGTTGTACTTGTTTAGTTTGATACATTTTATAGAACCCCATTAAGATACTGTAGCTGGAAAATTTTCTAGGGAATTCATTTTCTTTGCTCATTTTCTTATTTTTTATAATAAGCATTGATTCCATTCTTTATGGAACTGTTACATGAATGGGAATTGGCAATTTTGTATAATTTCACAAGCACATTAGCATTTTGTCTTTCTCTCCTCAAATAATTACTGTTTTAATATGTTCCATGAATCTTTTATAGAATATAAATCAACTGTACACAACATGGTAGTAACAAAATGTGATCAAAGTTATGGCAGGCTCCTTGCTCTGCTCAGCTTAGCCACTGTACACCCACAAATGAAAAGCTCTACTCCGCTGACCTTGCGCGTTTGAAGCTTCCATTCTTTTTTATGTTTATGTCTTCATGTATTATTGAGATCATTTGCTCACTGAAATTGATGGTGTCAGTGATGTCTGTAAAATTGGACAGCTAGCTTTGAATGTCTTTCTTCTACTTACTACAAAGGCTATAGTATACAACTGTGGAAGACATTAGACAGACCTAGTAAAGATTGATCTACTAGCAACACTGCCTCTTTCATAAATGCCAGCTTGAAAACCCAGCCATAAAATTAGATAACGCTTTCAAACATTAATTTAACAGATGGGTGATGTATGTCTTGTTTATATGGACACTTATCTGCTCTGAATTTCTACTTAAGTGTCCAAAGTCTTATTATGAAAGTATAGAAAACCCTGCAAATATTTACTATACTTTTTATGACATTGAAATTTATAGCCAATTCATTACACATTATTGTCCATGAAACATGACTTAAGTATAAACATATACAGTCAATAGAGGATTAAATAGACCATAAGCTCTAGACTTTGGACTCTAGACTCCAAATTTGCACCTCACACTGAAACCCTGTATTGACATTTGGCATCCTTACCCAAATATACACCCATAAAAACCACCACGATTATTTTAAGTGGAAGTTCATGTGTGCCCAGAGAGTTTTTCTATATAGGCAGACCAGCAGACCAGGATGTATAGACTGGGGAAATCATTGTGAAACTCGGTGGCAGACATATACCATTTGATCTATAAGGTAAATGGTGGTCTACCCACTATAGCAATTACTTTAAGCTAGCTGACCCTATATTATGTCCCTTTGAACATCCTCCAGTCATATATCTACAATAGTGGGTAGACGGTGACCCTGGGGCACATGACATCAGCCAGAGGCTGCAAGAGGATGCTGAGGGACTGCCAGTAGAGGTAAGAAAAGTTACAGTTTATAATTTTTACTCACCTCCCTTGGTCCTTCACGTATTATACTCTGGGGTCTGAGGAGACCAGAGTATAAAAGTGTTTCATGGGTGGTGAACATCAAAAGTTTTGGGGTTGGGTTGAACACAAAACTTTTGGCAAATTCGGGTCAAATTCAGTTCTATCCAAATCCGTTCACTCATCCCTATTGTTAACTCCAGACTTAGTGCCCATTTGGATCATGTTTTTGCAGTCCACTAAGCAGATTTCCTTTTTTTATTTTAATTAAAAACCAAGGCAAAAGAATGCATAACACATTTGCAGCCATTATACTTTTATCATAGTGGTTATAAAAATGGATCTCTCTAAAATCAGTTGTGTTTTTAGGCTTTGTCAAAAAAAGTTGCCACTGATTAAACAGCTGTCCAAATGGAGGCAAAAGAAAAAGTTATTTCATATTAGACTCTATAGGTCTGCTGTTTGGATTTGAACAGGAAGGTAACTGGCTAAGGATTATTGGCTGATACATATTGGATGAATTGAATAGATAATGGCCAATTTAAAAAATAGACAGTGCAGTATGCATCGATGACATCAGCTCAGAGCCAGTATCAGGGATTTGTGTACCCCATACAGCTGGTTATTAGGAGGGGAGGATGTCAGGGGGGAGAAAACACAAGTTGCCATGAGCTATGGAGGACATAATGTGTCAGGGGCACTGTGTGGAGAGATGAGGGCAGGCAAGGGATTTGTAAGGGAGATGAAAGGTCACAAAGTGGCAGGGAACCTATGTGGCTATAAGTGGCAAGGGAGATAAATGATTGGGGTTTTGTATAAGAAATAAGGGAGGACAAAGTTGCAGGGGCTCTTTGGGTGCCCATGGAGAAGAGAGACAAAATAAGTAGGTGCCTGGAGCTCTGTGCAGCTCACAGTTCTATACTGTTTCCATAACTTCCATTCACTTCTTTGGGAGTTACGGAAACAGCATAGCTCAGAGCTTCCGTAAAGCTCGACTATCAAAGACTTCATTGTCAGTGAGATCATGGTCTGGTAGGAGGCGGGAATGGAATCTGGGGGGTTAATTTTAGAGGTAGGACTCACATCTATCAGACATCACACATATACGTGTTTCATGAGAAATCCTTTTTACTTGTAGACATGGAGAAACAAATGGGAGTGGGATAACATTATTGTATTTAGCACCACTTGAGTTCTTGGCTTTCTCTAAACTACATGTAAAGAAGACATCATGATAGATGTTCCACAACTTTTGCTTTATAGATGCACCAGGCTTTGAAGATGCTCAGGAATCCATATGTATAAATCTGATAAAGAGCAGAACCTGCGAAACAAACACATAAACTGAGGCAAAATGTTGAGCTGGGTTTACTTACACTATTTTACATCTGACAGAAAAGCATAAAAGGGTAGGCCCCTTCATCTAGATTTATTGAACAAAATCACTGCGTGTCACAATCTGAGGTTCCCAATTTTTATCTTGTTGATGCTTTTCACAGCTGTCATTTTTTTCATGCCTTAGAAAGGACGAAAGTTTTGATCTCTTTCATCTAAGGTGCTGATTGAATCTTTAACTTCTATTTCAAGAATTTTGATGTGTTAGATACTTGTAACACCTTATGGTATGACTGTAATAAAACTCAGTAGGCTTTTATGCATGAAACTTTAATCCCCATGTGCTTGAAAAATGAAAATCATAAAACACCCTTCTGTCTTGTAAGCAGCAATTCCCGTCACTGTGTATTATATGAACAGTAACATTCCTATAACACATATTTTTTATTAAAAGTGAAACATTTCTACATTGTCATCTTTCTATCATTCAAATTAGCAATTGCTTTTGTGAGATGACAAGGCTTCAACCTAGTAGACTTCCAATGAAGAACCTGCAAAATAATCAAACCTATTATTTCAATATAAAGCTTATTACAATTATAGTAGCTTTACCCAAGGTACACCTTGGGTAAGAAGTCTTTATCTTCTGCCACTGTTTAGCACTCCACAGGTTAAGATATTTCTGAATACATAGACCTAATTGAACTAATTTGTCTTTTTAGAAAAAGACAATAGAAAGATATCACATTAAACATTAGAAAAAGACTTCATTTGGATCCAGTAGCTGGTGAAATGGAGGTCAGGGTGATATACCATAAATGTTAATGATGGGACAAGAAGTTTATTACTATGGGTGTGATGTGAGGACTTCTGTAATACATAGCTAAGGCCATATGCAGAAAAAGACCAAGTTGCCATCATGACCACTTAGCAAAACTAAACCTATCTAGAGAGGGTGGGAAAAAGAGCTTCATCAGAAGAACAAAAAAAAAAAAAAAAATCAACTGATGTGTAGGAAAACTCATATATGATGAACACGATCATTTGGTTTTTCACTGCCCAGAGATTAAATGATGTGTGCCAATGTAGTTGATGAAATATTTGGCTGTGTATAGCAGCTAACTATATTCTTTGAATATAATAGACTGTGGGAAACAAATGTACAGTAGGGGATACTTTTAATTTGCTGTTTTATGAAGTACAAAGTGTATCATAGTCTTCATGTAGAATGTGGCAAATAAAAGAAATAAAATTCTAAAAATATCATTTTAATAATGATGATAGTAATATTTTATTTTATGCTAGCTTCAGATTCTAGATCTCATTAAACTAGATGATTTGAGTTATGTCATTTTAACAGGATTTTCTTGGATTACATTTTTTAATGCATCACAAAAGCAATTGTAGTACAGTTACCTTGATGATTCTAGAGTATGTGATGAATGGACCATGGCGGACATGGCCAATCAACATCTGCTGTGGTGACGTTTCATTCTCGCTATCAACCTCCATACAGCAATCATTGCCTTCCTAGATCATATGAAATGATATACAGTAACATCACTGCCTACAGTTAATAAAGTATGTTTCTATTGTTTTGAATTTAAGAATGCAAACCTTTAGATCTAAATCTGGAAAAAATGTTCTGTCCGGATTCACAGATATACAGTTAATGTGCAATTTCAGATGCACGTTTTGTCCAAATTCAGGTATGGATCACAAAGAAAAAGAAAACATTAAGTACTACCAGTCCGACTTTTAGTTTACAGACTGTATGAAATATGAAAAACTTCTTGTGTAAGTCCAGAGTAAGATTGAAAAACAATGTTAAAGGGGTTGTGCAATTAAGGACACTTATTTCCTATCCACAGGATAGGGGATAAGAGTCATATTATTGGGGGTCTGACAAACAGTTCCCCTAGTGATCAGGAGAACGGGAGATCGAAAAGCCACCTAAAGCCTCCTCACAGCCCCTTTAAGTGTACAGTATATCTAACTTTGCTCTGATACTTATCTGATGTGCTGTTATATCTACTGTTCTCATTGCTAAAATTGGGATATACAGATAAAGCAAACTTTTACCACTTCTAGCTTCATGATGTACAGGAGCTAGAAGTGTCAAGGACTGGTAGTAGTTAATGTGAATTGCTGTACTACAGCATGAGGATGGTGCTGGCTCAGGAACTGAGCCGGTTCCATCAGCAACATGAGTAAGCGGTACCATACAAATGTCACCCTGATGCAATTGCTATGAGTGGTGAAAACAATGATCACACCCATTTCAACCCTTAGATGTCATCGTCAGTAGTGACTTCAGCATCTAATTGGTTTTTACATGTGCCTGCCACCTAGCAGCATCTCCACAATTGTGGATTGCAGATGTATTGTCACGGTGAAGAGGGGGCCTATTGAAGGCCTCATGTACCCATCTAAAGTCAAACTATTGGACAGAAAACAAGAAACACAAAAAATCATCAGAATCAGAACTGCTGCTTTTTAATCGCATTGCTCACAAAAAAAATAATTAAAAAGTGATCAAAAAGTCAAATATACTACAAAATGGTAACAACAGAAACTTCAGCTCATCTTGCAAAAAACAAGCCAAATAGTTTTGACAAGGGAAAAAAAATAGTTATGGGTCTCAGAATATAGTGACACCAGAACAAATGATCTATTAGAATAATTGTTTTAATTGTGCAAAAAATATAAAAAAAAAGTTATCAACATAATTCTAATGACCCACAGAATAAAGTTAACATAATATTTATGCTGCAGGTTGTTATAATGAAAACCTGCAGCATTGTTTAAAGGGGTTTTCCGTGCAAAAAATCTTTTTTTTTAAAAAAAAATGTCTGTTAGTGTTATTAATGGGTTAAAAAGTGCACCCAAATACCTTTAGCAGCATTTTAAGAGATTTCTGGGTTTCTCTGGGAGCTCCTGGCATTCCTCTGCATTTGTTTAAATGGTGTAGCTTCATGTTATGTAGATTCCTGCCTAGCTTCCACACTACCTCCATCTCACTCCCCCTTCCTCTCTCACTCCCGTTCCTGCCCACTACTAGCCCTTCCCAACTAACTAACTCAGACCACCCACCCCCCACCACATCACACTTACCAATCTTCCTCTTTAGACAGGAATGGCTCCTCCTTTTCTTTCCACTCTCCTGCTTTGCACAAGCTGGAGACGCCTGCGCAGTAGATATGGCTGCACAATCTGTACTGCGCAAGCGTCAGCAAAGTGAACGAAGGAGGAGGAGCCATTCCCACATAGGGAGACATGTAAGAATGATGGGGCAGGGGGGAGTGCTGGTGACTTTCTGTTTTGGAAACGGGGAAACGGAACGTCACCGGATTATCGGAAAGTGTGCCTGGGGTGATCACATGACCCCCCCACCCAGGGATATAGGTAATTATAGATTTTTTGTAAACAAAGTAAATTAGAAGTTAGGCATGGGGAGGGCGTTTAGTTTAGGAGTTAATTTTGATTTTATCCCGGACAACCCCTTTAAGAAACTAACCAAGTCTTGGTTTCTTACCTGCAATGTTAGCAGGAAAGCAGGAAATTTATTTGTCTAGAAAACAGCACAAAACAAGAACTCTGGGCCGTCCTTTCTGAAAATTCAGGCAGCTTGGAGTTTGGGTAGGCATAAAGTCTAATGTCAAGTTTACTAAGCCTGCCCCCTGTACTACATATTATAAATACAGTACTTTGCAGTCACTGTTTTACATTGTATAGTATGATGGCAAGGTACTGTATACAAAATTCTGAGAAAAACTGATGAAAGTGGAAACAGTCTATCTCTTATTAAATCTGTATGTCTAAAATGATGTAGTGCTTTGGATAACTCCTGTATGACACCAGCCATTACTGCTCCACTAAAAAAACTCTAATAAAACCTCTTCATACATTAGTTTAGGTGAAATCCTGACTAGTAATTTTATATTTGCTCTTTGACTTTCTTTGAAAACCTTCCAGAAAGTACAAACTCTACAGCTGCAATAGCAAAGGTATGAGTGCAAAGATTGAAGTCATGGTAGAGTACATAACCGAGGGCAATGGTGTGTTAAATAAGCATAATTGAGTTTTACATGGTATATTGTCTTAGTGGGCTAAAAGTCTCCTCTTGATCTCTTATCACCATCAGTCATAGTCACTGAATATTGTTAAAATTCATCAAAAGAAAAACAGAAGCTACTTTTCAATAAAATCCATGAAGTCTGCCTGTTTGCTGATGAAAGGCAAATGATTTGCAATCAACTGATCTCAACATGCCCCCAGGTAAACAGTCTCAGTTTTGCCATAGTAAAACTGAATCCAGAAACACTTACTGGTAGAGGCCATTGACAAAAAAAGAAAAATATAAATAAATGTTGCATAAACCCCCTTAGGGATGATGCAAGTGTGATCAGAAGCCAATTACAAGGAATGCAATCAAGAAAGCATGAGTTTTACAGATGGCAGATGAAAGACGACTGCAAAAATAGAAAACATCAGAAAGTACTGAGTAGAAAACCACTTTACATCTTTAAATTAATAGTGGTATATGAACAGTTAACATATCTACCTATGGTAAATGATGTCTATACCTTTTCCTTGTTCACAAATAAAATTCCTTTGAGCAGATAAAAGCACTCCAGATGTCTGTACTTGTCTTATGAAACATTGCATAAAATATCATCTCACAGCACAGCTTCCCTACTAGGGAGTAAAAATTCTTTTTAGCTATGGGGAAGTAAAAACATATAATGTGTAAAAATGGGCAAACGATAATTTACGGTTTTGTGTATATTTAAATCAGTAGTCAAGTAATAACTGTACATTTTGTAATGTCGGTGATCCCGTAATATAGTGGATGGAGCTCATTGGCTCATTGGCTGCAATAGTTACAGAGTTACTATGAGCAGCTTGTAAACAATGATCTTGAGGCAGCCATGTGGGAAGACACCACAACTTGCCTCTCCATTTCTTTCTTCTCAGCTGAGCTCATCTGAACAGGTCATTAAAGCCAGTTCAGTCTCCTGTTTTGTGGGCTTAGACTCTTGCTTTTTGTTGTCATATTCTGATCACCATTCTGGTACCTGGCACATCCTCAGCACTGCAGCTGCCCTCCAGCCTTTGAGTTCCCCAGACTCTGTTGTACTTGACCGTCTCAAAGGGCACCAGGTTATGCATTTGCTCTGGCAACTTCTTTCAATTTGTGGCCTCCTGTTTGACAAACAGGTGGTTTCCTGTCTGACCTCCTTGTAGAAAGCCATATCCCTGCAGTTATTATGAGCCACACGACTGTATCTGTGATTCTTACTCATCTTCAACAGCATTTCCTACATTGTTATAGTCCTCTGCCACCAGATCCCTGGTGCCACTTACACCACTGTCAGATCCCTCACACGTTCCCCACCTGTAGCCAGGGCTGCCATATCAGTAACGCCTGATTTGTACCCCTTGTTTTTCTTCATTCAATGCGGATCATCCTTTACCTTATTGCTTCTGGCAATTCTGTCAACAAACATCAAGCTGCGATGTGTGGGAAGTGGAGTGGCAGGGAGAGATGGTGGCAGAGACTAGAACTTCTTGGAAATAAATTTTACTGAAGCTCTCAAGCACATTCGATGATGCAGTGTAAACAACTTCTGTGCAGCAGCACTACAAATGTCTCTCATCGCTATCTCGGCAAAAGCAATTGTATCTTTATAGAAAAATGTCACCTGGAACTTTTTGCTTTCAACGACACATCTCCTGACAGGAGAGGCTGGTACAGCAGCCACCAGTCCCTTAGGAGCTGTGTCAGAGTTTTCACTACAACCCATACAGATCATCGTGCTGCAGACTTGAGAATTACAAGAATTATACCCAGCATATAGGATAAGAGAAGAGTTACTGTGCACTGTCCATATATAAAGAATAAAATAAGTGATACTGTGTATTGTCACTTTATAGAAAGCAAAAGAACTGGTACTGAGCAGTAGTCATATATAACGAACAAGAGAAATGGTATTGTGCAGTGACATATACACAGGAGAAGAGAAGTAGTACTGTACTGTGCCCATATACAGTGTTGGCACCCCTGAAAATGAAGTATTTCACCAAGAAATACACTGCAAAAGGACCTTTGATGAGGTCACTGACCAGTCACCTGCAGGGGCATGTGGATGTAGCAGAGCTCAGTGTGTGAAAGTAAATGTGCACCTGAAAATGTAGCAGAGTTGAGGTGGGAGTGTAGGTAGCAGAGCTGTGTGTTACAGGACACGAAGGCAGCAGAGTTTAGTGTATGGAGGCAGCAGGCTGTATGCAGGAAAGAAACATGAAAGTGGCAGAGTTGTGGGCAAAGGGTGGAAGCAAAAAGGAAAAAAAGTTGCAGAAGTCTGTGTGTATATGTGTAGAGGGGAAACATGGAGACTGCACAGCTGTGTGTGTGGGGCACATGCAGAGATCTGTGTATAGGGAATGTGGAAGTAGCAGAGCTGTGTAGGGGAGAGCTGTGTTTGTTGTTTGTAACAGATATATATGCAGAAAGAATTAGCAGTACAGAAGCAATATACAGCTGAAAAGCATATTAGAGGCTGAATATAGCTGACTTTTGTGACTAAGTATAGTAGTGGTGGGTTCCAAATAAAAGTCTTGCTCAAAAGGAGGTCCTGCTTTCAGAAAGTTTGGGAACCACTGATTTACAGTTCTAAATAAATAACAGAAATGGTCGGACGGTAATAGAGAATACTGATCATCTTAACATCATTTCTTGTAGATTTATATTACTATACTCCTCATACTGTGGGTGATAGAGGGATCTTCTGGGCCCTCTTCAGGCTATAGGAAAATAATGTAACTACAGCCTGAACCCCCTATAATAATGTCCCTGCAGAATAAAATAAAGTGTTTAACATTAAGTAAGTCTTCAAGATTGTTGGGTTTGCTTGAGGACAGGTTTGAAAAACAGTGATCTTGAGATTTTCTTTTCATAGTGATCTCTGCAAACCCAGTCTCTTTTACACAAGGCCTTAGAAATGTGATATTGTGATATAAATAAAATGGACTTGAAATGTCATACACAAAAAAGAACAAAATAATAGAACAATAATGACATACTCAATGAGGACGAGAAATCAGAAGCTCTTATCTTGGAGTTGCTATTCTGTCACAATTGCATATGCACTATATTATATATATATATATACAGTCATATGAAAAAGTTTGGGCACCCCTATTAATCTTAATCATTTTTAGTTCTAAATATTTGGGTGTTTGCAACAGCCATTTCAATTTGATATATCTAATAACTGATGGACACAGTAATATTTCAGGATTGAAATGAGGTTTATTGTACTAACAGAAAATGTGCAATATGCATTAAACCAAAATTTGACCGGTGCAAAAGTATGGGCACCTCAACAGAAAAGTGACATTAATATTTAGTAGATCCTCCTTTTGCAAAAATAACAGCCTCTAGTCGCTTCCTGTAGCTTTTAATCAGTTCCTGGATCCTGGATGAAGGTATTTTTGAACATTCCTCTTTACAAAACAATTCCAGTTCAGTTAAGTTTGATGGTCGGCGAGCATGGACAGCCCGCTTCAAATTATCCCACAGATGTTCAATGATATTCAGGTCTGGGGACTGGGATGGCCATTCCAGAACATTGTAATTGTTCCTCTGCATGAATGCCTGAGTAGATTTGGAGCTGTGTTTTGGATCATTGTCTTGCTGAAATATCCATCCCAGGCGTAACTTCAAATTCGTCACTGATTCTTGTACATTATTCTCCAGAATCTGCTGATCTGAGTTGAATCCATGCGACCCTCAACTTTAACAAGATTCCCAGTGCCGGCATTGGCCACACAGCCCCAAAGCATGATGGAACCTCCACCAAATTTTACAGTGGGTAGCAAGTGTTTTTCTTGGAATGCTGTGTTTTTTTGACGCCATGCATAACGCCTTTTTGTATGACCAAACAACTCAATCTTTGTTTCATCAGTCCACAGGACCTTCTTCCAAAATGAAGCTGGCTTGTCCAAATGTGCTTTTGCATACCTCAGGCGACTCTGTTTGTGGCGTGCTTTCAGAAACGGCTTCTTTCGCATCACTCTCCCATACAGCTTCTCCTTGTGCAAAGTGTGCTGTATTGTTGACCGATGCACAGTGACACCATCTGCAGCAAGATGATGCTGCAGCTCTTTGGAGGTGGTCTGTGGATTGTCCTTGACTGTTCTCACCATTCTTCTTCTTTGCCTTTCTGATATTTTTCTTGGCCTGCCACTTCTGGGCTTAACAAGAACTGTCCCTGTGGTCTTCCATTTCCTTACTATGTTCCTCACAGTGGAAACTGACAGGTTAAATCTCTGAGACAACTTTTTGTATCCTTCCCCTGAACAACTATGTTGAACAATCTTTGTTTTCAGATCATTTGAGAGTTGTTTTGAGGAGCCCATGATGCCACTCTTCAGAGGAGATTCAAATAGGAGAACAACTTACAATTGGCCACCTTAAATACTTGTTCTCATGATTGGATACACCTGGCTATGAAGTTCAAAGCTCAGTGAGGTTACAAAACCAATTTTGTGCTTCAGTAAGTCAGTAAAAAGTAGTTAGGAGTATTCAAATCAATAAAATGATAAGGGTACCCAAATTTTTGCACCGGTCAAATTTTGGTTTAATGCATATTGCACATTTTCTGTTAGTACAATAAACCTCATTTCAATCCTGAAATATTACTGTGTCCATCAGTTATTAGATATATCAAATTGAAATGGCTGTTGCAAACACCCAAATATTTAGAACTAAAAATGATTAAGATTAATAGGGGTGCCCAAACTTTTTCATATGACTGTTTTTTTTATATATATATATATATATATATATATATATATAATGGGTATGACTATTGTATAATAGCACTTTTCTAATAATAATCAGTCCCTTAAATAAATAGCAAACAATTATATAGTCCTTAAAGATAGCTGGATAAAAATATCCCATTTTTGGTTGAAGGAGAAATGGAAAAGTGGAATAAAATGTACAAATGTGAGGTGGAAAACATTACAGCATATGGAAATGTTGTAAACAATTATGACTATTACACTCATATCAAGTTAACACATTAAACTGAAAAGCAATGTAGCGTGGACTCTGTAGTCAGATGTTAGCAAGAGGTAAAACATATAATAATAACAACTGCATGTTACACAAAAAACAAATAATTGCAAGACATTATATAAAAAAAACCTGACTTGGTATAATTGTGTTATTTGTGCATTTTAGGAGACATTAGTGCAATTATTACTGTTAAAATGCACTGAGGTTACAGAAGAACACACATTAAGATGATCTGTGCTGCTTGTTTGACTTAAAGTCTATGGACAACTTTGAACTATTTTTGCTGTTAATTGCAAAACTAAGACACATTCTAAGAATGTCCTACCATTTTGCTAGTCAGCGATATCAGCAACTTATTCCCATTCTTGGTTGTCCTCAGGGCCGGTTTTAGACAAAGTGGGGCCCTGGGCAAAATTAAAAGCAGGGCCCCAAATGCTGATATGCAAACAACACCATCGTCTTGCAGTGGCAACCCCTATAATAACGCCTCCTTCCTGCCAACAAAAAAGTAATAACAAGCCCCATTTACCACACACAATTCAAATGAGCACCTTTGTACCCCCTAATAGATTTTTGCACCCAGTCATCAGTTATTATAGCGCCTCCTTATAAATAATAGTCTCTGCTTATAAATATTACACCTTTATCAGTAATAGCTCCCTTATAAATGATAAATAGTGCCCTGTATCAGTAATATTCCCCCTTATCAGTAACAGTCACCCTGTAAAAATAATACTGCTCCCTTATTAATAATAGCCCCCTCATAAATAATAGTTACCCTTATAAATAATAGTCCTCATTATCACTAATAGCCCCCTTTATAAATAAGCCCACTTAACAATTATACCCCCCTTATAAAAAGTTCCCCTTTTATAAATAATAGCTCCCCCTTATAATGGATGCCTTATATATAATAGTCCCCCCCTTATAAATAATAGCCCATCTTATAAATAATAGTTCCCCCTTATAATAGCCCCCTCATACTTAAGTTTCCCAATTATATATAGTAACCCACCCTTATATATAATAGTTCTCCGTTATATAGTGCCGGACTGAAGGGCCTTAGGCCCACCAGAGAAACTTGTTCTGGGGCCCCACCCAACAGCTTCCTGCTAATAGCCTACACCACGCTCCTTCACTGAAGTCTTACATATGTGCTGACTATCCGGTGTTACTGAGTATGTTCCCAGTATAGTCAGCCCCTATAGTACTGTGCAGGTCCCAATAACTCCATGGCGAGCTCATGCACAGTACTGTATGGGGAATGACATGGCCATGGGGTACTACATGTATGTGCAAGATTATAGTGAGGGAGCTGTGATACAGACATAGCACACAGGGCTGGCAGCAGGAATTGTGAGCCCCCTCCCCCACAGTATAATGCTCCACATGGTATATAATGCTCCACAGTATAAAATGCTCTCCTGAGCCCTCCAGTTTCCCCACATGGTATATAATGCTCCACAGTGACCCCACACAGTATAAAATGCTCCCCTGAGCCCCCCATAGTGGCCCCACATGGTATGTAAGGCTCCACACAGTATAATACTCCACAGTGGCCCACACAGTATACTACCCCTTAGTGGCCCCAGACAGCGCAATATGCTCCCCAGCAGCCCCACACAATATAATATGTTCCATACAGTATAATATGCACCCCACAATGCCCCCCCAGTATAATGCTCCAGTGGCCTAACACAGTATAACATGCTCCATAATGACCTCCACACAGTATAATATATTCCCCAGAGGGGTTCCCCCAGTATAATGCTCCACAGTGGTCCCCCACAGTATAATATGGTCCCCACAGTTCCCCCCAGTATAATGCTCTACAATGGCCCCACAGAGTATCATATGCTCTCGAAAATCCCCCACAATATATTATCTCCCCAGGCGTCCTCCCAGTTAATGTTCCACAATAGGCCCCACGCAGTATAATATGCTCCCCAGAGGGCCCCCTAGTGTAATGCTCATTAGTCCCCGCCGAATAATGAGCCACAGTGGCGCCACACAATATAATATGCTCTGCTGATGGCCCCCCCAGAATAATGCTCCACAGTGAACCCTGCCCAGAGAGGTTTCCCCAGTATAATACTCCACAGCGGCCCAAAACAGTATAGTATGCTCTCCAGAGCCCCCCCAGTATAATGCTCCACAGTGGCCCCGCACAGTATAATATACTGGGGGGCCCCTCTGGGGAGCATATTATACTGTGTGGGAAAACTGTGGAGCATTATACTGGGGGGGCTCTGGAGAGCATATTATACTGTGTGGGGCCACTGTGGAGCATTATACTGGGGAGGGGGCCCTCTGGAGAACATGTTATATTCTGTGGGGCATCTATGGAGTATTATAAAGTGGGGGGGCTCTGGAGAGCATGTTATATTCTGTGGGACCACTTTGGAGCATTATACTGGGGGGCCCCTCTGGAGAGCATATTAAACTGTGTGGGGCCACTTTGGAGCATTATACTGGGGGGCCCCTCTGGAGAGCATAATGCTCCAAAGTGGCCCCACATAATATGACATTATCTCCAGAGCCCCTCCCCCACATTATAATTTTCCACAGAGGCCCCACAGAATATAACATGCTATCCAGAGGGCCCCTTCCCCAGTATAATGCTCCACAGTGGCCCCAAAGAGTATAATATGCTATCCAGAGGGGCCCCCCAGTATAATGCTCCACAGGGGCCCTACAGTGTTATTATTATACTCTGGGGTCTTTTGACCCCAGAGTATAATAATTGAAGGCCCGGGGGAGGTGAGAGAAAATAACAAACAGTTATACTTACCCTGCCTTACCTCTGCTGGGCCTCCTCGCGCTGCTCCGTTATCCCCGCCGGCGCTGGCTTCTTCTTCTCTGTGGCTGACGTCACGCGTTGTGGACGTCACCGCTGAAGCCTGTGATTGGGCCTCAGCGATTACGTGAAGCAGGCTGTCAGCACGCCCCACGTGATCGCTAAGGCTGAGGCCTGGCCTCAGCGGTGACGTCCGGAATGCCAGAAGATGACGTCGGACGCCAGGACATGTTTGTTATTTTTACTCACCTCGAAAAGGGGCTAGCGGTCCCTTTCGGTTATTGATTTGGCCGGGTCTGACTCCGGGATCCGGAGTCATCAGGTTCCGGATCCCAGGGGCCCCTTTGGGGACGGGGCTCTGGGCAATTGCCCAGTTTGCCCCCCCCCCCTAACGCCAGCCCTGGTTGTCCTGTTAATTTTGCCATGATAGCACACTTCTCCAGGCTTTGTGGGCTCTCTCTGCAGGAACGGTTGTACACACACATTAGAGTGTAGAGAGAGGAGAAAGTCTCCAATTTTTTAACCTTTTTGCACACTATGATGTAATAGTACATCATGGAGTGGTATAACTTCACCCACATTGGCAGCACCAGGACCTAAGCGGGAACCATCAAAAGCAGGTGTCAGTTGTACCTTACTGCAACACTCATGGTCAAATCTAAGCTCCAATCCAAATGTTAACTCCTTAGATTCCACCATGATACGTCATCTAAGGGGTTTTGAGAAGTGCTGCCCATGTCATGCATTTTAGGGTGCCAATATGTTTTCATGGGCACTAGGGTCAGATCAGTGGCTCAGTGCCTTCATAGGCTAACAGTCCCAGTTTACCACAAAACTTGAAAAGTATATAAACATGATCATTGGTTCAAGTCCTCTAGTGTGACAAAAAAACAAAAAAAAAAATTTGCAATGCAAAAGTGGCTTAAAATTTTAAAAAGCAAAGACAAAATTGATAGTTTTAATCCCTTACAAAAATAATTAATAAAACGCAATGACTAAGTATTAGTCTCCCCAAAATGGTGTAAATAAAAAGGCATCTCATCCCGCGAAAAATAAGCCCTCCTATGGCTACAACCAAACAAATCAGAACAAAAAAACCCAAACTGCCACATCTTTAGTAAAATTGGTTGTGGCATGAAAGAAACTGTGTGAACAACAGGGTACACCCCAGACTTACAATTTAAAAGATAAAAGACACCAGAACTGATCCCCTCCCAGAATTCCTCCCATTGTTGGAGTTAGTGGGGAAATAGTGGGGAACTTCTTATATAAAGTGTACTCGACACAGCTTCACACACGTTTCACCATACACTGTGCATTCACATGTGGAAAACATAATGTCATATGTGGGTATTGACTACTGTTTGGGCACAAAGCAGGACACAGAAAGGTAGAAGCACTATTTGGATTTTGGAGCACAGATTTAGATTTGGATGCCATACCACTTTTGCAGAGCCCCCAAAATGGCAGTAAAGTAGAATACCCTGACATATGACCTCATTTTGGAAACTGGTCCCCTCAAGGCATTTATCCAGGGGTGCAGTGAGCATTTTTACCTCCCAAATGTTGCATTAATTTATTTTCCAAAAATGACAGTGCGCAGCTGATGAAGAAAAGTGAAAATTGCAATATTTCCAGAGATATGCCATTTCAGTGCCCAGCTTGCATCACAGACAAAGACTCCAAAAACTTCTGTGTGGGGGATAAACCGCTGAACAGTTTTAGGAGAGTGTGTCTCGGCTGACACAAGCTGGGCTCAACATATTGGACATGGAATTGGCGTATCTATGTCCTCCAAAGCAGTGTGAATAACCAAATTAGACCACACGTGCATTGTGCTTTTACCTCTGAGCCCTGTTGCATTTCCAGGAAAAAGATGTAGGGTGCTTCCAAAATCAGGAAATAGAGCATAGTAACTTGACTTTTTACAGTGCTACAAACTTGAAATGACATATTGGGCACTGAAGTAGCATATACAGTATCTGGGAAATTTTAAATTTTCATTATTACACCATACACTACACATTCCTTTTTGGAAAGCATATTTTGGGTCAAAATGGTCACTATACCCCTTGTCAAATTTTTTGAGGGGTGGGCGTTTACAAAATGAGGTCACTTCTTGATACTTTCCACTGCACTGACACTTTAGATGCTCTGCAAATGCGTCATGGCACCTGAAAATGATTTTCCCCTGCAAAACCTAATGGGGATCCTCATCTTTCGAGTGCCCAAGCAGCATGAACATGTGGGGTATTTCCATACCAAGGAGAAATTGCATAACAAATTGTGGTGTACAAGTTTTCCTTTACACTCTTGTGTAAATGACAAAAGTTGGGGCTAAAGTAACATTTTGTTGCTGACATTTTCTGTAAGCATTCCCCTACTGCAACTATGCTTCCTCTGATCCATCACCAGTCATCCATAATGGAACAATAGAAGCCCAGTAATCCACTTGTGTGCCAAATAAACTCCCACCTGGCCAAGTTACTGGTCGTTCAGTAACCTGGGGCTGGTGTACCCTTTAGTGGATTCCACTGCCTCTAGACAACTAATGGCATACCCTCAGCCTTGATGGAGGATACCTCATTATTTCTCAAAGATTAAGAGCAGTGGCTGTTGTCATTGTCACACAAAAGCAAATAAAATATTACATTAGTGAAAAAGAATCAGCTAGGACTCTAAGAAGATTTTCACATACCTCCACCTAATGCCAGTGGATGATGCTTGGGACTGGCTACTGCTGTCTACCTGCCCATCATCTTTCATACTGTCCTGCTGCAGCTATTACTACTTCTACTGCTGCTACTTCTAGAATTCTGTATTCCTGCATTGTCCATCATGTTCTATATTGTACTTCTGCTGCTGGGAACCTTAAACTTTCTAGGGTAAATGACAAATCTACAAACATGAAACTACTAAATTACAAATCTGAAACTGCTCCCAAAAAAAAAGGAAAAAATTTTTGACTGCTGTCATATAATAATTTTTTCTTTATCCCCTTCCTGACATCCACTATAACAGTACGGCGAAGGTCAGCTATTTAAATAAATAAATATAAATAACCCCTTAACAAAAATCCAAAACTTTGCAAAAAACATTTTTTCTTAAAGTCACCATATTCTGACACCCATAATTTTTTTATATCTTTTTATATCTCGGGAAAAGGGGTGATTTGAATTTTTACTTCTTTTTTGTGAAATTTGCTCATGTCAAGTTAATATTTGCTGAGTCATATTAACATTTGCTGTACCTGTACCATCCTCACCAACTGTTTTTACATTGTCTGACTACCATCACCATCACCCATTTATTTCATCATCTGCTTACCATCACCATCCTGTTCCTGTCATCCAAGACATAAGGGGGGTCTGGGAGGGGCTTAAGTCAATTTCGGGTCATAAACAGCCTGTCTGATTGAGGCAGATGTTAATTGGCTTAATGAACTAAACCTATTCTTCAACAGATTTGATCACACACCAGCTCCTCCCACCCCAGCATGTCCTTCAGTACCCCCCACCACAATGACTTCACCCCATGCGGCTACTTCCTAACAGACCAGTAAATCCAGAAATCCGTCTTTATCTGACCAGAGTCTGACCTTCACGCGGGCCCAGGTGAGGAAGGAGATGAAAAGATCAATGCGAGGAAAGCCGCAGGACCAGATGACATCAGTGCAAGGCTAATTAAGACTTGTTGGGACCAGCTGTGTGGTATAATTACATATATATTTAATATGAACCTGAGGCAGGAAATAGTCCCTGAATTATGGAAATCTTCTTGTGCGGTACCAGTTCCAAAGAAACCTCACCCTATGGACCTCAACGACTACAGACCTGTAGCACTGACATCCCACTTGATGAAGATCTTAGAGAGATTGGTTCTCACACATCTCCGCCCTCTAGTGAGCCCCGTTATGGACCCCCCTCCAGTTTGCTTATCGGCCAGGCATTGAGGTAGATGATGCCATCATCCACCTTCTGCACAGAGCTCTGTCTCACCTGGAGAAACCAGGGAACACGGTGAGAATAATGTTCTTTGATTTCTCCAGTGCTTTTAACACCATACAGCCTGGGTTACTGAGGGACAAGCTGGGCCTTGCTGGAGTGGACCACCACCTCTCCAACTGGATCCTAGACTACCTCACAAATCGACCTCAATACGTGAGAGCCCGAGACTGTGTGTCAGATACCGTGATCTGTAATATGGGGGCACCCCAGGGTACGGTTCTCGCCCTTTTCCTCTTCACACTGTACACTGCAGATTTTAGGTGCAACTCATCTAGCTGCTACCTACAGAAGTATTCTGATGACTCTGCAATAGTAGGTCTCATCACAGACGATGATGACAGGGAGTACAGAGAACTGAACCAGGTTTTTGTGGACTGGTGCCAGCGGAACCACCTGAAGATTAACACGGGGAAGACCAAGGAGATGGTGGTGGACTTCCGTAAATGCAGATGCCCTCCTAAACCAGTGGACAACCTGGGGACGGGCATCGAGATTGTGAACACCTATAAGTACCTGGGTTTGCTCCTTAATAATAAGCTGGACTGGGCAGATCACATGGAGGTCCTGTACAGGAAGGGCCACAGCAGGCTCTACCTGCTTAGGAGGCTGAGAGCCTTTGGAATCCGGGGGGCACTTCTTAGGACTTTCTTCAACTTGGTAGTGGCATCAGCCATCTTCTTTGGAGTGGCATGATGGGGCAGCAGTATATGATCCAGGGATAGGAATAGACTCGACAAGCTGATTAGAAGGGCCAGCTCTGTCCTGGGGAGCCCAGTGGACCCAGTGCAGGTGGTGGGCGACAGAAGGATACTGTCCGTGGTTAGCTCCTTGCGGAAGAAGAAGTCCCATCCCATGCATGAGACTGTGATGGCGCTGGGCAGTACTGTCAGTGACCGACTGCTCCACCCTAAGTGTGAGAAGGAGCGCTATCGGAAGTCTTTCCTCCCCACAGCGGTTAGGCTGTACAACCAACACCGACCTAAGCGGAGATCAATACACACAGAGAACTGAAATATCTTTCTGCCTGTTAAATCCCCCCCCCCCCTCCTCTGCTACTTCCTATCTGTCTGTCTACTATCAATGTAATGCCTCTTACCTTGGAACATTCCTGTACATGTTGTATTTGTGTTTGTATCTGCTTATCTTTGCTGTTGTAACACACTGAATTTCCCCATTGTGGAACTATTAAAGTACTTTATTATTATTATTATTATTATTATTATTATTATTATTATTATTATTATTATTATTATTATTATAAGTGAGTTGCTTTCTTCTTGTTGCCTTCTGCAGGTGCATCTCAATGAATTTGAATATTTTTGAAACGTTCATTCATTTCAGTAATTCAGAAATTCAATTCATACTCAGCGTCTTCCATGATTGTGTGTCCTACTGAACCAGGCTGAGGGACCATATAAAGGCTTAGGAAACCTTGGCAGGTGACACACTGAATTTTCAATACTGAACTTTTTTGCAATATTCTAATTTTCTTAGATTTGGGTTTTCATTACCTGTAATCCATAATCAACATTTACAGAAATAAAACACTTGAAATAGAACACTCTATGTAAAGAATCTAGAAAATATAGGAGGTCACTTTTTAATTTAATTACTGAAATAAATAAATGTTTTAAAGATATTCTAATTTATTGAGATGCACCTGTATTTCTTGCTTATTCAGACTTCTATTACTCCCAGCACCTCCTTTAATACAGTCGTAGGTGCTAGTGAAGGTTGTTTTGCAGTCACTCCATATGTATAAAAATATATCACAGCACTCTCAGTTCTTGTAATTAGTAGAATTAGACTTTATTCACATAGATCATCAGGCATCCAGCATATATATTTGGATGTTTTTCTCATTATCTGACTGTCCTCAGCAGATATCTACCTCAACCTATGTTAAAGCATGAGAGCCTGGGGCAAGTTCCATGTCAAAGGTGTCTTTAGCCTTTAAGAGGCCACATTTGAAATAAATGGTAAAATAAAGTTCTCAGTAGAACTTCAGGGATGTAATGCTTGTGAAAATATAGCTCTTTCCAGCAGCTCTTGCATTGGCTCATAGGGGGAAGACTTCTCTTTCTGATGTTTTTATACCCTAATACAGAAAATGGAATTATTTTTACTTACAAAAGAAAAAGAGACGTCTCTACCATCCTCAGTGATTTCTAAACGGATAATTTCCACGTGGCTATGGAGACTCCCATGTTCAGTGTTTCTGTAAGGCAGTGATGTTGTATGTAAAGGAAACTGTTGTTATCACTCATGTATCTTGCAATTGTTAATGTAGTTGTTAAGGATAGTCATCTAGATATGGCTCAAGGGCCACAGACCAGGAACCTAGTGTCACACTCATTCACTTTTCATCGAGTAACATTTTTGTCAATTTTGTAAGCAACTTGTGTTATTTCCAATCAGGGCCGGACTTGCCATGAAGCAACCTGAGATGACAGTCTTAGACTGCACCTCTTGGCATAAACCGCTACCTATTAGATTATTCTGACAGCTATTGGCTGATATTTTACTCACTGATCCCTGCTACTGTCCAATCTGGCCAAGGGCAATAGGATCGGGTATTGGTGAGGAAAACATCGGCCACCACCTGTTGGAATAAACCAATAGGTAGCAGCTGAACTTGCATGACCCCAAAGGAGGTGAGTAAAAACAACAAATATTTGTACACATCTCTCCTGGATGACCAGCAGTCCCCAGCATTCTCTTCATGGCTCTTCCACTCTCTATCTGACATCATGAGCCTTGGGATAAAGGCCTTATACTGTGTGGGCCAAATAAGAGGACTTTTTGATCTGCAAAAGGGGGCATAACCTACAATTTTAATTAGATAGGGCCCCATCACAGATCCATTTGATAGTTCTTGCATTTTATTCACTCCAGTAGATGGTCCCAGATACTAATATACTTGCTGCTCTTCAGTTGTGCAAATTCTGAGGATTTTATAGCACTGCCTGGGGCTTGAGGTCTTCTAGATCAGTCTCCTTTGCTGATGCACCGACTCTAGATCATGTGTTAGACCCCACATTTTCTCCTCCTGCTTATTCTCAGAGTAGAGCAGGGTCGGTCACATGAGTTGGTGCATCAAAAGAAGAAGCTGCACTCTGGCCCCAGGCAGTGCTATAAAATCCTCAAAATCAGGACAATGGCAGGGCAACATGTATACTAGTAAGTGGGACCATATTGCAGTAAATACACTGCAAGAACTTTTTATTCCCCAGATAACCCCCCCTAAAAGTCCAATAATATAGTGGCATAATAATGGTGTTTTTTGACAATTGCCATTTCTTAGAATTTTGTAAAAAATACATTGATGCTGAACTTTCAGAGTTAAAGAAATGTGTACAGCTACATTATCTTTTTTCCATCTTTTATTTTAGACAAGGCCAATATGTCTGCCTAACATTTTAATAACTGTGCCTAAGTGAGCAGTACATTTATTCAACCATGACCCTTCTTTCTACCTGTTAAGTAGTGTCCTTGCTACTCTTAATGGTAGTACCTTTGGTGTAATGGCCCATAGCGTATTCATTAACCTTGTACTTCTTTTTACTTTTACTTACCTTTTTAAACTTTTTTTTTTTCCATTATATACTTTCCAGAGACTTTATATTCATTCATCGTGAAGAGAAAATAATGCTAAAATACTGTGACTTTAGTAGGTCATGCAATTGGTCAGGAGTCAGGACTGAACATCAATTTTGCATACCTACTAATATATTATGAGAATTGTATACTCCCTGATGGACATAAGCTGCCTTCATGAGACAAAACCCTTACGTAGTGTTTATTATAGACATAAATTATATACTCTATGCTCTTGCAAAAGTGAAAAAGACTAAGAACTACACAGCATCACTTTAATTTGTTTCATACTCCCTCCTTCTTAAGCTCTATTCACGTGAACAAGCATACCACACAGCCAAGCAAGTAGAAGTGGATACGCTCTCTGAGGGAGTCTGTCACCAGGAACCTTAATATCAAACCAGCCCCAATGCATTAAAGCAGACATTATGTTGACAACCATCATACCTTAAAGGGGTTGTCCGGGTTGAAATAAAAATTAGCCCCTAAACTAAACCCCCTCACCTGCCTAACTTCTAATTTACTTATATTAAAAAAAAATTATAATTACCCATAATCCTGGGGCGGTCATGTAACTGCCCCAGGCACACTTTCTGATAATCCGGTGACATTCTGTTTCCCTGGTTCCAAAATGGAACCTCACCATTACACCCCCTCCCCCAACCCTATCCATTACACCCCCACCCCCAACCCTATCATACTTACATATCTTCCTCTCTAGGAACAGCTCCTCCCTTCTTCCTCTCTGCTAGTGCTTGCGCAGTCTGGAGGTGCCTGTGACACATGCACAGTAGGGATTTGCTCCATCTCTACTGCGCAGGCGTCAGAGTCACTTCCCTCTAGCAGAGCGGAAGAGAGGTGTCTCTCTTGTGAGGAAGACAGGTAAGTATGATGCGGTGAGGGGGTGGGCTCAGTTAGTTGGGAAGGGCTAGTAGTGGGCAGAATAGCTAGGGAGACAGGGAGGGGGTGTAATGGAGTGAGAGAGGAGGGGGCAGTGAGAGGGAAGTAGTGTGGAAGCTACACAGCAGGAAGCTACAATATGTAAACAAAGGCAGAGGATGCCAGGAGCTCCAAGAGAAACCCAGAAATCACTCAAAATACTGCTAAAGGTATATGGGTGTACTTATTAATCCATTAATAGCACTAACAGACCTTTTTTAAAAAATATTTTTTGCCTGGAAAATGCCTTTAAGATAGTCCAATAAGTGGATTACTTACTTGAAAAATGTGATTTATAAATATGCCAATGAGGCGCAAGTGTATTAGGGTTTGCAAAGCCTCGGTTTTTCAAATCTGAATACAGAGCCCTTGGAAACACTAGCATACCCTCATTGCACTTGAACCTTATTTGCATATTTTTTAAAAACAGCTTTTCAGGAAAATGGTGTATCTATTGGACTAGGTAAAGGTATGACGGTGCCCAGCATAATGTCCCATACAATGCACTGTGCAATGTCACTGGTTTGATATTGAATTTCCTGGTGACAGACTCCCTTTGAGAATAATGTTTCATTTCTTGATACATAATATAATGTATCATAATGTTATCTTTTTCCTCTTTGATAGGCTCAAGTTACTGGGGGTTATTTTATCTTTTTTTTTTACTTGTGCCTTATTTCATCTTGCCCATAAGTGCACCTAATTTATTATTGCACTTGTATTATAAATCTTATGCAAAATTCTCCACATGTAATTATGATTCCAATGCTGTCTGACATGACAAACTTGTTTACGCTGCCCATGTTTTTGCACCTATCTTGCATTGAGGAAACAGGCACAAATGAATAATAAACGAATAATAAATCTTGAAGTCTGAAAAGCCAAAATGAAACAGGCAAAGTTAGGCCTTATTCACATGACATGGACCAATGAAATGAATCCGTTTTTTTACTTGATAGTTAATAACTGATGCAAAACAGATGGAACTTGGCATCAAAAACGGAAAAATGGAGCAGAGCAAATGTAAAACAGAATTTAAAAATGGAAATGTACGTCCGTTTTTAACAACTGTTAGATCCATCAAAAACGTCACTGTCGTGTGATTAAGGCCTTAGACAAAAAAGGGGCAAATGGCTTGATGAATGTCCCCCACCGTATATTAATATTGGTTCTAACTTCTTGCAATATGTGAACTTCATCCTGCATTTATTACCATTCATTGCAGTATATTGACTTTGGCTTGAACTACCTAAAAGTTTTCATGAATGGTTATCAAAATAATGCAGCTGGAACTGAGAACTATTATTAACACCGATCATACTGATAAATAAGTAAATTACTTTTATCATTTTTCTTTAATTCATTATCATTTCCCATTTCTGTTGGTTTCCCTGCTGTGATTCCTATAGTGTTCCACATGTTTGATCTAAAAATGAAAGTTATTATAAAAATAATTATATTTTTTCCAATCAACCCTATGGGAAAATATCTGCAGGCACACAGAGATGTATCATTTTTCCAGGTTTCGGCTCCAAAGTTCTAGACTATCTTTTCATGTAAACACCCTGTGTACTCATTCCATTTGATTTTTGTAGTCACATTCTCTTTGAAGCTATTCAAGAGAGAAGGGACTTTATTTCAGATCTGTCCCGACATTAATTGTAACACAAAACAGCACTACCTGAAAGACCGTATATATTACTGCATACTGAGAACAAACGCTGGTTTCTATCACATAAATCAATGATTACAAGTATACTGCAACATACTGATGAGACACAATGCCGTCCTATAGTATTGCAACAAGGGAAGGGTTATCAGCCTGATTAACAATCTTGTAAAAGGGGAAACATTAAGCAACTTATCAGAGGTTTAGATTAAAACGCTAGCAGAAAATGACTTAATAGCCCGAAGACGGAACATCTTTTCTGCTTTTATCTTCTATTATCGATTTGTAACATTGGAACAGTTAATACAAACTGCAAACAAAATATACAGTATATTGTATAAGCTTCAATGTTATTGTGTGCAGAATAACTCAAGTATTTAGCACTAAAAACATGACACAAGAACATCTAGTGCCTCATTATCCTCTCTTGAGTGGACGGGGGGCATGGTGACTGAGTGGTTAACACTGTTGAATTATAGAACTAGTATCTTAGGTTTGAATCTACATCTTTGTTTTCCGTGGGTTTCCTCACAATTTAGACTGTGAGCCTTATATGGGACAGTGACAGACAATGTCTATAAAGCGCTGTGGAATATGTTGGTTCTATAAAAGAACTGAATGAACAAAGAATAGCATTCTAACACTATTCCCCCTAAACTGTGTGCTCTGGGATAATAGTTAACAATTTCAATCCTTGCAGACAGGTAAACCTGCTTGTTGGTATGTTGTTTTATCTCTTTCCTTCTAAAGTCGTCCAGCTTTGAGGGAACACTGCACATCAGATCCCAGGGATTTCACTTTTATTAATTATAGATTGATAGTCTATACAAGCATAAAGCTGACCATAAACATTAGATTTTAGACTGCCATCAATTGTCTGAAAAAAACTTTGGTTGATTGTGCGGCCAATTATTACAAATAGAGATGAGCAAAGTTTTCAAAAACTCAATTCGGCAACTTTGCCGAATTTTCTGATACAACTCTATTCAATCCGAATTAAATCACAGTGAATAAACAGCTATTTCTTGTCTGCAGAGAGTCGAGGTGGGCGGCATAATGGCGGAACCCCTTGGATGCCGCAGTCAAATATGCCAGTTACAGCTAACACCCTGCTCCGTAACCGATCGGGGGTTTTAACACCTTGGGTGCAGCGGTCGAACATGCCGTGGGCACTCGCGAAGGTGTTAAAGGGCTGTGACATCACAGGGCTGGCTGCTGATTGGCTGCACGCATGGCATTGTGGGTGATCCCGCATTCCTAGAGTTCCTTGCCCCATGTCCTAACATGTACAGCAGCCATTTTGAACAAAATGCGATTCCTTACCCCGAAGTGTGAGGAAATCCGGATTCGATGCGAATCGAATATTTCCTGAAATTCGGATCGAATTCCACTTCTGCAGCTTCGATTTGCTCATCTGTAATTACAAACAGTGGCGTAACATGAAGCTCCTGGGCCACAATGCAAAATCTGTACCAGGCACCCAGCTGTAATATAGCATTTATAGTACAAGGAGTCCTGAGCCCAGGTGCAACAGCACCCTCTTTACCCCCTGATTCCAAACACATGACCAACAATAATAATAATAATAATAATAATAATAATAATAATAATAGTCCTTTAATAGTCCCACAATGGGGAAATTCAGTGTGTTACAGCAGCAAAGATAAGATAAGATAAGCAGATACAAATACAAATACAACATGTACAGGAATGTTCCAAGGTGAGAGGCATTACTTTGATAGCAGACAGACAGATAGGACGTAGCAGAGGAGGGGGGGGGGATTTAACAGGCAGAGAGATATTTCAGTTCTCTGTGTGTAATGATCTCCGCTTAGGTCGGTGTTGGTTGTACAGCCTAACCGCGGTGGGGAGGAAAGACTTCCGATAGCGCTCCTTCTCACACCTAGGGTGGAGCAGTCGGTCACTGACAGTACTGCTCAGCGCGATCACAGTCTCATGCATGGGATGGGACTTCTTCTTCTGCATGGAGCTCACCACGGACAGTATCCTTCTGTCACCCACCACCTGCACTGGGTCCAGTGGGCTCCCCAGGACAGAGCTGGCCTCTCTAATCAGCTTGTCAAGTTTATTTCTGTCCCTGGTTGATATACTGCTCCCCCAGCAGGCCACTCCAAAGAAGATGGCTGATGCCACTACCGAGTTGAAGAAAGTTCTAAGAAGTGCCCCCCGGATTCCAAAGGCTCTCAGTTTCCTAAGCAGGTAGAGCCTGCTGTGGCCCTTCCTGTACAGGGCCTCCATATGATCTGCCCAGTCCAGCTTATTATTAAGGAGCAAACCCAGGTACTTATAGGTGTTCACAATCTCGATGCCCGTCCCCAGGATGTCCACTGGTTTAGGAGGGCTTCTGCCTTTGCGGAAGTCCACCACCATCTCCTTGGTCTTCCCCGCGTTAATCTTCAGGTGGTTCCGGTGGCACCAGTCCACAAAATCCTGGTTCAGTTCTCTGTACTCCCTGTCATCATCGTCTGTGATGAGACCTACTATTGCAGAGTCGTCAGAATATTTCTGTAGGTAGCAGCTGGATGAGTTGCACCTAAAATCTGCAGTGTACAGTGTGAAGAGGAAAGAGGCGAGAACCGTACCCTGAGGTGCCCCCGTATTACAGATCATGGTACCTGACACACAGTCTTGGGCTCTCACGTATTGAGGTCGATTTGTGAGGTAGTCTAGGATCCAGTTGGAGAGGTGGTGGTCCACTCCAGCAAGGCCCAGCTTGTCCCTCAATAACCTGGGCTGTATGGTGTTAAAAGCACTGGAGAAGTCAAAGAACATTATTCTTACTGTGTTCCCTGGTTTCTCCAGGTGAGACAGAGCCCTGTGCAGAAGATGGATGGTGGCATCATCTACCCCAATGCCCGGCCGATAAGCAAACTGGACCTTCCACCAAACATTAACTACCCTAGACACTTGGAAATTTAACAGATGAAAGTCGGTCATTGCTAATGAAGTGCTGAAAAAAGGAAATGACATACACTTTGTGGGTAGTACAAACACATGCTCACAATACAAAAATCTCCACCAGGTCTGTAAGCCTAGCCCATACAAATTATGGTAGACAGATATCCAACACAACAGATTTTGGTTGTGACCAATTTTTGCTGATAGTTGTCTTTATGCTACAAACTTTTATATGTTTATGTCCAAACAATCATCAGCAGACAGTCCAAAATGTGCCCCTTTATTAGTCTAAAATCTAATGATTCTCGGAAAATCCCCGTTTAAGCTAAAGTCCCACATTGCGGAAAGGTAGAGCTTTTGGTTGCTGCGAAACGCAGCAGAAAAACGCTGCATTTTATAGTACCAGTAAAATGAATGAGATTTTGTTTAATCTCATCCACACATTGTGGGAAAAAAAGTGCTGCAAAAAAGCTGTGTTTTTAAAAACACATGTGTTTTTGGAAACTGCAGCATGTCAATTTTAACTGCGGAAGTGCAAGCATTTTCCCAATAGTTGTAACAAAGGAAGAAAAACTGCAGAGAAAGTGAAGTGAAAACGCAATGGAAAACGCTGCAGAAAAAAAAACGTGATGTGTTTTTGCTCCATTTTTTTCCCTTGTGTTTTTTTGTTTTTTTTTAGCTACGGTTCACTACACGGGGGCCTAAGCCTTAGACTGAGACCAAATGTTGCGGAAACACAATTTTTGTCTGTTGTCCAAACACAGTAAAAAAATGTAGAATTTTACAGTCCCAGCAAAGTGAGTGATATCATTTATTATTTATTTATTATGCTTACTTATATAGCGCCATCATATTCCGAAGCGCTTTACAGACATTGACAGTCACTGTCCCATATAGGGCTTACAATCTACATTCCCTATCAGTATGTCTTTGGAGTGTGGGAGGAAACCAGAGTACTGGGAGGAAACCCACGCAAACACCGGGAGAACATACAAACATAATTTAATCTCATCCCCACACTTTGGGAAAAAAACAATACACAAAATGTAGAAGAGTGTTCCTTTTCTTCTGTGGTCTTTTTCCCAATAAGCTTATATGGAGGAGGCATAAATGAAAACACAGTGGAAAAGAAGTTTTTTTCACAGTGTTTTTTAACTGTGTTTTGCTGTGTGTGTTCACACAAAGGAATTTGTTGAAGCAGATTTCTGTAGCTGACTTTGAAGCTAATTCTGAAAATCTGCTCCAAAGGCTGAGGCCCCCCTTTGGGGAAAAGCCGCTTTTTTTGCGGGGGTTTTCGGGGGGAGGGGGGGGAGGAGGGGGGAGGGGAAGAGGGGCCCCCAGAATCCCCCCCCCCCCTCCGGCGCCCCCCGGCGGGGGGCGGAAAAAAAAAAAAAAAAAAAAAACCAAAAACCCCAAAAAAAAAAAAGGCCGGGGGCCCCCGCCCAAAAACCCCTTTCCGCGGGGCCCCCGCGGGGCGCGCCCCGCCGCCCCCCCCACCACCGCGGGGTATATAAAAATATAAAAAAAAGGCCCCCCCCCTTTTTTTATTTTTTTTATTTTATAATTGGGTCCCCCACCTCTTTTATATATAATAATAAAAAAAACAAAAAAATAAAAAAAAAAAAAAAAAAAAAAAAAAAAAAAAAAACCTCATTATATATATAATCCCCCCTCCTTTTTTAAATCCCTACAAAAAAAAAAAGAGGGAATCTCCCGAAGAGGGCATCAGGGCCCCAAAACAACCCAAATGATCTGAAAACAAAGATTGTTCAACATAGGCAGGGGAAGGAACAAAAAGGCCAAGATTAACCGCAGTTCCACGGAGGAACAAGTAAGGAAAGGAAGACCACAGGGACAGTTCTGTTAAGCCCAGAAGTGTCAGGCCAAGAAAATTCAGAAAGGCAGAGAAGCCCGACTTGGTGAGAAAATCAAGGACAATCCACAGACCACCTCCAAAGAGCTGAGGACATCTTGCTGCAGATGGTGTCACTGTGCTGCAGATTTTGCACTAGGAATGGATTGGAGGGGCGAGGCGTTTGGCCGCCACACAGGGCGCGGGGGGCGCAACATTTGGACAAGCCAGCTCATTTTGGAAGAAGGTCCTGTGGCTAGATGAAACAAAGAGGTTGTTTGGCATACAAAAAGGGGGTATGATGGGGCAAAAAAACACACCAACCAAAAAAAAGCTTGCTACCCACGTAATATCTGGGGGCCCATTCCTTGGGCTGTAGCCACTGACAAAAATAGGTATGGAACTCACAAGACAATGATCCAAAAAAAAAAAAAAAAACACAGGAAAAAAAAACAAAATCTCAGAACACGGGAAAAAAGCAGCTTGGGGCCTATAGCCAACAAAAAACTAACTGTTAAGCAAAGGGGCTCCACTAAAAAAGTCACTCTAGGCCCAACCACCGTCAAATTGGTTAAGCATATGCACATTTCTTAGTACAAAAACTCATCAACCAAATTTACTGTGGCCATCGTATACCTAGATATATCTGAAATGGTGTTGCAAACACCCAAAATTTAGAACAAACGAATTAAAGTGGTGCCCAAACTTTTTCATATGACTGTTTATATATATATATATATATATATATATATATAAAATTTATGAAATAATACTGATACAATGTTTTGAAAATCAATCTTTTTAGGTTTTAGTTTACTACGTTTGTATCATATGGTTGATAAAATCCAATAATTTTGATGTCAGTATAAATGACATAACTGAGAAAGAAAATATTTGAGCACTTCCAGATGTCTTTTAATATTATTATATATGTATTTGGTTTCTCCACTTTATACAAGATCTCATACTGAACACCAGTATCATCCTTGTAAAAGTAGCTGGATTTATGTGCGTAACAACCAGTTTCATCTAATTTTTCAGCAATAATTGCAAACAGACCACATTTTTACCCGATTTCCATGGTGAGATAATCAAATATGCACATAATATCTTGCTCAATGGGGTTTCTTCAGTTTTAAAAAGCAAAAAAATACTAAAAGTAAGGAATGTGATAAAATGAAATAAATATCTAAGACTCACTAGTTCAATTCTCTGCCTATCTAGCATCACCACATTGGTGGTTCCTTTCTGTCTTTGTTTACTTGTCCTATAGTAATGACTTGCCATACAAACAGTGACAGCTGCAATCAGTCACTGGCTTCAGGTCTGTTACCTGCATTTGTGGCAGCAGTCCACGGAGCCCAGTGAATGACAGCAGTGGTCACGTGAGCATGTATGACATGTTATCACTGCAGGACAAGTAAACAGTAACCAGTTTGAACCACCAGAGCTTGACACTTGCATGGCGAGGGAATTACCAGATGAGTATAATTTATTAATATTTTGCCACATTCCCCACTTTAGGAACTTTTTATCTCCTTCACCAAATTTCTTACATTTCTTGTTCAGTATGTGTATGTTTCATGTCTGCTCACATATTAAAGTAAAGATGCCCATATCACCCTTTCTGCTTTTATTTTTTGCCTTGAATTCATAATCCGATTCCAGTTATGAAGATAACTATAAAAACTTCATGAACTTTGTGAAAACATATTAACACTGAAGCAGATGGACATTCAAAACTAGCTAAACCTGAGGTCAGTTTATACTCCTGCAAATTCTCCCAATGTATACGTCTAACAATTCTATACTCTATCATTAGCCGAATGTATGCCAATTTTGGCATTTAGTCCATTTGGTTGGGACACATTGGAGTAGCACAGTCAATACAATTAATTCAGATAACATGCATTTATGAATTTTGTAAAAAATCTTTGTGTTTTCAAGACCAAAATTGGCTTCATCCTTAAAGCTAAGGCCCCACGTTGTGGAAACACAGCTTTTTTTGTTGCAGATTTTGTTGCGTTTTTTTGAGCCAAAGCCAGGAGTAGATGGAGCAGAAGGTAGAAGTATAAGAACTTCCCATATATTTCCCATTCCTTTTGTAGCCATTGTTGACTTTGGCTCAAAAAAACGCAACAAAATCTGCAACAAAAAAAGCTGTGTTTCCACAATGTGGGGCCTCAGCCTAAAGGGGATTTCCCACAATTGATATTCAATACATATACATTATTCCTTCTCACTGCAAGACCACAGTGAGAATGAGTTTCAGTGGAGGAGAGGCTGTAACCACATTAACTGTCTAAGGTGATGACTGAAACAGTAGAGTGTTGTTTTTAGCTTTAGCTGAACTTTAACTGGAGAGGCAAGTCACTTGCCTCACTGCTATTCCATTTAACCACCTCCTCTGTTAGAAATCTTACTGAATGTTGCTGTTGCTTTAACCCTTTCACTGCCAGGGGTTTCCGGAAATTTTGCACCTCCGGTAGCCTGAGCAATTTTCACAGTTTTGAGATGGACAAATCAAACCTAAATTGCAACATTAAAAAATCATCCAACCCCCCCCCATGCCTATATATTTTCTTAAAGTAGACACCTGCAGCATTGTCAGAATGCCACTTGGTACCGTATGCGAACAAGCACCTTCATGCAATTTTGATTTAAAGTGAATGTTTTATAAAAAAAAAAATGAAAATAAATGTATATTAGTTGCTAAAAGTGGAAACCAAACAAAAAATTATATGCACCAAACCTCTTAAAAATAAGAGATCAACATGTGCAGAGTTCAATCATATCACTAAGGCCTACACCTGCATCAGTGGCATAACTAGGAATGGCTGGGCCCCAAGGCGAACATTTGACATGAGGCCCTCCCGAACCGCCGCCCCCAACCCCCTCCAAACCGCCCCCTCCAACACCCCCCCGCACAAACATTCCTGCACACAATATTATGCCACATAGTGGCCCCTGCACACAGTATTATGCCCCATAGTGACCCCTGCACACAGTATTATGCCCCATAGCGGCCCCTGCAAACTGTATTATGCCACATAGTGACCCCTGCACACATTATTATGCCCCATAGTGGCTCCTGCACACAGTATTATGCCCCATAGTGGCCCCTGCACACAGTATTATGCCCCATAGTGGCCTCTGCACACAGTATTATGCAGCATAGTTGCCCCTGCACACAGTATTATGCCCCATAGTGGCCCCTGCACACAGTATTATGTCCCATAGTGGCCCCTGCACACAGTAGTATGTCCCATTGTGGACCACCCATGAACGATTATTATACTCTGGGGTCTTTTCAGACCAGGTCACTCCGGTGCACATCAGCTACAAAAAGAGCTCGTACCCTCAAAAACGCTGATACAGAAGACAAGCAAGATTTTGCTGTTATTCACTAATATGTTAAAAATCTATACTGCACCTACCAAACTGTGACTGTGATACCAAAATCTAACTTTTTTGAGATTGCACAGCATACCATATATAAAAACACAACTTAATATTTCATATATACAACCATCTTCATGCAACTTTGCAGCAAACAGAGATTGTAAGCAAAAATTGCACAAAAATTCAAATTTGCCACTAAAATGTATGCTCAAGCAGTCCCTTTCTGCAAATAAAATGTACTTTCTAAAAAAACTGCAATATGTGAGGAATTCATACATACCACACATATATATATTTACAGGTGCGGGTGTTAAAGAAACGCCAAACTTGCAGAAATGTGCCAACCAATTTTGTGCATGCAAATGAAATAGGAGTTTACATAAAAATATAATTTTCTATCCCCCTATAAAAATTGTAGCAATTTATACATTTATCTCTAGTAATAATCGTTATTACTATTATTTTAGCGTGTAATGGATATCGCTAGAGGCGTATTTTACTCTATAAAGATCAGGTATGGACAGGATAGGGATTGGGTGAAATGTAAACTTTATTGATGATTTTGTGTATGTGTTTTGTAAGTGTTTGGTGCAACTCTTTTGGCGCTGCGACCTGGACAATGGTATGCATCTGGGTCACAGCTCCAATAAACTACCTGGTTATGTTCAGAGGGGTATTATATAAGAATACCCCACTAGAAGGCTCAGAGGGGTATTACATTATCAGAGAGCAAAAGTATAATATGCTCTCTGATTGATAGGAGAGGGGATAACATGGACAGAAGTCCCTGATATCCCCCCCCCTAGGGTCACATACATGTTATGCACAGATGACGATGATGATTTTCTCATCTCTGAGCAGTCTGCAGGGCGGCTCCTCCCCCCTCCTCCTCCTACCGCAGCTCTTAAGATGCTTCCTGAGACAGGAGGGGGAGGACATTTTAGAGCCCCATATCTCAGGATCCGTTAGGAGCATTAAGAAGATCTTGGATTCATTTTAAAGATGAGATGATGAAGATGAAGGTCTTCATGATATCCCTTACAAATAGCTGTTAAAAACGCTGTCAGGTATTGAGATCTGCAATGGGATCTCAATGCCAAATAGCGTTTTCAACAGTGAATCCCAGATCTTCTTAATAAACCTAACGGATCCTGAGATATCGACATTAGAAGTAAGGATGTATTAGATACATGCTTGGCTACAGAAGTGCTACCCTGGGATGATGTATAAGAAACGTGGCTGGCAGGGAAAGGGTTAAGGTTGTAATGCCAACACATGAAGCTTTCTGTAGTTGTTAGAGTTCTGCTATGCTGAACCTATCAGCAGTTGAGAAGGGGGATTTAAGGTCTGTCCTTACTGTCCCATGTGCCTGCTATTAGTCAATTAATACTACATTTGGCTCCAGAACTCTGATGATATCTGTTTGCTGCTGCTATACTGACCTTGGCTTAATTACCAGATATTCTCTTGTCTTCTGATTTTGCTGTTGACGTTGGGTCTTGGTTTGTATTCAGATTGCAAAGCATCTATTTCTTGCATTTAGGTACTAGGACAATAACCTAATTTTAAATTCAGCGTAAGTCCAACCAGTTTGGCAGTGGGCTATGGTGAAGAATGTTCCAGAAGTCTTAGATCTATCTCCCAGCACAGTGTGAGATTTAGGTTGCTTTCTCTACTGCTCTCTGGTATCTGCCATTTCCTGCATTTCTTGTGAATTGCTACAGGGGCAATTCCATAACATCCTCACTGCAGTCATGCAGTGAAGAGGAACAGATAGGGGGTCCCAGAGGTGTGGTCCCCAGCCATCAGAGATCTATCTGCTATCCTGTGAATTTTTATCTAATTCTGCAAACTAGCTATAAATATACCCCTTATGCTTTTAGTTAATTTCATTGATAATGTAATGCTTATGAGAAATAAAATCTATATTATTTAGTTCTCTAATTATACAGCAATGTCTGTAAAAATGAGCTCAGGCATTTCCTTTCAAGACTTTAGACTGGATTTAGACTGATTAATTTCATAAAAAGTTCTCCCCTCAACTCTTACAATGGGGAAATGAAATTTCAGAGGAAGAGATCTTTTGATGTAACATAAATTACATACTTTAAAATCAGTAATATATATATTTGACTTAGATGAGCTAAACCAGAGCTCCCAGAACATTACATAAAAGGAACAATTCTCAGGACATTGAAAAAAGTACATTTTTTTGTACCTTGAATTAATTTTGAATAATTCCTTGCGGTTTGTCAAATTACCTCAGTTATACAATGTCTTTATTTCAACAGAGTGCATGCTTAGACAACATTGTCTCATATTACAAACAGGAATAATAGGAAGAATTTAAGATACATAATAAAACTTTATGATCAACATTCAGATTATACTAAGAAATGCCAAGTGATAAATTTTTATAAAGGTTTTGTTTGGCTCCTTACAAGAATATCTCTTTAATCACATTAGACTAGTTTATGTATGTATATGCCTACATTTGTGTAATACAGAACTATAATATGTGTATATTTACATATAATATACACATTTGTATGAAGGTTCCATAATAATGATAGTTGACCAATTTTATATCGGTTGGAAGAAGAGGAAGAAGACAGCTAGAATTAAAGAGATCTCCACATCCTTGGATCCAGATTTGGACACCAAGTTTGGCAAGGAAGTAATAGAGAAGGATTGTTGGTTATTATCTAAAGTGACTACACACTCAACAGCTTAAAAATTATATTTAAATCAACATTTCTAAGGACTTCTTAGCAAGTATTTACTGTCCTCAGATCTAGCTGCTTGGCTACGCTAAGTTCATCTTAAATAGGGCAGAGCCGTGACAACAAGTGACTACAGAAGTCTCCTATACGTGTCTTGTTTATTATAACAGGCCAATTGAGAGTAGCGAGACCTGCTTTGTCTAATTATTCTTCTCAGAAGTAAATCTGGAAAGGAGGTTTATGATACCTTCTGGTCTGTACCCTACCTTGTGTTAAACTGTTGTACCAATATGTACTGGAAAATTAGTTGAAGATAGCGTGTAGCTTGGAGCACCATTGCATATCCCATTTATATGTACCAAATCCAGTAAAGTTCAAGATTATAGCAATACAATGCTGCATTGTCATCTGTTATGCTCTGCCATGATACATGACTCTTAAGGGGCGACTGTAACACAGCAGAGCATTAACCCCTAGTGGTTTAACTGACCTGAATTTAGTTCACATAAACTCTATGGTTTTCTAGCTTTTGTACAGTTGAACCTTGAGAGATCCAGCTGTGGTCTGGAGGATTTGGGTGTGGCCACAAACGAAAATGTGCCCATATTACAGTCACATGGAAGCAGAATTAATATATTCTGAGTGAAATGCTGTTTGATTTTTATGCTATATAGAATTTGTCATTGTTGTTTGGTATGGAATTTACTTTTACAGTTTCTTATAATTTATCATTCCTTGTTGTGTAGGTCAAGAAATAGAAGGACAGATGATGTACTTTACTGAGTTCACATTAAAGCTCATAATGTCTCTAGAGAGCCTGTAAACAAAGCCAAGCAGCAATAACTGACAATGTATGTAATTGGTGTGAAACAGAAAAGAGAAATTCCAGAACACGGGAATCGCCGAGATAGTAATCTCTACCGAAGAGTATATTATAGGTATTGCAGGTGTGAGAGAGACATATATAAAATATATTGATCTATCTATAGTCATAAAGCATGGAAAAGATCTTAAGATACAAGAACTGTTTTTAAGCCTTAGTTAATTTGGATATTCTTTATGAAGCAATAATTTTTTTAAGAGTTTATTCATCTTGAATGAACCTGTGAAGTATTAGATATGTGCTTGATACATCCACATCATTTGATAACATTAACCAGATTCACAACATGGATCATATAAAGCAGTATTACCAAACATATTGGACTTTTATCTCTAGTGCTTTGTATATAAAAGTTCATGGCAAATTTATCTGTCTGCTGTAAACACAGTATGTTGGACATGTCAATTGCAATATATCTAGATAATAGATAAAAGTTTATACATACACAGGTCAACCATAATGTTAAAACCACTGATAGGTGAATACGATAAATTAATCATCTTCTGACATTAACACCTCTCAAGGAATTGGATATATAAAGCAACAAGTAAATAGTCAGTTCTTGATGTTGCAGAAAATATATTCAAGGGTAAGGATATGAACACCGAATTGTGATGGTCACATGACTTGGTCAGAGTATTTCCAAAACAGCAGGCCTTCTAGAATGTCATCAGTATTAAGTATTTATTGGCTATACAAAAGCGGTCCAAGGAGGGACAGTCAGTGAACTGGTGATAGAGTTGTAGGTGCCCAAAATCTCATTGATGTGTATGTAAGAAATGAAGGCTGATCCACTTGCATAATAGTTTGCTTAATATGTTGCAGCTTAGTGCTCATGCTGAACCCTGTCCACGGCCAAAAGACACTTACAATGGCCAAGTGAGCATGAGACCAGGATGAACTATGGGAAAAAGACAAGCCTATAATGGTTGGAAATTTCCAAATAGTACACAAACAATACGAAAACAACCAATAAACTAATATTTCCCATTTTCTGCAGCTCATATTCCAACTTTGCTGTTTAGAATAACAGTGCAGGGTAATTTCATTATCTTGAGGGATATAAAAACAGATCTCAATTGTACTGCTTAAGACCAAGATAACAGAAACAATATACTAACAGTTGAGGCACTGTATGCAGTTCCTTCGCTACTGCTTGGTCTTGATGGAGGCGACTATACTGCAATGGAATTGCCTATTAAGCAATTCCCAAATACACTGTAGGGAACTGGTAGATCAATGACAGCAAGTGAAAGTAGCTACCTATACATCAACACTGTGCTGGTGGGTAGATTCTAAAGCACCTCTAAGGTTTTCAACAGAGCCCGCAGCAAGTACCCAGATTTACCCACTGAATCTAGGTGCACTTGTGGACTAAAGATCAAACCAGCAAACTTACAACATACAAGACAGGTCAAGACCAGGAGAACACAGGAGTATCCAAATCTATAAAAGAATAATAACAGTGTCCAAGCCAGGGTCCAGTCCAGGAGTTCACAGATATAGCCAAATCAGTAAGAAACAAGATAACCAGGAACGAAAGCCAAAATCAGTAACCAGAGAATCATCAGATAACCAGATAAGTTCTGAAAACACAACCTAACTACAGTCAATAGCAGGTACCAGAGAAGCCTCAATGTCCCACCTCAGCTGAGTATTGGACAACGAGGCAGCACTGTGGTTGGCTCGGCATCTCAAAACTCTGACTTGCTGCAGACCCAGCCAGAGTTTTACTTGTAGGCATACTAACTTTAAGCAATAGCTGTGAGCAGTGCTGCAAGGAAAAGTATGATGACACTAGTAGGACTACACATATTGGGATAACTAGCATATATTTTTTTTCATGAATACGTTTCTGACCATTAATATCCAGCTGATAACAGATAGAGGATTTTTAAAAACAAAAAGGTAATAGTTATTTCTCTTCTAAGTAGTTAAAGAGGACCTTTACTACCTTCACCAACTTTAAGTCTTTGCAGCCTTTAATAGGTGCACTCCAATGATTCCAGCACAGTTGGACTATTTTCTCTAGCCCACATTGTTCCTAACAATCAGTACCATTAGTTTCAGAACTAGATATGCTGATTAGATTCTCTACTGTCATATGTCACAGACCCACCCACCTGACAGTAGAGAGTCTAATCAGCATATCTGGTGCTGAAACTAACAGCAATGATTGCTCAGGAACAGTGGGGGCTAGAGAAAATATTCCAACTGAGCCTGAATCAGTGGAGCAACGCCTATTAAAGGATACAAATACATGGAGTTGGTGAAAAATGTCCCCTTTAAATCTAATAAATAAAACTTTGATTAAATAAATTGCCTTTAAGAAAACTATAAAGTACAGTGTAATCCTTTTTTCAGATTCTATTTCAAAGGCTGTTAAAAAACCCTCCAAACTGCCAAAGTGATGTAGAGTCATTTAAAAATATATCATTAGTAATGGCTGACTGACTTCTTCTCAATGGTTATCATCATAATTATAATGTTTAGTTTTGTATAAGCACAAATAAATCTAGAAAATGTGAAGCGAAATATTGAGATTTCAATTTGAAAGTAACATTTCACTGCAGAGTGACAGATCCATGTTACAATGTGGGAGGTCAGTGCTCAGAACATCTCATTTTAGATATCCTGTGAAGGTTTTTCTACATTATCATATTAAAATTTAAAATAGAAATGAGAAATAGCTTTAAAATGCAACTTGTTTGACCTCATGTTTGAACACTGTAGCTCCTGAAGCTATTGTATTTTACAGAAGCCTACCTTTCACTAGTTATATCTCATATGTACTGCTGATCAGGAATTTAATTTTACTGTAAGATCTAGTCACAGGATAGATAGCTTCCAGGGCCTTTCACACAGAATCAAAATGCAGTAGTTGTCTGAATGAGATGTGTTTTCAGTGTCATAACCTGATTATATATAACAATTCTATTGTGATGAAATGCTTTATCTAAAATATCTAAAATAGGACATTTATTGTTGTTAAAAGGAATCTTTAGTAAAAAAACAGTTCTTCATCATAATTTTTTGGAAGTCCACATAGGATAAATTATTACATATTTTACCTGCAGACTTTAGCAGAATATAGTGCAGCAGAATATAGTAGCCGACATAAGCTGCAGAAATTTTCTGCATGGAGACTGACCTGCAGTGGGTATTTTAAAATCTATAAAATGTCAATTTCTGTTTTGGATATTTATCACAGATTTCACCCCTTTCAAAATGTAAGAGGATGAATCCAAAGTAAAATATTACAAATGTGGATTTTGCTACAGATTCACATGTGTGGCGACAATGAGCCCAGGCTGCAAAGTTCAGGGAACGTCCATTTTGCAGTCCTGGATTATTCATCCAAGTGGATGGGTCAGTGGAGAACATAGATGGCACTTGCTGTGAGGTACCCTGAAGGAACAGCCTCAGACCGCGTGCCTTGGCACAAACTGGAGTGCCGTATTTTTTTAATCAGTTGCTACTTACACTACCTATTTGTTTATTCCAACAGGTAGTGGCCGATATTTTACTTACTGATCTCTTTTCCTTTCTGATCCATGCTCCTATCATGTGCCCAAAGGTGCCCCACTGTGATTGGGCCTCAGTGGTGACCTCCATGGTGTGTGACGTCAGACAGCGACCTGATGCCATGTCAGATGCCATGGGATGCCCAAAAGATGTCCAAGAGAGGTGAGGCAAGGTGAGAGTATAAGTGTTTGTTATTTTTCCTCACCCCCTCCCTCGGGTCTCCCCTTATTATACTCTAGGGTCTGAGGAGAACTCAGAGTATAATAGCGCTTCGTGGGTGACAAATCCCAAAGTTCAGGTTTGGGTGGAACCTGAAGCTTTTGAAAATTTGGGTCGAATCTAAGACTGATATATCACAGTGCGTTGGCCAAAAAGGGGGCAGTATATTGTGTGGGAGCCAAAAAAATGAGGGCAATATACTGTGTGGGGGCCTAAAAAGGGACAATACACCATAAAGGGGACTATATACTGTGTGGGGACCAGTAAAAGGGACAATATATTGTGTGGGCCCCAGTAAAGGGGGAACTGTGTGGGGTCAGTAAGGGGGCAATCTACTGTGAGTGGAACAGTAAAGTAGGCAATATACTGTGTGGGGACTAGAAAAGGGGGCAGTTTACTGTATGGGGGCCATTAATGGGGTAAATACACTGTGGGGGCCAGTAAAGAAAAAAATATACTGTAGGGGCCAGTAAAGGGGGCATTATAATGTGTATGGGCCAAATAAGGGAATTTTTTGATCTGCAAATGAAGGGGTGTGGCCTATAATTTTAATTAGAGGGGCTCCATCACAGAACCATCGCTGGCTCAGGAATTTTTTTTTTCTTTTTGGGAGGGAGGCCTTTTTATAGGTCGCCTCAGGCAGCAGAGAGCCTAGGTTCATCCGAACATGGATGCCATCTGTATTTCATCAGTTTCATCTTTCATGGACCTTTACACGTCGCACAGTTGGGTGCATGTAGCCTTAATTAGGAATTGCTTTCAGCAACTCACTGTAAAATTGCTCATTTGCTTCAGTTCACATGTGGCACTTGCCTGATATTCATTTTCTACTCACTGGTGGTTTATTATTCCTTACTTTATAATCATTCTGCCCATGGTATAGTAGAACTCCATTCTCCATTCAGTGACCTCCTGAAGGGCTTGTGTTTATACACAGCAGCTTTTCTGAATAGGCTGATCTGCAGTGTGGAGAGCCCTTCAGCATCGAATGAAATGATGGGATAGTGAGTGGATTTCAGTCTACCAGAATCACTGTAGGTAATCTATAGCCACAGATCACAGTTCTGCTGTAATGGAGCTGAATTAAAAAGCAACCAAGCAGTAAGCAGTGGGGAAACTATGTGGCATCATTCTAATAATAGACTAACACCTGCCAATTCTCTAGTGATTTTCATTGCAGCAGTCACCTCATTTACAACAAAAACATGACAGACAGGATTGCATTAGAAAATCACTCCACTACAGATAATACCCATAGTGACTCATCATCCAATACTGACAATAGATGATGTCACAACTTATCTATTATCCTCTCTGCATAGAACATGCCTAGGAAACTCTCTCATAGAACTCAATGAGTCGGATCTAGACTTTTGCTGATTTTGAAGAATACATAAATAAATTGATGATACATTTCCTTTAGATTTCTTTTACTATCACCATGTGATAAATGTGGTATAAAATTTCTCCTGCAAGATTGCACCAAACTTTCTTGAAAGTTACTCATTTACAGAGGTTATCCCACAAAGCAAAAATGGGAGGATCTGTCTTGTGCTGAATATTCAGTCTGACCACAACCAGGCTGAATTTGGGCAGGACTGGTGATGGACAGCGGCAATGGGAGCACTTCAATGGGAGCACTGGAGACAGCCAAAGTATAGCACTTGGCTATCTCCGGCGCTCCCATTGAAGTGAATGGGAGCACTGTCCACTACCAGTCACGCCCATATTCATTCTGGCTACAGTCAGGCTGAATGTGCAGTGTGAGAAAGATCCTTCTATTTGGAATAACCCCTTTAGGTCGGGGCCCCACATGGCGGAAACGCTGCTACTGAATCCCATCCACACATTGCAGAGAAATACGCGCAGCGGATACACTGCTATTTCCAAAGCCGTCGTGGTTCTGGAAATTGCAAAATGTCAATTATACCTACAGAAACGCAGGCGGTGTCCCTATAGGTATAATGGAAGCAGAAAGGCCACAGAGGAAACCTCTGCGGACTTTCTGGGAAAAGCGCTGCGGGAAAAAGGACGATGTGTTGCTGCCACGTTTTTTCCCACAGCGCTTTTTACTGCGTCCCGCTATGTGGTGCCTTAGCCTTAAGTGTGAGTGGAGAAATGTGACAAAAATTACCTATGTACAATGATCCTTAAAAATCCTCAATGTATGCAAGAATCTGATATGAACTGAATAATAAATGTGAGTCATTGATTTTATGATAAAAAAGATTTTTTAAAATGACAAATATAACATGCAAGACATAAAGAGAAAACGACAAAAATGAAGACCCAACATACTAATGAGAAGAAACTGAATCCAAAGCAAGCACCAAATAAAAAGAAAATCTGTGTGTAATATTGAAAAGGATGTGTTAGAACACTTGTTGAGAAATGGGTCACATATGTGCTATGGCTCATTCATCAAATAATTTTACATTTCTAAAAAGTATACAAAAAGAACTGTGTTGAGAATATCGTAACAGTTAATCACCCTGTAGTGTTCCTTAAGGGATGATATAAAACTGTCAAAAAGCAATAAATAGCTTAAAACAGAGGAAAACAGCAGAAAGTCAAATCTAAAATAAACAGAAACAGGATGGAGTTCTTACGCAATTCTTAAAAAAAAAATGTTGTTCCAAAATATTTCTTAAATTTATTATTTCATTGAATTTATAAAAGATGATTAACTTCAATTTTTATTGAAAGCAAGACCAAATGGAAATGCATAATTCATGTATAACATACATTTAAAAACCTGAATCAACAATGACACTTAAAAGTGCACTTGTAATTATAGTGTATTTTACAGATGCATACTTTTACTTGTTTCTAAAAAAAAAATCATTACTTATTTAAAGGGCTAGTAGAATGTTAGAAAAACATGAATGTTTTTTTCCAAAGTAGTATCTCTCCTGTTTGTGAACTGTATCTGGTATTACTACTATGCCCTATTGAAGTTAGTGAGTCCATGTTGTTATATCAAACACAACCCATTGAAATACAGTGCCTTGCGAAAGTATTCGGCCCCCTTGAACTTTTCAACCTTTTGCCACATTTCAGGCTTATAAGGATATAAAATTTAAATTTTTTGATGAAGAATCAACAACAAGTGGGACACAATTGTGAAGTGGAATGAAATTTATTGGTTATTTTAAACTTTTGTAAAAAATAAAAAACTGAAAAGTGGGGCGTGCAATATTATTTGGCCCCTTTACTTTCAATGCAGCAAACTCACTCCAGAAGTTCAGTGAGGATCTCTGAATGATCCAATGTTGTCCTAAATGACTGATGATGATAAATATAATCCACCTCTGTGTTATCAAGTCTCCATATAAATGCACCTGCTCTGTGATAGTCTCAGGGTTCTGTTTAAAGCGCAGAGAGCATCATGAAGACCAAGGAACACATCAGACAGGTCCGTGATACTGTTGTGGAGAAGTTTAAAGCTGGATCTGGATACAAAAAGATTTCCAAAACTTTAAACATCCCAAGGAGCACTGTGCAAGCGATCATATTGAAATGGAAGGAATATCAGACCACTGCAAATCTACCAAGACCCGGCCGTCCCTCTAAACTTTCATCTCAAACAAGGAGAAGACTGATCAGAAATGCAGCCAAGAGGCCCATGATCACTCTGGAAGAACTGCAGAGATCTACAGCTGAGATGGGAGAGTCTGTCCATAGGACAACAATCAGTCGTACACTGCACAAATCTGGCCTTTATGGAAGAGTGGCAAGAAGAAAGCCATTTCTCAAAGATATCCATAAAAAGTCTCGTTTAAAGTTTTCCACAAGCCACCTGGGAGACACACCAAACATGTGGAAGAAGGTGCACTGATCAGATTAAACCAAAATCGAACTTTTTGGCCACAATGCAAAACGATATGCTTGGTGTAAAAGCAACACAGCTCATCACCCTGAACACACCATCCCCACTGTCAAACATGGTGGTGGCAGCATCATGGTTTGGGCCTGCTTTTCTTCAGCAGGGACAGGGAAGATGGTTAAAATTGATGGGAAGATGGAGGGAGCCAAATACAGGACCATTCTGGAAGAAAACCTGTTGGAGTCTGCAAAAGACCTGAGACTGGGACGGAGATTTATCTTCCAACAAGGATGGAATAAAGCAAAATCTACAATGGAATGGTTCACAAATAAACGTATCCAGGTGATAGAATGGCCAAGTCAAAGTCCAGACCTGAATCCAATCGAGAATCTGTGGAAAGAGCTGAAAACTGCTGTTCACAAACGCTCCCCATCCAACCTCACTGAGCTCGAGCTGTTTTCCAAGGAAGAATGGGCAAGAATTTCAGTCTCTCGATGTGCAAAACTGATAGAGACATACTCCAAGCAACTTGCAGCTGTAATTGCAGCAAAAGGTGGCGCTACAAAGTATTAACTTAAGGGGGCCGAATAATTTTGCACACCCCACTTTTCAGTTTTTTATTTTTTACAAAAGTTTAAAATCTACAATAAATTTCGTTCCACTTCACAATTGTGTGCCACTTGTTGTTGATTCTTCACCAAAAAATTTAAATTTTATATCCTTATGTTTGAAGCCTGAAATGTGGCTAAAAGGTTGAAAAGTTCAAGGGGGCCGAATACTTTCGCAAGGCACTGTATGTGGGGCTGGTTTTGGTAGAAAGCAACCTATTTTTTTCTAATTCAGGACATCCCCTGTACAATATTATAGACTAATATTTTTTTTTTCACCTATCCACTGGAGAGGTGATAAATGTTAGACTGGTTGGCGTCCAATCAAGGGCATGACATGTGATCATGAGGACCCATACATAAACTCATAATTGGGCACCACTCTGTCATAACCACCATAAGCAGCAAGTTTACAACTTAAAAAGTATACAATTATTTTGGTTACTTTCACACACAGGAATAAGGCACATAGTGATTTTACATTACACAGATAGTGCACACAGTGACCTCACAGTACAGGAATAATGTACACAGAAATGTCAAAGTATAGGGACAATATACACATTACAGGTATAATATACAGTGGGTACAGAAAGTATTCAGACCCCTTTAAATTTTTCACTCTTTGTTTCATTGCAGCCATTTGCTAAAAGCAAAACAGTTCATTTCATTTCTCATTAATGTACACTCAGCACCCCATCTTGACAGAAAAAAACCAGAAATGTAGATATGTTTGCAAATTTATTAAAAAATAAAAACTGAAATATCACATGGTCATAAGTATTCAGACCCTTTGCTCAATATTGAGTAGAAGCCCCTTCCTTTTGAGCTAGTACAGCCATGAGTCTTCTTGGGAATGATGCAACAAGTTTTTCACATCTGGATTTGGGGATCTTCTGCCATTATTCCTTGCAGATCCTCTCTAGTTCTGTCAGGTTGGATGGTTAACATTGGTGAACAGCCATTTTCAGGTCTCTCCAGAGATGCTCAATTGGGTTAAGGTCAGGGCTCTGGCTGGGCCAGTCAAGAATGGTCACAGAGTTGTTCTGAAGCCACTCCATTGTTATTTTAGCTGTGTGCTTTGTGTTATTGTCTTGTTGGAAGGTGAAACTTCGGCCCAGTCTGAGGTCCAGAGCACTCTCGAAGAGGTTTTCTTCCAGGATATCTCTGTACTTGGTTGCATTCATCTTTCCTTCAATTGAAACCAGTCGTCCTGTCCCTGCACCTGAAAAACACCCCCATAGCATGATTCTGCCACCACCATGTTTCACTGTTGAGATTGTATTGGGCAGGTGATGAGAAGTGCCTTGTTTTCTCCACACATACTGCTTAGAATTAATGCCAAAAAGTTCAATCTTTGTCTCATCAGACCAGAGAATCTTATTTCTCATAGTATAGTTCTTCATGTGTTTTTTGGCAAACTCTATGCGGGCTTTCATATGTCTTGCACTGAGGAGAGGCTTCCTTCGGGCCACTCTGCCATAAAGCCCCGACTGGTGGAGGGCTGCAGTGATAGTTAACTTTGTGGAACTTTCTCCCATCTCCCTACTGCATCTTTGGCGCTCTCCACAGTGATCTTTGGGTTCTTCTTTACCTCTCTCACCAAGGCTCTTCTCCCACGATTGCTCAGTTTGGCTGGACGGCCAGGTCTAGGAAGAGTTCTGGTCATCCCAAACTTCTTCCATTTAAGGATTATGGAGGCCACTGTGCTCTTAGGAACCTTGAGTGCTGCAGAAATTATTTTGTAACCTTGGCCAGATCTGTGCCTTGCCACAATTCTGTCTCTGAGCTCTTTGGGCAGTTCCTTTGACCTCATGATTCTCATTTGCCATGACATGCACTGTGAGCTGTGAGGTCTTATATAGATAGGTGTGTGCCTTTCCTAATCAAGTCCAATCAGTTTAATTAAACACAGCTGGACTCCAATGAAGAAGTAGAACCATCTCAAGGAGGATCAGAAGGAAATGGACAGCTTGTGAGTTAAATATGAATGTCACAGCAAAGGGTCTGAATACCTATGACCATGTGATATTTCAGTTTTTCTTTTTTAATAAATTTGCAAAAATATCTACATTTCTGTTTTTTTTTTCTGTCAAGATGGGGTGCTGAGTGTACATTAATGATAAATAAAATGAACTTTTTTGTTTTTAGCAAATGGCTGCAATGAAACAAAGAGTGAAAATTTTAAAGGGGTCTGAATACTTTCCGTACCCACTGTACACTGTGATGTCACAGTACAGGGATAATACTCACTATGACATCATATCACAGGGATAATGCACACACGAAAAGATTATTTTGTACACTGAGACATCAAAACATATGAAGAAAGTACTAATATTGATGTCACATGCAGGCATTATGATGTCCCAGTAAAGTAATGTAGGCACATTCAGTTTCCCATCTCATTCCATCATCTATAGTTATCACTAACTGCACCCTAGGTTTCAGTGGAAATTTCCCCCCTTACTAGTTGGGCTCCATAGCAGCTGCTGTGTCTGCTACCCTGGTAGTTACACCCATGGGTTCAATCACTTTGACCCTCACTGATTGTTAGAATGGGAGACTCTTCAGCTCTTGTCTGTTTCCATCAGTTTCATAAATTTTGTATGCAGCATATGCTTGATCTATGCTCCACTATTTGCCCTGGTTGTGCATCTGGGTAATGATAAGGGACTGGGGTCTCACATTCTAGTGATGGTGGGTGGAGTTCTCAGACCTAGTGAAAAGTGATAAATGTTTCAGGTCAGGGCCCCACGCAGCATAAACGCAATTTTGCCACATACCTGCAAAGTGGATGAGATTCTGGCTAAAATCCTGTAAAATATCCGCAGCGGACATGCTGCAATTTCAAAAACCGTTGTGTCAATTATACCTACGGAAATGCCGGAGTTTTCCATATAAGTATAATAGAAGCCGAAAGTCCACAGAGGAAAACCCTGCAGACTTTCTGTGAAAACTGTTGTGGAACAAAATACGATGCGGGCCTTAGCCATAGGCTGGAATAAATCTCTTATGTTATTTCAGTGTAATTCATTAGCACAACTCTCTTTAACTGCAGAATCCTAAGCCAGTTAGCTGTATAGAGCTATTTTAGGTCTTATGAAATACTATACACTCCATAGGACACATTTTGCACACAATTGCCTCATCTTTTTAGAAATTTTTCCTGTATAAATTCATATTACAGCATCCTTAGACATGTATAAGCCCAACTGGAGTTACATTTTAACCCCTTCTGCAGCTACAGAGTCCGAGCGCCAGCCATTATTACAGGCAGAGCTCCCATAGAGAAGGCAGAAATGGTTTAGCTTTGACACTGCTCCCCTCTGGCCCAGCAGTCACGTGATCCACTAGAGGACCCAGATAAGCTCTGCAGTTCAGGTTAGGAGGCTGCATTCCTCCTGTAACTGGAGCTAAATGTATCAGCCCCAGTTTCAGGGAAAATCAGCCAAAAAAAAGGAATGTTAAAATGTCCCACAAAAATTTATTATGCTTTATGGTGGGCACAATGTAAAAAAAGACAAATAAAAAATAAAGTAAATAGATAAAGTAAATAAATTAAAGTAAAATAAAAAAACACCAATATTATGCCAACTTCACAGGTTCTAGCCTTGCCCCCAGCAATATAACATTTTGTGTCAGCTACATAAAAATTACTATAAGGGAAAATTATTTTAGGTTGAAGCCCCACACTGCGAAAATGCTGAGTTTTACAGTACCTGCAAAGTGAATAGGATTCTAGCTAATCCCATCAACACATTTCAGAAAAAAAATCTGCAACAGAAAAGCTGCATTTTCAAAAAATGGCCGCGTTTTTGAAAATCTCAGCATGTCAAGTATACCTGCGGAAACACTGGCGTTTTCCGTGTAGGTATAATAAGGGCAGAAAGTCCACAGAGCAAAACTCTGCGAAAAAGAAATGAAAAATGCTGTGGAAAAAACGTGATGCGTTTCCACCGTGGTTTTTTCTGCATCGTGTTTCATTACGTTTTTGCAGAGTTTTCTTCTGCGGACTTTCTGCCCTTATTATACCTATACGGAAAAGGCCAGTGTTTCTACAGGTGCTGCATTTTGCTATGTGGGGCACCGGCTTCAAAAAGTTTTTCAGTAGCACTTTGTGCTGTAAAAAAAAAAACATGAAAAGTGAAAAACAGAAACATTTCCCCTCCTTTTTTGTTTACATTGTTTACATGCAAAAATAACATACAAGTAAAGCCTTTTGTATCATAGAAAAAAAAAGATGCAAAAATTATTTGGATAACATGAAGAAAAAAACATGTTATAGCTTTCAAAACTGCTCAAGGATTCTGTTTATTATTATTATTATTAGTAGTAGTATTAATAAATTTTATTTATATAGTGCCAACATATTCCGCAGCACTTTACAAAATGCAATGTTTAATTTAGTGGTCTGGTCTGGGAACTATAACAGGTAACATGTAAGCCACAAAACTATTGGGATGTACACAAGGTAGCTCATTGGTTAGAAATCTGACCACAAGCTATGTTGGAGTTATTGAGGCACCTGGGAAATCAATAAACAAAGTAATAACCTAAGTGTAAAATATGATAAATTTAACAAATGGTTTGTGGTATTTAGATGCAAAAATGCCTCAAAAAACTGGTAGCTTCCAATTTAACATCCTTAGGCGACTGCATTTGGATTCCGCTGTAAGAGAGAATGTTATGTTATTAGATTTCATTTGCAGCAGCATGCTATGATATCTACAGTCTTTAGGGTGTGTAGAAGCCCATTACTGCATGTTAGTCTGCATCTCCTACCATATAATGCCACCTCACTTGGTTATTGCGTAAATGAGACAGCATCTACCCAGTGTTTGTTCTGCTTCCAGTTCTATTGCCCACACTTTGGCAGAGTTGTATACAATTAGTCTGACAGCTGAACAAAGGTTATAACAGAAGGTCACAGTTTTGGGATAAACACGGCATGCTTATTGACAAGGTTAAATCATTAAATCCTTCCAAACAAAGGGTAAAGTGTTTTTTTTCTGAAATATATTGAAAATGGCTAGTACATTAACCTTTCTTTCACCAATGCATACTGATTCTAACAATAGTTCTGAAATCATTAATTGTGTACAATTTATTCATGAGCTACAAATTGAATTTTAATGTGAATGCAGGCCTACTCAATCTACTTTGGGCACAATGTAAGAATTTCCATAATACATTTGTAAACCCTGAATATGCAAACTGCAGTACATTTCAAGAGGTCCAATTTCTCTTTATGTGTCTTGACAATAGCATTTCACAGTTAAAGTCAAAGCAATAAAATGATAACCAATGTAAAATATCTAAAAAGGAAAGGAAGTATTTAATCAATACATTCTCCGGTGCCAGTAACATATAAAGCTGCAACCTGTCACTTACTTACTGTCACATTACTTACTTACTTACTCTTGGACATGTATAGATATTTGTATCAAAACTTATGAGAAGGTGATATGATAACTATCCTATTTGTTTTAATATGTGACATTCAGTTATTCATTTGTAAACTTACTGGAAAAGGGATCCCATGTGCTCCCCAAGCTTCCAGAATCCAGATACAATTTTTCTGGTGAGCCAATAAAGGTACAGTATCGCTCCTATAACGCTTTCATCTTTCTTGACATAAAAGTATGTAACATCACATGGCATTTTTCTGGCTACCATAATACCATGCTATCTTTTGCAGTACATCAAAAGGCTTTTGAAAATATATAGCTTGGAACTTCTTTATTTTTTTTATTTTTTACAAGCAACTGCTCCACTTTTCCATTGCAAATAATCTTTGTCATATATAGTATTACAGTGAAAAGTGTTCTATATGTAGTCAAATGTATATAAATGTTACCAATTTTTCACCATTACTGATTGACCTAATTTTCAACTTAAAAAGTCAATTGCCTGTTTATTCCAAATCTCCGACTCCTAAAGAAGATGAATTAGATTGTAATTACGCCTGGTTGTTTAGGTTAACTACAAGCATTACTTTCATCAGTTCGCTATTGCTTTTCCAATGCAATAAAATGAGCCAATTTCAATAGCTAATTGGGTTGTATTTTTGTTTCTCTGTTTTTATGTATAAGGACTTTATATTTACAAAAACAGGATCAGGATATCGAGATAAGATTATGTAAATATTTCCTTGATTTATTTTAAAGTATTTTTAACCAACCTCGCCTTCTCAAATGCCAGATCACAAAAATATCCTCAATGAGATCAGTACTGAAGCTACTGGGCAGATTTACTAATACTGTCAAATACTTAGACCGTTCCAGACAGTCATAAGGTAGGCCAAGTTTATCACTGTGGCTGATGCTGAATGATAAATCTGTAGTATTTTTAGACTATCAAATCTATGTTTATGCCACTTAACTGCTAGATTAGTTTTTAACAAAAATGCAGCAACATTTTTGGCTGATTTAACATGGCTTATGTGCCAAAAAAATGCCATGCTAGCCATAAAAAAGGCATCATTTTGCATACAGATTACAAATTCTTAAAGGGGTTTTCCAAGACTTTTTAAAGATCTGTGAGGGTCTGACCCCATGGATCAGCTGATTGATCTGGCAGCAGCACCACATGAGTGCTACTTTCACTTCACAGTTCATGTGATGCCACATTCATTGGTCCCATGGCCTGATCACAGCTCAGTCCCATTCAAATGAGTGATACCACAGCCACTTCACAAATGTATAGCACTGTACAGCACTGAAGAGGCTGCAGAACTCTCCCAAATGCTGCAACCTCTTTATGCAGCGGATCAGTCAGGGACCCGGGTGTCAGACCCCTGCCAATCTTTAATTGATGACCTATCCTAAGAAGAGGTCATCAATTAGTAAATCCCAGAGGCCAACTACAAGAATTCTAAGAAGCAGTCTCTTAAAGTACAAAGAAGGAGTACAACAGCACCCTCATTCATTTTTGGTCAGACAAGTTCAGCATGAGCCACACCTTAAATTGGCTTAAAACATAGTGTAGAACACTGAAAGTGACATTATTATAATGGGTGGAGGTCCAAGGGAGGTGTAAAAAACAAAAAACATTCATACTCACCTACTCTTACCTTTTTTGTGGCTCCTTGCGGCGTCCAGTGCTCTTCTGTGACATCATCGGTCCAGGCTTCACCGCTGAGGCCTGTTATTGGGCCCAAAGAGGCTCAAAAGAATTAATGATAACTGAGAGTATAATGCTGTGGCCATTTTAGTTTGCCCAAGACGAATCTCCATTTGTTCGGTTTTGTTAGAAAACAAAAGAACAATTTTAATATTTGGATACGGCTCGGTACGAACTGATTCACCCATCTCTAGTGCTCATCTATATAACCTCATTTTTATTGCCCTTCTTTATCTTACATACAGAATGTATCACCTCATTAACTAATTATCTTTGTGTAGCATCTTCCATGTGTTGTGCTGTATTCTCAGTAATTAAATTGTAAATGACGATAGAGCCTCTGTGCTTTGAAAGCTTGCAAATGTAATTTTTTTCTGGTTATCCTATAAGAGTATACTACCTATAATACGTTTGCCTTTTTGCCTTTAATTATTCCAACAAAAATAAGAAATCCCATTTTCATATGAGTCCCACATCATTTTGTAATCTATATTATTATTTATGGGCAATATTCTCAACTTGGGATCTTAAAATATATACTGTTTTTTTGCCACTGTAATGAAAAATATCAGAGTATCCATAGAGTTAAAGGATAGGTCATCAGTGTATGATCTGTGGGGTCTGTCAACCAAACTGCACAAAGATCAGCTGTTCTGACAGCCTCTTGATGCCGGAAACTGGTGCAGAGGACAGGAAGTACAGTGGGGAAAAAAAGTATTTAGTCAGCCACCAATTGTGCAAGTTCTCCCACTTAAAAAGATGAGGCCGGCCTGTAATTGACATCGTGGGTAGACCTCAACTATGAGAGACAAAATGAGAAAACAAATCCAGAAAATCACATTGTCTGATTGTCTTTTAAAGAATTTATTTGCAAATTATGGTGGAAAATAAGTATTTGGTCAATAACAAAAGTTTATCTCAATACTTTGTTATATATCCTTTGTTGGCAATGACAGAGGTCAAACATTTTCTGTAAGTCTTCACAAGGTTGGCACACACTGTTGCTGGTATGTTGGCCCATTACTCCATGCAGATCTCCTCTAGAGCAGTGATGTTTTGGGGCTGTCGCTGGGAAACACGGACTTTCAACTCCCTCCAAAGGTTTTCTATGGGGTTGAGATCTGGAGACTGGCTGCGCCACTCCAGGACCTTGAAATGCTTCTTACGAAGCCACCCCTTCATTGCCCTGGCGGTGTGCTTGGGATCATTGTCATGCTGAAAGACCCAGCCACGTTTCATCTTCAATGCCCTTGCTGATGGAAGGAGGTTTGCACCCCATATCTCACGATACATGGCCCCATTCATTCTTTCATGTACATGGATCAGTCATCTTGGTCCCTTTGCAGAGAAATAGCCCCAAGGCATGATGTTGCCACCCCCATGCTTCACAGTAGGTATGGTGTTCTTTGGATGCAACTCAGCATTCACTCTCCTCCAAAGACGACGAGTTGTGTTTCTACCAAACAGTTCTACTTTGGTTTCATCTGACCATATGACATTCTCCCAATACTCTTCTGGAACATCCAAATGCTCTCTAGCAAACTTCAGATGGGCCCGGATATGTACTGGCATAAGCAGGGGGACACGTCTGGCACTACAGGATCTGAGTCCCTGGCGGCGTAGTGTGTTACTGACGGTAGCCTTTGTTACGTTAGTCTCAGCTTTCTGCAGGTCATTCTCTAGGTCCCCCGTGTGGTTCTGGGATTTTTGCTCACCATTCTTGTGATCATTTTGACTCCACAGGGTGAGATCTTGTGTGGAGCCCCTGATTGAGGGAGATTATCAGTGGTCTTGTATGTCTTCCATTTTCTAATTATTGCTCCCACAGTTGATTTCTTCACACCAAGCTGCTTGCCTATTGCAAATTCAGTCTTCCCAGTCTGATGCAGGTCTACAATTTTGTTTCTGGTGTCCTTCCACAGCTCTTTGGTCTTCACCATAGTGGAGTTTGGAGTGTGACTGTTTGAGGTTGTGGACAGGTGTCTTTTATACTGATAACAATTTCAAACAGGAGCCATTACTACAGGTAATGAGTGGAGGACAGAGGAGCCTCTTAAAGAAGAATTTACAGGTCTGTGAGAGCCAGAAATCTTGCTTGTTTGTAGGTGATCAAATACTTATTTCCACCATAATTAGCAAAATAAATTCTTAAAAAAATCAGACAATGTGATTTTCTAGATATGTTTTCTCATTTTGTCTCTCATAGTTGAGGTCTACCTATGTTGACAATTACAGGCCTCTGTGATCTTTTTAAGTGGGAAAACTTGCACAATTGGTGGCTGACCAAATACTTTTTTCCCCACTGTATGTGCAGGCTGCTCCTGTTCAAGTAATATGAACAGTACTGCAATTCCTCTGACCCACTGATATGCAATGAATGGGGCCGCATGGTCACTCCTATTACTTGAATATCAGTATGAAAACTTAAATTGGAGTTTTCCATCAAAATCATTTATGGCATTTCCACAGGATATGATATAAATGTATTATACAGTAGATGTGGGTTCTACCTCTGCAACCCACACCTATCTCAAGAAGAGGGTTTCCAAACCCTAACCCACAGCTACTATGAATGCAGAGTGGGCTGTGCATGTACAGTATATTCGCATTTTTGGGGTTACAAAACAGCTGAGCTGCTTACTACCATAGACGTTAATGGGAAAAGTTGTTCATTTGGGTCAAGGGATGGGGATTGAGAGTAAATACCTGTAATGGAAAAACACCATGCAGTGACAGAAAGTGACTAAAACAATTCTGTTCCCGTTGTATTTTTAAAGTAATATTTTAAGTATTGCTACTGCTGTTTTCAATTGCTGTTTAAAGCATCTTTATTGCTTGAAAAATTTGGAATGTACCCAGAATTTAAGTGGATTGCTTTTCGAACACATCTAGTCATTGTGTGCTGCTGCCAATCCTAAAAGTGTCTCTAATAACGGGAAATAAGTAATTGGTCTCTTACAACACCTGATATTTATTTTGCAATAGATTACCGTGAAATGAGGCCATTTAAATGTGTAAACTTATTTCCGCATGATACATGCTATAAGGAGACAGGTGAATTTAAAATGCCTGATTCCAGAATTATTCAAGCATATCCAAAACACACATCAGATTCTAAATGTTTATAGACCAGCAGAACGCCAATGATATGAAGTCACTGTATATGGAACCAGCATATAATAATGTTAACCTCTTTAATGGAGTCATCATCAAACTAAAATGTCACACTGTCTTAAAGTCGCCATGTGACCATGAAGGCAAGAATTTTCTATTGTCTGAGACTTGTCAGAAACCCAGCCATGATTTCCAGACAGTAGACAGGTTATTAGGCAGGGACATAAGGAATAAGGAAATCATGGCTGGATTTACGACAAATTCCAGGCCATAGAAATTCTTGGTTCCTGCATTCATGGTCGTATCCATTGTCAACCGATCAAGAAAAAGACTATCACCACTATGATGGTTAGGGAAAATATTGAAAACGCTACAAAATTTTTAATTACTTATTTTTTCAAAAATGTTTAACTTGTAATTGTCTACAAATTTAAATGTGGTTATGTTCATGGGAAACCACTTTAGGATGGGGCCCCATGTGGTGCGAACACCACAGCAAAAACTGCAGCATTTTACAGTCCCTGCAAAGTTAATGGGATTCTATCGAATCCCATCCACACATTGCAGAAAAATATATGCAACGAAAATGCTGCTATTTCCAACACCATTGCGGTTTTGGATATTGCAGCATGTCAATTATACCTATGGAAACATCAGCGGTTTCCCTATAGGTGTAATTGAAGCAGAAAGTCCCCAGAGGAAAACTTTGAAAAGCATGCGGAAAAAAACCATGACGCACTTTTATGCTTAGCCTTATGGAGGATAAGTAAAACAGAGCTGGCATGGTATACTCATTCCAAATTCTATCAATAAAATTTCACACCATAAAGGTACAGGACTTTAAACCAGAGTCATGATTAGAGATGAGCGAATTTCTCAAAAGTTCGATTCGGCAGTTCGATTCGAAGTTCCAAAAAAATTTGCTTCAATCCGAATTACTTTGCGGCGAATAAACAGCTGTTTCCGGGCTACAGAGAGCCGGAGTGAGCGGGTGGGCGGCAAAATGCCGGAAGCCCTTGGATGCCACGGTCATGTTTCTCTGTCTTTCTCTCTTCAGCACGGACAACTTTTATTCATGTAGAAGGATCTGCTAACAAGCAAAGACACGCCTACCCAATCACATCACTAGAGAACATCATGTGACCGTCTGATGTCACAAAGGTCCTTACTAAATATTCGTTACCACGAAGCATCAGGAAATCCGGAATCGTGGAGAATCGAAGATTTCCTGAAATTCGGATCGAATTCCACTTCTGCAGAATCGATTCGCTCATCTCTAGTCATGATACATATTTTGTCTCCTCTAAGACCCTATTTTACTATAATAGGATGTCATAGGTTTGAATGTAAATAATATACTCCAGAACCTAGAAAGGCAAATTGTCACCCACACAAACCACATACTTAAAATTATAAGAAGATGCAGAGAGCCAAATGAGGGTCATTAAGATAGAAGACTGCTGGGAAAATAAACTGTACCTCAGTCGGAATAAATATGAATGTTGTTACCAAGGAGCTTTCTGCCAGATGAAATCTGGGAAATTCAAGAAGCTTATTCCTTAAACTGGAGAACTGGATAAACAACGTGAATAAATAAACTGATTCTGAGGAGAAGAACTTATTGAAATGACTAAATAAAAATATGATAAACAGGTTTCAATAGAGCATTATTTAATTAAATTCATATAGCAAAGTGTGTACAGTATACTTAATTAAACATGCTTTCAGTAAGTAAGATATACAGTACATAAATAACATTTTTTATTCATTTTATTTTCTATTTCACTTATGTTTTCATATACAGTATACATATTTTCTTCTTATACATTTTTGTAAATATTTTTTCTTTATTGTATTGTATTTTGTCATCTGGTGTGCTTATCACCTTTTGAGTCATGTATCACTAATGTTTGTTCACAATGGTAGGCATCACTTTTTGTGCACTATTCCATTTCTTTTGGGTCACTGTCACTCTGTTTTTACCACATCTTCATCATTGACTTTATTTTCCAAATTTTTTCGTCCTTTTTCACTTATTGTTTTATGTCTTGTCTGTTCATCCTGTGTTTTGTCTTTTCAAAACTTCCTTCCCATTCCATTGTTTAATTGTGGGCAACTTGCCCTTAATGCATATGGCGGCTTAGGGCATTGGGACATGCGCAAATCCTGTTTTGGCTTGGAATCCTGCTGCACATGCCCGGAAGAATTGTATATGCTGACGTTGCAGCTGTTTCTTCTTCCATGAGCGGCATTGGTTAATCAGGCTGAACTCATTACAGATGAGGTGGGATCTTTTTAGAGCAGCATGCCCCTCCACCCCTTAGCCCCCAGAAGAAACTGTGGGGTGAAACGTGCATTGGGGCTGAGGGTTGGAGGTCGTGGCTTCTACCCTGCGTTGTAGATCAAATTTTGGTTGGCTTTTCCAGTGACTTCACCACTATCAACAGTGATCCTATTTGATATTTATCATTGTTTTCTATTGGATATATATTTATGTAGTCAGGCCTCTAGTTATTATCTATTAACTGGGACATTATTTATAAATTGATGTGTATAATTGATGAATTATAGCCACTGTGCTTTTTATTTGTATATTCTTTCGATATTGGTCTATTGTACCACGTTTTCTTAGTCTCCCATACTCCATAGTATAGGAGATAACTAAAATTTTGTAGGATCATAATAAAAAAAAGTAATAAGTAAGTTTTAAAAGAGCATTATTAAATGAAATCCATATAGTAAAGTGTGTACTGTATATTTAAATATACACAATTTCTGTAAGTTATACAATACATAAATAACATAACTATTTCCTTTTAAAAAGGGGTTCTCCACCATGGAAAATCACTAATTGTAGTAGGGTCCCATGATGTAAATCAGATCACAAAGTGTTGCTCTGCTCATAGCCCTGCAATGAGTTGCTATCTGTGGGGAAACCTGGCAGTAAGTGATCATTTTTGCTGCAGCGCTCACCTGCAGATATTAATCATTATACAGTGCACATTGAAAATGGATGTGTAATTCAAGATAGGGAGGTCTTCCATAGAAAGAGAAACTGGAGGAAATTTACTATAATATACACACCAGAAAACTGGAGTAGATGTGGCTCATCTTTGGTGCACAGCATGATTTGTGTCAAGAATGTGGCATAAAGATGCATTTTTCAGCCCAGTTAGCCCATTAGATTAAGGCAGGCTATGGGTACACCTCAACCCATCAGATTTACTGATAGCTGAAATCTATGCCAGCCCCTCAGGTGGTTAGTTATCACCCAGTCTTTTTAATGGCTCTCCAATTTGGTGTAGAGATGAAGTCCTAGGAAACCTCTCCTTTGCAAAGAAATCACAAATAGTGTGCATGACACTTTGTTTTCTTATCTGGATTAGCCCTTAAAGGGATGTATCCATAAGTGCACAGTAGGAAATGGTCACAAAGGAATATATCTTTATGTATTACCAGACAAGTCATATTCAGTACAATCTGATACAAAAATGGCATATTAAAGTGTTCAACCACAGTCATAAGTCTTGGACAGTATCTTCAAGTTGATAATAAAACAATCTGTAATGATGATTGTTGAATATTATATTATAGACTCAGGAGTAACAGACTTTCTCATTCACCTGTCAAGGAACATTTTCTGCCCATAACCAGCACCAAATGATAATACAGTATTAGCAATTCAGTAAGATGTGGATTAACTGGAAACAATCATTGTAACTGTGTGTGACTGTATTACACAGCCAGCGCCAAGTTCTCATTGCCAGCATCAGAGATAATTCAGATTTTGGTGGATTAACCCTTCAGATTTCACAATCAATACTTACAATGGTATTTAGGCTAGGGCTACACAGTGAGGCTATGGCTATGACTCCAGTTGCACAACCAAAGATCGCCATGTTATCCTCCGACTCCTTCACTAATGTAACTAAATGTAGTTGTATTGCGACCCCGAGGATTCTGGAACTCTGACTTCTAAACACAAAAACCCCCCATCAGTTCTCAATTTACTTTGAAATAAGAAGTCTCAGTCACACCACTCTTAGGGTCGCAATGTGACTCTATTCACTTACATTAGTGAAGGATGTTGCAGGATGACACAGCGCTCACAGGAGTTTTTGCCAAAGTTAACATGTAGCCTTAAGTGATTAAAGAGAAAGTCGCAAACTACTCTGTGTCCTTAGGGGGTTAAAGTCAATGTTTGTCACCTAATCGTGGATATGTATACATAGGACAATGATCAGGGGTGAACCTTCGCTAATGTAAAAGGGCCTATATACAAAGAAGTTTAGCTGTACTACCATTCATAAGCCAACACAAAGTAAATTAAATACTTTATCAAAGTGCAAATTTTTTTGGAGGAAATTAATTAAGGAAATTAATTGATGTATTCTGACAATGGTCAATGCTACCTAAAATAAAACCTAAAGTTTAAGGTAAAATGTCACCTTTTCCACTGCCTGTTCTCATCTGAAACATGCACTGCAATATCATGGAAAGATTAATATCCTGTCTCTTATAAACCATACCAAACAACAAACACAAAGACTGGAATGTAACCAGATGTTCTCTGATGAGGTGAGTAATAACGCACAACACTTTTGAACTATTTTAACTTATTTAAACATATAAAAAGCACATAAAAGCTAGAAAAACATAGAACCAAATAAATGTCAATGCATGGGCCACACACATGAAAGAAGGGCAAAGAAAGAATAAATATGTCGAGAACTGAGGTTATAGAAAAGTAAAATCAAATGAAGACTTACCTTGCCGACAAGGCTGAGAAACATGAGACTCTTTAAGGTAAGACAGTACATACAAGTACATTTTCTGTAACATGAAGGTCCTTAGTGCAAATAATTGTCATCATTTTCAAATGACACATTATGTTTTCTGACTTGCAAAATTAAATCTATTTAAAGCAGGATCTGGGGTATTGCTTAGAAAAATATATTTCCCACATGACTTTGTGAACTGCACATGACTTGAGAGCATTTCCATATAAATAAAAACATACTTTTACATATACGTCATTGGCACAATGGACTATTTTAAATTGATTCACCACTTATTGACTTTGCTGGAAATAGTTTCTAGGAGATACAGACTGATTGTAGCCATTACATTGCTCACAACTTTCATCGATCCACAGTGACGTACAGTGTGACACATTGCAAACTTTACATATGTGATCTGGACTGCCGTCAGGGAACAGACTTTATACACACTACTAAGGCATTCTAAGACAATAGAAGTTGATCCTCTGTTAAGGACATTATATAGGTATAGGGTACAACTGAGTTAAGTATATTAGTCTGGCCCTCTAAAATCATTCCAATTTCTCATGTGGCCCCATGGGAAAAATAATTGCCCACCCCTGCTCTAGTGTCACCTTTTGGAAGGTAACTCACTATAAATCAATCCCTGGTTTTCTAAGAAACGTAGTGACATTATCTGGGATCAAAGCCAAACCAGAATGTCTCCTTCAAAAGGAAGGATAATAGACTGAGCCTGAAAGGCTCAAAAAACCAGGAAGCGTTCTCCTCACGGACATACAGTAGACTGGAGACACCAAAGGGTAAGGTACTTCAGATTTTATTGTGATAAGATAACGCGTTTCGGGGTTTTAAAGCGTTTAGATCTGAGGACCGCTGCAGCTAAGGATACCGATGGGGAAATGAAAGTACGGGAAGTCTTTAAACATGTTACGTAAGTGACCCCGAAACGTGTTATCTTATCACAATAAAATCCGAAGTACCTTACCATTTGGTGTCTCCAGTCTATATCCGTGAGGAGAGCGCTTCCTGGTTTTTTGAACCTTTCGGGCTCAGTCTATTATCCTAGTTGCATGCGGCCTTGGTTTTCTTGACAGCCGGTTTCCCAGTGAATGCGACCCTCGTGTCTCTGACAAGACTCCCCTGAAAAATTCAAATATCTTTTCCAAACGGGGAAACGTTGAGTCTCCCCTGATACAGAGGAATCCCGGGGATTCACTGTATATAGCTATCTTATCGTGGTTCTATAGAGGAGCGCATTCTTTCTGAACTTTTTCTTCCTCCACATATGAAATCCTTCAAAAGGAAGGGAGACCCATCCACAGAGAGCTGTTTTGCATTTATTGCCCACCATCAGTGTGCAGCAGGGTATTGGTTTGACAGGGTCAAAGGTCATTGACGTGGGTCAAAAGGGGTACTATATTTTATTAGGGAGATTGCCTTTGCAGGCCAAAGGCAAACCTTGAAACGGCTGTCTGTGGGTGGGTCTTTCTTTCTTTTAGGGGAGATTTTCTGTTTTGGCTTTAATCCCCAAAAATATCGCTAATTTTCACTCATTTTCTATAGTCATTGATCTATAGCAAGCTACCTATATGAAGGTGGTGCTAGAGTACTTTTTTTTTTACCATCAAGGAGAATGTTTGAATATTACTTTCCCAGTAAAGCATATATATATTTATTTTCTAGAAGAACAAATATGTTCTTTAAAACTCTACACAGCAAGGTGGCCCTGAAAAGGCAATTTCCCAAAGGAATAATGTGTAATGCTTAAGTTTCCTTGCAAGAAACTAAACACCTGCTGCCAAGTCTGTTGTCAAGGGATTCTTCCAGAAGGCAGGGAGACCCCTTTAAGCTGCTTTTTAAATATAAATAATTCTGTAATGAATGATTTTGCTGTCAGTTTATTCGTGTATATTAAAAAATTAATTAACTATTGTGTACCCTTATTTCCTCCATTCATTGGCATTTGTCAATTTAGGATTGACTGGCCAGTGTATCATATCTGTAGATTCTGGCATCTGTAGCTCTTCCTCTGGCTCTCTCCCTAGCCTTCTATTCTTTCTACTCACTCTCTTGAATCTTCCTGTACATGAAAACACTGGCTGCTTACTGATGGAACACATACCTCTATTTCTGTGACGGGCACTGTTTTCCCATTATAGTCCTCCAGCAGTTAAAGTATAGAAACAGCATCAAATTCAGTGTACAATCCAAATGATCAATTATGGCCTTGCAGTGAAAGCTATTTAGGTGGTCTCTTACACTGACTAGTCCTGGCCCTCTATTGTTTTACCAAAAAGACTGATTACCCCAGTCATTGTTCTAAGTTGTCTAACCAGTGACAATTGCCACGGTGTATAGGAAAATTTGACTCCACCTTTGCATTACTGTTTGGAATCTCAGTATTTGTGTTTCTGTTTCTTTACCTTGCGAGCTGTCGCTTTAAGGTTACTATGTCCACAAGTCAAACTCTGCCTGAGTCTGCTCAGGTTGTCAGAACTTTGAGATGCAGACCCAATCTGTGTTTTGCTTCACTGTCCAATCCTGGATTGAGGTGGAGTATTAGTACTAGTTATTTGCCTGAGATTGTTTCTGCAGTTGGGATCCTTGTGTTCCTGTGTTTATTCTCTATACCTCTCCCTGATCTGGCTGATCTCCTGGTTACTGACATTTGACTTGTTCTCCTGGATTACTCCTCTTTTTCTGATTTGGCTTTATCTGTGACCTCCTGGATTTGACTACAGCTGGGAGTCTGACAAAACCCTGGTGACATTTTGATATTTTGGCTTAACCTTGGCTTGTTTATAACCCACTCAGCTCACAATAGGGTTACAGTGGAATATCTGGGAATTTCTCAAATAACAATTCTAATTCCAATTCCAATTCCATAACAATCACACTTTATTGGTGAGAAACAATGCCCTATCAAAAAGGTGCCTAAAGACTAATGATTTCTCACATTGGCTACTAAACAAAGCTTACAAAATTAACCCAATTTGTAATCCATGATATTGTAAATATAGCGTTATAAAGTTAAATACATATTGCTGACCTCATGGTAACATTGCAAACTTCTTATTAGAAAAATGAAACAAATTTATTATAAAATCTCCTGCTTAAATGAAAACAAGTATTCAAATGTTATCAGATATTTTCTGTCTTTGTGTGCTACACTTCTGTTTATAGTCTTAGCGGCGTTAATATGAAGATTAATGAGCGACTGCTTGACATTAACCTTAGGAAAGATTTATGTATATGAATCATTTGCATATGATTTGTATCTAACATTTAAGTAGTGTCCATTATTCCTAATGTTCTACCGTAAGTTTGACATTGTCTTTTCCCATGTCACATTATTTTCTTTTGTAATTAATGCATTGCCATTAGCTCGAGGTTAATGTTTTGTTAAATGGCTCAAGTCTTGTGAAATGTGGCGTGGCCTGACGTCTAAGTACACCCACCCAAATATTAATTTCAAGAACATTTGGATGGAAAATTAGTAAAATTAGCAGGGAATGGAAATACTGAAATTCATACAGCTTTTATATTACTGAGGATATATTGCCAGTGGGGAGTAAAGTGGAAACACCTGGGTCAATGCAAACATACTTTATATGCTCAAAGCAAAAGCTTCTGTAGAGACGTGATTCATTCAGTCCTGTTAAATGCGGGATGGCTTCCATAACATACCTACTGTACATCACCATCACACATTTTTTAAAGCATAAGAAAACTTGTATTTATTTTTCATATATCAATAGTGTGAGTGAATGGAGCAAACTATGCAATATACTCTACTAAACAAAATTATCTGTATCTTTAACTATTACTTTTGCCTTTGCTTCTTATCTGAGTGATTTTGTCCCGAATGCCATATACAGGCAGTGTCAGTTTACAATGAGCTCTATGGAGAGGAGATGGACAGAGATATGAGGCCGTCTACAGAATGAAATGAGTCATTTATGTTTGGAGAACATTAAATAGTAATTCCTGGTAGCCCAGCTGTGTATTGAAAGAAAACTGTCTTTCTACAGTGAAAATGTCTCTATCTATCTATCTATCTATCTATCTATCTATCTATCTATCTATCAACAAAAAATTCAAGGCAGCACAACAAAAAACAGAGTGGGCGGCTCCTTCTCAATATACAAACAGATCAAAGTGGCAGGTTCATTATGATCCTTCACAGCAGCACTTCAAAAAATGTGTATATCCAGTGTGTTTATTTCAAGGCGACGTTTCGGTTCTCACCTAGAACCTTTCTCAAGAACAATACAGTGATACTAACAGCAATATAATGGGTATCCAATTCACAGTGCAATTATTTCAATCAATTTGCAATATCATAAAAAAGTGCAAAAATGCAAAGTGCAGTAGTGCATAAATGCTCATAAATAAAGTGAAATAATATTTTCAAATACATACAACAATTTAGCATGTAAAAAAGTGACATAGAACTATAAAAAATGACAAATAGTGTAAACAATATGATTAATCGACAGGTGTCAATAATAAAACCAGAATGGAACACTCCCACTTACTATAAGGCATTAATCAAAAAATCCCCAGCATGAGGAGCGCTCCATAATGATATTGGCGTGCATAGGGCACCAATGCACATGCCCAAAAAGTCAATACAGTAGGGAAAAAAAAGTATTTAGTCAGCCACTAATTGTGCAAGTTCTCCCACTTAAAAAGATGAGAGGCCTGTAATTGTCATCATTGGTAGACCTCAACTATGAGAGACAAAATGAGAAAACATCTAGAAAATCACATTGTCTGATTTTTAAAGAATTTATTTGCAAATTATGGTGGAAAATAAGTATTTGGTCGATAACAAAAGTTCATCTCAATACTTTGTTATATATTCTTTGTTGGCAATGACAGAGGTCAAACGTTTTCTGTAAGTCTTCACAAGGTTGGCACACACTGTTGCTGGTATGTTGGCCCATTCCTCCATGCAGATCTCCTCTAGAGCAGTGATGTTTTGGGGCTGTCGCTGGGAAACACAGACTTTCAACTCCCTCCAAAGGAGCTCAGCCACAGTGATCTTTGGGTTCTTCTTTACCTCTCTCACCAAAGCTCTTCTACTTCGATTGCTCAGTTTGGCTGGACGGCCAGGTCTAGGAAGAGTTTGTAACCTTGGCCAGATCTGTGCCTTGCCACAATTCTATCTCTGAGCTCCTTGGGCAGTTCCTTTGACCTCATGATTCTCATTTGCTCTGACATGCACTGTGAGCTGTGAGGTCTTATATAGACAGGTGTGTGCCTTTCCTAATCAAGTCCAATCAGTTTAATTAAACACAGCTGATCTTCAATGAAGGAGTAGAACCATCTCAAGGAGTATCAGAAGGAAATGGACAGCATGTAAGTTAAATATAAATGTCACAGCAAAGGGTCTGAATACTTGACCATGTGATATTTCAGTTTTTCTTTTTAAAGGGAATCTGTCAGTGCAATTTGGGACACTAAACTACCCACACGTCCATATGGACCTGGGGTTTAGTGTCCCAAATCACCCTGTTATAACGCAATCCATGGGCGTATTAAAAATAAAAAAGCTTTATACTCACCCTGCCTCTGTACTCCCCGTGCCTGCTCAATTCTTCAATGAAACCAGAGGAGTACTCCTCGGCTTCAGTGCGCATGCCCCGCAATTACGCAGTGAAGCCGGGGTGTCCATCTTTGGCTTCACTGAAAAACAGCGCAGGCGCCGGGAGGCGTGCCTCATGAATAAGCTAGACCGCTTTCACCAAACAGCATCGATCCGACCCTTATCTAGGTAAGTATAAAGGTTTTTTTATTTTTAATGCCCCTGCGGATTGCATTACAACAGGGTGATCTGAGACACTAAACCCCAGTTCTATAAGGACCTGTGGGTGGTTTAGTGTCCCAGATTGACCTGACATATTCCCTTTAATAAATTTGCAAAGATATCTACATTTCTGTTTTTTTCTGTCAAGCTGGGGTGCTGAGTGTACATTAAAGAGAAATAAAATGAACTTTTTTGCTTTTAGCAAATGGCTACAGTGAAACAAAGAGTGAAAAATTTAAAGGGGTCTGAATACTTACCATACCCACTGTATCTGAAAATCTTATTGCACTTTATTTATGAGCATTTATGCACTACTGCACTTTGCATTTTTGCACTTTTTTATGATATTGCAAATTGATTGAAATAATTGTTGCAGAGTGCGATTGCTGGATGTGGCAGAGTCAAAACCAGATAGACAGTTATATATAACAGGAACAAACTTTAGTAAAACATGAGTACAGTAAGAGAAGATCACCTCACATGGTGAATAACAGATCTAGTACAGCACACACTCACACAAAACAGGATGTGTATATCAACCAGCATCAAAACAACAAAAGTATAGAGTGTCTACAGATAAACATTTAGTAACAGCTACATCTAGTGTCATAAATGTGAACTGCAGTCAATCCTGCAAATATAGAGACGAAGCTGGCTGTTGCATATCTCCAACAATAATTGCACTATGAATTGGATTCCCTTTATATTGCTGTTAGTATCACTGTATTGTGCTTGAGAAAGGTTCTAGGTGAGAACCGAAACGTCGCCTTGAAATAAACACACTGGATATACACATTTTTTGGAGGGCTGCCACTTTGATCTGTTTCTTTACTATCTATCTATCTAAAAAAATGAAAAAAGTTCAAAGCAGGACAGTTTCTTTGACAAAGTAGGGTACTTTCCCCTGGGTCCAGCTTACAAACACTCTAAGAGTATTAGCAAAATGGGCAGCAAAAAATAAAAATTCAAAAATCAACTTTCCTAATACCTGCTGTATCTATCTATCTATCTATCTATCTATCTATCTATCTATCTATAATCAAGAATTCAGAGCAGCCCCCTTTATGACTTTGGGTGCAAGTTTAGGATCAGGCTATATAATCCCAGAAAAGTCCTATATTGTGAGGACCGAAACATTGCTATTTGGAACAAATCCATCTGTTTTTTAAATTACCCTTTTGTAGTGCTGCCTATTTTTTGTCTGTCTATCTATCTATCAAAATACAAAGAGAAAGGTTCCTGTTGGGAACAAAACATCGACTTGGAATAAAGTCACTAACTACTAGTGCTGCTATTTTTTATTTTTCTATATTTCTTGGAGATTGCATCCCCGTTTTGGATTTTGCACCCGCACTTTACTGTCTTAGTGCTGCTTTGAATTTTCCATATCTATCTGTCTATCTATCTATCTATCTATCTATCTATCTATCTATCTGATGTAACAAAGTTTAAGATCACAATTAACACATTAACAATGCTATGGCACAGAAAGTTCAGACTTTCCATTAGCTTTTGTTTTCTTCTGTGGGATATCACTTCAGCAAGTTATCATACTTCAGAAAGTCAAGTTAACCGTGCTACATCTGTATTTATCTATCTTTCTATCTATATATTTTCAGAATGTTAACGTTGTATAAACTTTCACAGAGATGTCAAAGTAACATTTCATTTCAAGTTTATTACAATATTTAATATAGTAATAATAATATTGTACTCAAGCACTGCAACCATCTTTTTATACATAAAATGTATTTTTAGGCCGGAGTCCTGTGTGGCATAAACGATTCCCATCCACACATTGCGGAAAAATACGCACAGCAGACACGCTGTGATTTCCAAAACTGTTGCAGTTTGGAAATCGCAGCATGTCAATTATACCTAAGGAAATGCGGGTGGTTTCCCTATAGGTATAATGAAAGCAGAAAGTCCGCAGAGGAAACCTCTGTGGACTTTTTGTGAAAAGCACTGTGGGAAAAACCGCGATGCACTGCCAGCGCGGTTTTTCCCTCTGTGCTTTTTTGTTGCGGCCTGCTACGTGGGGCCTTAGCCTTAAATAAGCTTTATTAAAACAATGTTTTTACAGTAAATCTCTACCTAAAACAAATCATCAGTACTTGGGTTTACATGCAAAAGTTTCTTAGCTTGAACTTTACTTTTAGAAAATTAAAAATGATAAGTACCAAATGACTATTATCAAGATCCAAGCTCCTCCAATATTGTGTCCCGCAGTTCTATTGTTACGAGCCTGGCTGAGCAAAGTATCTTTTTAATAGCTTATGTGTAAGTCATCTCTGATATTTCAGAATGTTTGTAGTTGTTGTTATGAGTAATGATATGTGTCAGCTTTATAGCTGAATTGCTTTATAGGCCCCACATTGAGTCCATTTCTGAGAAATGAGTATATTTTCAATTTCAGTAATGACAGTCGGCAGTTATTTCACTGTCACATTTTCTTTTCCCATTATGTTGTGCCATTATCATTTTTTTAAGTGAAGCCAAACCTGTGTCACATGGAACTAAGCAATATGAAAATGGTAAAACTAGTCACATTGAACTTAGGAAATGTGTTTTAATTTTTTCTGGAAAACTTTACAGGAATAAGAAGTTATGTGGAATAACACAGTAAAGAAAGTGCTCATGTTTCATTTTATAGTAGATAGCCAGTTAGTGCTATACCTAATACTTCTACAGGTCTTCATTGGTTTAAAAGCAATTTCATCTATTTTATACTTAGCTGTGTGTAGGCAGCATCCATTTGCTATTCTGCAAGTCCTTGTTCACACTTCCATTGGTAGCTAGGTTAGAAGCCCCTGCTGGAGATTCCATTATATTTGTTAGCATGTAGCCAGAATCCCATCTACAGTCATGGCCAAAAGTTTTGAGAATGACACAAATATTATATTTTCACATGATCTGCTGCCCTCTGGTTTTTATGTGTGTTTGTCAGATGTTTTTATCACATACAGAAATATAATTGCATTCATATTATGAGTAACAGAAGCTTATATTGACAGTTAGAATGAGTTAATGCAGCAAGTCAATATTTGCAGTGTTGACCCTTCTTCTTCAGGACCTCTGCAATTCTCCCTGGCATGCTCTCAATCAACTTCTGGATCAAATCCTGACTGATAGCAGTCCATTCTTGCAGTATCAATGCTTTAATTTTGTCTGAATTTGTTGGTTTTTGTTTGTCCACCCGTCTCTTGATGATTGACCACAAGTTCCCAATGGGATTAAGATCTGGGGAGTTTCCAGGCCATAGACCCAAAATCTCTATGTTTTGTTCCCTGAGCCATTTAGTTATCACCTTTGCTTTATGGCAAGGTGCTCCATCATGCTGGAAAAGGCATTGTTGAGCGCCAAACTGCTCTTGGACGGTTGGGAGAAGTTGCTCTTGGAGGACATTCTGGTACCATTCTTTATTCATGGCTGTGTTTTTAGGCAAGACTGTGAGAGAGCCGATTCCCTTGGCTGAGAAGCAACCCCACACATGAATGGTTTCAGGATGCTTTACAGTTGGCATGAGACAAGACTGGTGGTAGCGCTCACCTCTTCTTCTCCGAATAAGCTGTTTTCCAGATGTTCCAAACAATCGAAAAGGGGATTCATCAGAGAAAATGACTTTACCCCAGTCCTCAGCAGTCCACTCCCTTTACCTTTTGCAGAATATCAGTCTGTCCCTGATGTTTTTTCTGGAGAGAAGTGGCTTCTTTGCTGCCCTCCTTGAGACCAGGCCTTGCTCCAAGAGTCTCTGCCTCACAGTGCGTGCAGATTCACTCACACCTGCCTGCTGCCATTCCTCAGCAAGCTCTGCACTGCTGGTAGCCCGATCCCGCAGCTGAAACACTTTTAAGAGACGGTCCTGCCGCTTGCTGGTCTTTCTTGGGCACCCTGGAGCCTTTTTGGCACCAATGGAACCTCTCTCCTTGAAGTTCTTGATGATGCGATAGATTGTTGACTGAGGTGCAATCTTTCTAGCTGCAATACTCTTCCCAGTTAGGCCATTTTTGTGCAGTGCAATGATGACTGCACGTTTTTCTTTAGAGATAACCATGGTTAACAGAAGAGAAACAATGATGGCAAGCACCAGCCTCCTTTTAAAGTGTCCAGTGGTGTCATTCTTACTTAATCATGACAGATTGATCTCCAGCCCTGTCCTCATCAACACCCACACCTGTGTTAATGGAGCAATCACTGAAACGATGTTAGGTGGTCCTTTTAAGGCAGGGCTGCAATGATGTTGAAATGTGTTTTGGGGGATAAAGTTCATTTTCTAGGCAAATATTGACTTTGCAAGTAATTGCTGTTAAGCTGATCACTCTTTATAACATTTTGGAGTATATGCAAATTGCCATTAGAAAAACTGAAGCAGTAGACTTTGTAAAAATTAATATTTGTATCATTCTCAAAACTTTTGGCCATGACTGTATTTTGCAGGTAATGTAAAATACATCGTTGTTTGCCGTAGCATTTCCGCTGTGGCCAAAATGCTGTATTTTTTCAACGTGGGGCCCTATATTCGTTTTTCTATCTTAATAAAGGAACTGACAGTACTGCTCAGCGCGATCACAGTCTCATGCATGGGGTGGGACTTCTTCTTCTGCATGGAGCTCACCACGGACAGTATCCTTCTGTCACCCACCACCTGCACTGGGTCCAGTGGGCTCCCCAGGACAGAGCTGGCCATTCTAATCAGCTTGTCAAGTTTATTTCTGTCCCTGGTTGATATACTGCTCCCCCAGCAGGCCACTCCAAAGAAGATGGCTGATGCCACTACCAAGTTGAAGAAAGTTCTAAGAAGTGCCCCCCGGATTCCAAAGGCTCTCAGCTTCCTAAGCAGGTAGAGCCTGCTGTGGCCCTTCCTGTACAGGGCCTCCATATGATCTGCCCAGTCCAGCTTATTATTAAGGAGCAAACCCAGGTACTTATAGGTGTTCACAATCTCGATGCCCGTCCCCAGGATGTCCACTGGTTTAGGAGGGCTTCTGCTTTTACGGAAGTCCACCACCATCTCCTTGGTCTTCCCCGCGTTAATCTTCAGGTGGTTCCGGTGGCACCAGTCCACAAAATCCTGGTTCAGTTCTCTGTACTCCCTATCATCACCATCTGTGATGAGACCCACTATTGCAGAGTCGTCAGAATACTTCTGTAGGTAGCAGCTGGATGAGTTGCACCTAAAATCTGCAGTGTACAGTGTGAAGAGGAAAGGGGCGAGAACCGTACCCTGAGGTGCCCCCGTATTACAGATCACGGTACCTGACACACAGTCTTGGGCTCTCACGTATTGAGGTCGATTTGTGAGGTAGTCTAGGATCCAGTTGGAGAGGTGGTGGTCCACTCCAGCAAGGCCCAGCTTGTCCCTCAATAACCTGGGCTGTATGGTGTTAAAAGCACTGGAGAAATCAAAGAACATTATTCTCACTGTGTTCCCTGGTTTCTCCAGGTGAGACAGAGCCCTGTGCAGAAGATGGATGATGGCATCATCTACCCCAATGCCCGGCCGATAAGCAAACTGGAGGGGGTCCATAGCGGGGCTCACTAGAGGGCGGAGGTGTGTGAGAACCAATCTCTCCAAGATCTTCATCAGGTGGGATGTCAGTGCTACAGGTCTGTAGTCATTGAGGTCCATAGGGTGGGGTTTCTTTGGAACTGGTACCACACAAGAAGATTTCCATAATTCAGGGACTATTTCCTGCCTCAGGCTCATATTATACATATATGTAATTATACCACACAGCTGGTCCCCGCAAGTCTTAATTAGCCTTGCATTTATGTCATCTGGCCCTGCGGCTTTCCTCGCCTTGATCTTTTTCATCTCCTTCCTCACCTGGGCCCGTGTGAAGGTCAGACTGTGGCCAGATAAAGACGGATTTCTGGATTTACTGGTCTGTTGGGAAGTGGCCGCATGGGGAGAAGTCGTTGTGGTGGGGGGAGCTGAAGGACATACTGGGGTGGGAGGAGCTGGAGCTTAAAAAGATGAGGCCGGCCTGTAATTGACATGATAGGTAGACCTCAACTCTGAGAGACAAAATGAGAAAACATATCTAGAAAATTACATTGTCTGATTGTCTTTTAAAGAATTTATTTTCAAATTATGGTGGAAAATAAGTATTTGGTCAATAACAAAAGTTCATCTCAATACTTTGTTATATATCCTTTGTTGGCAATGACAGAGGTCAAACGTTTTCTGTAAGTCTTCACAAGGTTGGCAAACACTGTTGCTGGTATGTTGGGCCATTCCTCCATGCAGATCTCCTCTAGAGCAGTGATGTTTTGGGGCTGTCGCTGGGCAAAACGGACTTTCAACTCCCTCCAAAGGTTTTCTATGGGGTTGAGATCTGGAGACTGGCTAGGCCACTCCAGGACCTTGAAATGCTTCTTACAAAGCCACTCCTTCATTGCCCTGGCGGTGTGCTTGGGATCATTGTCATGCTGAAAGACCCAGCCATGTTTCATCTTCAATGCCCTTGCTGATGGAAGGAGGTTTGCATTCAAAATCTCAGGATACATGGCCCCATTCATTCTTTCATGTACACGGATCAGTTGTCCTGGTCCCTTTGCAGAAAAACAACCCCAAAGCATGATGTTGCCACCGCCATGCTTCACAGTAGATAGGGCCCGGATATGTACTGGCTTAAGCAGGGGGACACATCTGGCACTGCAGGATCTGAGTCTCTGGCGGCGTAGTGTGTTACTGACGGTAACCTTTGTTACGATAACCCCAGCTTTCTGCAGGTCATTCACTAGGTCCCCCGTGTGGTTCTGGGATTTTTGCTCACCGTTCTTGTGATCATTTTGACCCCACGGGTGAGATCTTGCGTGGAGTCCCTGATCAAGGGAGATTATCAGTGGTCCTGTATGTCTTCCATATTCTAATTATTGCTCCCACCGTTGATTTCTTCACACCAAGCTGCTTGCCTATTGCAGATTCAGTCTTCCCAGCCTGGTGCAGGTCTACAATTTTGTTTCTGGTGTCCTTCCACAGCTCTTTGGTCTCCACCATAGTGGAGTTTGGAGTGTGACTGTTTGAGGTTGTGGACAGGTGTCTTTTATACTAATAACAATTTCAAACAGGAGCCATTACTACAGGTAATGAGCGGAGGACAGAGGAGCCTCTTAAAGAAAAAGTTACAGGTCTGTGAGAGCCAGAAATCTTGCTTGTTTTAGGTGACCAAATACTTATTTTCCACCATAATTTGTAAATAAATTCTTAAAAAATCAGACAATGTGATTTTCTAGATATGTTTTCTCATTTTGTCTCTCATAGTTGAGGTCTACCTATGATGACAATTACAGGCCTCTCTCATCTTTTTAAGTGGGAGAACTTGCATAATTGCTGGCTGACTAAATACTTTTTTCCCCACTGTATGTCATGACTATGCTGTAAAACATATCACTAAAAGTTGCCTTTAACAGAGCAGAGGAAAAGCCCAGGCAAGATAGCAGCTTCATAATCATGTACAGAAATATAATAGAATAAAAAAAAAAAAAACTGAAAAGAAAACAGATGAGAAAAAAGTGATATATTTCCCTGTCTGGTTTTAATAAATGAATTAAATACATGATAATACATATATTTCAAAGGGGTTATCTACCAGAATATGTGACTACAGCAACCAACTATTAGCCTCATTGATGACCTGCTACATCCAGTGACTGAGTCAAGTGGTCATATGGCCCTATGTCTACACGTCACCACTGTAGCAAAAAGTAGAGGCGAGCGAAGGATCGAGCAGCATTGAAAGAGGAGAGGTGGAAGATCATAGGCTGCATTCTTAGCTCTGTTTATAGTAATTGTGATTCTCTGGACTCCCCAGCCATGTTTCTTATTGGACCAAATGTCCCAAGGACCAATACTGGTTACATGCTGGTAATCACAGTAATCCTAGTCAAATGAATGCATAGCTAGTCTATAAATACCATTATTTTTCTGATTAAAAAATAATTTGGATTCCAAATAAACTTGAAAAATGTCAAAATAGTCTTAAAGAAGCATAGTAAGTGTGTATCTGTCATCATTAATATGTTCTGCAGGGATCTGTAATTATTTACTTCTCCAGAAATATAATAATACTGTCAAAATATCACGTTGCACAGAAAAAGAAATCCTTTCCTCATCCTCAGCACTTAAAGAGTCATGAACACAGATGGGAAGAATGGCAAATGAAGAATAGAACCTGATGTATTCAGTATTGAAATACACTATTTCTTACCAAGTAATTTTGACCATATGTACAGACTAGACATAATGCAGCTAGGCACAAAAAATATATAGCATTTACACAGGGATTGCACAGGGATTTGGGGTTGAGTCTTTTCATCATTTCTGGTACACAAGAGGTTAACTATAGATATATAAAATAATAAAGCAAACAAAAATGGACAATAAATTAATTGACTGACATTTATCTCAAATAAATCTCTTTTATTGGAATTTCAGTTTTAATATACCTCCCAAAAGGTATAAAAAGCAGAAAATAAGAAATAGCTAAGAATATTTAAAATTGAGGAAAAACAAGTGCAAGGGAAATAAATATGATGAATTGCTGTAAAATGGTAAATATAAAAAAAATGCATTTTTCCCCAAGAAAAAAAAATGACTTTTGGAGAAACTAAATTAAGCACTGTAAATTTAGTATATTTTTGGTGCAAATAATCTGCATTAAATCTATTCTGCAATGTCACAGTCTCTAGGAGATCCAAGGCACCATAGACTCTGAGTAAAACTTAGTATTTATTCATCTCATCATATACAAATATAAGCATAAATGCCAAGATTAAAACAAGAACAACATTTCCTTTTGTAAATGCGCCTGAGAGGGGATGTAAAAAAATTCATACAAGCAAAGCACGGTACAACAAACGGTGCAAATTTACAGGTGTTGTCTTATATTTCCTCTTGATTTGACATATTCTAAGATGAATGGCACAAGATGATCAACTTTGAAAAATGATTTTGGGATGCTCTGTTGGGAGTTGTTTATTCTATATGTATCTGTATATGTGGCTACCAAGAGTTTGTGAATTCCAGCCTGCTGAGGGATTTACTAGCGTGCCACGATAATGTATTGTACTTGTATCTTCAGAAATGTAAGAAATTGTAGCAGGGGAAAGGTGGATACATACAGTATGTCCTTTATCTTCCTTTATAGAGAGACATCTAAAATGAAGAAATAGCTCCTAGAATTGTCTAAAGGACCTGATACTCAATTTATTTCATAGGGGAAAAAGTTATGTGGCATCCCCTATAATTCTAATAATGTGTCCTTTAAAAATAAGACAAGTACTGTTCAAATACAAAAAAAGAGAAAAAAAAATTCCAGATAAACTTGTGTTGATTCAGACTTCGTGATTAAAGACAGGAAATCCAATGGAACATGAGCACTGTGACTAACTAAATGAACACCCTGTACTTGTTTTCTACTGATGATTGATTGACAGTAGTTTTGAGGCAGCCAGGACAGCTGTGAAATTGGGCTTTCAATCCTGCCCTATCATGAGAAAATAATATTTGTTGCTTTTAGTATTGTCTACGATAAAACAAGAACTCTAATTTTGTCACTCAATGCTTTTGCTATGGCAACTCTGAAAAAAAAGCTGTCTGCCAGCATCGACAAGCACTAAGATTTTTTCAGTGCTTGATAAATTAAAATTGTCCTTATCATTGTCAGCTCATAGATAGATAACAATGACAGGAATTATCATGTTATAAGTTACAAGTTGTAATTTTTGCTCAGCATTCTTTCACAGTTTTCATGCAGAAAAAAAAATATTTCTGATATGGCAAACACTATAAAAAATATTAATTAAAGAGTTTTTTCTGTGATTAATTATCTCATTACTCTACTAGATCAGGTAAGACATATGTTTTCATTCATTAAAAAGAAAATGCTACTGTGTCTAGATATTGGTGTTACATACATGCTATTGCGCCACCTATGTTTGTTTGATTATACATTAGAATGTCCATCCAATGTGTCCAGCATACACATATGCCAAGTAGTGCAGTCACCATCCAGATCCTCCTGTACATGGGTAGTAAAGTAATTCCAGCAGTTGTGCAGACCAGCCAATAAGATGCAGCGTCTTCCTCATCAGTACTGAACATATATGTCCATCTAATGTGTCCAGCATATACATATGCCAAGTAGCGCAGTCACCATCCAGATCCTCCTGTACATGGGTAGTAAAGTAATTCCAGCAGTTGTGCAGACCAGCCAATAAGATGCAGCGTCTTCCTCATCAGTACTGAACATATTTGGTGGATGTTCCTAGAGAGAACCAAAAGAACATCAACATCAAGAGAATCTACGATGTACAGATCCCCCTCATCTCCTGAACATATTCTGCTGTGGCTACCCCATGATGATTTTTAACCTAAAAGGTAAGACTTAGTCACTCATCTCATAACTGCAGCGAAACTCAATGGAGGGATACCTCACCCCCCTCTCTATCACAATGGGTCTCCAAAGTTAACGATATATGCCGGATGGAGGAGTTGGTACATTGGGCTAAACTGTCCAGAAACACCTTCCTAAAAACTTGGATCTCCTGGCTGACCTTTTGACAGACACTCACTCATTTACGGAATGTGCCCACACTTACTTCGCCATAACATGATAATCCTTTCCCGTTTCAGAATTTTACTTGCAGTCACACCTAATGTTTAGAGATGAGCGAATTGAAGCTGACAAAGTGGAATTCGATCCAAATTTCTGAAAATCTTTGATTCACATTGATTATGGATTTCCTCACACTTCGATGTATTGAATCGCACAGGTCCGATCGGGGTTTTGACCCCTTGGATGCCGTGGTCAAACATGACCGCGGCATCCAAGGGGTTCCGCCATTCTACCTGTCCCCCTCGGCACCCTCCTCGGTGATTAAAAATAAAAAAAATACTGATACTCACCTGTCCTGGACTTAGCATTAACTCCGGAGCCAGTGACTGAGGTCCTGCTCCCCGGGCTTCACTGCTGGGGCCTGTGATTAGGAAGAAGAGGAGCGAGGAGGACACAGACAGCCGGATTCCCAAGAGAGGTGAGGTTAAGGTGAGTATAAGTGTTTGTTATTTTTAATCACTTCCCCTGGGCCTCTGATTATTATAGTCTGTGGTCTGAGGAGACCCCAAAGTATAATAATAGCACCAGCTCTAGGGGGTGTGTTTGTTTTTTTTTTCCTGTTTCCTTACATTGATATTGATATTCTGATCACTGCTTCAATAGGTATAGGCGTGTATAGGTATACACGTGTATTGCAGTGTATAGGAGGCTGTCAGGCCATGCAGACGCATAGGCTGACAGTCTCCATTCAAACCAGGATCAACCAGGTATGCGGAGGGACATCGATGAGGCAGACCCGGGGTCACTGGTCAGACCCCAGGCTGCTGAATAGGAGCAGCCGCACCGCCCAAAAACATCACGGGGGGGCGATCGGGACCTCATTATATAATATAACCCATGAGATGCCACAGTCATGTTTGACCATGGCATCTCAGGGGTTAACACCTGCGATCGGAGCTGAGCTCCGACCTGGGGTGTTAGAGGACAGTGTCAGCCATTACACAGAAACGCCTTACTGCTAGGGCAGATGTCGGGAAGGGGTTAACGCAATTCGCCGCAAATTAATTCAGATAGAATCGAATTGTTTTAGAAACTTCGGATAATCGGTCGAATCGAATTTTTGAAAAATTTGCTTATCTCTACTCACGTTGTCCAGTAGCAAGGATCTATACCACTCACCACTATCACTTTGACATTCACCACAGTGTTCTAAATGTTACTTATTATTAAACAATTTGTTAATATGCATGCATTGCATTACTTTTGTACGAATGTGTAATATTTCATTGTGGTACAACAACTTTACTATTTTCATCGTATAAATATAAAAGTTCTTCAGAAGTAGAACCAATTCAGATGACCAATTCCTCAGCCATGTGGTATCTGATATGTGAAAAAAATAGTCCGATCTGTGAAAAAATACAGTGTTCAACCATTGATTTGAATTGGTTTGGGAGAAAAAAAACTGTTGCCTCACATATGCATGGATACTATACATGGATGAATTTCGACTGGGTGGTGTAAATAGAGCGTTAGGGTTTGTCACATGACAGTACGCATAATGCCTCTATAAAGGCTCTCTCTATATAGAACTCTATATTTCACAGCTTACCATAATTCATACAAAATGCAACAGATAATGAAAACCCCTCAGAAATCATCAGTAAGAAATCAGAGCTATACTGAGGTACAGTATAACCTCAAGGAAAGAAATTTAATACCACAAAAGGTTGTCTACATTTTTCTGTTCAGCGCAAAAAAGGAGTACCGATGGAAAGTCTTGAGTCCATAAAAGTCTAGAGCCGTAGTTTATTATGTTTACTTATGTAGTGCCATCATATTCCACAGCGCTTTACAGACATTGACAGTCACTGTCCCATATAGGGCTCACAATCTATATTCCCTACCAGTATGTCTTTGGAGTGTGGGAGGAAACCAGAGGAAACCCATGCAAACACGGGGAGAACATACAAACTCCTTGCAGATGTTGTCCTTGGCAGGATTTGAACCCAGGATTCCAGCGCTGTATGTCTTATTTTGCATACAGAGGTTTCTCTTCTTGCATTTATCTGGGGACCATGAGAAAAAGATTGAGTTGTACACTGTATTAGGGAGGCAATACTGCTATGGGAGAATATTTCCATATTATATGCAGCATAGAGGCATCATATGCTGACACATAAAATGCCAATTTTCAGGTGTGTCCAAGTCTCTTTTTGACTATACATATTCTTTGAAAAAAAGCATGAAACTCTGTCATGTATGCTCATTGACAAAAAAATAACGCACCAAGAAGGAATTGTTGGAATTGAATGAAACTTTCTATGTGTGAATGTAATGATGAACTGAATTGAAACATGGCTCCAGTACCCATTTGGGCCACCTCTAGCCTGGATACTAGATGAAATGTGGTTAAGCATGGAGGCATACATTTAGGTATGGTATCCTATGTCACATATGCCCACAAATGTTGCCTGTAGATCTTGTACTCTTGTAGGTTACTGAAGCTGGTGTTTTAGCCATAAATCTCTGGGAAATCCCTGCTGTGTTTGGGTGAGTATTATCCTGCTGAAAAAAGCTGTGATGACTTATGAGTTAATCAGTATAGTTATGTTTTTTCATGTGTTAGTTGGATTTTGGTTAGATAGTTTTTTTATGGTAATTGCAGGATAAAGGTGATCAATTAAGCTGTTATGACTGCAGATCCAAGGCTACAATAAAAGCAATGGCAGGAGATTGGCTGATAACTGCTAGCAGTAGAGACAGCTATTTAAAACTAGAACACTTCAGCGAGCCAAGACAGATGACCAGAGCTCACCGCGAGGAGAGTTGGACTTGCACTGAATCTTGAAATCTGTATTTTCACCAAACAGATAGATGTACCAATAATAAATGCACTGCTACAAAAACCAAAACAAAGTGCACTAAAACTTACAAAGTAGTGTGGAGAGAAGAAAAGTCATACTAGCAGGGTCAAAACCAGGAGAGGATGAAATAAGAAGAAACAGGAGGTGAAAAGCAATATCCAAGAAACAAGCCAAGGATAACAAATCCAACTGGGAACATCAAAGCAGAATCAGGAAACAAAAAGGGAATCCAGGGTGCAAGCCAGAGGCTAGTAAGCAAACAGGTATTCCCAGACAAAATGGAGCGCCAAACTAGGAATAGCAAACTAAATTAGTAGGCATTTGTGTCGGGAGAGCAGGGTCTTATATAGGCCTCCTCAGCTGTTAACTGGACCAAGCCAGGAAGCCTCAGAAACTGTAAAAGCTTCCCAGGTTAGCATGGTAACATTAAAGGTGCAGCAGCCAGAGAGGGAATCCTGACATAAGCAGGATGTGAATTCAGTGAAGACAGCCACTTATTAGGAAATCAGTGCATGTGCCTTGTATCCAAACTTCCCAACTCCATTTTTCAGTCTGGAAGCCAGCCAAGCTAAAACTGTATATTGAACAAAGGAAAATTATTACATCAAACACATGTATTTAATAATTTATGTTTTATGACAATCCATACCCCAAAAGAGGGCCAATTTCTCACCAACAGGTACACCACCCAAAGTAGCCTCTGTGGCCTTTTGATAGGGTAGTGGTGGAAACACATCTGTGCCCTCTTGGGGCAAGACTCATTTTCTAATCAGATCACACTGGTAATCATTAACATATCTGCCCAAGACATAACTGCATACTGAGTTTTTTTTTTTGTCAGAGTGTATGTCTATGTGTTCATATGTGATGTGAATTGCAGCCTGTTAAGGCTTTTGCTAGCAAACTGTAATTATGTACTGAAATTATATTGTGAGAAGTTAAACCTATTGTGAGTCTTTAACCCTTAGGCGCACCAGGACATACAGTTACATCCTGGTGCACGTGACTAAACATGGCGGCCACTCTGAAACATAGCGGCCGCACTAGCTGCCGGGTCTATGCTGTTTCATCACATGTTCAAGCCATCTAGGGGGATGCTAAAAAAAAAGTTTTTAAAAATATAAAAAAAATTAAAAAAACAAAACCTAAAAGTTGAAATCACCCCCTTTCCCTAGATCACATATAAATATAAATAAATAAAAGTAAACATAAACACATTAGGTATCCCCAAGTCTGAAAATACCCAAAATATTAAAATATAAAAACATTTGTCCCACATGGTAAATGCCATAGCAGGAAAAAAAAAAATCAAAATGGCTGATTTGGCATTTTTTCGCCAAATTACCTCCCTATAAAATGGAATAAAAAGTGATCAAAACATCATACATTCCCCAACATGGTATCAATAAAAACTACATATTGTTCCGCAAAAAAAAAGACACATTACACAGCTCTGTAGGCTGAAATATAAAAAAGTTATAGGTGTCAGAATATGGTGGTTCAAAGAATTTTTTTTCTCTTCAAAATTTACAATTTTTGTAAAGTTATTAAAACATGAAAAAAACTATATAAATTTGGTAAAACCATGATTGTACTGACCTGCAGAATAAAGCTAACATAGCATTTTTACCACAGCGTGGAAGCCGTAAAAAAAAAAAAAAAAAGACATAAGAAAATGGCGCTACTGCGTTTTTTTCTCAATTCTACCTCATTCTGAAATTTTTTTCCTGCTTCCCGGTACATTGTACAAAATAAGAAATGGTACTATTTTGAAGTACAACTTGTCACGCAAAAATCAAGCCCTGATATGACTACATAAACAGAAAAATGAGAAAGTTATGGCTTTTGGAATGTAACTAGTTAAAAAAACGAAAACACAAAAATGAAAAATGTCTGAGTCTCCTAAGGGTTAAATAAAAACTCATAGTATGGTAAAGGTGCACAGTGCCATTTATTGATAGCAGGATTTTTTTTTCTTCTTTATAACTATTACTTAGATGTATTTCTTGACAGATACATTTTGAGCCATAGTTTTTAAACAGGAATTATTTGTCCTTTGTAGGGATATACTGTAGCGTTGTTTATTTTTCATCTATAGACACTGATTGATGTCTGATTGACAATATAACTTCCAAAATACATTTATACCTGCAAATTTCTTTATATTGCTAATTAACATTTTCCAGTTTGTACAGTTCAGAATACTTTTGTATATTGCTTATTCTATTACAAAGAATTCAATTATCAGAATTAACTCTGATTAGAATTAATTTATCTGTATCAAAGTCATTGTAGATGAATAGTTAGGTAATAATTAGAATCAGCAGCATGTGAAGACATTCCATTTGTGGTGTTTGAAGTAACAATTAAAACTTCAAACATGTAATAACTAAGGAAATTGTATTTATAAACTGCACAAAAAGCCATTTCATTATCATTATTATGAGCAAGGGCATGTCTGCTAAATGTTATTTAGGATCCGTGTAGAATAGGGACAAAACTGGGATTGATGTGTGCTGCTGATTCTAATAATGATAATAATCATATAGAAATATGGAGATAAGCAATCTTTATTGGTTCAAATGTAATGTCAACGCATTTCAACACCAAATTCATGTCTTCCTCAGGCCACCTATAAAAAACATGAATAGACATAATACATGTGATATATAATAAAAATATAAAAGTATATATATGAAGAGAGTTACTTGATAAAGAAAGTGGTTGTAGTAAAAACAAAAGAAAATTGTATGTGTAATTAAATAAATACATACAGTTGCTTGCAAAAGTATTCATACCCCTTGAACTTTTTCACATTTTGTCACCTTACAACCACAAATTTAAATGTATTTTATTGAGATTTTAAGTGATAGACCAACACAAAGTAGCACATAATTGTTAAGTGGAATGAAAATGATACATGGCTTTCAAATTAAATTAAAATCTGAATCAAATTAAAATCTGAAAAATATCATGTGCAAAAGTATTCAGCCCCCTGTACTCTGATACCCTTAAATAAAATCTAGCGCAATCAATTGCCCTCAGAAGTCACTTAATTAGTTAATAGAGTCCAGCTGTGTGTAATTTAGTCCCAGTATAAATACACCTGTTCTGTGAAGGCCTCAGTAGTTTGTTAGAGAACACTAGTGAACAAACAGCATCATGACCATGGAACTCACCAGACAGGTCAGAGATAAAGTTGTGGAGAGGTTATAGGTTATAAAAACATATCCCAAGCTTTGAGCATCCCAAGGAGCACTGTTCAATCCATCATCCAAAACTGGAAAAAGTATTCTACAACTGCAAACCTTCCAAGACATGGCCGTCTAGCTAAACTGAAAGATCGAGCAAGGAGAGCACAGGTCAGAGAAGCAGCCAAGAGGCCCATGGTCACTCTGGAGGAGCTGCAGAAATCCACAGCTCAGGTGGGAAAATCTGTCCACGGGACAACTATAAGTCGTGCACTCCACAAATCTGGCCTTTATGGAAGAGTGGCAAGAAGAAAATCATTGTTGAAAGAAAGAGATAAGAAGTGCCGTTTGCAGGTTGCCACAAGCCATATAGGGGACACAGCAAACATGTGGAAGAAGGTGCTCTGGTCAGATGAGTCCAAAATTGAACTTTTTGGCCTAAATGCAAAGCGCTATGTGTGGCAGAAAAGTAACACTGCTCATCACTCTGAAAACACCATCCCCACTGTGAAACATGGTGGTGGCAGCATCATGCTGTGGGGAGGCTTTTCTTCAGAAGGGACAGGGAAGCTGGTCAGAATTGATGGGAAGATGGATGAACCTAAATACAAGGTAATCCTGGCAGAAAACCTGTTGGAGGCTGCAAAAGACTTGAAACTGGGAAGGAGATTCACCTTCCAGCAAGACAATGACCCTAAACATACAGTCAGATCTACACTGGAATGGTTTAGATCAAAGAATATTCATGTGTTAGAATGGCCGAGTGAAAGTCCAGACCTAAATCCCATTGTGCATCTGTGGCAAGACAAGAAAATTGTTATTCACAGACGCTCTCCATCCAGTCTGGCTGAGCTTGAGCTATTTTGCAAAGAAGAATGGGCAAAAATCTCAATTTATAGATGTACAAAGTTGGTAGAGACATACCTCAAAAGAATTGCAGCTGTAATTGCAGCGAAAGGTGGCTCTACAAAGTATTGATATAGGGGGCTGAATATTTTTTACATGTCACAGTTTTCAGATTTTTGAGTAAAATTTTGAAAACCGTAAATCATTTTCCTTCCACTTCAGAATTATCTGCAACTTTGTCTTGATCTAGCACTTAAAATCTCAATAAAATACATTTAAGTTTGCGGTTGTAAGGTGACAAAATGTGAAAAAGTCCAAGGGGTATGAATACTTTTGCAAAGCACTGTACATATATACAGTATATACACACACAACAATAATAGAGATTAAAATTGAAATGGGAGTAAATAAATAAATCCATGCATGTGTGTGCATTAATAAACATTCACAAACATAAGGGATATATCTATGTATGTCATAGATGAGTAAATAAATAAATATATCAATAAAACTTGGCTACTAAGTAGTTAATTAATTGCTAAAAGGACAACCATATATCAATTTTACTAAAATACAGATCACATATTTCCACATCTCTATATTATTATTATCATTTCTAGATTCAGCAGCGTACATCAATCCCAGTTTTTTCCCTATTCTATGCAAATCCTATTACTTTACCATCAACCTTGTGTTGTTTGGCCTTTGGGAGGGGCAGCAGCTGATTCATTCCTATAGTCCTCTAACCATTTTGTGGAGCGGAAACGCATAAACTTAGCCAATCTATTAGCTAAATTGCAGATCGATCTATTTTTAAATTTTTACAAATCAAATGTTTTCCATCTATGGATACATTGTAATTTTGTTAGTTTTTTAATCAATTCTGATATCAAAGTGAATAACATAAAGGGGTTTTCCCATAAAAGACATTTATGATACATCTACAGGATATGCCATAAATGTCTGACAGATGTGACTCCCACCTCTTGGACCTGCACCTACCTCCCATCTTGGGACTGGTCGTTGGTTTTAGGTTGAAGAGAAAAAAAAATCGTGTGTTTATTTGTGTGTTTTATATATATATATATATATATATATATATATATGTGTGTGTAATATTGTGTAAGTTTATATTTATTATGTAATTTTTGTCATTAATGTGTTTTGTTTCTTGGTGTCGTGGGCAGCTGGATCAGCCAGTGAGTTTGTGTAATACTGGAAATAGTGCAGCCGAGGAGTGTTTTGTGTGAATGAGGCTGGACCAGTCAATATACTAACGTATATATAGTGTATATATTGTATTATAGAATTTCACTTATGTTATTTTGTTGTGTTTGTCCTTTGATTATTCTTGTTATGTTGAAAGTTTATTAATATTGTTATGTTTGATAATTTTATTAATAAAAGAACTACAGCATGTGGAAGATGATGAAGTAAAGCTTTTTCAGCTCGCATCGCCAACTAGAGCCACAAGCATCCAACACCCACCAGCAGGTATCGTCGTACCTAGAGTGCACCTATAGTCCAGCAGATAACTCTGACCCCATGTAATTCTGGGCCAATAGGTTAGAGCAGTGGAAGGAGCTGGCCCAGTTTGCCATGGGAGTTTTTTATTTTTTTTTATTAACCCCCGTCTCTTGACACAACCAATCACGTCCCTGCTCCATGGGAGTTTTATCTTGTCCTGCCTCAAGTGTTATGGCCGAGAGGGTGTTCAGTGGTTCCGGTGGGATTGTAACATGTAAAAGGATGAAACGGCCTATCAGTAGAGTGGAAAAAAATTACGTTTATCAAAATGAATCAGGCATGGTGAGGATTTTCAAACACATCTGGTTGATGCCTCTGAATAGTAGTGTCACCGTCTCCCTTCATCATCAATTTCCATCTACTGTACTGCTGCTGATGCTACTCCGAAATAGCTAGCAGTCCCACTACTGCCACCACTCAAGAAGACATGTCCTGCAGCCTGGTCTGTAATATTATGCCCTGTTTCACTGCCACATATGTTGCCACAGCTGCTTAGTGCCTACTACCACTGCCACCACTCAAGAAGACATACCCTGCAAGCTGGTCCATCATAATATTCCCTGCCACACTCCCACACATGTTGCCACAGCTGCATAGTGCCTGACACCAGTCAAGAAGACATGTTCTGTGCTCTGATTCATCATATTATGCCCTGCCGCACTGCCACACATGTTGCCACAGCTGCCTAGTGTCTACCGCCACTGCCACCACTCAAGAAGACATGTCCTGCGGCCTGGTCCATCATATTACGCCTTGCTGAACTGCCACACATGTTGCCTTAGCTGCCTAGTGCTTAACATCACTGCTACCACTCAAGAAGACATGTCCTGTGGCCTGGTCCATCATATTATGCCCTGCTACACTTGTTGCCACAACTGACTAGTGCTCACCACCACTGCCACCACTCAGGAAGACATGTCCTGTAGCCTTGCCCATCATATTATGCTCTGTCGCACTGTCATATATGTTTCCACAGCTGCCTAGTGCCTGCCACCACTGCCACCGCTCAGGTAGACATGTTTTACGGCCTGGTTAATCATATTAGTCCCTGCCGTACTGTGACACATGTAACTACAGCTACCACCACTCGGGCAGACATGCCCTGCGGCCTAGTCCGCCATCACATTCCACTATAGCACAATGTTGGTGTGCTATAAACAATTTTCATTTCACATCTGTTCCCATCACGGGATGATTCTTGGTGGCTTTTTTTTTTTTTTTTGAAAAGCCAATTCTTATTCACTTTCAAGTGACTCACAGCCACAAATTTGTCCCCCAAATAACGATATGCCCCTGTAGTACTTGTAAGCCATCAAACGGATAATTTTTCTACAAAACTATTGCTTTTTACAATATAGCCGCCATATGTGCCTAGGCACGCACATTTTCCTAATAAATGAGTAATTTTTGGAGCATTTTAAATGTTAAATGTGTAAAAGCGAGTGTCAGTGCAGTGTATGGTTAAACTCTGAGTCTGTATCCTCTGCTTACCATTAGTTTTTCCATAGAAATACATGTCACTTTGACATAACTTCGACTGTGTTTGTCTTAGAGAGCTAGAAATTGGATAGATAGATTCCTAGGAGCCCTAAGAGTGTTTTATACTATTTTTAAGCGAATTTAAAGTGTGGTTCGCACCAAACTTGTTTATCCCAAAACGGTTTCCCCATCTCTAGTGCTTTACAGATACGCTGCTTCTGTAACTTCCATAGAAGTGAATGGGAGTTACAGAAACAAAGTAGCTCACTAATCTACGTTGGCATGTATGTTTTTTTATGGGAAAACCCCTTTAACCTTAGTTTGGCTTATGATACAGGGTATCAACTCCACTTTATGTACTTCTTGTACTAGGCATAACACAGTAATTTGGAACCAAATGTTCATTTGAACCTATTAAAATTTCTATAAAAAATTTTTTAATTAGAACTTTTTACTTTTCGGTCTTAAGAAAAAAAAAGTAATACATGTATATGTCATTTTCATTGCTTTTGAATTTATACGTTTCCAGGATTTAAAGAAACTTGACCTAGAACTAGAGAATGTACTCTGATAGCCTGTCCCTGCTTACTACTTGCGGCAATTATTTACATGATCATTGCAGCCAGTCAATGACCCCAGTGGCAATGTCGGGAGGAACAGCATGTGGCCTCTGGGGCTAGTGTTTTGCAGAAGTGTAGGACAAAGGAGCAGCGGTGCTGGGGTGGCACTGAATCCCTGGCATAACTATAGGGGTTACAGTGGTCACAGCTGCAAAAAGCCATAAGCCAAGGAATCCAAAGGTTACCCCCACTATACTAAGGCTGATTAAACTTCTTTGGTCCCCTTACTGATTTCCTTTGATGGCTGACAGTGCATCATAATTCTATTAACCCTACCCTTTACTTCCCTGAAGTGAGAACGTTTATGAAACAGAGCCTGCCTTTCACTGTCAGATTGTAGAAAATTAACCCTTTAATGTCAAAAAGAGCAGTTGATCAGCAGAATAGAGTCAAGGATGGATTTTGGGAGTCTGTGGCACAAAGGGGGGGGGGGGCACTGATAGGGGCTGGGAATGATGGGAACATTTTGCACACAGACATTTTATGAACAATTCTTCATGATGGTCTAGGCCCAGATAGAGAAGGAAAGGGAATATAAATGCTTTTAAGATGTAGAGATGACACGGGGTTAATGGTCGTGAGAAGATGTTGGGCAGGGGGGCCCAAACTGAGCTTTTGCTCAAGGGTATGTGAGTGTTTACTTACTCCTCTGTAAAGAACTGAAGAGTAGAATATATATGTTTTTAAAATAGTATTTATTACCTGCAATTTTTTTTTTTTTTTTATATAAATCCTTGAAAATCTCTTTAGGCTAAGGCCCCACCTTGATGAAATGCAGCATTTTCGGGTACTGAGGAAATGCAGCAGAAATAAACACTGTGTTTTATAGTACCAGCAAGGTGAATGAGATTTTGATTAATCTTATCCACACATTGTGAGAAAAAAAACTGAAGAAAAGCTGTGTTTTAAAAAACTGCATGCGTTTTTGCACAAAGCAACATGATACTTTTAGCTGTGGAATTGCAAGCATTTTCCCTATTGTAGGGAACGGCTCAGGTAGATGCTTGGTAGCAGTGCAGGAATCAGGGACACAGAGACTGGATCACACTCAAGTTCAGAGTTTATTCACTTGCAAGTGAATTAACAGGTGTTGCCAGTGGCGTAACTAGGAATGGCTGGGCCCCAAGGCGAACATTTGACATGGCCCCCCCCAAGCCGCTGCCCCCCAACCCCCCAAAGCCGCCGCCCCCAACCCCCCCAAACCGCCGCCCCCAACCCCCCACACACACAAACCGCATTCCTGCGCACACTATTATGCCCCATAGTGGCCCCTGTACACGGTATTATGTCCCATAGTGGCCCCTGCACACGGTATTATGCCCCATAGTGGCCCCTGCACACGGTATTATGCCCCATAGTGGCCCCTGGACACGGTATTATGCAGCATAGTGGCCCCTACACACAATATTATGCCCCATAGTGGCCCCTGCACACAGTAGTTTGCCCCATAGTGGCCCCAGCACATAGTAGTTTGCCCCATAGTGGCCCCGACACACAGTAATTTGCCCCATAGTGGCCCCTGCACACAGTAGTTTGCCCCATAGTGGCCCCTGCACACAGTAGTTTTCCCCATAGTGGCCCCTGCACGCAGTAGTTTGCCCCATAGTGGCGTCTGCACGCAGTAGTTTGCCCCATAGTAGCCCCTGCACACAGTAGTTTGCCCCATAGTAGCCCCTGCACACAGTAGTTTGCCCCATAGTGGCCCCTGCACACAGTAGTTTGCCCCATAGTAGCCCCTGCACACAGTAGTTTGCCCCATAGTGGCCCCTGCACACAGTAGTTTGCCCCATAGTGGCCCCTGCACACAGTATTATGCCCCATAGTGGACCACCCATGAACGATTATTATACTCTGGGGTCTTTTCAGACCCCAGAGTATAATGATCGGAGACCCAGGGGAGGAGAGAAACATAGAAAACACTGCAACTTACCTCTTCCTCGCTCCGGTGCACTCCCGTGCACTACTTCAGCCATCTTTAATATCGGACCGGATCTCGCGCGATCCAGGCCGGCGTCGTGACGCATAATGACATCGGCTGACGTCTGGGACGTCACCAAACAGGCCCGAAGCCTGCGGAGTGGCAGATAGGTGAGTTACAGTGTTTTTTATGTTCGCTCACCTCCCCTGGGCCCCCGATCGTTATACTCCGGGGTCTCAAAAGACAAACCCTTCTCGGCTGAGAAATAACTAATACAGGAAACAATCCCTCTCTATACAAGAGCCTGGCTGCCAGACACTCGCTCTGGTTACATCAGACAGGTGGCACAGATTTTACCTTCATGCAGGTTCAGTTATACAGCTCACACTGTTCCTCAGTGTAGTGCCACCCCTCCTAGTCCTGACACACACCCTATATCAGGCCTTAATTAGTCAGCTGACCTCCCTGCTGTGGGCTTCTATAAGACACCCTTTAACTGCCTGGCTGGAACATACCTGTTCTCCCAAACCACACCCTTCACTTTCTCACATACCCTCCCCCTCAGTTCTGACCCCTCGGGGCGAACTCCAGACATTAAACAATGAGTCGGGGACAAGGCATCCGCATTGCCTTGCAGTTTTCCCGGCTCTGTGCTCCACCGAAAAACTAAAATTTTGAAGGGACAAGAACCACCTAGTAACCCTGGCATTCTTGTCCTTGGATCTGCTCATCCAAGTGAGGGGTGAGTGGTCGGTCACTAGACGGAACTGCCTACCCAGCAAGTAGTACCTCAGGGCCTCTAACGCCCATTTTATCGCCAGACACTCTTTCTCTACTATGCTGTAGTTCTTTTCTGCTGGTGTTAGTTTCCTGCTCAGATAGGTAACTGGATGCTCTTCTCCATTCACCTCCTGAGACAGGACAGCTCCCAGCCCTACATCTGATGCGTCTGTTTGTACCACAAATTCTTTGCTGAAGTCGGGCGTAATGAGAACAGGAGATCCACATAAGGCCAGCTTTAACGCCTGAAAAGCACTTTCGGCCTGGTCATTCCACCGTACCATAACGGACTTTTTACCCTTTAGAAGGTCCGTCAGGGGAGCAGACACTGTGGCAAAGTTTGGTATAAAGCGTCTGTAGTACCCCACAATGCCCAGGAATGACCTAACTTGTTTGGTTCTCACAGGTCGAGGCCATTTCTGAATAGCATCGACCTTGTTGACCTGGGGTTTGATTATACCACAGCCGATCACATATCCCAAATAGCGTGTCTCCTCCATCCCCAAAGCACACTTCTTGGGATGAGCAGTCAGGCCAGCTGCTCTTAAGGAATTCACTACAGCTTGTACCTTGGGCAAGTGACTCTCCCAGTCATTGCTGAAAATGATGATATCATCCAGATATGCTGAGGCGTATCTCCTATGAGGTTTTAAAACTATGTCCATTAGCCGTTGAAACGTGGCTGGGGCCCCATGGAGCCCAAACGGTAACACAAGATAATGAAAAAGACCCTCAGGAGTAATAAAGGCAGTCTTTTCTTTGGCAATATCCGTCAGGGGTACCTGCCAGTATCCCTTTTTGAGATCGAGAGTAGTGAAGTACCGGGCCCCTCCCAGTCTCTCAATAAGTTCGTCTACCCGTGGCATGGGGTAGGCGTCAAATTTAGACACCTCATTCAGTTTCCTGAAGTCATTGCAGAACCGCAATGTTCCATCTGGCTTGGGAACTAGGACAATGGGACTAGCCCATTCACTTTTGGACTCCTCAATGACCCGTAACTTTAACATTTTCTGCACTTCCTCTGAAATGGCTTGTCGACGAGCCTCAGGGATCCGGTACGGTCTCGACCGTACTTTCACCTGGGGCTCGATAACAATATCATGTTTGATTACGGACGTACACCCGGGTAGCTCGGAGAACACGTCTGTATTCCTTGCTACAAACTCTCTGGATTCTTGCTGTTGGCTTTTTGTGAGAGACTCCGCTATTGTTACCCCTACTGCTTCCTCTGTAGTCCTAACCACAGCCTGTGGGGACAGTACAGGAGGCAGTTTAGCCGGAGATCTTTCTGTAAGCAGACTCTCTCTGTCTTTCCACGCCTTTAGCAGGTTTACATGATAAATCTGCTCTGGTTTTCTCCTACCAGGCTGACGAACCTTGTAGTCCACCTCTCCTATTTTCTTCATTACCTCATAGGGTCCTTGCCACTTGGCAAGGAACTTACTCTCCACTGTGGGAACGAGTACAAGAACTCGGTCACCGGGTCTAAAGGTCCTTACCTTCGCTGACCTATTGTAAACCCGGCTTTGAGCCCTTTGGGCCTCCTCCACATGCTCTCTGACTATGGGCATAACGGCCGCTATCCTGTCCTGCATACTAGCGATGTGTTCAATAACACTTTTATGGGGAGTGGGTTCTTGCTCCCACGTCTCTTTGGCAATGTCCAACAGACCCCTAGGATGTCTGCCATAGACCAACTCAAAAGGGGAAAACCCAGTGGAAGACTGTGGTACTTCACGGATGGCAAACATCAAACATGGTAACAGAACATCCCAGTCCTTTCCATCCTTGTTTACCACCTTTTTTAACATGCTTTTTAGGGTTTTATTAAATCGTTCTACTAACCCGTCTGTCTGGGGATGGTACACAGATGTACGTAACTGTTTGATATTAAAGAGTTTGCACAGTTCCTTGGTGACTTTAGACATAAACGGGGTACCCTGATCCGAGAGGATCTCCTTGGGTAGACCCACTCGGCAAAATACGGCGAACAATTCCTTGGCAATCAACTTTGCCGACGTATGCCGTAGTGGGATGGCTTCAGGATATCGGGTAGCATAATCCATGATTATCAAAATATGCTGATGCCCCCGTGCGGACTTAACTAAAGGACCTACCAAGTCCATGGCAATCCTTTCAAAGGGCACCTCAATAATGGGCAAAGGTACCAGGGGGCTTCGAAAGTGTGCCTTGGGGGCATGCAACTGACACTCCGGACATGTTTCACAATACACTTTAACTGCACGATATACCCCCGGCCAATAAAAACGCTGCACTATACGGTCCAGCGTTTTTGCGGCTCCTAGGTGTCCCCCTAGCGCATTTTTATGTGCTAAATCCAGCACTGTCCGGCGATAAGGCTGGGGTATCAGTAACTGTTCTAAGGTCTCTCCTCGCACCCTGTCAACTCGGTATAACAATTCCTGGTTGACAGCCACACGGGGAAACACCTCATCAGCGCCTGGGCGCTGAGACACACCATTGATAACTATTACATTTTCCCAGGCCCTTGACAGAGTGGGGTCCTGGAGTTGTGCAGAACCAAAAGCAACACGAGATATGTTCAAATCGGATATTAGAGGTTCGGTACTGGCTGCCTCGGCTTCACCTGCCATTACCTCTAGGGGAAATACAGAGCTACCACTTCCTTCTAGCATGGTCACCCCTATGGCAGGAACCCTAGAGTCCAAGTCATTGGGTTCAGGCTCCAGGACCTGACTAGACACTACCTGTGGTAAACTTGGGGGTGGGTTTTCTGACCCTTGTTTTCCCCGCCATAGAGTCCAAAACAGGGGAAAGTCCCGTCCCAGAATGAGGTCATGGGGCAAATACTGGACAACCCCCACCTCGTGTCGGCTCTCCCCACAGGGGGTCTGGATAGCGACAATCTCAGTCAGGTAGTCTCTTAAATCGCCATGTATGCACAGGACCCCGACTGTGCGTCCGGTGACAGTCCCGAGGTCGACACGGGACCCTTTTACGAGGGTCACCCGTCTGCCAGAGTCCAGTAGTGCCACCACTGGGCACCCAGCCACGGTCACTTGGCATAGGTGGCGCCCATCATCAGTGTCCGAGGTGGCAGCAGCATAGGCTGGGGCAGCATAGAGGGACACCCTCTGACCCAGACTGCAGTCCATGGGCTCTAAGACATGGGGACAATTAGCCGCAATATGGCCTGGCTCGTGGCAATCCCAGCAGACAACAGTTTCTCTCCTCCTCCCCTGGGTCACTACCTTATCCTGGGGAGCTCGAGGAAGGTTGGCTCTCCGGGCCCTGGGGACTTGTGAGACCTGTGGGGGCTCCTTCTTGAGGGACTGTGTAGCCCAATAGTGCTCCACCAACTCCACCAATGCACTGGCGTTTTTTGGGTCTCCATGCCCCACCCACTGCAGGATCTTACCCGGTAAAGACCTCAGATACCGGTCCACGACAACCCGCTCCACCATCTGGGCTGGGGTCAACGTCTCCGGCTGTAGCCACTTTCGGACAAGTTGTACAAGGTGGTGCATCTGTGACCTTGGTGGTAAGGCCTCCTGGTATTCCCAACTGTGGACTCTTTGAGCCCGCACGTGCTGGTCCACACCTAGCCGGGCCAGGATCTCCGCCTTCACCCGCTGGTAGTCGCATGCATCCTGTTCACTCAAGTCAAAATAGGCTTGCTGGGGCTCTGCAACTAAAAATGGCGCCAACACCTCGGCCCAGAGGTGTCGTGGAAGCCTTTCACGGTTGGCCACTCTTTCAAACCCAGTCAGATAGGCCTCTATGTCGTCCTCTGCCGTCATCTTGGTCAGCGCTTTACGGACCTCTTTCCTGATGTCCCGCTCTGGCTTTGGTAGATCAGCCTTTTGCTGGGCGGCCAGCAACAATGACAACTGCTGGGTCAAGAGTCGGTTGGTCTCTTGTTGCGCTGCATTAGCCTGTATCAGCTGTTTCACACTATATATTTAATAGGGGAAGAAAAAAATGAGAGAGCAAAAACTCAATGAAAAACGCTGCAGAAAAAGCACTACACGTTTCAGTTGCATTTTTTCCTACGTTTCGCTACATGGAGCCCCAGTTTTATTGTGTTTGCAAGGGTTAAAGTCTCTGAAAAAACTTAATTTTTTTGTAAAAGAGACAACACTGGAAATTTAGCAACCTGCTTTTGACTTCTGAATAACAAGACATAGAATTTACAAAAGCGAAGTGCAAGAAATGATGAAATTACGAGTAAGACCCCCACAACTACTGCAAACACCACAAATGACATACAGATGTGTCCTTCATTACCTGTTTGACCATTTCAAGATAAGTCAAGATTACTGGCATGAAATGACCCGGCTTTAAAGAAATAAAACAAATTTTTGTTACTCACAGTGACCTGCAGAGCAAAACTTTGTTTTTATTTTTATCAAAGCCCATCACCTTGTGCCATTTATCATGGCATATCTCAAAGCAGTTGAACAGGTAAGGAAGGACACATCTATACCTGATTTAGATTTCTGAGACTTCAGGAGTTAGGGTGAGGTCACATATGACAGATCTGTTGCAGAAATTTTTGTGACTGTTCCATTCATTTGAATGGGCTTTCTGGTAATCTATACGCTTGTCACTAAAACAAAACCATACAGATTTTTAGTTGCAGAAATGTCCATGCCTTGGTAAATATTGACGTTGACTGTAATAGTAATTTTTTATAAAGATGTTTGGAATGAGGTACAGTAAACATCTTTCCTATCTATAAGCATTGGTACATTTTGACATTTATTTGTAAATCTATATGCGCTATAGGCTAAAGCATTTGAACATACTCCAAGCATGCACAAAAGTATTAGGACATCTACATTTACACTTACAAGAGCTTTTGTGATATCGCATTCTACATCTGTGGGTATTAATATGGAGTTAGTCCCCTCTTTTCAGCTAAAACAATTGCTTGCAGTCCCTATTCTGGTTTATTCCAAAGATGTTTGATGGGGTTGTGGTCAGGGCTCTGTGTGGGCCAGTCACGTTCTTCTACAATCTAATTCCAAAATAGCTGGGCCACTGTGTAAATGTAAAGAACACAAGAATACAATGATTTGGAAATCTCTTATAACCATATTTTATTGACAAAGAAGCAAAGATCAGAAGATGAAAATTTTCCATTTTATTTGAAAAAATGTATTTAAAAATTGATGGCAGCAACACATCTCAAAAAGTTGGGTTAACAAAAGGCTGGAAAAGTAGGTGCTACTAATAAATAACAGCTGGAGGGTCAATTTTGAGGTCACCTGAAAGAGGATGATCAGAGGATCATCAATCTGTGAGAAACTGCATCTAAAAATTTTGAACAATTAGAAAAATTTTAGTCAACATGAAATTGAAACGACTTTGAATATCCCACCATATATAGCACATAATATCAACAAAAGATTCTGATAATCTGGAGAAATCTATATGCACAAGGGACAAGGCTGATGGTCAATACCTTGTCCCTGGTCTGCTTCTAAATACATCTATCTATCTATCTATCTATCTATCTATCTATCTATCTATCTATCTATCTACGGGAGAATCGGATTAATAGTGCCAGTAGTGATGTCAAATGGTAGGCCGAGTACACTCAATCGAACTCCTCCAGCCCACCTCCCAGCCCAGACACTGAAGAGGGGGGCCTACGTGGTACTTGAGGGTGGTGGCAGTTGTTCCCCTGGGGCACTTCCAGTTGGAGAGGGGTCCTCTCTTACCCTGAGCAGTGTGGTGCTGTTTGGAAGGGCCCTGATGGTAAGCGCAGGAATGACTCAGGAGGCAGTGATGCAGTTTAGCCAGGTTGAAAATTACTCTGATAACCAAGTAACTCTCAACAGGTGCATATTCCCAATGGGGGGTAGTAGTCTCCAACTTGTTGGCCACACCCAGGATTGAGATGAGGGATGCACAGACTGTGATGGTGATGGGGTGCCTTTTACCCCACTCCAAGTTAATGACAAATTTAGCCTCTCCCAGTGTATACAGGTCTAAGGGCTGAATGTAAGGAAGTCTCAGGGGCCCAAATACCTGGCTGACAAGTAATAATAATAATAAATTTTATTTATATAGCGCCAACATATTCCGCAGCACTGTACAATTTCTAGGGTTCAAGTACTGACAAAAAAGATACATTACAAAGAAATAGTCAATTCACACACTGGGACTGAGGGCCCTGCTCGCAAGAGCTTACAATCTATGAAGTAGAGGGGGTGACACAAGAGGTAGCAGGGGCGGCAACAGACGTAGCATTGTTTGTACAATGGTCAGACAATTCTGTAATAGAGGTTACTGTCATCACACATATATAAAGCTGTATGAGCCGTCATCAGTCGTGTCCTTTAACGTGCAGATATCCTGTGAGGTAATGCGGGAGCGTGAACAGAGAAGGGTATGTTTTAGGGATTCTAACTACGGAAGGGTTTACATTAGGAGTTGTGATAGGCCTGTCTGAAAAGATATGTCTTTAGTTTACGCTTGAAGCTGTGGAAATTGGATGTTAATCTAATAGTGCGGGATAGAGCATTCCAGAGGAGTGGTGCAACTCGGGAGAAGTCTTGTATACGAGCATGGGAGGTTCTGATAATAGAGGATGTTAGTCTTAGGTCATTGAGTGAAAGGAGAGTACGGGTTGAGCGATAGACAGAGATGAGAGATGAAATGTAGGGAGGTGCAGCATTATGGAGTGCCTTGTGGATGAGGGTGATAAGTTTATATTGTATTCTGTATTGAATAGGCAGCCAATGTAGTGACCGGCACAGACTGGAGGCATCACTGTAGCGTCTAGACTGATAGATGAGCCTGGCCGCCACATTCAGAATAGATTGTAGAGGGGAGAGTTTAGTAAAAGGAAGACCGATTAGTAAGGAGTTACAGTAGTCAAGGTGAGAGTGAATTGGGCAACAATAAGTGTCTTTAATGTATTTGTGGTAAGGAAAGGGCGGATACTGGAGATGTTTTTGAGGTGGAAATGACATGAGCGTGCGAGTGATTGGATATGGGGGGTGAAGGAAAGGTTTGAGTCAAACAAAACCCCGAGGCAGCGGGCATACTGCCTAGGAGTTATGGTAAGGCCAGAGACTGCAATGGAGATATCAGGGACAGATCTGTTAGATGGTGGAAACAGCAGTAGTTCAGTCTTTGAAAGATTCAGTTTCAGATAAAGTGAAGACATGATATTTGAGACAGCAGAGAGGCAGTCACTGGTGTTCTGTATTAGTGCAGAGGTGATGTCACGGGATGACGTATATAATTGGGTGTCATCAGCATAAAGATGGTACCGGAAGCCAAATCTAGTGAAGGTTTGTCCAATGGGGGCTGTGTAGAGGGAGAAGAGCAGGGAACCTAGGACCGAGCCCTGAGGAACCCCAACGGCAAGGGGAAGAGGGGAAGAAACAGAGCCCGCAAATAATACACAGAAAGTGCGGTCAGAGAGATAAGAGGAGAACCAGGAGAGAGCAGTGTCTGTAAGGCCGACAGAACGGAGCATAGTGAGGAGGAGTTGATGGTCAACAGTGTCAAATGCTGCTGAGAGATCCAGAAGAATAATAAGAGAGTAATCACCTTTGGATTTAGCCGTCAGGAGATCATTGGAGACTTTTGTGGGGGCCGTTTCAGTAGAGTGCAGAGTGCGGATGCCAGATTGTAAGGGGTCAAGAAGAGAGTTAGCAGAAAGATAGTGGATTAAATGAGAATAGACTAAGCGTTCCAAAATTTTGGAGATAAAAGGAAGGTTAGAGACAGGTTGATAGTTAGCAGCACAGGACGGGTCAAGGGAGGATTTCTTCAGTAGTGGGGTTATGACAGCATGTTTGAAAGAGGATGGGAAAATTCCAGAAGAGAGAGAGAGAGAGAGGTTAAATATTTTAGCAAGGTAAGTTGTGACAGCAGGCAACAGAGACTGGAAAAGGTGTGAGGGAAAAGGGTCACTACTACAGGTTGTAGGGCGAGAAGAAGAAAGTATATGAGATACTTCCTCCTCTGTAACAGGTTCAAAAAATGAGAATGAACAGTCTGAAGTGCGGCTGGTGAGGGGGTCAGTGCCTCCTGGGGATTGGGCAGTTATTTCCTGACGGATCTTTTCAATTTTATCATGGAAATAAGTGGCCAAGTCATCTGCGCTAAGGTCTATGAATGGTATCTGCATCTTGGGAGTGAGTAAGGAGTGAAAAGTTTCAAATAGCCTTTTAGGGTTACAGGAGAGAGAAGAGATGAGAGCAGTGAAATAGGCGTGTTTGGCTAGGTGAAGGACAGAATTATAGGTTTTAAGCATAAATTTAAAGTGTAGGAAGTCTGCAGGTGTACGTGATTTTCTCCACAGACGTTCAGCACACCTAGAGCACTGCTGAAGAAAACGTGTCTGTGGCGTGTGCCAGGGTTGCTGCCTCCTGCGTCTAACCTTTCGAGTGGAGGGGGGAGCCGCCTCATCCAATGGACTCTTAAGGGTTTCATTATAGTGACTGGTGGCTAGATTGGGGCAGGATAGTGAAGAGATGGGGGACAGAGAGGACTGTAGAGTATCTGAGAGGCACTGGGTGTTAATAGCATGTAAATTCCTATATGTATGATGAGTAGGTGTGTCCTGTGAAGGAGAGAAAGCACTGATGGTGAGAGACAGAAAGTTATGATCAGAAAGTGGCAGAGAAGAGTTAGTAAATTTAGAAACTGTGAGGAGTCGGTGGAAGACAAGATCAATGGTGTTGCCATCTACATGTGTGGCGGAAGAGGAAAGTTGTGAAAGACCAAAAGACGTGGTTATTGAGAGAAACTGTGAGACAGCTGGGGAGACAGGGGTGTCAGTGGCGATGTTAAAGTCACCCATGATAAGGGTAGGAATTTCACTAAATAAAAAGAGGGGAAGCCAAGAAGCGAAGTGATCCAGAAATTGGTATGGTGAGCCGGGTGGACGGTAGATCACAGCTACACGTAAGGAGAGTGGGCGGAAAAGTCTGATAGCATGGACTTCAAATGAGGGGAATGTGAGTGAGGGTACCGGTGGGATGGCCTGAAAAGTGCACTACGATGACAGAAGTAACCCTACCCCTCCACCCTTCCTGTTGTCAGGCCTAGAGGTGTGTGATAATTGTAGGCCACCATGAGACAGAGCAGCAGGGGAGGCCGTATCAGACTGCTGGATCCAGGTTTCAGTAAGGGCAAGCATGTTGAGAGATTTACTGAGGAATAAGTTATTAATATATTCTAGTTTGTTGCAAACTGAGTGGGCTTTCCAGAGAGAACAGTTAAAAGAGACAGGAGAAAGATAAGGGGAGGGAACACGGTAAATATTGATTAGGTTTGTAGGATTTCTGTGTGTGTAGGAAGAGGAAAAATTAGGGCAAGAAGGAGGACCAGGGTTTGTAGAGATATCCCCAGCAGCTAGGAGTTGCAAAATGGACAGAGACAGAAGGTGGTTCAGTGATTTATGTGGATGTTTATGTTTGGTTTCACTGCTAAAAGCAGTATAGGGATTAGGGTGGTTAAAGAGAGTGAAAAGTGTGTGAGAGCTGTACATGGGAGAAGGCAGAAGAGAAGGACTGATATGGATAGTGTGCACTGGTGATAGAGATGGTGTGGAGTTCTGCAGGAAGGTAATTGCTAACATAGTAAGTGACAGTGCAGCTCTTTCATACCATGTGATAAAGCTTGTTGTTTTGGTTTTAAGTTTACCTGGTGGTCTTCCATGGCTGGCCTGTCTTGTGCCCTGTCTAAGTGTCATGTGTAAGTGCACTTTGGTTAATATGCACTTCGGATAAGATGGACACTGCATTAGAAAATGTCCCCCTGCATTGGAAATGCTTCCCCCATAAGCTGGATCTACTTGACTCAGGGAGAAGGAATATGTCATCACTCCGGCTGACTTACCACAGCCCTTTACACCTCATGTCCTAAGCCCACATTTCCCCCCAATAAGGACTCAGACCACCTCTTGGATTTTAAATTGGCCTGTTCAGGCCGATTTATTAAAACATACATACAGTAAATACCATAAACATATAAATAACATAAATAACACCGCCATAAAACAGGCGGTGTATAAATACAAACCAATACTTAACCGTTACAACTGTATACAAAATTCACACCATTTAAAAGTGCTTATATCAGAACCCACCCCACCACGGGGATAGGCACCACCACTAATCTGCCCAGGCGCAAAAACCCCCACCTCGGGCAGACCTTTAACCATCTGTACGACCATAAGCCTGACCCCCAAAGGGACCTAAGCCCAACTAGAGGACTTCCCAGGCTTACACCTTCCCCAACAGGATCCCCATACCACCGATGAGGTCCTATAACAGTGCCTGATAGGCCTCTAACCCCACCAACCCCCAGCCACAGACCACGGGCATGACCCCTTATGCCCGCGAGTCCCGCCACACAGACAAAACTCGCTCTACACCATCTCGCAAACCCAGCATCCACATATCTGTCCCTATCGCATTCAAATGCACCCCATCCTGGCGCATATGATCCAGAGAAGGGACTTCTAACTCCCGATGGCGGACCGCTATCCCACCACTTCGCACCACAAAATGAGCCACTGCCCTATTTACTTTAATACAGGTCTTGTCCAAGCGGGCCGCCGACCTCGCATTGCGCCACACCAAATGCGCAACCATGTCAGACCACACTACAATCAATCCCAGGAACTCAGTCAGCAACCGCAACACGTCAAATTGAATGTCCCTGATGAGTTCCCTGGATGAGCACACCCCTAGATCATTGCCCCCAACATGCAGAACAACGACATGTGGGGGGTGATCGACTCAACTATGAAAATGAAACTCCGGCAAAACCCGACTCCAAATCATACCGCGCACCCCGATCCACCGTACCACGGCATCCTCCCGCCGAAGACCCAGATGTCGCCCATCAGGCCGGACATCCACCCCAAGTGCACCCCAAAAAACGTACGAATGACCCAATATCCAGATCAAACAGGGACCTAAAATAAAACAACAACAAAGAAGACTAAATACCAAACAGCAACACCGAAGATAGGACAGGAGGAACATTCCCAATTTCACTGACCCAGCACCGCGCTCCTCCCACCCACGTGAACCCCACTAACTTACCGCAATAGGGACGGACGCACGTAAAGGCGGAACCAGTTGGATTCCCACCTCCCGATACGGCGCACAACATCGTCCCCCAGACCCCAGCGAGCAGCCTCCGTGGTTGCACCTATTCGGAAAGAGTGGGAGCCATAATCACCAGGGAGCTCCCCCCCAATACCAAGGCCTTCTTAAATACCGCTACAAACTGAAATCTAGACAGAGCCCCCCCACTCGGATGGCAAAGGAAGGACCCCAGGAGCGAAACCCGCACCCGAAGAAAATTAGACACCCCTGCCACCGGACAACGGGGATCCCCCCCAACCGCATAAAGCACCACCAACCTACCGTGACCCACCTGATCCGTCTTGGAGTGGCGGAAATGGCACTCCACCCGATCCTCAAACAAAGCTACCTCATTCCATTGCAAACCCCCCAGAGCTGCCACCGACTCGCTAACCAACTCCTCAACACGAAAAGCCCCAAAAAAGGCCATCAAAAAAGCTGCCCGGAACAACAGCACTTCATATTCTGAAAAACACGAACTCTGCAGACACTCCAATAGACGCCCTAATAACTCGAAGGAACCCGGGCGGCGAAGATCACGCCGTCCGGCCCCCCGCCGAAAACCCCTCATAGCCTGGCACACCACAAAGTCTTTTGTGACATCCCGCAGACCCTGTAAACGAAAAAGAAATGCCAGACCCGCCAAACGCTGAGAAACCACCGCGACCGAGCACCCTTCCGCAAATGCTACCCCTATCCAGGACAAAACCAACACCACCTGGTCTTCATCCGAACGCACCCCCCCCCCCCCCACGACAGGCAGTCCCGGTCCCAATCACACCAAACCTGCTGGTAATGCTTCCAAGTTACGGCGGACACAGAACGCTGGATGAGCTCCGCCGCGGAACCGACACCAGGGACCACAAGTGGGCCGGACAGTCCTCGCCCACCTCCGCTGCCTCCGGAGCCAACTCCCGGAACCTGCCAAACTGACACCGAGACAAGGAATCAGCCACAGAATTAAGCACCCCGGGCACGAGCAAATGAAGCATAGGAGACAGAGAACAAGGAAGGATCAATCCCATCATTAACCGACACCCCAGCCGGGAAGGAAAGGTGATGAATAAGGCGAAACTGAGAGGGCTCACGCTTGGGAACCACACCCAAAGGTGAAACCCGTAAATGAGGCCAGGGAGGGGCCGAGAAGGGCCCCGCCATGCACCCTAAACGCACCTCCTTCATCAACTTTGCCCCCACAACCTCAGGGTGCTCCCTAGCTGATTTAAGGTTCCCAGGGCGAAAAACAGGGGCCGCCGCATCAAAAGGGATACGGAAACCCTCCCCAAAACCCTCCACTAGCAACCGTGCCGCCACCCGATCGGGGTATCTACTTAGAAAAGGAAGCATTACTGCGACCTTAAAGCACTTGTTAAGCCCATGTCCACCCCTGCAACCTGAACACTCGTGTTTGAAGTGGCAGGAAACACCGAATTTACACTGCCCTTCGTTGAACAACCAACAGTACCCCTTTTTCTGAGAAGCCGAGGATCTGGTTGCAGAGCCCGAACTCCCGGCCCCCCCACGAAAGGACAGCGCTGCCGGCGCCGACATCAGCCGCATCCACAAGGAGATGTCCTTGTGATCCCACCACAAGCCCGGGCGCACCGCCTTACACTGCGGGAACTGCTCGTCGTATCGAAGCCACACTACCCCGCCGTACACTCAGTGCGCCTCCCCAATAGAGTCCATGTAGCCAAAAAGAGCTGAGCAGTGCTCGGGCTCCTTTTCCCCAATCACGCTTGCCAATATGGCAAATGCCTGTAGCCAATTGACGAACGTAAGTGGGATTAAACGGTAGCGACGCTTCTCCTCGTCCTCCTTTTTGCTATCACTAGGCTTAACCTTGTCCAGGTTAAATTTGTCCAGAGGGAGCAGGGAAAATATTTCCACGTACTCCCCTTTCCAAATTTTTTCCCGCACCTCTTACTTCAAATGCACCCCAAGCGGGCCCTCAAAGCAGATGTAAACCTCACCCTTCGCTCGGTCATCTAGACGCACAATATCCACCGCCTTCTCCTTTTCCTTACCCTTGGCCCCGCTGTCGCATCCGAACCCTCAGGAGCCCCGCCACCCACCTGGATGGGCTCCACAGCCACCGACGCAACCTCCCCCAGCGGGCCAGCAATAGGAACCACCGGGACCGCAGTCCCCCCCAGACCCCGCGGAAAGACTCGCGTCCGCGCCCACCCGAGCTCCCGTAGGCCCTGCGGCCCCAGGCCACTCACTCACCAATTGCTGGAGCAAGCCTATCAGCCGGCCCCATACTGCCCCCTCCGCAGCTGACCCCCCCAGGGACTCTACCCCCCCGGACCCCCCAGGCCCTAATACCGCAGCGCCCGACACGCTCGCCCCCAGAGCCCCCACCCATAGAAGAAGAAGGAAACCCCATCTGCTCACCAGGCTGCTGCGGGGGGCGCCCCAGATCAGCCACCGCCGGTCCCGCATCCTCAGGGGGGTTCGTCCGCGCCGTCCGGGGAACATTGGCCTTCTTCAGCGCTGGAGCCACCAGCGCCCACGCCAGGAGGTGCTGCAGTCCCCGTCGTGCAGCGCAACCGCCGCCCCGTCGGAGAACTGCCGACGCCGTCTTCAGCCGGCCTCTTCTGTCCCAGGCCCCGCCGCGCCGGAAGTACCGGCCGCGTCACTTCCGGCACACTCGTTTGTGGTAGCAGGGAGGAGGCCAAGCATGAGAGACTGCCGCACGGGTCCTGGAGGACGAAGAGGAGGGAGGAGGCGTGTTAACCGGGCCTCCCTCCGGACGACAGCGGCCTCCTCGAGGATTCCTCCCGGCCGCCGGGCGTTCTCCAGGGGAGCTGGCCTGGGCGCCCGTGGCCGGAAGGTCCCTCCTGGGGCTCCTAGATCGCCGCCGCGTCGCCCGCCCCCGATCAGGAGGATAACGCTCCATCAGCCGGGACCACCGAGCGCGGTGCGAAGGGACCAGGGCAGACTTGCCCTGTCCAGGGGGCACCCGAACAGCTGCAACAAGATCCTCCACGACCTGCTCGCCATGGACCACCGCCGCCGCCCAAAGGAGAGACCGCAAGGCTTCAAGATCAGCCATGGTAAGTAGTGCAGTCCGACCACTTCCTTACCTTGCCACTGCTTAACTGACCCTTAGCTCACCCCAGCGCCCCTTTTAACACCCACGATCCCACCCCCATTTTTCCCGCTCAAACTCTCCTATTTCTTAACACCTTCGTCTTAATCCTCCCCCTAGTCATGTAGTCCCTATCCCCAAGCGTCTAGGGCCTTCTCTTATATAGGGATGCAGAGCTTCATAACTAGCACTAATTTAAGTCATTAACCACTAATTAATCAACAGACTGTGACACATGAGGAGACTGGCCTATGTAGTTACAAATACACTGACCAGGGAACTACCATAAAATCACTGAGCATCAAAAGACTGACACTAGTACAGATAAGGACACATGGGATTGCAAAAAATACAGCCTGGATGAAATTCTAGGATAGGGGTCAGAGAACAGTCATGTAGAGATGGGTTCAAGATAATATGTACCATTCACAGTTGCAGGGTGAGCTGAAGGTAGACACAGCAAGCAGAGATAGGTTCAAGAGAATATGTACCATTCAGAGTTGCAGGGTGAGCTGAAGGTAGACACAGCAAGCAGAGATGGGTTCAAGAAAATCCCGGTAGGCAGCTTCTTAGGAAGCACGACTCCTATCCTCCTCCTTGGCACAGTCTCTACAAATTTAACAGTAGTGTCTTACATGTCTCAGGGCTGTCTGGTGTTAGTCTTAGGTAGGTTTCTCCTCTCCCTAAGGGACAGTTATGAGCACGCCAGGATCAGAGTGGTCAGTGCCAGCACACTGTATCACAACTGCACACTAACTAACTGCCAATTCTAAGGGTCCCCTAGAGACTTAGAGTTTCCAAACCCCTCCCAATGTACTGTGATTGGCCAGGGCTGTAGGAAGCCTTACCTGAGTTAGGGGTAGCCAACAGTGGGGACAAACTATAAAGGGTGAAACAATAGGGAAGTTACAAACATATAAAAACATACAATATACAGTGGGGAAAAAAAGTATTTAGTCAGCCACCAATTGTGAGAGAGGCCTGTAATTGACATCATAGGTAGACCTCAACTATGAGAGACAAAATGAGAAAACATATCTAGAAAAACACAATGTCTGATTTGGTCACCTACAAACAAGCAAGATTTCTGGTTCTCACAGACCTGTAACTTCTTCTTTCAGAGGCTCCTCTGTCCTCCACTCATTACCTGTAGTAATGGCACCTGTTTGAAATTGTTATCAGTATAAAAGACACCTGTCCACAACCTCAAACAGTCACACTCCAAACTCCACTATGGTGAAGACCAAAGAGCTGTGGAAGGACACCAGAAACAAAATTGTAGACCTGCACCAGGCTGGGAAGACTGAATCTGCAATAGGCAAGCAGCTTGGTGTGAAGAAATCAACTGTGGGAGAAATAATTAGAAAATGGAAGACATACAAGACCACTGATAATCTCCCTCGATCAGGGGCTCCACGCAAGATCTCACCCTGTGGGGTCAAAATGATCACAAGAACAGTGAGCAAAAATCCCAGAACCACACGAGGGGACCTAGTGAATGACCTGCAGAAATCTGGGACTAACGTAACAAAGGCTACCGTCAGTAACACACTACGCCGCCAGGGACTCAGATCCTGCAGTGACAGACGTGTCCCCCTGCTTAAGCCAGTACATATATGGGCCCCTCTGAAGTTTGCTAGAGAGCATTTGGATGTTCCAGAAGAGTATTGGGAGAATGTCATATGATCAGATGAAACCAAAGTAGAACTGTTTGGTAGAAACACAACTTGTCGTGTTTGGAGGAGAGTGAATGCTGAGTTGCATCCAAAGAACTCCATACCTACTGTGAAGCATGGGGGTGGCAACATCATGCTTTGGGGCTGTTTCTCTGCAAAGGGACCAGGACGACTGATCCATGTACATGAAAGAATGAATGGGGACAACCTCCTTCCATCAGCAAGGGCATTGAAGATGAAACGTGGCTGGGTCTTTCAGCATGACAATGATCCCAAGCACACCGCAAGGGCAACGAAGGAGTGGCTTTGTAAGAAGCATTTTAAGGACCTGGAGTGGCCTAGCCAGTCTCCAGATCTCAACACCATAGAAAACCTTTGGAGGGAGTTGAAAGTCCGTGTTGCCCAGCAACAGCCCCAAAACATCACTGCTCTAGAGGAGATCTGCATGGAGGAATGGGCCAACATACCAGCAACAGTGTGTGCCAACCTTGTGAAGACTTACAGAAAACGTTTGACCTCTGTCATTGCCAACAAAGGATATATAACAAAGTATTGAGATGAACTTTTGTTATTGTCCAAATACTTATTTTCCACCATAATTTGCAAATAAATTCTTTAAAAATCAGACAATGTGATTATCTGGATTTGTTTTCTCTCATAGTTGAGGTCTACCTATGATGTCAATTACAGGCCTCTCTCATCTTTTTAAGTGGGAGAACTTGCATAATTGGTGGCTGACTAAATACTTTTTTCCCCCACTGTATTTATAGCCAGAGGCACATAAAATAAAGCAGTGTAAGCAGCGTCACTCTGGGATGTTGCAGATGCATCATGAAACAAAAAATTTGGCAAAGAAGACCAACAACCATTGAACAGTTAGAATTCTACATCAGACAAGAATGGGACAACATTCCTCTCCCAAAACTCCAGCAATTGGTCTTCTCACATCTCAGACATTAATACACTGTTGTAAAAGAGAAGAGGGGATGACAAGACTTTTTCCTAATTTGTATATCTTTGGACTTGCAGTGGATGGGGGTACAGGGCAATATGAATGATGTGTGACTGTGTGGTTACTAGTGCTTGTATTGCTGCAGTGGTTGCACTGCTCTACCCATGTTTTGTTATACCCTTCCTTATTGTGTTTTTGTCTCCTTGCCCTATATATTACATGTTTCTTTCCGTGCTGCAGTTGTTACCTTTCTTTACTTGAAAAGCATAAATAAAACCTTTAAAGAAAAAAAAAAGTTACACAATGGTAGACAAGGCCCTGTCCCAACTTTTTGAGATGTTTTACTGCCAGCAATTTCTAAATTAGTTTTTTTTTTTAAATAAAATGGAAAAATGTCTAAATTTCTACTTTCAATTTGTGTTCTATGTTCTATTATAAATAAAATATGGTTATATGAGATTCCAAATCATTGCATTCTTGCTTTCTTTACATTTTACATAATGTCTCAACGTTTTTGGAATTGGGGTTGTACACCAAACTCACCCAATCTTTCCTTTAAGGACCTTATTTTGTGTACTGAGGCACAGTCAAGCTGGAACAGAAAAAGGCTCCACAGACTTCTAAAAGAAAGTTGTAAGCATATAGTTGTCTAAAATGTCTTGCTATGCTGAAGCATATCAATGGCGGCTATCTGCATGCATTCTGTGGATGTAAAGGTCACTTGATACATTAGTGAGTCTGTATATACACTGTGATGGTCTCTGTGCTGTAGCACAGGCTAAAGATCAAGCAATTGATGTACTATTTTTGCTTATATCCTATGTAAGTTATATAACTAAATTTAAGAGCCTAAAACATTCATTTTTAGAATGTGCCAGCACCTTTATTATTCCATATTACCTGTAAGCTTGATTATGAATAAGTATGTATTATACACATAACTATCCCCCTATGAATAGATCCAGTAATATAATACCTAGAATACATCTGGATATTGATACTATTTTTGGATAAGCATAGTACATACCACTCAAATTTGATGCATCATTTCCACAGTGGTAAAATCTCAACAATGAAAAGATTCCTCTATGATAGGGAGTTGGCAATTACTGAGATAGGAGAGTCTACATATCTAGGGCATGGCAGGTTTATAACAAATATTCAGACAGCTGGCACATAGAACATACATTGAGTACTTCACATTCCAGACAAGTATATGTTGTTAGCAACTATGGATGAAAAGTTGGAGATTTCTTTGGTGCTTAGAAAAACTTGAGCAAAATAATTATACATCCTGGAACAATTAACAGCTATTGTCACTCATGAACCAATGTGATTAACATAGGAAATAGTGATAGATGAATTGCACATTATCTTCTTTAGAGGCAAATAAGCCTTGGCTTACATAGTGGCCAACGTGGGTAATTCCAGTGGAAACCCTGCCCTCTTGCAGGCTTGCTGGTAAACAAGGGTTAATCACAAAAATGCCATCAAGGATTGTTGAGATTTCTGCAAGGTGACCCCTATCTGAAGCGTCACCCTGAGGCCCAAGAGCAGTGTATACACTTATAAGGTTATAAAATCACCCACACTCTAAGACTGGTTCCATGATAATGGTTATGCCATAAATTACTAATTAATCTTTTCTTTCTGAGATTCAGTAGGATACCAAATGATCCCTAAAAAGAAGAGACTGTGGCTTCAGTAAGTTTTGTGCAACCTCTTCTGTCCATGGTTTATGACTGGTGTTCCAGCACCATTTACTGGAACCACAATACCAGACAAATATCAAGGGAAAAATGTAGTACTGTTATCAAAAAAGACCATTTTATAAACCTGGTACATTAACTATTTCAAGTATAGGTTAGGAATAATATTGTGCACTGAAACAATAGAAGCTATACTGCACTTTACTGGCTTTGTGGTCACATTTTTTAGTATTTGTGGGGGATTCAGTGGAAAACCCCCACCAATTAGTAAGTTACAGCAATGTGTTATAGCATACGGTGCTTAAATGAAATGCCCCTAAAATCCAAAGTCAACCCTCAGTGATCAAATCATTATGGCTTGCCATAAACTAATTGGATAGGAATACCAACACCTTTCAGCTCTGTGAAAGCCTACGTACTACAAAGCATTAAATGAGTTTGGTGTCTTTCACCATGTTGTAAATACAGCTGTGGTGCTCCACAATTACACTTGTAATACAAAAGAACATACATGATGCACCATAGCATAGTATGTTCCGGATGTAGGTCTGTATGTAATAATAAATGGAGTGCTCACCTGATATGGTTGTGCAAAGTAGGCATAACTCTAATGGTGTTAAATGGTGAGCTCCATAAGGCCAAAGCTGCTGCGCTACCCAGAACCCAGAGAGGATTATCCGGTCACATACAAGAAACGGCAAGAGAAAACCATGTGTAGATAAATGTGATACTTGGATGACACAACTGGTGTGAGAGGTATGAAAACACAACATTTTTCAGATATATGGCAATGCATTTCAAGGGCGCACTGCTCTCTTCAGGTAAGATCCAAGCAGTCAATCCTGATCATCCTGGATCTGACCTGACAAAGAGGAAGGTTGCCCTTGAAACATTGTTGTGTCAGTGTCATCCAGGCAGCGCATTTATGCACCCATGGTTGTCCCTTGCCGTTTCTTCTCCAATTACACTTGTCTACAAAATTACAACCGTTTGCCTAACATTGTGTAGGTTCTTCTTGTGCCATTAAAACAGTTCTGACCTATGGAGGCATAGACTGCACAAGACCTCTGAAGGTGTCTTGTATTTGGCACCAAGACAATAGCAGAAGGTCCTTCAAGTTCTGTAAGTTGTGACATGGAGTCTCCATGCGTCAGAGTTGATTTTTCAGCATATCATACCAATGATTGATCAGATTGAGATATGGGGAATTTGATGCCCAAGTCAACATCTTCAAATATTTGTCATGATGCTTAAACCATACCTCAGGAATCTTTACAGTGGGGCAGGGGGCATTATATTGTTGAAATAGTCTAATACTGTTAGAAAATACTGTTGCCATGAAGGGTGGGTACTTGGTCTAATTAAATAGGTAGTATCTACAGTATATCATTCCTTTTCTGTCCTATTGGCTGGCCACGTCCAGATATGTGTATCACAAGTTAAGTAGCTTTTCTGAAAAAGCCGCAACTATGTGGTATCGGGGGGAGGGGGATTCAAATGTATGGCTCAGTTTCAGACTATAGAAAGTTATTGCATTTATGGTCGTATCCATTGGCAACCGATCAAGACAAAACAAGGTCACCTCTAAGTTGATTACAGAAAATCTTTATATTTCTGCAAAATTTTAATGACTTTGGGGCGCGTGACCCCAATCACAGGCCTGGAAGAGCCCCGATCAGGATCCAGGGGATCGTCGGAAGCCCAGGAGAGGTGAGTAGAAGTGTTTGTTATTTTTACTCACCTCCCCTGGGCAGACTATGTGTACATCAATTGGGGAACCAGGCTTCCCACTATCACTATCATGGTGTTGCAGGGCCCTGGCCATCTCTAGATGGTCGAGGGCCCCGCACCACTTCAGACGACACTGCTCCACCATCGCTGCCTCCACCCCAACCCACTACATTTGGACTATAAGATGCAACCCCATTTTTCTCCCAAATTTGGGTGGGGGAAAAGTATGTCTTATAGTCCAAAAAAATACGGTAATTGTAATGTTGCTGTCTGATTTTACCAGAAAATGGGGTTGTCACCCATAAAACAGTGGAACCATTAACAACCACTGTACAATTTATTGCATATATGAGGTACATGATGGAGTCACATAATATTAATGTGAGGCTCATAGGGTGCAATGACCCCGGGGCTAGCAGTGTGGAGGTGACAAGGACAGGAGTAGGCCCAAGATGGCGGTCTCTCTGGTGATGGCAGCTTCTGGTGCTAAATACTCTTATGGGCCTCACTGATTTTCATTTTACTGGGGCACTTTTGGTAAATACAAACCACATCATACAGGGAACCTAACACACGACCTGTAGTTTTGGCAATTTTCTAACCCATTTGTCTTGCAAATCACAATTTGACCCTTATCAAAGTTTGTTCGGAACTTACAATTGCCCATTTTTCCTGCATTCAACACATTACCTACAAGAACTGACTGTTTACTTGCCATCACTTGACAGGTGTCATTATAGTAAAATAATCAAAGTTATTCATGTCATCTGGTGGTAAAGTTATGGCTGTGGCTACATATAGCAACTATTCTATGGTGAACCATAATTGTTCTATAGCCGCTAGCCTGATTTTTCTACTCTATAACTCAGCATCTGTTTTTTAACTTTTCAGTACTTTTTGTTCAGTAGTGACCACTAGAGATCCAAAATGTAACTGAAAATACTTTATTTGATTTGCCTTACACATGTCAGCCCTCAGTGATTTTAGCTCTTCCATCAGACAAATGAGCTTGAATCAATCCTTGCAACAGTATGCATAGATTTACCTATAACTTCAGCAAGGGAAATCCCAGCCAGCATTATATTGGTTCCGCTTGCCTTTTTACAGTGTATATTTTGCAGAGCAATTTATTTTCAGCATTGTGTGCTGCTTGCCAAGGCATTTGTCTGTGACTTATCAATCTAAAGAAAAATTTTAGAAAGATATTTTATTTTATTTTCTTGTTTCTGTTGGTCTCCAATGGTTCAGCAATTTTTTTTATGCAACTTACCATTTAGGTAAATAACTGCCGTCTAGAAGTAAATGGAGTTATTTACCAACTGGGCAATTATACTGCCTGAAAAATTATATACAGCTGTCTAGACACCAAGCTTACTGAGGGTAAGCATAGCATCATTTGTCATACAGGAACATTTCTGACATCTGAAAGCTTTTCGCAGATTGTATGACACATTCACAAATGTTAAGTGAATATTTCAACACAATGGCACAAGGTAGAAATAAACCGACCACATGGATTGTATTGATTTAAAAGGGCAGCATGCACATTGGTACCTTGGTAAATAATCTGCATTGCTTCCTAACCTGGTATTAATATATATAATAATTAACATAGTAGTAAGGTTCACCTTACACTGTCTACAATGCCCAAGATGGCCTGCCATGGACGATTAACATAGTCTAAGAAGAATCCCCAGTGTTAGGTTTCCCCAATTATTGACCATGATTAGATTTCAGTCATACTGGCTGCTTCAAATAAGTGCTGAAAATAATAGGGGTTGGCCCTATGTCTCATACAACGAGAATAAAGAATATTGAATTTCATTATAACTCAGGAAAACCCAGTCTTGGGGTCTTCATGTTCTTACTTAGAATTTAGTTCATTTTAGGAGTTTCATTAGTGATAAGAATATGTGTATCAGTGATGTGGTTAGTGGTTGGCCATAGCATCACATGCTAAGACAGCACATAATCGGTTTGTTCTAGGTCTATTCTTTTTTGAAGACATGCTCCACCTTGAGATGTCAGTATTTACTAATACACCACCTGCCTGTGTGACTTTTCTTTTTGGTGTGTTTTTTACACTTACCAAAAATTTTGTATGAACTTCATTTTCTGTTCAGTAGTTTTCATTCTTCTTTAATCCAAAAGCTGTTAATAAATTGAGTAATAAAAAAGTATAATGGAAACATTTATATTTTTTACCTTCCCGTTATATTGGCTTAAAATGGATTTAAAATATTGCTAAAATACTGAAGTATCAATAAGGCCAAATGATATATTCTCGGGTGCCTACTGTCAATACTGTGTGCAATGTCAGTGGGCTAGCCGTGTTTCTGTCTGTTTTGCCGCCCGTACTCACTGACCTCAATGAATGGGGCCATGGAGGCACAGGTGGAAAATGGATGTAATCCATGTGCTGTCCATTCCATTCAATCATAGTCTGGCGACACACACATGTCACTTAAGGCTGGGGCCCCACGTGGCGTAAACACAGTGTTTTGCCCGTGGCGGAAACTCCGCGGGAAAAAAATGTAGAGTTTTACTGTTACTATATAATGAATGAGATTCTAGTGAATCCCATCCCCACATAGTGCGGAAAAATACGCGCTGCGGACACGCTGCGATTTCCAAAAACGTTGCGGAAATGTGGTGGTTTCCCTATAGGTATAATGGAAGCATAAACTTTTCTGAGAAAAACCACAAGTTGTTGCCGTGCATGGTTTTCCCTGCAGCACTTTTTTGCTGCGGCCTGCTACGCAGGGCCTTAGTCTTAGTGTGACACACATTCTATTACTGTGCTGCAAAACCACATGCATTTTATCACAAAGTAGTGTGGTTTTCAACTTTTTTTCATCTGTACAAATCGTATAACCAGAAAAATGCACCACCTTATTTTATACTGGCACATAATATGACCTGTTTTTATTTACTGATGGTAGTTTTTTTTAATTCTGTTATCTGAGCATCAGTATTGCTAAAAGTATTCAAGGATATGCTTCACATGGAAAACTATGGAAACCTGTAGATTGACTTACTGATTTCTAAGGAAGAGTGCTTTAGGCAAACTCTGCGACCTGTGCAGAAGACATTGTACAGGAAGGGATAGAAGGTGACTAGAGATGGGCCAACCTTCAAGATTCATTATGCAAATATTCATGAGTTTCACCTGCCAGTTTATTTTCAGACAGAATTTGCTTGGAAGTGCTATTATTATGCCCTGGGGTCTCTTCAGACCCTAAAGCATAATAAGCAGAGGCCCAGGAGATGTGCATAATAATAATAGTAATAATAATAATTAAATAATAAATGCTGATACTCACCTTCCCTCACCTTTCTTGGGTTTTCTTGCAGTATCTGCTGCTTCTTCGCACCTTCAGTCCTCTTCGGGCCTTCTGGGTGATGTCCCATGGTGCTCTACACCTCCCTTGAGCTTTCCCTTATTATACTCTGGGGTCTGAAGAAAACCCAAGATTTATGGAAAGGTTTGTAATGAACCTGGCTTGTTGTGAACTGGCTCACTCATCTCTAATTGTGACCATCACCTATTGTCAGTGGTGAATCCTGTGTTTTCAAGGTCTTACCAGTCATTATAATCCTTTATGTGATGATAATGAGATGACTACTGGAAATTGATCTATACAGAACAGGAAGTGTCCACCTATTATAGCTCAGTGACCATGATGTCATTGAGCAACTTTTATTGTTTATGCAAATTAATCATGGGGTGGAGACCTAGTGCTAAAAGTTAAGGTAACCCTGCTACAAGTCTTCTCTTCACCTGTATGGAAGCTTCTCAGCCTCTCCTAGTATGAAATCAGACAACAGTCCCATTTTCAGGTTGTCTTTATAGCTGTCTGATTTGATGGATTACATTTCTTGTACTGTATCCAATGCACTGGTCCTCTTGTACCCTTTCCAGTTGCATCTTTCTCCCAAGACACTCAGGCCTCTCAGCACATTCCCACTGGACTCAATTGCTGTGCCATCTATTACAACTGCAGCTTATGTCCTGCCATAACTATGTCAACTTGTAGTGACAGGGAAAAGATGCAAAGCAAGGCCACTGAGACATGTCTGGAAAAACACAGATAACTTCAGTTTACTGTGACACATCCGGATCCTGGGAGCTGGAATATACAGTCCAAGGCAAATAACTGGGTATAATGCAGTTCTGTCAGATGGAGGGTGCAAGGTGATTGGCTGAATTGACTGAATATGACACAGATTCTCAGTTCTTTCCTTCCGGTGTTCACTCCAACGTACTGCAACATCCTTCAACACCCTCAAGGTTAAGAGGCCTCCGCCCAATCTCCTCAGTATCCAATTTGTGGTGAACTTCCTCCCATCACATTATGGTGTGCCAGAACAAGCTTGTCAGAAAAATAACTCAGCCTTTATGCTTTTGCCAGCTGAGCCCACAACATTACATACCCCCACGTGCAACTATGCTGGCACAGCACCAATATGCCCAGCCCATAAACCTCTCTGTGCTGGTCCCTGCAACCTTTAAAGCGCAATAACCAGCAAACATAACAATAAATTTAATCAACATGGATAGGATACCTTTACTACTTAACAGACACACAGTGTTAGACCGGGTTGCCTAGGGCCCACCAGTAAAATTAATTCAGGTCTCCTACTATACAACTACAAATATTACCTGATACTTATTCACAATTTCCTAAAATGTTTCCAAATTAAATTTATTTTTCAGTAGTAGCTTGCTGTCTAGCCCTTGCTTCAGATTATTTCTGTCCTGGGGTTCTGTAAGTAACTCTTAGTTCGTAACTCCCAGGGAGATCTAGGGACTCACCTAAGTCAGGTGCCCAGTGTGAAATTCACCTATTGACCTGTGGGATAGTCCAAACCTACAGACACATTGGGGGTTATGGCACCTCTTTTATATGAAATTTTCGCAGTTGCTCCATTCTTTTTTCTGCTTTTTCGGTAGTGGATATTTACTTCCTTAGTAAAGCTTGAGTACATGTTAGTCACTTTAGGTGCATCTTATTTTGGCCACGTGCAATTTGTATCTATTTTTCGAAAAATGTGCACTTGCATAATAAATTTTAGAGAAAAAAGGAACCACAAAGAATTGTGATTTTACTACTGTGTGACATACTGGTTTTTTTATGCTATCCATGTATTGGAGTGCATTTACACCTTTTTAAATAGACGCATGGTATTTATACTGCGAGAAAAGAAACTCCACTTTTGCCACAACTCCCCTTTCCTCGGTGAGGGGATGTCAATTATACCTACAGAAACGCCGTCAGTTTCCCTATAGGTATATTAGAAGCAGAAAGTCCGCAGAGGAAAGCTCTGCAGACTTTCTGTGAAAAGCGCTGCGGGAAAAACCGCAATGCGTTGCCGCCACAGTTTTTCCTGCAGTGCAATGTATGGGGCCTTAGCCGTAAGTTGTCGTATTGCAAAAAATGAAATATCTGATATAGAAAAACAGATTCTGAGTCTCAGGGAGAGAATGGCATATATATCTTCTGTACAAGTCTACTAAACATCTTGGCACTAATTATTGTTAAATGTAATAATTTAGGAATATAGGTTTTATGTACCAAATGAAAAAATAAATACAGGAGAAGACATAAACATGTATCAGTGTGTTTGTTGCTTACAAGCACTTTGTGTTATTGCCTGTACACTGCTATTACATCATGTTGCATCATACAGAAATCAGACTCATCAGTGTTTTGAATAAGGACAATTAACCATCTCGGCAGACGAGGTTCCTGATCTTTAATGAGTATCTGGGATGCTTTTATAATGTGAACACTTTCATATACTCTGTATATATATATAGTTGTTTTGAAGCACACTCTAATTATGTGACACGTAGAGGAAGCCCAAGATATTCCCAAGTCTGGAGTTCCATGAGGACCTGGCCTGCCAAATACAGATACGGGGCGGCAATGCTGGAGCAAGCATAACAATGAAGTGGATTAATATGTTGCTTACATTCTTTTATTTTCATACTGTATGTTACACAAAACTGTATGGGTTTAGTATAATCTGAGTACTACATTAGAGAATGTTTCATGTTGCTCATTTACAAGTCTTTTTACTTTAATTAATGCTCCATATGGTTAAGTGCTCAAATGTGTATAGTGGAGCTTAGCCAAACAGTTTTCAATAAATGTACTAAGCAGCTAAATGCATACAAAGTTAAAGAGGAAATTGTAAAGCTGGGAAGACATTCTGATGCCTGACAAATAAATGACTGCATATAGACATAAGGAAAGAAACCTTCTCCTAGTCTGTTCTTACCTGCCGCAGTCTTACTATATTGATGCGTGTAATAAGGCTTCCATTATGACATATCTTCATACATTAAACATCATGTGGCTTGAAATACAGATTTCTGCACATGCCTCTAGGGAAATCTTCAGTAGGTATGAGAAATAATTGGTTTTGTGACTTGAAACACAAGTTATGCATCAGATATTATACAAATTTCCAGTATTTTTTACATCCATGGCACCAAAAATAGTTCAAGTACTTTTGCAACACTCTCCTAAATAAGAAGTGAAAGGCAACAAAGTAGTAGTAAAATCATATTAAGTACAAATGAAGATCTTATGAGATTTCTGTACACACTGTAGTTGAGCTGCATGCAGATTACCACCAATTGTTGTGACGCTTGTGACACTAGGGTCTCTTCAGACCCCAGAGTATAATAAGTGGAGGCACGGGTTGGTGACAAAAATTAAAACATTCATACTCACCTTCTCTTACATCTTTTGGGCCTCCTCTCGTTGTGCCCATGTCACTACTGAGGTCCAATCACAGACCTCATAGGTGACCTTGGACACATGATGTCGACATGGAGGCAGAAAGAGCGCACCAGATGCTGTAAGGAGCCCCAAAAGAGGTAATAGAGGGTATGGATGTTTTTTTTTTTTTTTAATTTTTTACACCCCCCTATTATACTCTGGGGTCTGAAGAGACCCCAGAGTATAATAATGTTACTTTCACATTTGGCTGTGTTTTCCTTAGAGAGATAGAAATTGGATAGATATTAGTCCTAAGAGTGTTCTACACTATATTTTAAGTAATTTTAGGGTGTGGTTAGTGCCAAACTTGTTCGAACTGATACAAATTTTGGCTCAAGCCACCCAAACCCAAAATGAATACTGAGAGGTTCGTCTGTCTTTAGTTATGTATACATTATACTGTGTAGTTATGAATTTTGTTCATTGTTGTGTCTGGTTATGGTTTGCGTTCATTGAAGTGGTCTTGCTATATGTCTGATGTATGTGTAAATTCCAATTCACATTCTACAGCTCAGTATGCAGGTGATCAATTAAGCAGGATGTTAATTCCAGTGCAGAGAGTCAACTAATTTGCACATACTGTAGCTGCCAATTGGCTTTGTGTGAGGGACAGGTGAAATATCCCAGTGAATGGCTGTAGCCAAGAATACTGCACAGTCAAAACTATGTATAGGGAATAAAGGGAAAACATAACATTGAAGGCATATAGGCATAATTCATACTTTATAGCTATCTGCATACAGAAATATGGTTGCGGAACCTGCATGCATCTCTGGTGTAAAGAATCTGGACCTTTAATGTTATAACCATCCCGGATATGGTATGCCCGGACTTGTACAAACATTTTGCATCATTTGTTGGGCATATCCTCCCAGTATGTTGTAACCACGGATGGATTAGCAATATACTTTGCCAGGAATCTTCCTGGTGGACCGGTCCCTGCACTTGCTAACTGTGAACCACTCTCCTGCACAGCCCTGTATACATTGGTGTATGTGCAGATTACTGCGGTACCTCAGAACTCTACCCCACATACATAGATGTAAGCCCCAGCCTCCTGTCCACACTCAGCTTCTTACTGTGACTATAAAGCCTTTAAAAACCAACATCACATGACCACCACGTGAGTGTATGAGTGTGTACATATGAGTTTTTTTGTATTTATAGATAGGATTGTAATATATATATATATATATATATATATATATATGTGTGTGTGTGTGTGTGTGTGTGTGTGAGTGTAGGGACATAACTAGCAAAGACTGGGATCCATAGCAAACTTTTGACTTGCCCCCCCCCCCCATAGCATAGTGCCACCTTTCCTGGCCCCCACACAGTATAATGTCCCATAGCAGCCCCTACACACAGTATAATGTCCCAGAGCGCCCCCCCCCCCCATACAGTATAATGTTCCATAGCAGCCCCTCCACATAGTATTATGTCCCACTGTCTTTAGCATCTTCCTCGGTCCTCTTCTGTCTGGCAACTGAGGTTACACGCCCCAGACGTCACTGTCTGTGATTGGGCCTCAGTGGTCACGTAGGAAGCGATGATGTCATTACGTCACGTGACATCAGTCACAGGCCAGAAGAACCCTGGAGAGGATGCTGAGCCCATGAGAGGTGAGTATAAGTATTTTTTTATTTTTAGTCACCTCCCCTGGGCTAGCATCTATCGCCGGGCCCCTTTCCATTAGCAATATGTATAGCGGTCGGGGTACCAGGCTTTCCCCGACCGATATCATAGTTGTCAGGGGCCCTGGCCATTTCCATCTGACCGCAGGCCCCGTACCCGATACTGTTTTGCCACTGCCGTGTGGGCCCCCTCAGGAGCTTGGGGCCCTGACACTTGCCCGGGTAACCCCGGTTCTGACACCAGCCCTGTATCCACACAGTTTTATGTCCCATACTAGTAGACTAGTGTGATAAGTGAGCGTGGAAACGGAGTCCCTGCTAAAGGTAACATCCTTGACACACATATCTCTGACAACTATATTATGACTGTATATGAGTACAGAGCTGTAATATGGCACCCATAGTGGTCCATATTGATTCTCTGAATGCCTCCTTATAACTTCACGCCATATTCCATTGTAATATCTGTAGAACAAAAGCACTAAATGGCTGCAAATAAAGTAAATCTGAGTCTATGTCTGCTATGTGCTTAAGCTCTCACACAGATAAACTCTACTTTATCTCACTGTCCCATGTGTTGAGGGAATTGTTTTCCCTTAACACTAGAAAAGGCCTTGAGCTTTCCTCTTCTATACAGCTTGTAAAGTTTTATTTAGTCATTTATCATTTTTGGATGACAGTCATGTTCATATCAGTCAAAGCAAAGACACCCATCTCTAGACAGCACTATTTCGGGGTGATTGCTGCTCATAAGTATAAAGCTTGGAATGGAGGGGGGTTACTATTTCTTGTTGTAGAGAGACAGCGGTATGGAAACATTTTTCAGGCAATGCTCCAGGGAAAAAGTATGCAAATTAGCTCATACCAGTGAAACCAGAGACATCCAACTGTTACTCATCCAGTAACATTATTCTGTACTGATGAGGGGCAATCACCCCAAAATACAGCTGTCTACAGAAGGCTGTCTCTGGTTTGATTACTATAAGCTAATTTGCATACTTTTTCCCATGGAAAATTGCCTGAAAAATAAGGCTCCACAATACACTGCTGTGCTCCTCCTGAGCAGATGAAAATCAGCAAATCTGAAATAGAGGTTGTCACTCAGCTTTCTCAGACTGCCGAATGGTATTTATACATAAACTGAAATAAAAGTCGATATATACAGTTTACCAATAATATAATAATAATATCCATTAAGAGCTGTTAAAGGGGGACATATATTGTCAACCACCCTTTAAAATAAGTTCAACTAAGAAATAGCTAAATACTGTAAGAGAGAATTTCATGTAACATTATAAGCCTGTGTTCACACAATACAACTTTTGGGCATACAGTTATCTATTTGCTTTTTTGTTTTTATTTTTACAAAACTGGGATTTGATCCAAAAAAAGCATAAGTATAAAGAATTCAAAGTTCTATTCATAGAGAAGAATGGCAGCATTTAGTGGGAAAAAAGCATACAAAGCATGACAAATGCTCCAGCGAAGAAAAACAAACACAGTCAATTGTGGCGTCGAAGTCCTAACAAGTATTTTAAAGAGGTTCTACAATAACTTTGCTTGATGTCTGGAATAAACAAGCAGTCATCTAGGATTACACCCTATTAAGCATCCATAAGTATAGAGGAGCATTTTCTGCTCAGAGGAGCTGAAGAATCGCATTAAAAGAAATTATTAATACTGGTGCACAATACAAACAATCCTACATTTCAGCCCTGGGACAACCAGGACAGATGCCAAATTCATCAACAGGATGTACAATAAATTTGGCAAATGCCCTGCCAACAATTAGACTGGGTCTACACAGTGATTTTGGTGCAACACCTGTCATGCAACCAAAGAATGTGGTGTCATCCTAAACATTGCAGGTAATATAAGAGAGTGGGCTAATGTTGCAACCACAAGTTTGCCGCAACCACTTCATTCAGTCACAATACAGTCAATCGGTGCTGATTTTTTTGGCATGTAAAATAGATAAAAGTACTACTTAAAGATGAGATTTAACAGGAGCCTCTAGATGCTTGCTGGAAGTTTCCGCAATGGATGGGGTGAACGCGCAGATTTCTCTTATTCAAGCAAGTGGCACTGCAATTCCTCTATGCAGTGGATTGGACTCCTTGGCCACTCCTAATACTTGAATAGGAGCAGCATGCATGTACTCCCCATCCACTGCATCAGCTTCTGATGCCTAGAGGCTGACTCCCACAGATCACATACTGATGACCTATCTTGTGAATAGCTCATCAGTATGAAAACTCCATTTGAGGATGGAGTGCTCAGGTCACCGCTGAGAGAACCCAAAGTATCATTTGTCAGTTTGAATCTCTATTTGTTCGGTTTCTGAAAAAAAAAAGTAACAATTTGGAAAATTCAGGTCAAACCTGCCTCAGTATGAACCGATTCGCCCCATTTCTAAATATCACTTATTTTGGGAATATGTCATAACTAAAGTAATGCTATAAAGTAATGCCAAATGTTTTTTCACCAGTCCAGGCATTACGTACATGAAGATTAAATCAAATACTTTCAACAGATATGTAAATTGGGCTGTTTATGAAGGTTTACAGTCCAGGTTCTTAGGTCCAGAGAAGCTTCTGTGTTCCCCGACCACATTCCTGTACGCAGGTGGTTATAAATGTGAGGTATGACATATGTGAAGTTATATTTTTCCTTTTTCTGTGCAGATATTTTAGGTATCAGGCTAAAACCATCCCACAGTTGTGATGTCTCATCTGAAACCCTACACAAAAGCATTTGAACAGAATTCATAAACCAACACAATAGGATATATACCTAACTCATAACAGTGTTTGCCTACTTCATTCATGATCTGCTGTGGAATACAAAAAAAATAAAGAATGCCTATTCAATATCGATGAGCATTTTGTTGTTTTGTTTTATCCAAATCCGTTCAGCCAGAAGGGAGTATAGAGAATTTAGAGTATAGTAGTCAAGTGCTCAGTAACACTGAATGACATATAGCAAATAGAAACCCCGCCCCCCCAGAGAAATCACAGTGCTACCGCTCTTTTGGCTAGTATATCCTAATCTGCATAAACACTGTGACAATTGGGGGTAGTTTAGCATCAAAGGTGGCAGCTTCCTGGACTTACAGAGGTGTTTGTGGCGCTGGGTGCCAAATAAACAGCATATTAGGTAATGGCAATCCAAAAGAAACAGCTTTATTCAGCTAGTAAGTGATACCAGGAACAAAAATAACAAAACAGCCTAGCGCACACAGGGCAATACCTCACTACTTGAACCCTGACTCACTTCTGAGGGCAAGATTTACTGAGGTTTCTTCTTAGTGGTCTGGCTCACACTGAGCTTAACCAGTCCTCTTGGAACAGACCACCCGTCTGTCTCTAACTGGTCCCACAATCCACCTGCTCTCTGCAGGTCACCAGCAGCACTCTCCTGCCGTCTACACTCCCTCCAGAGTGACGCCCCACCTATGGATGTGGTTGAGGACCTTTTTAACCCTGGTTTTGGGTCACTCACCAGCGCCCTCTAGGTTCACACTCTCACAACACTAACAGGGCTTATATCTTTGGAATGGCTGAAGACTTGTTCACAAGCTTGCCATAGTTCCCATCCTGTGTCGGTGACCCCAACATACTAATCAGGTCTCCTTTTCTGCTCCAGTATCCCACACAGAATCCTTCCTTGACCATATGCTGCTGATCAACTGCTATTTTTGGCATTAAAGGGTTAATGCTCTCTTTTCTGACAGTGGAAGGCCATATATGATAAATTTTCTCTCTCCAGTGCATCAGATGGCAGGGGGTTATCAGTTTATGACCACAGACTGTCAGCCATCAAAGGAAATAAGAAAGGAGAAGTTTATCCAGCCCTATTGTGTTAAGGGTGACCTTTGGGGCCACTTGGCTTCTGAATCCTTTTACAGCTGCAATCACTGCAATGTCTATAGTTACACCAGTAGGTCCATACATCGCATATCCTCTGATTACTGTGTTTCTTTTGAATGACACTACATAAGCATGTATTAGGTTTATGGATTTGTTATATACTGTACTTGTGATTAATAACAAATGTTCTTAAAATAGAGGAATGCTTTTTGGTGCTAAGCGCTTCATTGATTCAGTGGTTTATACATGTTTACTCACCAATTATAAGATTTTTTTTTTTAATCTAGCAATCTCAATGGAATAAAACAAATATTTGTTATTTATTAAAGGCTGACTCCTGTGATTATTTATCATTACTTAGTACAGCTCATACTAATGTGTAGTGAACAATGTATTCACTCATTGGGCACATTGTTTAATCTATTCAGTTGCAACCCCTGGCTGGTCGTGTGATCGACTCACCTGTTGATTCACACACCAGTCAGAAGTCACTTTCTTATGTAGGGGTATGTTCACATAGAGTTTTTTGCAGGCTGAAAAAATCTTCTTCAGGAATTAGGAAACATTTTTTGATGCCTTTTTTTACATGGTGCGTTTTTTTTGTCGCATTTTTTGTTGCGTTTTTGGTTGCAGTTTTTGCCGTGTTTTTTTTCTCCAGCACACTGTATGGACCTGGAAACTTCCATTTCAAAAAGCTTGCATTTTTTAATGTGGTTTTTGCAAAAACTGCATTAAAAAAAGCACATGAAAAACCGCATCTCATTTTTTCCAACATTCGTTTATTTCAATGGGTTTTTCAAGGCGGAAATCCGCTTGAGGCTAAGGTCCCACTTTGCGGAAACGCAGATTTTTTTTATGCAGATTTTGTTGCGTTTTTTTGAGCCAAAGCCTAGAATGACTACAAAAGGAATGGGAAATATATAGGAAGTTCTTATGCTTCTACCTTCTGCTCAATCCACTCCTGGCTTTGGTTCAAAAAACTGCAACAAAATCTGCAACAAAAAAAGCTGCGTTTCTGCAACGTGGGGCCTTAGCCTGAAGATAGATCATGTCGCTTTTTTTTTTCCACTAGCTGAAAAATATCAACTAGAGGAAAAAAACTGCTACTTAGACTTTACTTAGACTGGTACAAGATATACCAGTCTTAGTAAATGTGGGCCACTGTCTGGTATAATGGTCTTTGCTGAGTGGGGTCTCCTTCCAAGTTTAGTTATGGGGACCTGCGACTATGAAGCCTCTATAGTCTGTTTCCTATTTTTATATAAGACCCACTGTCTCTCCTGTGTTCAGTTGCTCTTGAGGACTCTTTAATCTTCTTTCAGGTAGTATAACAATGTTACTGCTCCCCCATCAGAGAAACTGCACCCCATAACACTTGTAATGTAACCTGGTGTGATGAACAGACCCTCAGTTATATATCTTTCTTGGAAATGTATTTTACTTGCTCATATTAGTCCTCCACATATCTTTAGGAATGTTGTGCTTAAGTTGTGTTTACATTGGTGGACAATTTGCTTCAGTGGTTTTATGTGTATACTATAGGAGATGGCCCTTTCTAGCCAGCAGTTTATTGCCCCAGGATGGCAGATTTCCAGGGAGGCTAGGTTCACCCCAGACACACATCTCTCCCAGCACATAGGAAAGCATCCATCTCTCCCAGGGTTCTGCAAAGGGGGAAGGAGGTGTAGGTGGGGCAATAGTCATATGCTGAAAGGAGACCTAGATTATTGGTCACTCAGCAAAGAGGAAGCAAGAAGTTCCTATCTTGGAGAAGATGTGTGGGCAGGTCATGCTGTGGAATGAAGCATGGGCCTATCATTGAGGCCTGAAGCCTTTTCCTGGACAGCATGTAGGAGACACATGCTCTGTAACTTGCTTAAGGAAGCGCCCTAGGCCCAAAACCCTGCTGAGGCCTAGAAAAACGGACTACAAGCTTGTGCCAGTATTTTTCTATCTTTTATTTCCTTTTTTTTTCTGTACTGTAGTTTTGCTTTTACCCATATTTGCTTGATAATTTATATGTATTTCTGTATATGTTAGTGCTTAGTACCGACCCACTGGGGTTAATAAATATATGCAATTTATAAAGCTCATTTCGTATTATCCTATGACCCCGTCCACTCACAGTGTGTGAGTGAGAGGTAAAGATGGTTGATCGCAGGTGTGTCAAGAGGCTTGGCAAAGCGAGATCCTTCACACCTGGGAAATGAGTTGACATTGTGGTATCACAATGTCAAGAGTTATGAGTGATTTGCTTACTATATATGGAGCCCCCTATAGTCCCCTGTCCTGCAGTAGCTGCTGCCATATATACAGGTATAGACAATGATACACTTTATTACTGTATATGAAGATATTGGAATATACTGGAATATTGAGCGATAACCATTACTATTGTCATGGTCACTAACTAAGGAGTAATTAAGACACAAAACAAAACCCACAAACACAATATAGATATGTTTAATTTTTTTTTTTTATTGAATAGGCAACATTGTAATGAAAATATTACTGGCCCTTTAAATTAAAAAAAAGGTTGCAGTGACCCAGAGGTCAGGACTGGTGGAGAGGAGAGAATTCTCTGCCGTCATTCAGACCAGCCCACCCTTGTCCTGAGATGAGAGCCACCCGACCCAATGATCCAGAGGAAGGCAAAACAATCCCCCAGAGAGTTATACCTCAGGGGGGCAAAAAATTCCTTCCTGACCCCAGTTATGGCGATCGGATATTTCCCTGGATCATATCTCGCCTGCTGCCTTCTGCTGTATGTATGTATGTATGCTGTATGTATAATAAGCTCATGAGAGCTTATTTGTAAGAAATTAGACAAACACTCACAATATATACATTATAACAAATAAGGACTCCCCTACACATCCCTCTTTGGTCACTTTATAAAAAAAAACTGCATAAACTGGTCTTCCGACGTAATCCGGCGAATCTGAAGAAGTCTAAAATAACCGAAACATGTAGTAAATAATAAAGCTGGCCATACAATGAGATAGCTAATGTCTAAACTTTACAATACACATGCACACTTGGTTACGTCCAGTCATTGACCTACTTTTGAAAGTATATTAATAACTGTGAATAAGTAACAAGTCCTAGACCATTTTCTGGCACATGGATCACCCAATATACACCACGATTATTTAACCCCACACCAAAAAATAGTCTAAGTTTCAGAGATGTGTGTGTGGGGGGGGGGGGGGGGGGGCTGCAAAATCACGCTGCAGACATGCTATTTCTCATGCAATAGTACGCCTTTAGATATGTTGAAGATTACATCTGTATTTTGCCCATTCACTACACTATAATATTAATATTATGGCATTAAGTATTAATAGCTGCTACTAAACACTCATTTGGCTGACAGCTATTCCTCCCATCTCTCCCATACACATGCACACTTATAGCTGCTGCTGAACACTCATTTTGGCTGATAGCTATTCCTCCCATCCCATCCCAGCTATTCCTCCCTCTCATGCACACTTAACCAATCATATATGTATTTTTAATACTGGAGAGACTGGCATCTACTTACAGATGAAGCAATTTGTAAACTAATTTTGCTACGAACAACCATTTGGCCAAAATCAGAGGACTTGGCTGACTTACATTTAATGTGTATGGAGGCCTTTATGCCAGGGCTATATGCCATGTACATACATACTGCAGAATGTCCACGAGCCACCATGGCAAAAACACCAGAAATCTAATGTAGTCTTCCAAGCAACATGTGTGAACAAAACTTCAGCACGGAGTGTAGAGCTACATACCTGGACTTACTGTCCTCTTGAAGCTGTAAAGCTCAAGTGACATAAGATAGCTCAGGTTAGGACCTGTACACATTCTACATTCATTGTGACATCATGGATTGTTTGTGATGTCATGAGGTGTCTATAATGCAGCACTATAAAACCTTCATGTACATGATCACATAATAGATATGTAACAGTGACCAATATAAAACTACATCGCAGTACAACATGATTATTTTGTGATACATTCTTAGTCATGACACATTTAATGGGACCCTTTTGCTTTAATACATATCACTTACTGCTCTATGTACTAAAGGAAAACACAGGATCCCAGACTGGTCTCCTCCTGATCCAACATGACCAAAAGGAGCTGATAACAGAGAAATATAGCAGTTGGAATACAGGCTTATGTTACATAATGCTTTGTTCTCACATTAGGGAGAAATTATTACAGCAGTCTTAATTCCCACTAGGTGCACGACTTGCTAGAATTACTAAGAGGCTCCGGCCTCTTAGTAATTCTAGTGCATGCAGGTGTGCCTGGTCGCAGATCTGTGCCAGCCAGGGACTGGTGTCATTTTAGGTATAACGCACGCCAGTTTTCTAGCATGAGTTATAGTAAATCTGGCCCCTGACCCATTCTGCCCACTATCTAAAAAAGTGGAGAATGGAGCACAGAGGCTGAGATGTGGGAAACTACTAAAAATGTACCCAATATAAAGGGATTATCCCACTTCCCTTTCCAAATGCCCATTTATTTTTTACATTACGGAGGGGCAAAACCACATTCCCCAGGTGTGCACATTTGTATAGGATCAGGTTGAAGAACATTTCTTATAAATGTCTTTCCTATAAAGAATTGTCCTGACAATCATAGCAAGAAACACATTGTACAGGGGTCTAACTGAGAATTTGGGAGTGATGATGGTGCAATCCTGAACTTCACCGCCCCCCCCCCCCCACAACTACATGATGTGTGAAGGAGTCTTCAGTACTAAATTTAGAGCTACATACCTGCACGTCTGTCCTCTTCAAGCTGTCATGCTCAAGTGACACAAGATGACTCAGGTTAGGACCTGTATACATTCTACACTTATTGTGACATCGTGGAATGTCTGTGATGTCATGTGCCCTGTGATGTCATGTGGTTTCTACAGTGTCAAGGATTTTATAATATTCATTTACCTTTAGAGATGGTATTTAAGGAGTTTTATCCAGGTTTTACCATAGATATATTTGGACAGTACTACTTATCTTGTATGCCTGGTATAATTCTCAGTCCTTTTTATATATATTGGTGTAATTCTCAGTTTCTACTCATATTCAGTATTTTGGGATAAAGGGTCTGTACGTTGTTTGGAGGTCTTAGGTCTTTATTGCTATTTATTTGGGGGTCTGGTCTGAGATTTGTTTTGATTTTGGGATCTGGTCTAGGACTTTGTTCACATGCTATGGTGCAAAACTGTGCATATATGCTGCCGCTGCAGGATTTTAATACATTTTTGTCAATATGTCAATAACACAATCCAGCAGAGGGGGCTACAATCAGAATAATCTGCCTCCATGTTACTTCTGTGCAATTGCATCAGAGTAGTTGGGCCATATCTAGTAACAGCCTGTGAGGGAGAAGAGACCATGTGAGGGGCTGCAAGGAACCACAATAATGATTCAGAGTGAATATCGAAAAATTTTTCCCTCATATCAGGAGCCAAAATTAGGTAACTATGATGTGCATCTATGTATTTGCATATGCAGGGACAGACCTAACATTGGTGCAAATGTACAGGGCCCAGTAGATTAGGGGGCCCCATCACCTTAACAACAACTTTCTACTGTCCATTATGGGTAGATTGTTAGAAAAACATACAGGAGTTTTCTATGCTGAACTATTAAGAAAAAGGGGCCCATAACTGTTCATGCACAGGGGTCCTCAGCTGTCTATGTCCACCCCGATGCTGTTGTAGGGTCATAGTGAACAAACCTTTGGTATTAAAGTTCTATATTGGTGCAGAGAAAATCAACTTTTAATCTGTATGCAAATGATTTATTCAGTGCCCTGAAGGTGTTGTCACATCTGTCAGAACACATGGTTTCACCTGTGGATGCGGCACATCGTGACTTGTCGATCTTTATGTTAGGGAGTTGTGCTGAGTTGTAAGCACAGGCAAAAAGGGGCTATGGCAGGTGCAGTGATGTCTCGGGTGCATTAAAAAGGTAATTTGCATATGGACTAAATATTGATTTTCTCTGCATCAAGATTGCACTTTAACCTTAGGTATGCTATAGCAAATGAATGTGCATTTTGCATTCACAGGCATTAATGTTTTGTCATACAGAAGTACAACAGTACATTATGTTTTACAAAATAAAGTAAGTGGGCACCAGAAAACAAATAATACTTTAACAATGAATGTCATAAAAGAAAATGAAAAAGACAACAGTGTAATTGTGTTTTTTATATTCCTCAAAACTAAAAATTTATATAAGCTAAATGCTACCATACATTTACTCAAAAATTACTTATAGTTATAGCTGAGGGAGTGCTGCAGTAGGAGGCAAAAATAAAACATTTAGGTGCTTAAGACCCAAAATACAGTAGCTTAGACCTTAAAGGGAGTCTATCATTCGCAAAAACATTTTTAAGCTAATGGCACGTTTGGAAAAACAAGGAAAGGTAGGAGAAGAATGGTCTTTTTAAAGACCATTCCAACGTGCTATTAGCTTAAAAGTGTTTTTTGCGAATGATAGACTCCCTTTAAGGGCTTAGTGGAGAAATTAAACACCTTAAGGGGTCAATCCAGCACTGTGCATCCATCAAAATCAGCTCTGTATGAACTTAACCTTATACTGTGTATAGGGTGAGGCTGTGATGTACAGGATAACAACTTTATTATATTAAATGTTTTCTTTTAACTTACATTTTGTCTACAGGATAAGGGATAAGTGTTTGTTTGTTGGGAGTCCAACCACTGCTACCCCTGGTGATAACAAGAACATTCATCTTTGGGTTTCCCATGTAACTGTAGCGGGAGAACTCATGTATGAACACTATTTACTTCTGATGGAGCACAGTACTCATTTCCATCTGATGCTTACCATCTCCTGCTTGTGTCACTCCTTGCAATGAGAGTTGTTCTTCCCACCACTGAAGTCACCCATCTACTTGAGTGGCAAGAACAGTGCTTCCAGGGCTATAGGCCTGCACCCATGCACCAACTGCCTCATTTTCATGAGATTTAAAAGTTATTTTTCTCCAAATCTATATAAGAGACAACATAACAATTACAAAGCAAAGGTATGTTGCTTATCACTGTAATGTGCTCTGGTATGCATGGTAGGAGTTGAATATGCCTAGGGGGCTCCCTTTAAGGAAATACATGTTGAATCATGACCAGAAATCTATTACTAAGGTTTTTGCTTCAAATAAATGTTTCACTTACATGCCAAAAGTCATCTCTGCCATCAACATACATGAAAAAATGATTTGACTATAAAAAGCCAAGTTTAATCCAAAGTATTCCAAATCATTCTAAACAAGTTGCTATAATGCAATTGAAATATACAAATACATAAAAATTAACAAATAGAACTCTCAGAATCATTATAACTACTTTGTATCTCTGATGTTCAAACAATTTATGTCATCATAACAAATTGAGATATGGTTTCCTCAATTTTACTGTGATTTTCCGGCATAAAAAAATAAATGACTTACTTTTGATGAAAAGTTCTTTTAGTATAAAGACACTGACAGAATGAAAAATATTTATTCAGCTTTAATCACCAGCCACACATCAGATTACTGCTGAATGCCATCATAAAGATAAAGAATTCTTGAAAAGAAATACATCTTGGAGTAAGCTATAGAGTTTATGGCTTTCAAGGATGTTTCCTTGCTTTTATTTTGCAGATTTAGTTTGCGTATCATTTCTATACCGTTGAATCATTATCATATATAATTTTGCCCACAACATGTTTGAGATTCAATGGAAGCGCTATATTGGTTTATAAATGATTTCAGCATTTTCATGAGCAGCCTTAATTCTACCTTGGAAATTTGGAAACATAAATATCACATTGCATCACATAACATTATTCCAAAGCAGTTTACAGAATTGCTAAACTATAACTTCATCCCAATGTGTTTTTCATTTTTCTGCTACTTAGTATTCAGCTAAGCGGAGTTAGATTTTGTCACATGGTCTAAATGCTGAATGTTTATCTTATCGCTAAACTGTTCTGGGGGATTACTAGCAATCTATCTATTCACAGTCACATTTAAAGGACATTCACTTCATAAATAGAGTCTCAAAAACTTTTTAGACCATATACCACAGGCAACCTATTTCAAGATGCCTTTACACATCAGATAGCTGTTGGCTGACAGCTCTGATATCTCTCCTGGCACTCCCTTACACATGTACGCCAGACACCTCTGGTGGATGCTTATTTCCCTGAGAACAACAGGCTTTAGGCATGTTACAATCCACACATCTATATTCAAAGCCAGGATGCTCCCTTATGAATTAAATGGCCGCCCATTCTCACAGTTAGGTTTTGCTGATATACATCTAAAGTGTAGAGAGCAATCTAAAATTGTGACAATGTGGGTCTATGATGTAATTGCAATGTTTTTAAACCCTTTTGTTACGCAAAAGCAGAAAAAGGAGCCAAGAAAAAGTGGAATGCTATGACATCGGACACAGCTAATCCACCAATTGCAACAGACAATAATAAATCAGAAAAGCACTGATGCAAACAATAATAAAACTTAACATTTAATTACTAAACATTAAAACAGTATCAAAAAATGTAGAACAAACATCAAATTTAACATTCGTTGGAGTCTAATGTCATAGCAAATATGTAGATATTCACCACCATATACCATAAAACATCATGGCGGCTAACAATTAGAAAATGGAACAATCTTACCAACATCTGAGGCAGGAGAACCCGGCAGGTGATGGTGCAAAACAGGAGGATGAACTAAGTCCCTATTCATGCCCCTGAAATATCCACTAACACCCAAAATGACTCCTGCCCTAACAAGGGCAGTACCAAGCTGTCCTTAAAGTGATCCTATAAAACCCTAGTCCCTACGCGTTTCCTGGTACAGTAATGCGCCAATCATCAGGGGACTTATTAAACTACTCATAAGAACCAAAAAACTTGGTCAAATACATATAGAAAGTAAATAAATAAATAAATGCTGCCTACAGTGGTAGAACAAAACATAAAGAAAACCCCACAATGGAGGAAAACCACTAGATGCTGACTGACTCCATGTAGTGACAATGGCATTACTGTACCAGGAAACGCGTAGGGACTAGGGTTTTATAGGTTCACTTTAAGGACAGCTTGGTACTGCCCTTGTTAGGGCAGGAGTCATTTTGGGTGTTAGTGGAAATTTCAGGGGCATGAATAGGGACTTAGTTCATCCTCCTGTTTTGCACCATCACCTGCCGGGTTCTCCTGCCTCAGATGTTGGTAAGATTGTTCCATTTTCTAATTGTTAGCCGCCATGATGTTTTATGGTATATGGTGGTGAATATCTACATATTTGCTATGACATTAGACTCCAACGAGTGGCTATGTTAAATTTGATGTTTTTTCTACATTTTTTGATACTGTTTTAATGTTTAGTAATTAAATGTTAAGTTTTATTATTGTTTGCATCAGTGCTTTTCTGACTGAAACCCTTTTGTTACCAGGGTTTTTGGGATAATTTTTATACTTTTCACATACAAAAAATAAAACCCAAATTATAAACTTAAACAATTATATTATACCCCCATAACTTTAGACTATATAATTACAATTCTACACTGTTATGTTCTTCATTTATTTCTACTGCAAATGAATAAATAAATTGATACAGTCATATGAAAAAGTTTGGGCACCCCTATTAATCTTAATCATTTTTAGTTCTAAATATTTGTGTGTTTGCAACAGCCATTTCAATTTGATATATCTAATAACTGATGGACACAGTAATATTTCAGGATTGAAACGAGGTTTATTGTACTAACAGAAAATGTGCAATATGCATTAATCCAAAATTTGACCAGTGCAAAAATTTGGGTACCCTTATCATTTTATTGATTTGAATACTCCTAACTACTTTTTACTGACTTACCGAAGCACAAAATTGGTTTTGTAACCTCACTGAGCTTTGAACTTCATAGCCAGGTGTATCTGTAAGAGACAGCCAATGTTGTCTTAAGCTTCATTTGTCTGTATAAACTGTTAATGTTGAATGTATTTCTGTGATTCTGTTCCTTTAAGACAGCAGCCATTGTAATTGTGACATGATGCTGGAGTGAGACCCCCCCCCTTTTATGTCAGCTTGCCTGTTCTGCAGACAGAGTGTGAGCAGAGAAGCAGGAAGTGACGAGACAGAGAGCAGCAGCCATCTTGGCAAGTGTTGTATTGAACTGGTGTGGAGATTTTTCTGTACAGCTAAGCTGTATCTTGGTCCAGAGACAAACAGAGTGTAAAGAGACAACAGGACTAGTGAGTCCACGTGAAAGGAACTGTGCTCAGTGGCTGATCAGTGAGACTGACATTGTGACTGTGTATATGGATACCACAGATAGAGACTCGCAGTGCTGTTGATGTACTGGACGGCACCTGCTAAATCCCGCTTTACATCCCAGCTCAGTGTATGGATTCGGCAGGACTGTCAGTGTGCTGAGTGGAATCTGCTGTTGGATTACATTGCATTCATTGGGTTTCCCTGTTAAAGAGGACTTCATTTCTCCTGAGATCCTGATAACCGTGAGGGGAGGACGCTTCACTATAAAAGAAAGGACCGACTTTGGGCCCCACCGCGCGCTTCTACGGACTGTAAGCGGTCCACCTGGACCACTGGGGAAAAGGGGGTGCACCCAAATGTGATGTCAGGGTCAGTTAGGGATAGTTTTGAGTATATTGTTCATTCAGTGTCCATACTGCAGAAGTGGACAGAGTAAAAGTAGAAACCATTGCAGAATTTGCCTTGAAATTGTTCATGCTATATTGTATATTTTGCTTGTCTTTAGCCCTGTCATTTTACCTTTAACTAGCCTTTATTAACTTATAGTAAATATATATTTTTTTTCTTGAACTACCGCGTGTGCGTTCATTTCTGGTTGCGGAGTCCAAACCACCTGCCTTGCTCTCGGTTCACAAATTGGCGTAGTCGGCAGGATCCGCTTACCAGAATGGACGGTGACGCACCCGTTCGGGAGAATGGTGCTGGGGGAAGAATGCCAGCAGGGGCTATAATGAGTCAGTTAGCTAAATTTGATGGCAATAATATGTCAGTGAGTATGTGGGTGGAACAGATACGAATGATACAGCGAATGTACCAGACCGCACCAGAAGTACTAGTAGAGCTAGCAATATTGACATTACAAGGGGATGCTAAGACCACGGTGATACTGAGGCCATTTGAACAAAGGCAGACATTTGAGCAAGTAGTCCAGATTCTAGAAACCATCTATGGAGAAACTGCATTGCTGGGGTCTCTGCAGGCTCGGTTCTTCCAGAGGGTACAACAGGAGAATGAAAGCCTTCCCCAATATGCAAATGCCCTACAAGAACTGCTCCGAGATATTCAAAGGAAGGAAAGAGGGGGCTCGCCAGCCTTCTGTAACCCTGATCGGACTCTCCGTGACCAGTTTGTCCTGGGGATACGTGACGGCAGTTTAACTGTGACTATGCAGGATTTTATACGACGAGAGACTGATGCTAAATTCCATGATGTACAGGTAGAGGCCATCTCCCGTGCCAATAGTATGGTCCCGAGGCCGCAGACCGCAGTTGGAGTTACTTTGTCACAGGGGGCTAGTTCTGGCTCAGAGACAGTAGAAAAAGGGACGGTTAAAGAAATTCTCACAGTAATGCAGAAACTGCAAGAACAAATGGAACACTTGCACACTCGTTGTGATGAGCAGTCTATGAAAATTGCAGACTTCCAGAAGACTGGAGATGAAAGGGTGAGCCATCCACACCCAGCAAGTCAGAATCACCCACCACCCCGCTGGAGGGGTGAGGATAGGATCTACCGAAGGGGTCCAAATCATTTAGTGCAGTGCTCAGGAGAAATCGAAGGGGCTTACTGAAGGGGCCCAAACAGATGGCCAGAACGACGGGAGATACGCTGCTGGGAGTGTGGACGGATGGGCCACGTTGCTGCTAGATGTCCAGAGCAGCGACAAACTTATGAGAGACCGCCGTTAAACTGAAGTCCCCTGCTGCTGAAGGGCGTGTAGTAGGGGAGACTGACAAGGAGACTATGTGGGGAGAATGCCCTGATGATGACCTGATCGCTGCAAATCCTGTCATACAGGTGGAAATGGAGGGTATTCCGGTTACCGGGATGATTGACACGGGTTCCCAAGTAACGACCTTGAGTAGAGACTGTTATGAACGGTACTTCCGGCAACATGTGAAATATGATCCCCATACATTCGTACGAGTGGTCGCAGCTAACCAGTTACCAGTTCCGGTCGTGGGAGTGGCCTGGATGAATGTCTGGGTATGTGGCCAAGATCTAGGTAGGAAAGGCATTGTGGTGGTACAGGAGTCACATGAAGTAAAGGTCCCTGTCATTTTGGGGATGAATGTGTTAAAAGAATTAGATCAGATCCTCTTTGAAAAGAAAGGTCACGGTTATTGGAAAGAAACCACCACCCATCGGCCTACTCAAACAGCTTTCCAGCGGCTGATCCGGACATGTGGCTTACAGAAAAGTTCAGATGCACAGCGTCCTCTGGCTCGAATTTCAGTTCCTTTGCATACAAAAGTTACACTGCCACCCAGTCGGGAGACAATAGTGTCCATGCCCGTAGGCACCTGTCGGAAACTAGAGGGCATAGCTGTGTTGGTAGAACCACTGCAGGCAGCCGAAGGAGGTGTTGATCCGCTAGTGGCCCGTTCCTTGGCAATAGTTCGCAATGGAAGAGTACCACTTCGATGTGTAAACACTCAGGACCAGAGTGTGGACCTGACCCCAGGGAGGCTGCTGGCTAACATCTATGTGACTCCGGAGGAAGTAAGGAATAACTCCAATGCAGCTGAAGCCGACTGAAAGGGATGAGTGGACCGTAACTGTGTCCATGGGAGAAGATGAGGAACCCACCTCTGAATGGAATGGCTGTGCAATTCGAGAACAGATGAAGATGGATGTAAGTTCATGTTCTCTGGAATGGGTGCAGAAGGTAGATGAGCTGTTGTGGGAGAACCAAGCCACCTTTGCACGGTATGCTGAAGATTTTGGATGTACCACAGGGATCTACCATGAGATTCCCACAGGAGACACCCCTCCAATTAGAGAGCGCTACCGACAAATTCCTCCACAGTTGTATCAGGAAGTGAAAGAACTGTTAGCTAAGATGCTACAGGGTGGGATCATCCTAGAAAGCCAGAGTCCCTGGGCGGCTCCTGTGGTGTTAGTAAGAAAAAAAGATGGGTCCATCCGATTTTGCGTAGACTATCGGAAATTAAACGCTTGCACCGTACGAGATTCCTACCCCTTGCCACGGATTGAGGAGTCCCTCTCAGCGCTAGGGAGAGCCCGGTACTTCTCCTCACTAGATCTGGCTAGTGGGTATTGGCAGGTGCCGATGGCCACAAAAGACAAGGAGAAGACGGCATTCATCTTGCCCATGGGACTATACGAATTTAACCGGATGCCCTTCGGGTTGACAAATGCACCCGGAACGTTTCAGCGGTTGATGGAGAAATGTCTCGGTGACTTCAACTTTGAGTTCACTCTCATCTACTTGGATGACATTATAGTGTATTCTGCGACCTTTGAAGACCATCTCCACCAGTTGGGGCAAGTATTTCGAAGATTGCGGGAACATGGGCTCAAATTGAAACCCAGTAAATGTCGGTTGTTCCAATCTGAAATTGATTACTTGGGTCACCGCGTATCAGGAGAAGGGGTGAGACCATCAAGAGACAAGATAGCGGCTGTTCAAGATTGGCCGATACCGACTACCCTGCGAGAAGTGAGGGCGTTCCTTGGAGTAGCCGGTTACTATCGACGGTTTATTAAGGATTTCGCCAAGGTAGCAGCACCACTTAATGCTCTCCTACGAGGCACATCCGGTGGTCCAAAGAACCGGTCCGTGAAGTGGGGACCTGAACAGGAACAAGCCTTCCAGGCATTGAAGGATGCACTGACAACAGCCCCAATCTTGGCATATGCTGATTACCACTTGCCGTTCCAGCTATATACAGATGCAAGCCTGTATGGTCTTGGAGCAGTGCTTTCCCAGCTTCAGGATGGCCAGGAGAGGGTCATAGCGTACGGCAGCCGGTCTTTGAGAGATTCTGAAAGAAACCCCGAGAATTATAGTTCATTTAAATTGGAGCTGTTGGCACTGGTATGGGCCATGACCGAGAAATTCTCTGAATATTTGACCGGTGCTGAAGTTTTAGTACTGACTGACAACAACCCACTAGCTCACCTGGAAAATGCCAAGCTCGGGGCGTTAGAGCAGAGGTGGATAGCCCGAATGTCTACATTCAATTACCGCATTAAGTATCGGTCCAAGACAGAGAACCAGAATGCTGACGGACTTTCTAGGGTAACTGCCCAGACCCCCACAGAAGACGTGGATCATGAGTTGGAGCATGTGGAGGTGCCCGATTTCAGCAGATTTTCACAGGCCTTGACCGCCACTAATCAGTTTGAGATGGAGGGGACTGAAATGGCTCCTTTCTTTGGTCCCTCACGACAGGAATGGGCACAGATACAACAGACCCATGAGGGGCTGGCGCAGATGATCAAGTGTGTTGAGAAAGGCCAGAAGCCCTGTAGAGAGGAAAGAGAACGACTGACACGTGAGATATTATCTGTTTTGAGTCAGTGGGAAAAGTTGGAGATGAAAAATGGAGTGCTATGCCGAAAGGTCTATTTACCTTCTGAGATCGACATTCGATACCAAATTGTGGTGCCTAGTGAACTGGCTCGCTCCTTGGCAGTTGAGGCTCATAATAAGAATGGACATTTTGGTCATGAGAAGACCTTTCGTTGGTTACAGCGACTGATTTACTGCCCTGGTCTTCGTCAAATGGTCGAAGAAGTATGCCGCAGCTGTCGAACTTGTGAGATCCATAAGGCAATAGAACAGAGAGCTCCCCTGCAAACCATCGTGACCCAGGAACCTTTAGAAATCGTCATGATAGACTATCTAATGGTGGGCCCATCCAATAGCGGACACCAGTATTGCCTCGTAATGGTGGATCACTTCACCAAATTTGCGGTGGTAACCGCCACCAAGGACCAGACAGCTGAGTCAGCAGCTCGTGCTCTGTGCCACGATTTCATTCGAGTATATGGGTGCCCCCCAACGCATCCACTCCGACCAGGGCGCCTGCTTTGAGGGACACGTAATGAAAGAAGTTCAACGTATCTACGGGATAAAGAAGTCGCACACGACTCCATACCACCCTCAGGGAAATGGGGCCTGTGAAAGATTCAACAGAACTCTGCTACAGATGCTGCGGACTCTGGAGGAAGACAAGAAGTTACAGTGGCCTCAGTTCTTGTCTGAAATGGTGTGGGCCTATAACAATCAGGTCCATTCTACAACGGGGTACTCTCCTTATACACTTCTCTTTGGGCGGTCTGGGCGAAGTATAGGAGAATTACAGTTGAATGATGTGGATGGGTTCCCTCCGAGGGATCCAACCTCTTGGGTGCGGGCGCATCGGCAGAGACTTGAGACGATCCATCGATTGGTGCGGCAGCGCCTGCAAGAACATCCCCATCCTGATAAGACCCCAGTGCAAGAAGCACCATTGCAACCAGGCGACCTGGTGCTAGTTCGTGTCAAGAAACCCCAAGGGAAATTGGAAAGCAGATGGGAGGCTTTGCCGTATCGTGTTGTTGGCCGCAAGTATGCGAATGGGCCAGTGTACCAGGTCCAGAAAGAAGGAACTGATTGTGTTCGAGTACTTCACCGAAATATGTTGCGCCTGTGTCATTCTGAAGGGACAAATCACGATGGGCCTGCCAATGTGAATGAGCTCCCACAGTCAGAGAATGGAGGTGCGGAATGGGCCTCCGACGAGGAGGATGATTGTTGGCCGATCCCTGCTCCTGGGGATGTTCCACCTGTGACTACTGTATCTCCGGCCTGTGCCCCCTCTGGTGCGGAATCCGCTGGTCCTTCTCAGCCCATAGCTGTAGCACCCCATAATATACCACCGGTCCTCAGACGGACCACTAGGCCAAATGCTGGTATTCCCCCTGTTCGGTATGCGCAGGATGAGTTTATTTGGCCTGCCATACATCGGTATACTACCACCCTGTGCATAAAAGTACAACCCTCTGGATATACAGTCATAGGCAGGGACTGCCAATCTTAAAGTGGGGGGGAATATGTAAGAGACAGCCAATGTTGTCTTAAGCTTCATTTGTCTGTATAAACTGTTAATGTTGAATGTATTTCTGTGATTCTGTTCCTTTAAGACAGCAGCCATTGTAATTGTGACATGATGCTGGAGTGAGACCCCCCCTTTTATGTCAGCTTGCCTGTTCTGCAGACAGAGTGTGAGCAGAGAAGCAGGAAGTGACGAGACAGAGAGCAGCAGCCATCTTGGCAAGTGTTGTATTGAACTGGTGTGGAGATTTTTCTGTACAGCTAAGCTGTATCTTGGTCCAGAGACAAACAGAGTGTAAAGAGACAACAGGACTAGTGAGTCCACGTGAAAGGAACTGTGCTCAGTGGCTGATCAGTGAGACTGACATTGTGACTGTGTATATGGATACCACAGATAGAGACTCGCAGTGCTGTTGATGTACTGGACGGCACCTGCTAAATCCCGCTTTACATCCCAGCTCAGTGTATGGATTCGGCAGGACTGTCAGTGTGCTGAGTGGAATCTGCTGTTGGATTACATTGCATTCATTGGGTTTCCCTGTTAAAGAGGACTTCATTTCTCCTGAGATCCTGATAACCGTGAGGGGAGGACGCTTCACTATAAAAGAAAGGACCGACTTTGGGCCCCACCGCGCGCTTCTACGGACTGTAAGCGGTCCACCTGGACCACTGGGGAAAAGGGGGTGCACCCAAATGTGATGTCAGGGTCAGTTAGGGATAGTTTTGAGTATATTGTTCATTCAGTGTCCATACTGCAGAAGTGGACAGAGTAAAAGTAGAAACCATTGCAGAATTTGCCTTGAAATTGTTCATGCTATATTGTATATTTTGCTTGTCTTTAGCCCTGTCATTTTACCTTTAACTAGCCTTTATTAACTTATAGTAAATATATATTTTTTTTCTTGAACTACCGCGTGTGCGTTCATTTCTGGTTGCGGAGTCCAAACCACCTGCCTTGCTCTCGGTTCACATATCCAATCATGAGAAAAGGTATTTAAGGTGACCAATTGCAAGTTGTTCTCCTATTTGAATCTCCTCTGAAGAGTGGCATCATGGGCTCCTCAAAACAACACTCAAATGATCTGAAAACAAAGATTGTTCAACATAGTTGTTCAGGGGAAGGATACAAAAAGTTGTCTCAGAGATTTAACCTGTCCAGTTTCCACTGTGAGGAACATAGTAAGGAAATGAAAGACCACAGGGACAGTTCTTGTTAAGCCCAGAAGTGGCAGGCCAAGAAAAATATCAGAAAGGCAGAGAAGAAGAATGGTGAGAACAGTCAAGGACAATCCACACACCACCTCCAAAGAGCTGCAGCATCATCTCGCTGCAGATGGTGTCACTGTGCATCGGTCAACAATACAGCACACTTTGCACAAGGAGAAGCTGTATGGGAGAGTGATGCGAAAGAAGCCGTTTCTGAAAGCACGCCACAAACAGAGTCGCCTGAGGTATGCAAAAGCACATTTGGACAAGCCAGCTTCATTTTGGAAGAAGGTCCTGTGGACTGATGAAACAAAGATTGAGTTGTTTGGTCATACAAAAAGGCGTTATGCATGGCGTCCAAAAAACACAGCATTCCAAGAAAAACACTTGCTACCCACTGTAAAATTTGGTGGAGGTTCCATCATGCTTTGGGGCTGTGTGGCCAATGCCGGCACCGGGAATCTTGTTAAAGTTGAGGGTCGCATGGATACAACTCAGTATCAGCAGATTCTTGAAAATAATGTACAAGAATCAGTGACGAATTTGAAGTTACGCCGGGGATGGATATTTCAGCAAGACAATGATCCAAAACACAGCTCCAAATCTACTCAGGCATTCATGCAGAGGAACAATTACAATGTTCTGGAATGGCCATCCCAGTCCCCAGACCTGAATATCATTGAACATCTGTGGGATGAAATGGAATTGTTTTGTAAAGAGGAATGGTCAAAAATACCTTCATCCAGGATCCAGGAACTGATTAAAAGCTACAGGAAGCGACTAGAGGATGTTATTTTTGCAAAAGGAGGATCTACTAAATATTAATGTCACTTTTCTGTTGAGGTGCCCATACTTTTGCACCGGTCAAATTTTGGTTTAATGCATATTGCACATTTTCTGTTAGTACAATAAACCTCATTTCAATCCTGAAATATTACTGTGTCCATCAGTTATTAGATATATCAAATTGAAATGGCTGTTGCAAACACCCAAATATTTAGAACTAAAAATGATTAAGATTAATAGGGGTGCCCAAACTTTTTCATATGACTGTAACTGGATGTTACCATTTTCATTGTCGAAGGGGTAAATTAGAGTTCCTGTATATTTCAACACTGTTGAATCAGTGCTAGTTGAACCAGAATGTGTAGGGAAATAACCATGCCCAGTTATCAATTTTTTCACGCATTTCTGGGGATTAATGATGGGAACAGCATGATGCAGCATTCTAAGAAATATGGTCCAGATTGAAAAAAATAAAAAAAAATCATATTCACCTTTTCACGGTGCTCCGGTGCCTCCCTGCACGGTCCAGTCTTTTTAGTCCCATGCTGATGTGTGGCGGAAGTCCCAGCCACACGTGACCGCTGAGGCCAATCAGTGGCCTCAGCAAAGAGCATGCAATGTCACTACCTGTGAAATCATGGGTTTCTTCCTGAGTCCTGCTGAGGAAGACTGACAGAGATACCGTAACTGAGTGCAGCACTAGATAGCTTATTTGGTCCCATAGACTTTGACAATTGATTGATGGCATTTTCTGCTTTGGGCCATATCAACATTTCAGAAGGCTTCTACTGCATATCAGATTGAAATTCACTTACAATGTTGGCCTTCTGTACACTAACCCATTGTACACTCAAGCTACATGTTTACATAGTTACTGTGTTCGTAAGGGTTGTGACATTAAAGGATGCCTGAACAGCAAGTTACAGATTGCGCATGCGCAGCCTGTAAAGGCAACACTTGTGCAGAACTGGCCTATGTACATCATGTCAGGTGTGATAACTATGACTGAGGAGGCAGCCATCAATCAAAAATTATGTCTATAACCCCTTAACGACCTTGGATGTACTATTACGTCCTGGGCGCTAGGTACTTTGCGCACCAGGGTGTAATACTATGCCAGAGGCCAGCCGCCCGCTCACTATCTGAGCGGGCGGCATCGGAACCGGGTGTTAGCTGTAACTGACACTATACACCTAGATAAATTCTATGAGGGATGTAGTTTCCAAAATGGGGTCACTTTTTGGGGTTTTGCATTGTATTGATACTATTCCAGCAAAATCTGCCCTCCAAAAGCTAAATAGCACTCTTTCCATTTTGAGCCCTGCCATGTACCCATGCAGCAGATTACAACCACATATGGGGCATTTCTGTGTTCAGGAAAAATTGTGTAACGAACTTTGGGGAGCTTTTTCTCCTTTGTCCTCTTGTGAAAATGAAAAATTTGGGGCTAAATTGATGATTTATTGGAAAAAAAGTAATTTTTCATTTTAATGTCCCAATGTTAATACAATCTGTGAAACAGCTGTAGCATCAAAATGCTCATTATATCCCTTGATATGTTCTGTGAGGGGTGTAGTTTCTAAAATGGGGTCACTTTTAGGGGGTTTCCACTGTATTGGTACTTTGGGGGCTCTGCAAATGCGACATGGTACCTGAAAACTATTCTAGCAAAATCTGCCCTCCAAAAGCAAAATAGCGCTCTTTTCATTCTGAGCCCTGCCATGTACCCATACAGCAGATTACAACCACATATGAGGTATTGCCGTGTTCAGGAGCAATTGTTTTGCAAACTGTGGTGTGCTTTTTCTCCTTTAACCCCTTGTGAAAGTGAAAACTCTGGGGATAAATTGACATTTTAGTAATTTTTCATTTATACATCCCAGTGTTATTAAAATCTGTGAAACGGCTGTAAGGTCAAAATGCTCACTATACCCCTTGATGAATTCTGTGAGTGGTGTAGTTTCCAAAATGGTGTAACTTTTTGGGGGTTTCCTTTGTATGGGTACTCTAGGGGCTCTGCAAATGAGACATGGCACCTGAAAACTATTCGAGCAAAATCTGCTTTTCAGATGCCAAGTGTCGCTCCTTCCCTTCCGTGCACTGCCATTTGCCCAAACATCAGTTTACACCCACATGTTGGGTATTTCCGTGCTCGGGAGAAATTTCATAACAAACCGTGAGATGCATTTTCTCCTTTAACCCTTTGTGAATGTGTCAATTTTAGGGCTAAATTAAGGAATTAGTGGAAAAAAATTAAATGTCTAAATTTCACCTCCATATTGTTTTAATTCCAGTGAAATGCTTAAAGGGTTAACAAACTTCCCAAATGCTATTTTGAATTATTTGAGGGGTGCAGTTTTGAAAATGGGGTGATTTATGGGGGTTTCTAATATATAGGCCTTTATAATTCCCTTCAGAACTGAAGTGGTCTCTAAAAAATTAGTTTGGGAAATTTTCTTGTAAATCTGCAAAATCGCTGTTACATTTGTAAGCCTTCTAACATCCAAAATAAATTACAGGATGATTAAAAGATGATGCCGATATATAGCATAGATATGGTAGATAATATGTATCAATGTATTTGGGTGGTAAAACTATCTGTCTGAAAAGCAGAGCATTTCACATTTGAAAATTTCATATTTTTTTTAGAAATAAATACAAAAATATTCATTAGTGTTCACCACTTACATGAAGTACAATGTGTCACGAAAATACATTCTCAAAATCACTTGTGTAAGTTAAGACGTCTCACAGTTATTGCCATATAAAGTGACACACGTCAGTTTTGAAAAATGAGGCCTGGTCCTTAACGCACTTTTGGGCTGGGTCCTTAAGGGGTTAATAAATGTCTTGTGATTTTTTTGCCCTGGTGGAGAAGAAGATTCCTGTTCACTTGACCATATTCAGAGTAGGCAAACCAGGACTAAAAGTAAAAAAGAAGTACATTACAAAGTGACACAAAGCCTGACTAACCACTGACTGTTATAGATAAAATATGTCCTGCATAAGCCCTCTAAGTAATATTAGTTGTTATATATACAAAACAAAAAAGGGACTTTTAAAAACAAAAAAACAAACCTGTAAATAGAACTTAGGTAAAGGGATAACATAGGTCTTATATCTTTATGTATAGTGTTAATGAATTAAGGTCATAAATTAGAATTATAGACTAAGAAAACATATGAGATTCATTACAATTATATTTATTAAGCTCATATATAATTTGCCATTGTACTGCCAAGAAGACATGACACTTTTATAAGCCTGGCACTCACCCCAAGCACAAAGTGTGGGTTACACAACATTAATGGTCTCAGAAACACTAATCTCTTTAATACAGCATGCACTTGACTGTAACAGCATAGAGTAAATGTTTCTCTATTGTAAGAAAAGAGATATGGCTGACATTGAGCTGACAGGAACAGTTATGTTTTAGAGCCCATTCTGGGAGATCTGCCGATCAACATAGTCTGTTTTTGCAGTTAGTAAAGTGATTCCTTCTTTTTACCAAAGAGTCAAAAACAAGTGTTTTTGTAGTAGGATTGTGAATGAACTCAATGTCAATCAATATGAAAATGTGAAAGTCAATTAGAATACCCGTTAACCATCTAGCTAAAGTCTAGCTAAGAGCCTACTACTCCACCATTAAAGTGCTCAGTATGGGTATATACTGTTTGTATGTATGTTTCTATAGTAATATTACACAAAATTTTACAACCCCCTCCTGTATCATCAGAGGTGGTTGGCAAGATAGTTCCTGTTACATGCGCTGAAGACGTCAGCCATGGAAGCTACTGCAAAGTCTCTAGGATGGATTAACAATATCCTAAAGCCACTTTCCTTCCTAGACATTACATCTATCGAGCCTGGGTGTTTATGCTTTTTATGCATTCTATACTTATGTGTTTCACTGATTATACTGCCCCATCCCCAATAAACCAAGAGCATTGTGGGAACGAGTCAAGACAAAGGCTGATGAATACAGGAATATAGGAGAAAATTGAGTGCAGGAGAAAACATGAATTCTTAAAGTATACCTCCAATTATAAAAATTTTTTTTTTATAAATTATCATTACATAAGAATATAATAAACGTAGTGATATATATATTTTATATAAAAGTCTATGCGGATGGGGAGGGTAGTCTGCTGGAAAAGACACACTCTGCTGCACTTTTAGTCAGGGAACTCTTCTGACATTGCTAACTTTTAAGATAAGACTCTAAGGCCCGGTTCACATCTGTGTTTGGGTTTCCATTCGGGAAGTCCGCTTGGGGACCTCCCGAACGGAAACCTATACGCATAAAAAAAGCGGTTACCTGCAAGCGGCACTTTTCTCTCCGCATATTTTGCGCGGAAACCGGGCGGAAACAACACAGACCCATTATAATCTATGGGGTCCGCGGGTGTCCCAGGTAACCGCTTTTTATGAGTATAGGTTTCCATTCGGGGGGGTCCCCAAGCGGACTCCCCAAACGGAAAACCGAACGCAGATGTGAACCGGGCCTAACACTGCACAGAATGAGACACTAAATCAACTAATAGCCTCCTTCTCCCTTTCCATAGAATTCTCAGTATGGAGATGCATTCTATATAAGTGGACAGTTTGAGTTAAGTTAGGGAGCAAGAGAGAAGCCTTATGATTGGGGAAGGAAATATATTTCTTTAATAAGATATATTACAAAGTTTCTCATATTCCCATGTACTATCCATTTGTGAAAAGTGTTTTTATAATTGGAGGCACACTTTAACTACGATTAACTTCCATTCAATAGGTATTATCCTTATTATCCATCATATTATTGTCTGCATGGAACAAACCATTGATTCATGAGGAATATAGTGAATTATAGCAGTACTCTTGACACTCTGCAATTTCTAATGTATGACAGTTAGTTTTTGGCTGCTAATGTAGTTTGATCATTGTAGTCCCTAGTATTTGGATTGATCTATGGTTAGATATCTTGTGATTCTCTCTTCTGTGACTTGTACTGTCAGAGAGGGCGTTCCTTACCGCCCAGTGATGACGCTGAGCTGTGAGGAACGCCCCCCCTTCCCAGGTCAAGTCTATGGACGAGTACCCTCGGAGGGGTGTTCCTTACAGCCCAGCTCGATTGTCAGGAACGCCCTTCTGACACTGGGCAGAGATCGGTGCCGAAACTAACGGCACCGATATCTCCAGCTCCGGGGAACATAACGGGAAAACTGTGGACTTTCTAGCGGTATATAAAACCGCATGTGCATGAGGACATGAAAGGTCCTCTTTAAACTTTCTTCCACCCATAGAACCGGTTGTGATACCCCTGAACCTAGACGGGCTTTCTGTTATGATCTTTTAATAAAATACTTTTATTGTTCGTTTGTATATTTGTGTTTGTTACTTAAACATACAGGGGCTTAATAAGGATTTATTAAGATTGGCGCTGGTTTAATCCTGTCTACTATGTAAGGCAGGAAATGTGCCAGAATTATTAAGGTCTCATGCACTACAAGTGCATTCTATGGAAGCCAGGGACTGACAAATATTTTAGCTATATCTCACGCAAGTTTTCTGCTGTAAATTATAGTAAATCCATCAAGCTCCTGCCGACCTTGATCCCCACTCCCTCAACTTTTTCAAATGTGCTGAGTGGGGTGCAAAAGGCAATTTTTTTTTTTTTTCAAAACTGTGATTTTATCCAGGCCTTGTATGCCAGAAAGCTAGTAGATGCCACAAAACATGATAAATCAGCCCATATTTTTATTAGATTAAATAATGATCATGTTTAAATTTTATTTTCCCGAGATTTCATTCTTAAATGTGTATTTGAACACAATAATTAGCTCAATTTACATTATTACTATGGATCCAACATTAATACTATTTTAAATCCATATCCACATCAAACCAAAGAAAGAACAAGTCTTACAGGACTCCAGTGAATAGTTCTAAACAGTAACAGTGATCTCTGTATGCGCAGTCATCCAACCACTAGACTCAGACCAAGAAAGAGCAGAGATTTTGACCAATAAAGTTATTTTTAATGTTTTCCTAAAAAAAACATATCTGCTCAGCAATTCATGCTGTATAATATATTACCTACAGATCAGACTGTATGTACAGTGCCTTGCGAAAGTATTCAGCCCCCTTGAACTTTTCAACCTTTTGCCACATTTCAGACTTCAAACATAAAGATAAAAAATGTTCATTTTTTGGTGAAGAATCAACAAGAGGGACACAATTGTGAAGTGGAACGAAATTTATTGGTTATTTTAAACTTTTGTAAAAAATAAAAAACTGTAAAGTTGGGCGTGCAATATTATTCACCCCCCTTAAGTTAATACTTTGTAGCGCCACTTTTTGCTGCGATTACAGCTGCAAGTCGCTTGGGGTATGTCTCTATCAGTTTTGCACATCGAGAGACTGAAATTCTTGCCCATTCTTCCTTGGAAAGCAGCTCGAGCTCAGTGAGGTTGGATGGAGAGCGTTTGTGAACAGCAGTTTTCAGCTCTTTCCACAGATTCTCGATTGGATTCAGGTCTGGACTTTGACTTGGCCATTCTAACTCCTGGATACGTTTATTTGTGAACCATTCCATTGTAGATTTTGCTTTATGTTTGGGATCATTGTCTTGATGGAAGATAAACCTCCATCCCAATCTCAGGTCTTTTGCAGACTCCAACAGGTTTTCTTCTAGAATGGTCCTGTATTTGGCTCCATCCATCTTCCCATCAATTTTAACCATCTTCCCTGTCCCTGCTGAAGAAAAGCAGGCCCAAACCATGATGCTGCCACCGCCATGTGTGACAGTGGGGATGGTGTGTTCAGGGTGATGAGCTGTGTTGCTTTTACGCCAAACATATCGTTTTGCATTGTGACCAAAAAGTTTGATTTTGGTTTCATCTGACCAGAGCAGCTTCTTCCACATGTTTGATGTGTCTCCCAGGTGGCTTGTGGAAAACTTTAAACAAGACATTTTATGGATATCTTTGAGAAATGGCTTTCTTCTCCTTCCATAAAGGCTAGATTTGTGCAGTGTACAACTGATTGTTGTCCCATGGACAGACTCTCCCACCTCAGCTGTAGATCTCTGCAGTTCATCCAGAGTGATCATGGGCCTCTTGGCTGCATCTCTGATCAGTCTTCTCCTTGTTTGATATGAAAGTTTAGAGGGATGGCCGGGTCTTGGTTGATTTGCAGTGGTCTGATACTCGTTCCATTTCAATATGATCGCTTGCACAGTGCTCCTTGGGATGTTTAAAGTTTGGGAAATCTTTTTGTATCCAAATCTGGCTAAAAACTTCTCCACAACAGTATCACGGACCTGCCTGGTGTGTTCCTAGGTCTTCAAGATGCTCTCTGCGCTTTAAACAGAACCCTGAGACTATCACAAAGCAGGTGCATTTATACGGAGACTTGATTACACACAGGTGGATTATATTTATCATCATCAGTCATTTAGGACAACATTGGATCATTCAGAGATCCTCACTGAACTTCTGGAGTGAGTTTGCTGTACTGAAAGTAAAGGGGCTGAATAATATTGCACGCCCCACTTTTCAGTTTTTTATTTTTTACAAAAGTTTAAAATAACCAATAAATTTGTTCCACTTCACAATTGTGTCCCACTTGTTGTTGATTCTTCACCAAAAAATTAAAATTTTATATCTTTATGTTTGAAGCCTGAAATGTGGCAAAAGTTTGAAAAGTTCAAGGGGGCCGAATACTTTCACAAGGCACTGTAACTTTACTGGTACTAAAATGGTGTCTGACCTTCCTTCAGGCAATTAGGAAGATCAATACAGGACATTTTAAGCTAAGCTTCATGCGATTTCTCATGACCCCAACTCTCACTTTTATGTCAAATGTTGACTGAGGGTGGGTTCACACTTGCGCACGGAGTCTGTCCGCCGCGAATCCGACTTAAATGTCTAAAAAAAGGATAGGGAAAGGATTCACTTCAGGGTTTTTAAAGCAATGCGCGAATGCACCCTCTGTGCCGCGAAGGCGGTTTTTTCATTGGAAACAAAGTCGGACATGCAGGGCTTTGTTTCTGATGAAAAAAAACGGCTTTGCGGCACATTAGGTGTAAGCGCACACCCGTGTATTACTTTAAAAACCCATTGAAGTGAATGGGTTTTTAAGCAATGCATCTCAAATCTTTCCCAATCCTTTCCCTATCCTTTTTTTCCGACATTTAGGTTGGATTCGCGGCGGACAGACTCCGGGCGCAATTGTGAACCCACCCTGAGAAACAGCAAGACAGCAGAGGAAAAGGTACCTTCCACTGACTGACAAAATACAGGTGCATCTCAATAAATTTGAATATTTTTGAAACGTTCATTCATTTCAGTAATTCAGTAATACAATTCATAATCAGCGTCTTCCATGATTGTGTGTCCTACTGAACCAGACTGAGGGACCATTTAAAGGCTTAGGAAACCTTGACTGGTGACACACTGAATTCACAATACTGAACTTTTTTACAATATTCTAATTTTCTTAGATTTTGGTTTTCATTACCTGTTATCCATAATCAACATTTACAGAAATAAAACACTTGAAATAGAACACTCTGTGTGTAAAGAATCTAAAAAATATAGGAGGTCACTTTTTTAATTTAATTACTGAAATAAATAAAGGTTTCTAAGATACTCTAATTTACTGTATTGAGATGCACCCGTAGCAGTGTGAACTCATCCTAATATTCAAGCTCATGTGAACATATATAAACTGCTCCATTCCGAGTGTCGGACTGGCCCACCCGGGAACCGGTGAATCCCCCGGTGTGCCCTGAGCCCCGACTATTAGTACTCATTTTCTCAATGCAAAGGTCAGGGGTCTGATCGGGACGGTCAGGGGCCCGATCCGGCCTCTGACCATCCCAATCGGGCCCCTGACCAAGGGACAGTGACGTAACGATTGTGGTCGCAAGGGCTGCGACTGCGACCGGAGGGGTACGGGGCCCGCGTCCAGCTGGAAATGGCCAGGGCCCCGGACTACCATGATAGTGGTCGGGGAAAGCCTGGTTCCGCTATACCTATTGTTAATGGGGCCAGGCCCCTTTCCATTAGATGCTAGCCCAGAGGAAGTGACAAAAAAAAAAAAAAAAAATACTAAATACTTACCTGGCTGTCCTAGAATCAGCATCGATTACAGCGCTTTTCCGGCCTCACTGCAAGATCCTGTCATTAGGCCCCAGCAGTGACATGGGGCGCGCCAGTGTAATGACGTCATCACGCTCCACGTGACCGCTGAGGTGCAATCACAGGCCCCAGTGCTGACATCTGGGGCACGGGACGTGGAGACCAGGGGACCAAAGAAGATGGGAAAGACAGCAGGACGGAGCGAGGATGCCCCATAGAGGTAAGACAAGGTGAGTATAAGTGTTTGTTATTTTTAATCACTTCTCCTGGGCCTCTACTTATTATATTCTGGGGTCTGAGGAGACCTCAGAGTATAATAATAGCACTGGCTCTGGGGTTGGGGGGCACTGTGGGCATATATTACTGTGTGGGGGCCACTGCGGGCATATATTACTGTGTGGGGGCCACTGTGGGCATATATTACTGTATGGGGCCACTGTGGGCATATAATACTGTGTGGGGGCCACTGTGGGCATATAATACTGTGTGGGGGCCATTGTGGGCATATAATACTGAGTGGGGACCATTGTGGGCATATAATACTGTGTTGGGGCCACTGTGGAGCATATAATGCTATTTTGGGGCCACTGCGGAGCATATAATGTTGTGTTGGGGCCACTGTAGAGCATATAATGCTGTGTTGGGGCCACTGCGGAGCATATAATGCTGTGTTGGGGCCACTGCGGAGTATATAATAATGCTGTGTGAGGGCCACTGTGGAGCATATAATGCTGTGTTGGGGCCACTGCGGAGCATATAATGCTGTGTTGGGACCACTGCGGAGCATATAATGCTGTGTTGGGGCCACTGCGGAGCATATTATACTGTCCCAGTATTGCTGCACTGCTCATTCACAGTGTTCTTGATAACTGCAGTTGTGGGTACTAAAGCTGTATCTCTTTCAAGTATCTGAGATATCGCTGCAGCACCCGTAACCATCACTATCAAGAATTCACTCTAGGGAGGGGGTAGTGGGATCCTGATGGGCAGCCGTTGGAACCAATCCAGTTGCAGCTTGTTGCTGCAAGCGTCACTGACATACTGATGCTGTGCGCAGCGGCAGGTTTCTGCATAGGAGCCCAGACCAGCAGTGTGAAAGGTACGTACAACTTAACTACGCAAACAAAAAAACAACTTTCCCCCCTATTTTGCCCCCAAATCTTTCAACTTCACTGACCACTCTGATAACTACAACCCCCAGCAGCTCCAGATGCTCTGGGTCTGTTGAGAGTTGTAATCCCCCCCTCCCACCCCAGCTAATTTCTCACTGTATTATGTTGGTGCCTGATCTAGGGCTCCAGCATAACAATTCCTAAGTCGCAGAAACTCCAATACTGCTATAGGGGAGACCAGTGAAGGGGACACTGTATGGACATACAGTGGCCCCTTCAATATTCCCCCCCTGTACAGGGGCCCCTTTACTGGTCCCCTATACTGTATGGCGACCATTGATGGGGTCATTGGGGGGGGCCAGTGATGAAGGCCGATAGCCTGGGGGACATTAAAGGGGTTGTGCAGGATAACATTTTTTTTTTTTTTTAATTATAAAGGGTCATATGACCCCTGAGGCCAATCAGCGGCCTAAAGGAAGGGACCTGGGACGTCACAGCCAGTGAGGACTTCCAGGAAAAGAAGACAGCGGAGCAGCAGGACCGGACCAGGCATAATTTGTTATAGTTTATCCTCGGGATAGGCCATAGACACCTGATCTGTATGGGCCTGACCCTGGACTGATCAGCTGTACGGAGCCACTTCTGGCGCCCATCCTGTACACAATGCAGGGCCAGAAGCAGAAAGCTCTGTCCACTATATATTAGCTGGGCACTTTCACTGCATCTCAGCACTTATTGAAGTCAGTAGGAGCTGCGCTGCAGTGAAGGCGCCGGGCGACTAAACAGCGGATGGATCTTTCTGCTTCCGCCCTATGTTGTGTACAGAACGGGTGCCGGAAGTGGCTACGAACAGCTGATGGGGCTGTGTGTTGTCCATAAACTGGAGCGACCACTGTGGTGGCTTCCAGGGAGGTGTAAAAATAAAAAAATTTCAAAAAAAGCATACTCACCTGTCCCCAGCACCCTGTTGTACCCTGACTGTGTCTGTTCAGTCTCATGGCGGCGCCTCATTTCTGGAAATCCTGTACCTAATTGGTCGCTGGCACGAGACTGAATGGACCCTGGCAGTGGACAACGGAGCGCCGGGGACAGGTGAGTATGCTTTATTTATTTTTTATTTTACACCTCCCGCACGGGACATGGGTTGCGCCAGTTCCTGGACAACCTCTTCAAAGGATTTATCCATCTTTCTAATATTGATATCCTGTCCTTAGGATAGGCCATCAATATTACATCTGTGATGATACAACAGCCAGGACCTCTGCAGATCAGCTTTTCCAGGACAGTGTGGCTACAGGTAACAATTCTAGTAGCCATGCTGTTCACTTACCATACAGGGTGTAGCAGTGGGTTTAGGTAGCGCAGTGGTTCACATGGTATGGCGGGTGAGCAGCATGGCTCCCAACATGTTATTACCTTTAGCTGCCCTGTCTTGGTACCGCTGATCTGCAGGGGTCCTGATGGTGGGCCCCTAGAAGCAATTCCACTAGTGGGCCCTAGACATTCCAATCTGACACTGATCATTCCTAAAGAAGTATGGTCTAGAGATATAAGAATATGCAGCTCCTATCATAAAAAAAAGTGTTCTACAATAATTCTGCAACCTATACAACTAGTACATGGTCCCAATCCAGCTGTTCCCAGGAGTCCACAATGTTTTGCCACAACAACCTTTTATATTATGTGTATTTTAATGTTGTTTTAGTGTAAAGTCAATTGTAAAATTGAACAATTGTAAGGCAGTTGTAAAGCCAAAATAAAATGTACTCTATTTTTCTAGCCAATTGAGCTTAGTAACTTTTTTCATGGTATTGTATAATGCCTAACAATACCTAATCTCCAGGAATACTGTCAATTATAAGTAAAACAATGTGTTTGCTGTGTGGTACAACCTTTTCCCTTATGCTTTTATTATTAGACTACTACTGAGAAATATGTGCATCAATGTTTGACATGAAAGGCCCAAATTTGGTTACCTTTTGTATTATAGTGATTTCAATACAAAATTCCTACAAGCGGGATCCATGGAAACACTCACTTGAAATATCCAATTATATGTATCGAGAAAGAGAAAAAAATGAACCATTTCAGATGCAAATGACCCAGCAAGTTGAAGGATATCTGCTCCATGTGGTGAATTCATTGTTCAACTCTTATTTGTTTTCAGCAATATAACCCTTTGATATTAATTATCAATTTTATTTCAGCAAGTGAAAATAAATTACAAAATGAAAACCTCCCCGTGTGTTCAGGCACTATTAATATTTGACCTGACAGTGACTTCTGGAAACTGATGCTGTCTGCACCTCTCAAACAAAATTTATTTGGGAGCTGGAGGTTATATCTCAGACGTTAAATCAATACGTTAATTAAATCGCAACATATATAAATGTGTCAAAAAATGTTTTTACTAAACCATGCCAAGTCGGCTCTATATCTTTTATGAATTATTAAAAAAAATGAGAAAAATATATTATATTGTAAATTTAGTGTAATGATTTAAGTACAATAAATCCAGTTGAGGAAAACATTCCATTAGCTGAATTCGACGTATTGAAACAGGAGGGAAATGATGGTGTGGATTTCTCTCTATGGTGACAGACATGGTGTAATTGCTGTGCACATACAGTGCAATACATGTGGGTGGGATTTTTAAAATCCGAAATATTATTATTATTATTATTATTATTATTTTATTATTATTATTATTTTAGATCAGCACTATTTATTCCATGGTGCTGTACATATGAAAAAGTGCTTTACATATATAATACAGAAACAAATGCAATAAACACAAAGCTAACTAGATGACTGAACTGGTATAATAGAAAAGAGGACCCCAGCAAGAGCTCACAATCTACAATCCCACCTATATATAGCTGAAAAGCTAGAAATGTTAGTATGTCCTGGATTTTCAGGTCTACAGGATATTTATTATATTGTGGAAAAGCCACTGATTTCACCCTATTAATGTACAGAGCTAAGTCTACACGTGGTAATAAAATCTACCACGTGTAGACTTAGCGTCTGATAAAACCTCCATTGAGATTTCTTTTCTACCACAGGAGCAGAAAAATGAAAATAATGCACCAAATCCATGTCACAAAAAGCCCCCAATGGACCCCATTGACTAGGCTCTGTCATTTTATTGCAAATTTTGCACTGCATTAGCTGCTATTGTTTTACTAGCAAGTATGACAGAATCACCAGATAGAGGTCTGAACAGAGCCTTAGGCCCCATGCACACAACCGTAATTTTGTCCGCAATTGCTGAACTGCAAGAAATTTAGGACTCATATACACATCCACAATTTTTGCAGATGTGTGTCCAGGCCATAGAAGGGGTCCGCAAATTATGAAACATGTCCTATATTTGTCCGCATTTGTGGCACAGACCAGTCCTACAGGATCTGTGATTTTGGATGACTTTACTGATGCAATGCGGACATGTTTATGTGCGGATTGTATCAGCATTTGTAGGCCGTAAATCCACTACAGTTGTGTGTATGAGACCTGAGCCTATATAACAGAAATAAGTAAAAATAGAAATTTTCCTAACATAGAGTATCCCAAGAATATCAGCAGTACTTTTATACTCAAGATGGAAAAGTGATTTCAATCAGTTAAAAGGAATTTACATGCCAGCAACTTTCTTTCTAAATATATGGAATACGGTATTGACACTGACATACGTATATTACTAAAGTATATTAATGAAGAGTCCGCACAAATAGCTTCATACACATTTACACACATCTATAGTGTGGTGTCTATACCAGTTACATGATTAACAAACACAATCTGTCGACTGATACTCATTTCAGGTATATGAAGTCCCAGCACATCATCTATGGTGTTGCTCTGCTATGTTCACGAGCTCACCTTTTACATCTGTTAGAGAAATATTTGTGTGGCTTCACAAACATCAAACTGTTCCTGTTTCTGGGGAATGAGTAAAACATGAATTGGGATTATAAACATACAACATCTTTTAGGCAGTGAATCTGTGTGAGGGTATAAGTACGAGTATAGAAGGCATGTTTGGTCTAATACACAACGGACTATGCTCACAGTATTTCTCACCAAATTACTAGGACCATTATGTAATAACTTGTAATTTGCAAGTGTCCAATTGCAGTTAACAAGCCCTAAATTCAGGTTCACATAAGGCATTCATGTGGCATTAGTTCACATCCAAAATAATGAGACAACCAGATGTTAAACCTTAGTTCAATGAGGAATTATGAATTTGTACAACGCATCAGTGCACTGTGCAATACTGTGATCCTCTGCAGTACTGTCAACAGTCAGCATACCCATGTGTGTTAGGCTTCATTCCCAGAGTTTTCATGAAGTGTCTTTTTGTCTTTAACCTTCGTCAGGCTGCATAATTTTACAACATTAACAGGCTGCATAGGAATAGGTACAATTGTACCTACTCAGCCGGACGAGGGTTAAAAAAAACAAAAAAAAACAAAAACTGTTGCATGCATTTTTATGGTTTTTTAGGGAATTTTTTTCCCCTGAGTCATTCCATATCAAGTGGACCAGGGGTCCCCACCTCACCATCTCAGATTTTGATGAAATTTGGTACATAGTTTCTCTATGATATAAAACTAAGCTGTGCAAAATTTTAGTTCAAAAGACTAAAAATTGGAGGTTCTAGTGGACCTCTACTGCCCGCAAACATTTGAGGGCATTTTTTCAATCCTCATATGAAGAGACTCCAAAATGAAAACAACATATTCTGATAGAAGGAAATCTGCTCTTTCTATTGCTGCTAAAAGAAATTGAAGATTGAAGCTGTCCCACTGGAGATATAGGGCATCAAAGATAGCCAAAATTAGGCAAAAATGCTTTTTATACCAACTTTGAACGCTTATATTTTTTCAACCACTTGAAGGAAAGTGCTGCAAATTGGAAGGCCTCATTACAGCCGTGTATTTAGTACACCTACCAAAAGTCAACCTGAAAAGCCAACTAGGTTTGACACTACAGCAGCCTCAATATCACTGTAAATTCATTTTTGCCGTTTTTTGAGCCTAAACCATGCAAAAAGTAAGAGGACTAGGAACATGGGGTTTTGCCAGTTCATTAAGCCCTAAAAGTAGTGCAGGTTCTCCAAATATCCCCCTTATACCACTAAAACTTCCATGTTTACAGCTTCTGGAAGTTGGCCCAAAATGTCATTTTTGCTCAGGTGCCGTTTTGCAACCCTTTACTTGAGGTCCACTAGAACCTCCAATTTTTAGTCTTTTGAACTAAAATTTTGCACAGCTTAGTTTTATATCATAGAGAAACTATGTACCAAATTTAATCAAAATCTCAGATGGTGAGGTGGGGACGACCTTTAAAATTGGTCCACTTGACACGGAATGACTCCCTTGGCATTTTTTGTAGAGCCAGCATTTTTACTGAGTTTTTACAATGAAATTAATAGAAACATTTCTGAAAAAACACCAGACCCAGAGCATGCTGCATTTTGAAAAAAACAAACTCTAAGCTAACAACAAATGCCATGTAAAGTAAAAAGAAATGCCTTTGCCACTGAACACTGCTTTTTTTGCCCCAAAAAAACCCATACAAAAAACTTTCTAAAACTATTTCCATCCACATATTGCAGAAAAAAATCTGCAGTGGAAAAGCTGTGATTTAAAAAACACTCACGTTTTTTAAAAATCGCAGCATGTCAACTATACCTGCGGAAATGATGCCGCTTTCCGTATAGGTATAATAGGGGGAAAAATTATTTCAGTGAAAAACGCTGTGGAAAAATATGCAATGCATTTCTGCATTGTTTGGCTCGCTAAGTGGTGCCTTAGCCTTGCTTGGTGAAACCAGTCTTATAAGAGTGAATGGTCTGTTAGTACAGTGTCCATATTAGGACATCCTCAGATATCAGAGTCAAACATCAGATTAATAGTAGTTTACAACAGTGATACCTGACTTTGATACCTTACTCTGATACCTGACTTTGATACCTGACATTGATTCTGACACCTGACTTTGATTTTGACACCTGACTTTGATTCTGACACCTGACTTTGATACCTGACTTTGATTCTGACACCTGACTTTGACACCTGACTTTGATTCTGATACCTGACTTTGATTCTGACACCTGACTTTGATACCTTACTTTGATTCTGACACCTGACTTTGATACCTGAGTTTGATTCTGACACCTGACTTTGATACCTGACTTTGATTCCGACACCTGATTTTGATTCTGACACCTGACTTTGATTCTGACACCTGACTTTGATACCGACACCTGACTTTGATACCGACACCTGACTTTGATTCTGACACCTGACTTTGATACCGACACCTGACTCTATGCAGTTTCTGGGCTGATTTTAAAACTTAGATGACTTCTGACTTTCATATCTGATTGAGTCACAAGTCAGCAGTCAGCTATGAAGCACATACAATGTTACACTGTGATTGGCCTGGATGACTGACCTCTGAGTGAACTCACTGCTCACACTCAGGCGTAGAAGATACTTGTATAAGGCTGCAGGCTGAGAGCTGCATGAGTCTGATAAAAAGTTGTCTGACACAAAGTTGTCTGATACCTGACTCAGTCAGAGATCAGACTCAAACATCATCTGAGTTTTTCATATGAACTTGTTTGGATGTTAGTCGAGGTTCTTTAGCCACCATCCGTACAATCTTTCGTTGAAATCTGTCGTCAATTTTTCTTTTCCGTCCACATCTAGGGAGGTTAGCCACAGTGCCATAGGCTTTAAACTTCTTGATGACACTGCGCACGGTAGACACAGGAACATTCAGGTCTTTGGAGATGGACTTGTAGCCTTGAGATTGCTCATGCTTCCTCACAATTTTGCTTCTCAAGTCCTTAAACAGTTCTTTGGTCTTATTTCTTTTCTCCATGCTCAATGTGGTACACACAAGGATACAGGACAGAGGTTGAGTCAACTTTAATCCATTTCAACTGGCTGCAAGTGTGATTTAGTTACTGCCACCACCTGTTATGTGCCACAGGTAAGTAACAGGTGCTGAAAAGGATCGCCTGATTTTTCAAAGGGTGCCAATACTTTTGTCCACCCCTTTTTTATGTTTGTTTTAGAATTATATCCAATTTGGCTTTTTGACAATTCTTTTTGTGGTTTTCCATTGAAGACAAATTAAATGAAGATATTATTACCAAAGCATTTGTGATTGCAATCATTTTCTGGAAGAAATTGAGTATTATCTGACAGAATTGCAGGGGTGCCAATACTGTTGGCCAGCACTATAGGTAACTCAGACAGGAATAAATATTTACCACAATACAATCAAAAGTACTGTGAGAAATATCGGTATCTATATCTTAATTTGTTGACTCTTTGCTATGAATGTTGTGATTTGAAAGAAAAACTAAAATCAGAACATCTTTCCGAGAACAGCCCCATATTTATGAGTTGGGCCAGCTTAATAGATCTTTGAGGTGGGTACTGGTTAAGGAGACCCACCTGTGTATTTATTACCAATTCTTTAAATGTGGTGCCTCAGCCTAAACTAGATTTTTTCCTGTAGTAATGGAGAGAGCTCGCAAGAGCTTACAATCTATGACAGAGGTCAGCAACCTTCGGCACTCCAGCTGCTGTGAAACTACAACTCCCAACATGCTCCACTCACTTCCATGGGAGTTCCAAGAACAGCAGAGCAAGTATGCATGCTGGGAGTTGTAGTTTTACAACAGCTGGAGTGCCGAAGGTTGCCTACCCCTGATCTATGAGGTAGAAGGGGTGACACGATAGGTAGCAGGGGTGACATAGGAGGTAGAATTGCTTATACCCTATATGGCCTTTATCGGTTTCCAGAAAGTTAATGTCCAAATGTCCAGATCTATAACAAGCCTTGCAACATGACTAGCCAAGCTAGCCAGCAACCCATGCTGGTAAACAGAGAAAGTTTTTTTTTTTCTTTCCAATCTTTTCAATACTGCTAACAGGGGACCACATGCAAGGTGGTTTATGGCTGAAGGTAAGTGATTGGGGAAATATTCTGTCCAAAATGCCATCTTATACATAAAGGCGGACAGTACTAAAGCTAGGTTAACCACAGACCCCAGAAATGCAGAGCTTTCTGGAAACCGATAAAGGCCATATAGGGTATAAGCAATGCTACCTCCTATGTCACCCCTGCTACCTCCTGTGTCACCCCTTTTACATCATAGATTCTAAGCTCTTGCGAGCAGGGCCCTCAGTTCCATTGTGTGAATTGACTATTTCTTTGTAATGTATCTTTTTTGTCTGTACTTGAACCCTACAATTTGTAAAGTCTTGCGGAATATATTGGTACTATAAAAATAAAATGTATTATTATTATTATTATTATTAGGGTACATTTTCAGATTTCAAGGACAGGGTTTTGGTGACTTACACTAAGGGAAAAAAAAATCTAAAGTAGTAGTAGGAAAAAGACTGGCATCATTGAATTTTTTTTTTTATGACCATGAGAAATTTGCCTCTGACTTTTTTATCCATAATTTTTCTACTAGGGGACAAGAATCTGTGCAGGATTCCAGAGAAACGCCGCTGCAAGTCCTTCTCATCACTTTTTAGCAGTGCGCTATTCCTGCTATTTTCCTGTAGAGTGTGCGTTAGCCAGGCAAGAAATAGCTAAACCAGGATCCTGCAAGTATTCACATATTATCCCAATTCTTTATTTACCAAAGAAAAAGATGGAAAACTAGTAACATGAAGTGAAAGAAAATGTTGTACATACTATATAATTGTATTAACAGGCAAATGAGTCCGGTAAATCAGTCTCCCGTTCACATAGTTGCTATTTAGCTTTTTAAAAAAGAAACTAATACAGTTTTTAAAGCTCGGTGCATTTACCAGTATATACAATATCCACCGCAGAGATTATGGGCTCAAGTGATGTTTAAATAGGCTTCTAAATGTATCAAGAGAAGATATCAGGCAAAAATTGGATTTTAAAGTTTGGATTTCAAAAAGCAGGAACGTGTGGGAGAAGAGATACCATAGATAAGAAATCTTACAAATGCAATGAAACATAAAGGCAAGATTAGTAATTTCATTAAGTAAAATATCATTGTTTTTATTTCTAATATGTTGTGAAGGATAGTAATAAAAAATATTGGATTGCAAAATTAGGATTATGCACCATGTACTAAAAGTCTTCCATGTCCTGTTTCACATTGTGTTTGTGACACTTGCATTATACAAGTAGCACAAAAGATTCTTGACCATGACTGTAAACACATCATAGGAGAACTACACGTAGTTTGCCCGGGTTGGCAGACCATTATAGTAACAAGCTGTTACTCTTTAGGGAGAGAAGTTCCCAGCAGCTGCATCTTCACTACACAGGACATCAACAAATGTGCAAAACTGTATAACATTTTATATGCAAAACAGATGACAACAGCATTTCACATAGAAGTAGACATATGGCTAGAATGGCTATTGCATACTGTTAAGCCAGACTATAAAAAATAAAGGAGATGGAACTCAAAGGGATAGTCGGCACATGTTTAATTTAGTGTAGAGTCTATCAAGAAATGCATTGTGTAAAGCAGCTGTTTCAGCTCCTCACATTCATTCTGCCTTTCGGCTTAGCTCATCACACTGTATCTTTAGAATATAAGACTGAATTCATACAGAACATTTCTCAGTCAGGTTTCAAATGTGTATTTATTGACCTTTTTAAAGAGTAAAAATGCAGATATTTTCTGGTAGGCAATAAGTGTAAATGAAACATTGGTAAAGGCTGTTGTGAAGTTAGACATGGTAAAACTACAGTGGATACGGAATGTATTCAGACCCCTTTAAATTTTTCACTCTTTGTTTCATTGCAGCCATTTGCTAAAAGCAAAAAAGTTCATTTTATTTCTCATTAATGTACACTCAGCACCCCATCTTGACAGAAAAAAAAACAGAAATGTGGATATTTTTGCAAATTTATTAAAAAAGGAAAACTGTATATTATACTGTAAAATGTGGCAGGTACAGCTCTGTAAAGCTAGGTTCACACCTGCGCTTGATGACCTTTCAGGGATTCCATCCCCCATTCCGCTGGAAAAATGCAGAGAGAAAAGTACTGCATTTTTCGGGGCGGAAACCAGGTGGAAACCCAGCATACCACATTATAGTTTATGCTTTTTAAGTGGATTGGGTTTCTGTTTATCGGGTCCCCAAGAATGGAAACCCCAATGCACGTGAACCTAGCATAAATGTCATAATCAAGAGAAAAGTTTTGCGCTCCTCTCAATACTTTTGCCCCAATTGGAGTGGGTGCCTGTGGAGAGGTAATGTCCCCATACAACAATGGAGAGAATCCACAGCACTCTTAGGTTATGATCAAGTTTTATTAATTTACCTTTCTTGACAGTAATGGCAGTATTATGTGGGTTTGTGGATTAGTAACATGAAAGACAGCATATAAACGGACGTTTCTGTCCCAATCAGACCCTTGTCAACAGATATTTGCCTGTCATTATAGGGAAGAGCCAGATATCGCCATATTACCACCAATTATAAAACTACTTCCCAGAAAAGAATAGTAGAGGTGAATCCAAGAAACTTTGTAATATATCTAATAAAAAAATATGTTTCCTTCTCCTCTTAGCAGACTCAGTTACACTTATTAAAAGTCTATGGAGAGGGAAAGAGAGAGGAGGAGGACCTGGAAAAGACATACAAATAACTACAGCTGCAAAACCCTGTGAGTGAGAGTTCTGATGGCACTACTGTATCTTCTATATAAAACCCTACCACAGCATAGAATGAGGCAATGAATCAATTAACAGCCTCCTTCATCCCCCTACTCTATCTATAGACTTCTGTATGAGGCCAAGTACAGCGTATGGATACTTTTGGAGATAACAGTCTGAATGATGATAAGAAGGAGGAAAGCAGCCTAATAAGTGGAGAAGGAAACCATTTTTAATAAGATATATTATAAAGTTTTTTATATTGACATATACCATTCTTTTATGAAAAGTCGTTTTATAGCTGGAGGTACACTTGCATCTAGACTGTTTATTATGTTTAACCCTCCTCCCCTGGGCCTATGTTTACTATGCTTATTATTGTTATGAAGAGATCCCAAAGTAGTTTGTGGGTAGTGAACCCCAAAAATTCCATACAGTAAATGAAACATTATATGCAATATGAACTACAACTATGGACATAAAAAAAAGTATTGGTCATCAAAGCAAAACTTGGAAGAAATCCTAACTTTAGCAGCAACTGAGATCAGGACATAAAAAGCTTTTGTTTCCCAGCAATTGAACTTTAATTTTCTGTCCTTCCTACTCTTCTCTTTTATTATCCACGGTGATCACTGACTGTAAGTACCTAAATGTACAATAAGAAGGAATCCAGGTAAGTTAAACACATTTATGTTATAACAAAAATTACATGTTACAAAGCATAATTCTTCTACATAACTTAGTTCTGGACACTCAGGAGGAAGGCTAATGCTTCAAAGATTTGTCCCTGTTGCCTTACTAACCTACACTCTGGGGGTCTCCACAGAAGAGACAAAAGTCCATACTGTCCAATGATTAGAAAAACTGAGTCACTCCTCAGCTTCCCTGCCAACACATTCTGCTGGGCTCAGCTTAGCAGTCTTCTTGCTTTTTGGGCAGTCTTGAGACTGGGTCGGGCCTGCTGCTATTACAATAGATGTAGCAGGTCTCCTAATATCACATCTCCTAACTCTTCCCAATAATTGTGCCAAGGTGCACCACAAAGCTGCATCAGTGTCAGGCTGTGCCTGGGTCTGTAAAAATGCCAGGTTCCTCCTTCTCTGTCTCTCCACTGGAAGTCAACAGTTTCCTGGTAAGCAAGTGCAAATGTTTGGAAGCGACTCCATTCATAGTGGCCTACCAAACACACACCAAGGAGCAAACACAACCAAAACTAAATGGTGGGAAAGGGTTACTCTCCTTCACTAGGCTCCAATAGCCAGAAAAGTATCACAAAGGCAAACCAGGCCACTGCCTTAGGGTATTCATTTTGCTACTAGGAATCAAGAACCTGTGCAGGATTCCAAAGAAACTGCACTGCAAGCAAGAGGATGGGAAAATGGTTCAAGTGCTATAAAAAAGCATTAAAGGGTAAACAGAACAAAAGGCATTTTTGTCCAAGATGGCAAAAGCCAACACCATAACAGTGGCCTCATTTTTGTGTTTGCTATGGCTGTCCCAGTCTGCTAGGTAGCCACTGCCTTCAGTTTCTATGCCTGACTGTATACCAGTCTTATTCTACATTCAGTTGACCGAGGTGCAAAACAGCTCTGAAAAACATCCATTTTTCACAGCCATCTTGCACCCAAGGAACAGCCATTTTCATGGATCCCCCATACAGACAAATCAGGGCATTTCCGCTAAATGGGGCCCCAGCCTTAATCACTCCAACTTTCTGGCATGAGTTATAGTAAATTTTTCAGACCAAGATGTCTCCACTCGCCCCTACCATGTTAATAAAAAGTGGAGGGAGGGACGTAAAAAAAGGGAAGTTCCGCATCATTGGTCCCAAAAAGGCCCATGCACCCCAGGTTCATCACAACTATTCCCATCTACATCAGTTTTCTGTACTCCCCCCCATTGTTTCTTTAAACAAGTCTCTATAAAATATACAGCATGAATTTTTATATTTTTTTTCTATATTAATGAATAACTTACCTTTCAGATGCAAGGAAAATGGTTAAATATTATCTTTCTGAAAGATGAACAAAAAACGGGATTTTTGCATTATTAATATAGCAGGTCACGTGTGTATAATTAAAATAATTACATAGGTGGTGTGACTGCTTGACATTGCTCAAGGTGTTAATTGGTTCAATTTATGAAGAGCCTCTTCAAACGCTCCTCATTACAAGACATCTGTTTATAGCTTTGCACTGTTTGTATCTCTACACTGAGCAGCACTTGCACAAAGTATTCCATCACTAATTAAAAATAACATTAAATGTCATTGTGGCAAACCTTCCCCTCTGAAACATCTGAATTGCAGGTATTTTGGCGCTTAGGTTAATTAGAATCTCCACCTAACAGGCACTTATGTGTGAATACAATCATCATAAAAAAAAATAAAATTTGTTTGGCTTTGTTGTCTATGAAATGATTGGCATAACATATAATGCATAAACATGTTAAGAATTAAACTACTTTCCTCTTGTAGTCTTATTATCATGCCGAGAAAGACTTGTGTGATGTCTCACTGCCTAGAAGGTTATCAGTCTATTGATTGGCGTCTTTGTAATGGATGGGCTCTGATGTGACACCATGGAAAGCCATTCTGTACAGTAGGTGGCAGCCTCTCCATTTTGTAAGCAAACACATTAGCTTTGATTGTGATAAACAAAGAGAAGTCTACATATGTGTTCTACGATGTGAGATCTAAATGAACTGTATAGAAGAACATGCAGATTCCTTGGTGTTCATTTTAATTCAACAGCCGGAAAAATAAGGCATGGTGTGCGATGGCAGTCAAATGCTATTTAGGTACAGATATACTTACAGTATTAGTGAAATAAAAAATGAGAGAAATAACCTAATACTACAAATGGCATCTGGTGCTTTAGTTTCTATGGATTTTGAAAGGGAATGTAAAGTCTGATATATGGTAACTAGGGAATAAATGAGTACATATAGAGTTTGTACACTGGATGGAGTCTGCCGGACGTCATCCATACGGAGGGTGTTTTAGCAAGCAATAGCAAAGATATGTATTGCTCACCTATTTAGCTAAATATTCCTGTAGGGGCACTAATGGAGAGTCAAGGGGTGCACAGAAGGCCTGCTACATCCCAGGACTATAATTCACAATTCTGCCTGCGTTACCATCTAGCTAAAGCGACATTATTTTGAGCCACCAAATAAAGGATTCTACATTATCTCTATTGGGTCTATTGCTGAAAGAATATTTATAGTACAATTACGCCTGAATTTTTTCCAAATGTAAAAGCAACTGATGCCACTTTCAGAAACTCAATGTAGAAGAGATTAGGGGGATTGGCATTTAGCCTTGACAAGTCCTGTGCTGCTGGAGGATACCTTCACCACATTGTGTTTTTTTTTTCATGCTGCAGAGCCTAGACAGTCAGTATAATAGTCTGTAATAGTCATGCTACAGTGTAATAGTCTGACTCTAGCTTTACACCTGTGCTAGACCTTCCGATCTTCAGGTCCGCTTGGGTACCCGAAAAGCGGAAATCCAATCTGCTTAAAAAGTGGCTTCCCTCAAAAACCCTTGGACCCCATAAATTATAATGGAGTCTGCCGGGTTTCCGCCAGGTTTCCACCCAAAAAATGCGGAGACAAAAGTCCTGTTTGTATGACTTTTCTCTCCACATTTTTCAAGCAGATTTGGAGACGTAATCCCTGATTGGAAACCAAACACTGGAGTGAATCTAGTGTAGGGAACTGCCATTTATACTAGTATATAATGTATCTAGCTTCTCTGCCCCTGCAGTTTGGCTTCAGAGACCTCCAGGCATTCAGTGCAGGGTTTGTTTTGTAAATACAGTGAGTCAGAGACATGTGAGGCAGAGCTGCTGTGGGAGACAGACATGTTATGTATGTGGGAGTCTAAGGCAAGTGAGCGACCTGTTCCACTTTATTTCAGAGTATATAGTTAGGCATGTGTTACCCCTATATACTCACAGGACCTAGCTAGTAACTGTAGTTAGGGATCCATATATATATATAGTTCAGGGCAGTGATAGGTTAGGCTTCCGACGGCCAGCTAGCTAATTAGAGGCCCAGTTGCACTAGTAGTTTAGCTGGCAGGTTAAGGACTCAGTGTTAGGGTAGTCAGGCCTGCATCTACTGCCGTCACTGTTGCCCTGTTTGCTGCCTGTGAGGAATCTCATCATCATCATCTCCTGATCGGCTGTCTGTCATCTCCTGGAAGAATCCGAGGATCCACAGTCATCCACAGGGGCCCCTGCATCTCTTCTGTTGCCTGGAGGTATTGTGCACTGGACTCTTGCTATATATCTATATATATATATATATATATATATATATATATATATATATACCCGGGTATATAACCTAAGACTGTTGCGGACTTGCTGGTTGTTGTAGTACTGCTGTGTTCTGAATATATTGTATGTATGTACTATTACCCTGTTGATTCTTATAAAGCTACTGTTATAACCTTATGTGGTATCTGTATGTATTCTTCAGACTGTGAGATTAGTACAGTGATCCTTGTTAAGGCTACTAACTGTACTTCATGGGTAAGTCCCAGGAAGAGATCCTCCCTGTAATACAGAGGCTCTATCCTGGGTGGAGGCACTGATATATTTCATATATGTTCCCACTCTTCCCTTCAGCGAAGGCTTCAGGTCCCATTATACACACAGGTCAGCGCCAGAGTCTGTTGCGGGAGGGATAATACTCATACCCCCCCCCCCCAAATAGGGCTACACTAGCCTGAGCCCACTATCAGCAGCAACATTAAACTAAGCCTCTACTCATCAACAATGTGCAAAATTGCTGTTAAAAAGGGACATTTTTCACAGGCATTTTATATCCATGGAATGCCTGTTTTCCCTGATTCCTCATAGATTTAAGTCTAACCCTAAACCTAGATTCAAACTAGGTATACGTGTTCGCTGGACTTACCAGCCTGAACATTATGCTGGGAGAGGGATTCCTAGCATTATAGTTATCTATTATGCTGAGAGTCCCTGTCTCCCAGCAACATGCTGTCCCGTACTATATCACTACAGGGCAGTATGTAGCTGGGTGGCAGGCACTCCTAGCATCATACATGACTATAATGCTAGCGGTCCCTTTCCTGGCATGATGTTCAAAGTTGATAATTCCTGGCGAACAAACGGACCAAGTTCTCACGGATGAAACTCTTGTGAATCTAGGTTAATTCTTAGGCCAAGACCAGGTGTGCATCATAAAGGGGGAGAAAGTATATAGGAAAAGTGTTACTACTACTGTTTAATTCAGTCCACTTATGGTTCTAGCTTCAAAAACAATATCAAAGTGCCTGAACAAACCTGACATAACCTGACTGTGAAAACCCAGGCTAACTAATAGGATGGCAACTTATGTATCAGCTGCTGGAAACAAACTGAACAAACATAATAGCGATAAAAAATTCCCTCCATAATATACAAAACCCATAACTTCAGATTTCTGTACTGTGACATCCTGTGTTCATTTTACCTGCATGGTGGCATTATTATGGTTTCCCTTCCAGTGCTGTGATGTCACTGTGTACATGTTGACCTTTAACCCCTTCCCACTGGAGGAATTTTTCGATTTTCGTTTTTGACTCCCCTCCTTTTCTCTCCACATTTTGCGGGCGGAAACCCAGCGGACCCTATTATAGTCTATGGGGTCCACGGGTTTCCGCGGGTAACCGCTTTTCAAGCAGATTGGGTTTCCGTTTTTTGGGTCCCCAAGCAGACCCGAAGAACAGAAACCCCAATGCAGTTGTGAACCTAGCGTAATGTGTACAATGATGCCACAGGATATATATATATTAAACAAACTGATATTACACAATAGGGACACTGCACACAGTGCTGTCACAATACATGGATAATCTGCACAGTGTTGTGACAGCACAGGAACAATGTATTATACTACATTTCGGCATCTATTCACAAGCAAAATACTGATGGATGACGGTACTGATGCATGACGGTACAGAACCAGCAATGACGTAAATTGTATACAAATTAAAACATAAGTTTTACTCAATATATAATAAAAAGTCCTAAATAATCAAATTATCAACCCCTACTAGATGGTAATCACTAGCATATAAATACATAAAACGGCTCTTGTCAACAATCTTGACCTGGGCTGAACTTTATTACAATGCAGAGAAAAGTGCACCATTTAAATTTTCATCAATGCGGATCGTAGACAAGCAGCAAATAGCAGATTGATCTCATCAATTTATTTATTATGCTTACTTGTATAGCGCCATCATATTCCACAGCGCTTTACAGTCACTGTCCCATATAGAGCTCACAATCCATATTCCCTATCCGTATGTCTTTGGAGTGTGCGGGGAAACCCACGCAAACACAGGGAGAACATACAAACTCCTTGCAGATGTTGTCCTTGGCAGGATTCAAATCCAGGACTCCAGCACTGCAAAGCTAACCACTGAGCCGCCGTGCTGCCCAATCTGCTGGTATTTCATAGGAGGTCATCTCATACAGGCGGCCGGACCAGATTAATAAACCCTGACTCACCCTATCTGTATCCTGACCCCCTTAGAAATATCTCCCGCCCTAACAAGGGCAGTACCCAAAAGCTATCCCTAAAAAAATCACTGTCCCTTAATGTCCCAATGTTTCATGGCTGGTAAGGCCAATCATCAGGTTCCCACAGAAGTATTGGAATTGGACCAACCCTGATTGGCCAAGGATTGCCTTTTCCGATGAGCCATAGTTATTGCTTTATTGAATTGAGGAACATTAGTGTGTCAGGTGAGAAACATCAGAGAACAAACACCCTGCAAGCATTACAGGAAGAACACAAGCTGGTGGTAGCAGTTAATGGTCTGGGGAGTTTTTCATGACATTCTCTGGGCCCATTTATCCATGTGGAAGGCACTATGAGTCGATTTGGGTATGAATCCATCCTTGCAGATCACCTACACCCATACATGATGTCTTTCTTGCTGCAGATGGAATCTTCCAGCAAGATAGTGCCACATGCCACACACCTAGAAATGTCCATTAGTTGAAAGAGCACGACAAAGACTTTCACGTACCTACCTGATCTTATAATTCCACAGACTTGAGCCCAACTGAGTACCTGTGGGACTACCTCAATCGTTGTGTTCTCTCTGTGAATACTGCCCAATGTATCATCCAGCAAATGTGGGATGCACTGCAGTCAGCATGGTTCCAGATAGTTCCAGCACCTTATTGAGTTGCTTCCAGCCCCTACTGTCCGTACTGCACATGGCAGTTACACTGAACATTAGCTGATGGTCATAATAATGTGATTTGACTCTGTATGTAGTTGTTTTTTATCAAATGTTTTTTTTTTTTCAAAATGGAAGCATGAATTGTAATGTAAAATGTGATGTGAATCTAGTCTATGTTGGGATGTTGGTACTATATTTGTTCTGGTGTTGACTAACCTAAGGTGCTGAGTCTAAGGAATCCTCTTGTTCTTCATCAGTCATAACCCTCAGAATATACAATGATTGGCAGTGAAGCACAACAATAATACATTTAGGAGGTCAGACAGAAGTAATTGGGGCAGAATCAGGTGTTAAGCAAGATAGTAATGCTGAGGTATAGTGAGAGGAATAAGCCAGGGGTGAAAAAGGACTCAATTCTGTTATACCCAGGCAGCAGCGCATAATTGTTCTTCCTGGAATTTTTTCTTTCCTACTATTCCCCTATTACATTACAAAAATAACGCACCAGACAGAAATGTGGAATTGCATGCAGTTGTGTTTCAAGCAGATATGAAAACATTTAATAGTCTAAATAGACACTGGGGAGGCATAAAAATGCTTCCCCCACTACCTTATCAAAAAGGCTGTCAGAAGGGGGCGGAGCCTAGCCGTGGATAGCGATGGCCGCGTAGTCTGAGAGCTCCCGGCCTGAGTCCTATTTAGCGACCTTCCCAGCGATAAGCCCGTGGCCTTCGGGCATAGCTTTCAACAGTAACGGTATCTTACCTACGGAGATGCCCAGAAAAAGGAAGTCGGCGGTGAATCCGCAAAAGATATCCGACTTTTACCTCCCGCACGGGGGGAGGGGAAAGCCAAAATGGAGTCGGCCCGCGCTCAAGTGCAGAATCCAGAGCCTCAACTCCCTCTCGCGACCCTCCGGAGGAGATCGTCACGCTCTCCGCACACAGGAGATCGCTCTCGGCCCCCCTCCTTGCCGCAGCTGCTGGACGGTGCGGGCACGGAGTCAATTGGGCCTTTACCCCGGCAGGCCGGGGCCTATACTAATAACGGGCCTCTGCAACATGGCGCCTCCACACTCACGCGCACCGCTGACCTGGAGAGGACTCAGTCACCTACCGCTAGCCCGGTTAAGCAAAGACCCAGGCTCCAGAATAGCGACTCCCAGGATGAAGAGGTGAGTGTCAGTGCACAGCCTACTCCTCCACCCATCGATTTTTTTGCAGATATACCAGAGACGGAGAATCCACTAACTGAGGCCTCCATGAAAAATATGCTTATGGCCTTCTGTAAATCATTAAAGACGGACATGTCTCTCATGGTAAAACCGCTAGAAAAAGATCTTCAGGAATTAAAAAGCCGTACTGTCCATGTCGAATCTAAAATGGCAGAATTTGCGACTTCACATAATGCGCTTATAGATGCTCACCAGGAGGTGGAGACAGATGTGTCGTTTTTAAAAGCTAAAATGGCTGACTTAGAAGATCGTTCACGACGAAACAATCTAAAATTTAGAGGGATTCCGGAGTCCGTATCTACGAATAATTTAACGACATTCCTCCAGGATCTGATCCGATCGCTGATACCGAACCTCACGGCGATAGATCTAACCACTGATAGAGCTCACAGGGTTCCCAGACCATCCCATTTGGATGAAGATATACCTAGAGATGTTTTAGCTAAAATTCATTTCTATCGCACTAAGGAACTGGTTTTGATGACATCCCGAAAAGTAGACCGCCTACCTGAACCATATCACAAAATATCCATTTATTCGGATTTATCGGCCATAACCTTACAAAAAAGGCGACAATTCCTCCCTATTACCACGGCCTTACGCCAGCATCACATCTTATACAAATGGGGATTTCTGGTCCGTGTGATCGTTTCCCGAGATAATTTGGTGCATGTTATCAAAAGTCTGGAGGAAGGAAGAAACCTGCTCAAAAGATGGAACATTCCGATTGCCGAGATACCACCCAAACAATCACCCGATCCCGTGTCGGAAGGTTGGCATCAAGTGAAGGCCCGAGGACATCCACGCAAAGGTCTACAAAGCTAAAGACTCACTTTCTGTGGGATTTCGCATGTCCACTGTTGTTGAACTTATCCCCCCAAGATTAAGACAGCGCTGGTCCGCTGTACCACGTTCTTTTTTTTTCTGTTATTTGACTCTGCTACAAGGGTTTACTCATTGGTTATGTAATTTGCATGGTTTGTTTCATTTTTGGTTTTGGCACATTGGGCGAAGTGAATACAGAAGGTGGAGATGGCCTCACCTCGCAATGACAGTGACACCTGCTGGTATAAGTAGTTGCGGTAAGATTCTTAAAGCATTTCTAACTATATATCATGGTGCTTAAAATTGTGTCCATGAATGTCAGGGGTTTGAACTCCCCTCAAAAACGAGCCAATTTATGGCGTGAGGTCCGAGCTCATAACTGTGACATTTTTGCTCTACAAGAGACGCACCTTTTGGAGGCGGATGCCTTTCGCATTAATAACCCTGCCTATCCACATGTGTTTCACACTCACTACTCCTCAAAGCGCAGAGGGACTCTAATTGGGATTAGAGATTCAGTAGCGTTTCAATTGTTGTCTCACTACGCTGACCCGGGAGGGCGATTTGTAATATTGGTCTGTGTTATTAATAACGTCACTTATACGCTGGTATCAGCCTATGCTTCAAACAAGCAGGTAGCATTTCTAGGGAGACTTGTGAGAGCGGTAGAAAAAAAGAAGCAAGCGTGTCTAATATTAATGGGTGACTTTAATATGGCTCCGGACCCGTTAGTAGATACTACTTCTGGCATATTGACGCGTCACCCCTCTTTCTCGCAGGCTTTATGGCGCCATGAACTATTTGACGTCTGGCGTATCTTACATAACACCGAAAAAGACTATACGTATCATTCTATCGTCCATAATAGCTACTCACGAATAGATTTGTTCCTAGTCGAGCAATCTAGCATTCCCCTTGTTAAGCAGTCTGAGATATCTCAAATAACCTGGTCAGACCATGCAGCGATAACCATGTCTATAGCGGAAAAATATGAATCCACTAGAGCATATGTATGGAGGTGTAATGAATTTGTAATGTCACAGCCAAAGCTAAAAGCGACATTAGAGAATGATCTGAGGGAATTCTTTCAGATTAATGCCCCCTCTGCTCCTAGCCGTGAAATATTATGGAGCTCTCACAAGGCCTTTATTAGAGGTACGTTTATTCGCCTTGGGCATATAGAAAAGAAAAATAGAATGGCAGAAATGGATCGACTGCTCCGTCAAATTAGAACTATCGATACTAGCAACAAACAGTCTCCTTCTCCTTTAAATGCAACGAAATTGATGGCATTGCGACAGCAGCTGACCGCTTGTCTGTTGCACAAATATGAGAAGAACCTAAAAAGGGTTAGAGCTACGTATTACTCTCAATCTAATAAAGCGGGCAAACTCTTAGCATCTAGACTTAAACAAAAGCATGCAAAATCCAGGATCCCATTTATGCATAGTAAAGATGGTACTCATAAAATTTACGACCCAAACGGTATCGCCAACGCCTTTAAGGTTTTTTATGAAGGACTCTATAATCTAGCAGGGGACTCTTCCACGATCTTCCCAACCAATTACGATATTGAGCAATTCCTTAGGGATGCTCAGCTGCCTGCACTCACTGAGTCACAGCTGGACTCCCTAAATGCACCTATTACCTCCGCAGAGCTGTTAACCATAATTAAATCACTGCCGTCCCACAAGTCTCCGGGCCCTGACGGCCTTACTAATGAATACTACAAATATTTCACTTCAGTCCTGATGAGCCCACTACTGTCGTTTTTGACAGCGGTGGTGGATTCTGGTAACATCCTCAAAGAAAACCAAGAAGCCTTGGTAGTTACACTGCCTAAGCCTGGCAAACCCGCCGACAATCCCCAAAACTTTAGACCTATATCGCTATTGAACACAGATTTAAAAATTTATGCTAAACTAATTGCAAGCAGATTGGCAGTTTGCCTTCCAAGCTTGATAAGACATGACCAGGTGGGGTTTGTTAAGGGAAGACAATCATCCGATAACACTAGACATATTTTAAACATAATACATCATGTTGAATCTAGGAGGGTTGAGGCAGTGGTCCTTGCATTAGACGCAGAAAAGGCGTTCGATCGCATTTGCTGGTCGTATGTCTTCCTGGTACTCAGACACATGGGGTTTTCTGGAGCCATTTTAAGAGCAATTGAGGCGCTGTATTCGGCACCTTCTGCAAGGGTGTTCACTAATGGAGTAGTATCAGATCCTTTCCTAATAACAAATGGGACCAGACAGGGGTGCCCCCTGTCACCCCTAATATTTCTTCTTTCTATAGAACCCTTAGCCCAGGTACTTAGACTAGATCCGGGAGTAAGAGGCATTGACATAGGAGATAAATCTCATGTTATCTCGCTATATGCAGATGATATTATTCTCACTTTGTCCAAACCGCACACATCTATTTCTCGCCTTATGGGAATTATTAATAAATTTGGCCAATTATCGTATTACAAATTAAACATGGCTAAATCGCAGGCATTGCCTTTAAATGTTCCCCCACCCTTACTTCAGCACCTAAAATCGAATTATGATTTTGATTGGAAGGAGGACAGCGTCCAGTATTTGGGAGTGCAGGTGAAGGCATCCTTGGGGACTCTTTACAAAAGTAACTATACACCAATGTTAAAGAAACTGCAGGAGGAGACTGAGCGACTATCCAAAACAGATGTTTCCTGGATAGGACGGGTAGCGGCTTTTAAGATGTTGCTATTGCCGAGACTCTTATACCTGTTTCGCACACTCCCGATACCCATCCCTAATTCCTTTTTTGAAACAGCACAAAGGGTGATTTCAAAGTACGTATGGAATGGAAGGAGACCTAGAATCAATAAAAGCTTTCTATTTAAGCAACGGGAGGTAGGGGGGCTGGGGGTACCAATAGTGAGGAACTATTATATAGCTTCATTGGTCACTCAGTGCGCGAGGTGGAAGTCAACGGATGCCTCGGTCCCATGGTTGCACATAGAGCAGGCTTTTATATCTCCCTTAAAACTGGAGGATGCGCTATGGTTGCCCTTTTGGGGTGTCCCTGCTCCGAGGTCCTTCTCCCCGATTATGTGTGCCTCGATAACGGCATGGAAGCTACTTCATGGGAAAGCAAATTCAATGAAGCATTTTTATATTGAAGAGATGCCTTTGTCATTGATGGCCTGGGTGGTTGATGACGTGGGGGTCTTGGGCTGGGAATCGAGGGGGTTCACGCAGATTCCTCAACTATACTCTGATGCTAAAAAACCTATATCGTTTGTAGATCTAAGACAACAATACGGAATTCCTATAGGCGATTTCCTTAAATACTTTCAAATATGGCACTTCATATCTAAAAATCCTGTGACGACCCTACCACATAGTAGCTCACTCTTCACCTGGCTATCGACTAATATGAAAGGACTGCGCTTTCTATATGACAAAATGGATGGAGTGTCGACTTTTACTAAGTCTACCCCGTTCCGCTGCTGGGAGAGGGACCTGGGGATGGTTATTACTCCAGAGGAATGGCAGCAAGCGATTAGATTGATCCATTTGTCTTTAAAATGTAGCACTCACGTGGAGACGGCCACAAAAATCATTTTACGGTGGTACAGGACCCCGTCCACTCTACAGTTGGCGTATCCCTCGGTGTCTGGGAATTGTTGGGGGGGGTTGTGGAGGCAGAGGAACCCTCCTTCATATTCTGGGGACTTGCCCTGTAATTCGTGGGTACTGGGATAGTGTCTTTGACATGCTTTCAGAGCTGTTTGGCCTCTAACTCCCCCATACGGTACATATAGCTATTCTGCTAATTGGAATCCCTGAAGAGTGGAATAAATATAAGCAACTCATTTGTAAAATTTTAACTATAGCTAAATTGATGTTAGTACAGAGATGGAAGTCAGCGGCCTCTCCATCCATGTCAGCTCTGGTACTAGCCATTAATAACACATATTCCTATGAGAGGATAATCGCAATGGGAAACAATTCTTTTTCTAGATTTGAGAAAGTCTGGGATGCGTGGATTTACTCTAGGTTCATTATGTAGAAGACATCAAAGTGCTACAAGAATTCACTCGAGGTGGTTGTAATAGATATGGGGATGGGTGTCAGATTCGCCAAACCAATTGACCGAGGAGTCGGGAGGGAACAGCTAGCGCCGCAGTTATGTGTCAAATGTCATTTGCATGAACGCAAACCCAGGGGAGAAGGGAAAACTGTTCATGGAGCATCTACCCTGGGCATAGATCACGACAGCCCTATGACGTGTGCCTAACAGTTATATGTTATCGTTTATGTTTACTGTATAAGTAATATTTCTCATTTGTTTTTGGAGATATGCAATTCAAAGATTGTATCTAGAAAAGTGTACCACAGTGCATGTCAATGTATATCACATTGTATATCGAGACTGTTCTTTATTTTTATATTCTAAAAACTTGAATAAAAATTATTGAAACTAAAAAGGCTGTCAGAAGTAACTTTTAGGTAGGGTACCTCTTGGTGATCAGTGACTGCTAGATATCCCTCTACCAAACACTGGAAGACATTTTGCCCAGATGAGAGACTTTGAGAAGGGGGTGCATGGTCTGACTTTCATTTTTCAGCAGGATAATGCCTGCCCACACACAAGTTTCCCAGGAATGTTTTTGCCAGATTGCAATACTTCCTTGGCCTGCCCAGTCGCTAGTTTTATTGCCAATCAAAATCTTTATAGGACCAGCTTTGGCAACCAATGAGTGTGCTGCAAACGCAGCTGTAGCATCTGTGGGCAAATGTACCATACGGAACCGGTATGCCTCCATGCCCACCTGTACCTCATCAACAGGACACTAGAGTTCCTTTCAATTGTACAGTTTTCCCAATAAATTTGTCTTTTCACTCTAATATTTTAATCACATATAGTATCATAACATTCACACATAGAAAGTTTCATTCGATTACAACAACTTCTTCCTGGTACATGTTATTTGTCAATGAGTGTGAGATGAAACCTTCAGTTTATTGGTTTTAGTCTACAAAATCCCTTATGATGCAACTGGTGTGTTAACTATAGAAGACTACAGTGAATGCAGATGTTATTAGGCACCTTGCTTCGCTCTTGCACCTGCTTGACACATTAACTAGGCTCTTGCTCATGACACTGAAATATATACTTGGAGATGACAGAAAGCAACTTTGTAAACATTTGTATAAACCATGTGCTGGTAAGAGCAGTAAACTGCTGAAAATCACACTTAATTTGCTGCCGCTTATGGGCAACATATTTGGTGGAAAACAAATAAAATTCATTGTATATATTGGCCTTTAAGGTGTCTGTTGCGTATACATTTACATTATAAAATTACCAATGATGAAGTGATAGGCAAACCAATAGTATAGTTTTTGTGTATTGTAAAGAGCACCAAACAGTTAACAAAAGTAGTGTGAATTACATACATAACAGCCAAAACAGACATAATTGACAGGTTATTTTAATGTTTTATGCCTTATTTCTCAAGATATTGCTATTTATTTTATTTTATTTTTTATTTTTCTGAAGGTCTATGTAAAAGAACAAAGGTGCAGCTATATGGTGTGCAGAAATAGCAGTAACACCTGGCTCTGGTACATGAGGGGCAATGAAGGTCTCTCTGCCATAAAAAAAAAAAAAAAAGTTTTAAAAGTAGCATTTAAGTGTTATTCATATTATGTTGTATTTACTACACTGTGATATAGCTTTTCAATCCCATGTTGCCATACGAAAGGCAGTATATATACTATATGGGCATCCCATTCTATATCTATAGGCATTAATATGGAATTGGTTCTCCCATTGCAGCTAAAACAGTTTCCACTATTCCAAAAAGCTTTTATACATTTTGTCCATTGATCCAGAAGAGCATTTGTGAGGTCAGGCACTGATGTTGGATGAGAGGACATTGCTCACAACCTCTATTCTAATTCATTCCAAAGGTGTTTGATGGGATTGAGTTCAGGGCTCAGTGAGGAGGCAGACACAGAGTGCCAGATGCTGCGAGGAGGCCCAAAAGAAGTACCGGAAGGTGACTATAAATGTTTTTTAAATTTGTCACCTCCTCTGGGCCTCCAACCGAAGAGACTCCAGAGTATAATAATTTCCCTTCCCTTCATTGGAACTAAGGGAACTAGGCCAACCCCGAAAATAATCCCAATAGCATTATCTCTCCTCCACCAAGCTTTACAGTTGGCACAATACAGGCAGGTAGGTAATGTTTTCCTGGAATTTGCCAAACCCAGACTCATTCACCAGACTGCTAGATAGAGAAGCGTATCACTTCACAGAACACATTTCCACTGCTTCAGAGTTCAGTGATGTCGTGGTTTACAGCACTCATCCAACTCATTGTGCTTGGTGATGTAAGGCTTGAGTTCAGCTGCTCGGCCATGGAGCCCATGTCATGAAACTCCCAGCACACAGTGTTTGTGCTGATATTAACGGCAGAGGAGGTTGGGAAATCTGCAGTTATTGAGTCATGTTGACGACTTTCATGCACTCTGCGCCTTAGATCTTGGTGATTGTCTCTGTAACTTTACATGGTCTGCCACTTTGTGGCTCAGTTTCTGTTGCTCCTAAATGCTTCCACTTTTCATTAGTACCACTCACAATTGATCTCAGAATATATAGGAGGGAACAAATTTTACTGACTGTCTTTTCACAACAATGGCATTATAGTGACATGCTCAAATTCAGAGAGTTCTTTAGAACAAGCTATTATTCTCGCAAATGTTTGTAAAAGTAGACTGCATGTCTAGGTGCTGAACTTTATGTATATACGTGTGGTAATGGGACTAAATTCAATCATTAAGAGCACATACAGTGTGTGGTCTATATATATATATATATATATATATATATATATATATATACTATCTACAGTATATATACACACACACACACACACACACACACACACACAACATTTTGTTAGAGACATCTGTACTTACTGGAGATTTCCTGTATGGAAATTAGACACGAGCAAGTGATCAGTTTGTGCGTGAATCCTCATTACAATGACAAAATCCAAAAGCGTCTTCAAACAAGGTATGGTCATTGGTTCAACTTCTAGACTAGCCTAGACCAGTAGTTAAAAACTTTTGGGGTTTTCTCGTACAATGGTGTCAAGATTATTCAGAGAATGATGCCCTCAAGGAATTCAGTGAAAGGGGATACTGTGGATGTAAGCAACTCTTTAACGAAAGGGATCAGAGAAGGATGTCAAGAATGGTTCTGACAGATGATGCACAAGAACAATGGTGGTTTTACAACAAACATGTTCAAACATACAGCTAGTCATATGAAGATTTTGAGTGACATGGGGAAACAGCTAGGCAAGACTCTAGTGAACAAAAGAGATCAAGAACTAGATCACTGAGCAGTGGATAAACATCACCTGGTCAGATGAATCCAGACATCTGTTGCACTAAGTTGATGATAGGGTCAAAATTTGGCGCAACCTGCATGAATTGGGCAACACTGTCACATTGTCAGGTGTCAACAGTTCAGGCTAGATTGATGTCTGTAACAAACTGGCCATTCAGTATGTGTTTTTAGACATACATAGTAGGTCTTGCATGAATATGTGGCAAAATTGTACCTACATATAGGATTGCTGTGATCACTTAAAGGGGTTTTCTGGCAACAAATGTTCAAACTGAAAACGTATTCACAGGGGAAATTGTGGCTACTAGCTATAGTATTAGCTGTGGTTTTACATCTACTACTGCTACTGGATATATATTGGGGCAATTGTGAGTATCCACAGGTGCCCTCATAATTGCAAAACACAGATTTTCCCATAGCTGTTAGCCACCTCAGGGGGCACATCGGGATGGTAACCTATAGAGAAACCTGTAACTGACAATTATGGCAAATCTATGAGAGCATTCATGTGTACTTTTTGCACATAACTGATATTTTTAATTGGTATTGAAGAAACTATTAGGCAAAGGCCCCATGTAGCGAGAAACGGCAAAAAAACGCAGCAGAAAAAAATAATTTTTTTCCACAGAGTTTTTCATTGCATTTCTGCAGAGTTTTCTTCTGCAAACTTTCTGCCCCTATTATACCTATATGAAAAACACCAGCGTTTCTGTAGGTATAATCGACATGCTGCGATTTTCAAAAAAGCGGGTGTTTTTGAAAACGCAGCTTTTCTACTGCAGATTTTCTTTCTGCAATGTGTGGATGGGATTACCCAGAATCCCAACCATTTTGCACGTAGTGTAAAACGCAGCATCTTTTGCCGCAGCCATATGCTGCATTTTCGCAACGTGGGACTCAAACACTGTAGAAACTGCTTCTTTTCTGCAAGCCACAGGTTAAAACTAAGATTCACAAGCTACCTAACACAGGAAATGTGTCCACTGGGAATATTGGCCAGAGTGAAAACCACAGTATCTCATTTTTATATTTGTATACTTGTATACAGATAGTGGCATGGAAGATTAAAAAAAGAACATTAGCACATTTTTTTAAAAGAATATATATGCTTTAATATGTAATTTTTTTTTATTTTACATTCCCTTTAGAGGAGAGCTGTCAGTTATCCTATCATGTCTGTTTTATTAGTAGTAATAATTTTATTCATTAGTTATTTAGCTTACTTATATAGCGCCATCATATTCTGAAGTACTTTACAGACATTGACAGTCACTGTCCCATATAGGGCTCACAATCTACATTCCCTATCAGTATGTCTTTGGAGTGTGGAAGGAAACTGGAGTACCCGGAGGAAATCCACGCAAACACAGGGAGAACATACAAACTCCTTGAAGATATTAAATAACAATTCCAGGGCATAGTGCTCTTCCTTTGTTATACCTTCTGGAAATTTGTGAGGAAGTCAATAAATTGGTGTTACCATTACGGGTTTGTTATTGTTCCTGGTTATATCAACGGTTATCGTGATATACTATAGGGTTTTTTATATATGATACCCTATTTCTGTCCCATTTCATGTAACGTAATTTGGAATAGTGGAACTGTAATACATGATTTTTTTCTTTTTGTTCCTAGTAGAAAGCAATGACTAGTAATTATATTCAGGTCACATGGACTTCTGGTTTTCTGTTTCAAACAGGGTTGCCAACTGTCCATTAATTAAGTGCTTGGCCAGTAAGAATGAAAGTAATGCCAATGTTATTAACAGTGCAGAAACATTTTACAGACAGAAAAGCTGTTTATTTTCTGGAGAAAGAATTGTATGCCAGAGCACACTACATGGAGCAAGTTCTAGTTTTTAAAGGGAATCTACCATGAATCAAATTTGGTTTTAAAACCTGCCAGTTCTTGATGATAGACTCCCTTCAAGTTCAGGCTTTAGACTTTTCTTTAATTCATCTTTTAACATGAACTGCCAACTACTACATTACACAGACATCAGAGAATTTATATATTATTACTACTACTAATAATAATAATAATTAGAGAAAGCATAAATGGTAGGGTATTAAGATTTTGCGATTCAGAAAATAGGCAGCCGCATGGCCATTTAATTTCAATGTGTCTACTCACATGTCTTTTTTTTATGACAGACCGTTTTTCATTGCCATCAAAAAAATGACATGCTCTATCTTTGTCCATTTTTACAGAAACACAGACTTAATAGAAATCAATGGATCCATTTTTAATGGACGTAAAACGGATTGGGTCCAAGTTACATTAAAAATCGGATCAGTGGGTTGGGTTAATAAAGAAATACTGTTTAAGGCCCCTTATAGCGGGCCGCTGCAAAAAAAGTGCTGTGGGAAAAACTGTGGCAGCAACGCATTGTGGTTTTTCCCGCAGCACTTTTCAAAGAGGTTTCCTCTGTGGACTTTCTGCTTCCATTATACCTATAGGAAAACCACCAGCTTTTTCATAGGTATAATTGACATGCTGTGGTTTCCAAAAGCGTGAAGGTTTTGGAAATCACAGCATGTCTGCTGTGCATATTTTCCCCCAACGTGTGTATGGGATTCGCTAGAATCCCATACACTTCACAGTGACTGTAAAACGCTGTGTTTTTTTTCGTTTATGTCACGTGGGGCCTCAGCCAAAAACAGTCTGTTAAAAATGGATGCAAAATGGAAAAACAGTAAAACAGAACGGATGCAAACTGGCCATCAAACATAGATATTCAAGGTTGTTTTTAATGGCTATTAGATCTGTCAAAAATGCAACTGTCATGTGAATAAGGCCTTACTTGTTTCAATATAGCACAATATCATTATATTTCACAAATTATGAACTCCAAACAGTTGGGCAATTATAAAAAAAAGCTTAATGAACCCTTTCATCTACCCCACATGTTGTGAAAGGAAAAAGATAAGAAAAAACAAAGGAATGACACAACAACACCTGTCTTTTCATTCATATGCGGTGGTTTTTTTGAGAGCCAACTGTGAAGTATAACTAAGGGTGGGTTCACACTTGAGCTTGAGTCCGTCCGCTGGCAATCCAAGTGAAAATCTCGGGAAACTGGATAGGCACTAGATAGCGACAGGTTAGCGACGCATTGCTTAAAAACCAATTCATTTGAATGGGTTCTTAAAGCAATGCGCGGGTGTCCGATTGCACCCTCTGCGCCGCGAAGCGTTTTTTTTTTGTTTGACACAAAGTCCTGCATGTCCGACTTTGTTTCCGACGAAAAAAACTGGATTTGCGGCGCAGAGGGTACAATCGGACGCCCGCAGCATTGCTTTAAAAACCCATTCAAATGAATGGATTTTTAAGCAATGTGTCGCTAATCTGTCGCTATCCGGTGCCTATCCAGTTTCCCAAGATTTTCACTCAGATTGACAGTGGACGGACTCAAGTGTAAGTGTGAACTCACCCTAACCTGCCAGAAATATTATGTGTAGGATCAAATTAGAATTTTTTTTTTAATCTAATTTACATTGCTCACAAAAACAATAAAGGAACAGGATCTAAATTTACTTCAGATATTCTGTTAATCATTCCTTGGGTCTGGGCCCAGTACCTGTACAATATTGGTACTTGTGAATACAAACTCCCTCTACAATGTTTCAAAAGCTTTTATTTTTATGTTAAGGTTAGTTTTACATCCGCATTGAAGATTTCATTGAGACTATGTAGATTCTGTCAAAAAAGTGCTGCTCTAATGTTGCGGATAAGATGATGACCACCATGACAGAATCCTTGGGATCCTTCAGGCGTCATTGGTGTCCATCGTGTGACATCTGGTACTTCAGCAAATGTGAATAAATAAGTGCCCAATATAGTTAACCCTATAACCCTCCAATATTCTTTATATTTTGCCAAGCATTGTGTTGTACTTTGAAACTATTAAAGGGGTTATCCACTGTGTATGGGTCTCCTGCTCCATATCTTCTGCAACTGCGGTATGTTTTATACAGTTCCTGCTTCTGCAAAACATAAACTCTAGGAATCAACTCAGATGCGGCAGGGACAATGGCGTTTTATATCCATCAATGGTGTTCAGGAATGTTTTAGTTGTAGCAGCAGTTGAATATAAGATACTTGTACTGTATATAGTTTACAGCATATAGTAGGTCTACAATAAATATAATGTAGGGTAGCAGTCACAGTATTAGACATCAAGCAATGAATGTGACACAGGGGAAGCCAAAAAAGTCTTCTTTGTCCCACTGCCAGTAGTAAAACCATATATAAGGATTATCATATAGCACCTCTATTATATAGTTACCTCTTTACATACTACATACATTACATGGTTACTAAAAAGTATTGGTACATTGCTTCTACATTGCTACACAGAATAAACAAAAACATGCCTGTACCAGAAATTAGCAGCATTTTCTTCACTGTTTTCTTCACTGTTTTCAGATCCTGTCCCACTGTCCCGGTTTGTGGGAGGTATGTCCCAGCTTCAATTCATCTGCGTTCTCTCCGGACACAGATGAGTTGAATACAGCCCCTGCCTCACCACTCTGCCTCCTGTGTGCTCTGGCCCTGGGAGCTGTAGGCGCGATGTGATGACGCCACTCACATCACGCCTGCAGCTCCCTGAAGACTCCAGGAGAAGAGAACTCAGACAGAGCAGCAGGGGAGAGAGGAGAGGTGAGTATCCGTGTTTTTTATGTTTGTTACCAGCAGGAAGACCTTAAACTGTGGGAGCAGATGAGGGGACAATAAACTGGGGGGCCAGATGAGGGGGACATTAAACTGGGGGTTGAGATGAGGGGGACATTAGACTGTGGGGCCAGATCAGGGGGACATTAAACTGGGAGGGTTCAGATGAGGGGGAGATTAAATTTCTGGGCCAGATGAGGGGGACATTAAACTGTTGGGCCAGATGAGGGGGACATTAAACTCTGTAGCCAGATAAGGGGGGCATTCAACTGTGGGGACAGATGAGGGAGACATTAAAAGTGGGGGTCAGATGAAGAGGGACATTAAACTGAGGGAAGATGAAAGGGGACATTAAACTTGGGAAGATGGAGGGGGACATTAAACTGTGGGAGCACCAGGACTATGACATTATAATGTGGGGGTGACTGAAGGGGCATTATACTGTGTGGGGGTACAAAAGAAATGGATGGGAATGGGTAGAGTCAAAGTAGAAGTGGGTGGGGCTAAATTTGCTGTGGCGCGCAGTGAGCGCTGCACATTCTGTCCCTCTTTCTGTTCTTTGAAAGTTGGGAGGTATGGTGGTGTGGTGACAGTAGCGTTATTGGAGGTTGTAGGCCTTCCTGAATAGGTGAGTCTTCAAGGTCTTCTTGAAGCTTGTGATTGTGGGGGACAGTCTTATGTGTCGTGGCAGTACATTCCAGAGTATGGGGGATGCATGGGAGAAGTCTCCTCCTACAATGGAGCAGTGGTATCAGCTACTATTTTAGACAAGTAATTCACAGCACCCCTCCTGGCACACTTAAAAAATGTCATTATGCCTAATTGACTGGTACACTGCCTGTGTGTGGGCAGTATTACCTTATTATGACCAGGATGTGTGGATGGAACTCTCTCCATCACAGTGAGTTACAATGCAATGAGCTTCTGAATGGCCAGATTACTACTACTGAACTGACAAAAAGTTGTCTTGTCCCATTGCCCCCTCACCGGTACTCTTTCTATGAGCCAAAATATAGATAAGTGCAATGTAAAAGCTTCTCTCTGGCTGATCAGTTCTATCCCTGCATGGTTGGCCATTTGTCTGACTGACTAGCTATTAATCCTACAGTTCTCCTGTACCTAGATGCATTCACTCTAACTGAGGGTTAGAAAGCTGGACCTGTGAAGATCGCCTGATCTCTGTGAAGGTTTCGATTTAGAATGGGGCTGTGTTTGAGGGAGGTTTCATCTACATATATGCCTGTAAATGTTACCCCTTGTATAAACTAGCAATTTACTGAAATGTAAAAGGAAGGTATATTAAGCAGGTGTTTTTTTCAGATCCAGACAAGTATACAATATACAGATATTACAATCTGGTATGTACAGTAGATCATTATAAAGAACACTATATTTAGACCTGAATAAGGTTGGATATTATACACAAACTAAGATCTAAGAGTTTTACAGTAAAGAAGAACACCTAACATGGGGGCAAACATTTCAATAGAATGGATTTACACAATGGATTTTTTTGGGTTATTCTCAGAAAAACTGAATCCATTAGTTGTGGATGAACTAAATGTTTCAGACAAAATTTGAATGGAAAAAATAATAGTGAAATATGTAAAAGCAAATGATGATTGGGTTCAATTATATAGTTATCATTGTATTCATATTCTAATGTTCATAAATATTGCTAAATCTGATCCAAGCCTCTATATTTTACAGGTACTATTTGATCATAATTATTTTTGTGGGTGGTGACAAATTTACTTTAAATGGTTTGGATGACGAGCGACATATATTACATATCCACAGAAGAGCTGCTAAATGTATGACAGCTGGGGCTTGATCACTGGGACCCCATTAATCACAAGAATGGGGTCCGGCATCACCTGTTTAAATAGAATTCACATGACCAAGCTTCAGGCGTGAAACTTGGTCCGTGTGTTGGCAGTATTTACCAACCTGAGCAGTATGCCAGTAGAATAACTCCTAGCAGTATAGTTATCTATTCTGCTAGGAGTCCCTGCCTCCTAGTGACATACTGTCCTATACTATAATTGGTACTGAACAGTATGTTGCTGGGAGGTCCGGGCACCTAGCAGCATAGATAACTATAATGCTAGGAGTTCCTTGGTCGTGTGAATGCAGGGTCACAGTTGTGCAAGCAGATGCTGCTTCTTTTAGAATCTACAGATTTAACAAAGATAAAGTAAGGGTCAATTTTTTTTATTTTTTTTACAGAAAGGGCTTCACTCTTGTCTATTTGTTGCGTTTTATGTTGCAGTTCAGGACCATATAACGCTAATAACCACTGAGTTAGAGGTTAGATGGCCCATAAATAAAATGCCAAAGCAATAATGCCAAAATGCCAAAGCAATAAAGTATTTAAAAAAATTATGGTGAACTTTTTTTTAACTACAATTATCAGAATGTTTGATTAAAGCTGAACATGCACAAAAATTCACAGACGGTGAATCAGAACCACTAATATATAACCTGAAATCACAGAATTGGTCCCAAGCAAAGAAAATAAAATATAACTTTTAATAAATAACCACTAAAATATCCATCCCATAATTTATCATCGACCTATCTAAATATGCAAATATACACAAAATGTTGAAGAGAGCATATTCAACCTAATAGACAAAGTTGATCTCAAACAGTGGAAAGAGGTCTAAACGCTAAATTGACTCAAGATATATATAAATGTCGACCAAATATGTCAATAAAGCTACATAACCTCATATCCTCCCCACACTTAAATTATTGATATCAACTAAAATATAAAAACCCTCTAATATCAAATAACGCTCCTATGAGACATTCCTGTCCCCAAATAGCGTCTCAAACTACCTCTACGCATTTCCCCTTTCTATAAAGGTTCATCAGGAGTTGATAATCAATTTAGTCAATTTAGCGTTTAGACCTCTTTCCACTGTTTGAGATCAACTTTGTCTATTAGGTTGAATATGCTCTCTTCAACCTTTTGTGTATATTTGCATATTTAGATAGGTCGATGATAAATTATGGGTTGGATATTTTAGTGGTTATTTATTAAAAGTTATATTTTATTTTCTTTGCTTGGGACCAATTCTGTGATTTCTGAACATGCACATGCCATAAAAGGAGGGAGCACAAGCTGATTTTAGCGTGGGGAAAAAAAAGTATTTAGTCAGCCACCAATTGTGCAAGTTCTCCCACTTAAAAAGATGAGGCCGGCCTGTAATTGACATCATAGGTAGACCTCAACTATGAGAGACAAAATGAGAAAACAAATGCAAAAAATCACGTTGTCTGATTTTTTAAAGAATTTATTTGCAAATTATGATGGAAAATAAGTATTTGGTCAATAACAAAAGTTCATCTCAATACTTTGTTATATATCCTTTGTTGGCAATGACAGAGGTCAAACGTTTTCTGTAAGTCTTTGCAAGGTTGGCACACACTGTTGCTGGTATGTTGGCCCATTCCTCCATGCAGATCTCCTCTAGAGCAGTGATGTTTTGGGGCTGTCGCTGGGCAACACGGACTTTCAACTCCCTCCAAAGGTTTTCTATGGGGTTGAGATCTGGAGACTGGCTAGGCCACTCCAGGACCTTGAAATACTTCTTACGAAGCCACTCCTTTGTTGTCCTGGCGGCGTGCTTGGGATCATTGTCATGCTGAAAGACCCAGCCACGTTTCATCTTCAATGCCCTTGCTGATGGAAGGAGATTTGCTCTCCAAATCTCATGATACATGGCCCCATTCATTCTTTCATGTACACGGATCAGTCGTCCTGGTCCCTTTGCAGAGAAACAGCCCCAAAGCATGATGTTGCCACCCCCATGCTTCACAGTAGGTATGGTGTTCTTTGGATGCAACTCAGCATTCACTCTCCTCCAAACACAACGAGTTGTGTTCATACCAAACAGTTCTACTTTGGTTTCATCTGACCATATGACATTCTCCCAATACTCTTCTAGAACATCCAAATGCTCTCTAGCAAACGGTCCCGGATATGTACTGGCTTAAGGAGGGGGACACATCTGGCACTGCAGGATCTGAGTCCCTGGCGGTGTAGTGTGTTACCGACAGTAGCCTTTGTTACATTAGTCCCAGCTTTCTGCAGGTCATTCATTAGGTCCCCCCGTGTGGTTCTGGGATTTTTGCTCACCGTTCTTGTGATCATTTTGACCCCACGGGGTGAGATCTTGCGTGGAGCCCCTGATCGAGGGAGATTATCAGTGGTCTTGTATGTCTCTTCCAGAGTGCTCTGGACCTCAGACTGGGCCGAAGGTTCACCTTCCAACGAGACAATGACCCTAAGCACAGAGCTAAAATAACAAAGGAGTGGCTTTGAAACAACTCTGTGACCATTCTTGACTGGCCCAGCCAGAGCCCTGACCTCAACCCAATTGAACATCTCTGGAGAGACCTGAAAATGGCTGTCCACCAACGTTCACCATCCAACCTGACAGAACTCTAGAGAATCTGCAAGGAAGAATGGCAGAGGATCCCCAAATCCAGATGTGAAAAACTTGTTGCATCATTCGCAAGAAGACTCATGGCTGTACTAGCTCAAAAGGGTGCTTCTACTCAATACTGAGCAAAGGGTCTGAATACTTATGACCATGTGATATTTCAGTTCTTCTTTTTTAATAAATTTGCAAAAATATCTTCATTTCTGTTTTTTTTCTGTCAAGATGGGGTGCTGAGTGTACATTAATGAGAAATAAAATGAACTTTTTTGCTTTTAGCAAATGGCTGCAATGAAACAAAGAGTGAAAAATTTAAAGGGGTCTGAATACTTTCCGTACCCACTGTATATAATTGGAAATCTAAGAGTGCTATGTTGTACTTTTTTATTTCTATTAGTAAGGACTATTATTGTGAGGATCTGATATAGCGTGCACCCACTTGACTTGACAATAACAGGGTCCACAGGGTATACGCCAGGTTTCCACAGTTTTCAAACTGAAAGTGACAGAGAGAGAAGTTCTCCGTGCAGGACTTTTTTCTCGGCTGATTTTCGGTAGTTTCCACAATGGAATCTCCATCGGAGACTCCAGCACAGATGTAATCCCAGCCTAAAAATATATAATACACAGTAAGAATTCTTTCAAAAGTAGAAGTGTTAATAGGTTATTTTTTATCAATTATCAAAATGCAAAGCGATTGAAGAAAAGAGAAATCTAAATCAAATCAATATTGTTGTGACCATCCTTTGCCTTCAAAACAGCATCAATTCTTCTAGATCCATTTGTACACAGTTTTTGAAGGAACTCAGCAGGGAGGTTGCTCCAAACATCCTGGAGAGCTAACCACAGATCTTCTGTGGATGTAGACTTGCTCAAATCTTTGTGTCTCTTAATGCAAACCCAAACAGAATGGATGATGTTAAGATCAGGGCTCTGTGGGAGTCATACATACATATTTAAAGATAGAAGTGGGGAGTCAAAACTTACACACACTCCAGTTATTAACCCTTTAAGGACGCAGGGCAGTTTGTTAGTTAATGCTTGGTGACATAATTTCCTTCCCATCATTCCAAAATTCATAACTTTTCTGTCGACATATCTACGTGAGGGCTTATTCTTTGCGTGATGATTTCTACTTTCAGTTTGTACCATTTTGGGGTACATATAATTTTTTGAATAGCTCTTAGAGGGATCCGTGTAAAAAAACTCAGAATTCTATAATTATATTTTGTTTTACCGGTTTTCAATACAGTATATGGAGTAAATAATGCTATTTTGGGACAGTGTGGATTTATACACACATGGGGATATCTAACAGGTTCTTTACTTTTTTAAAAATTAAAAGGTGGGTTTTTTAAACTTTTTTATTATACTTTATTTTGCCAATACAACACCTCAGACCTGAGGGGAGGAGAGGTGAGGGGCAATCCATGATCTATTGATCACAGCATCCACTGGGTTAATGAATCAGCATATTTTCTGTCTCCAGCACCTAGTCCCGGGCCCTAGCTGTGTTATACAGCCGAGTTGTGGAAATAATGCCGCAGGCACAGCAGAGCGGGAAGGGGTTATAACTTCTGTTGGCCATACTGTTCTATCAGCAATGTTTTGTATGAGGTCGATGCCTCCCCAGTCAGTGCTATGCAGTCTTCAACGTGTTACATAAGCTTATTTGTGACTGCAGTGCAAGAAAAAAATGACTGCCCTAGTTGTGATTTGCATGAAAGAAGAACAACAGTGGTTAATTTTTATGGTCTGAGGATTTGTCTGGTGGCAATATTTATCAAAGACTTTGTGCACAGTATGGAGAAAGTGTTTTGTTGTGAAGAAGGGTGTATGGATGGATAGAGAAATTCATGGAATATTGCACAAGTGTCAACCATGAAGGAAGAGCCAAACACCCATCCATATCCACAACTGGTGACAACATTGAACATACATGTGAACTGATTCTGGTGGATAGAGGAGTGACAGTGGATTTTATGATGAAGATTCATGCCTATAACATTTTTAATGGGGGAATACAAAAGCTTGTTGAGACTCTTGTATATGCAGTACATATACAAACACATATATATGTGTGTGTGTGTGTTTATATACTGTATATAACTTTTCTGAAGTGGAACTGACTGTCCCCCTAGTGGATTCATAGAATCTTTCACATCTTAATATCCTTAAAAATGCCTTCTAAATATTTCCATATGCTTAGCTTTACAGGCTCATGAATCTATATTAAATTGTACATAGTAAAATGTTCCACAAAGAATATTTTCATAAAATAAATATAATAAAGTAATTCCATATTCACCATTTTCATGAATATGTCTTAAAGTATTCCTCAAGCTTCATTGATTGCCATATATTTTCTATTACAGATGTCAAGGTAAATATGAATGTTTATGATTCCATGGCTGCCAACGTCATGCAAAGTATATATATAGGGAGATAAAGAAAGAGATCTGTAGATTTATTTCTGTGGCTCCACGAAGTCTATTCATAACCATGTAACATAAATATCAATTGAATGGATGGGGAGAGTATATATTGAATAAATATGACAGGAAATAGCAATATATATTCTTGGTTAATTGTACAGGTAAAAAAATTCTATGCTTGTCACAAAGATAACTGTCCCCGTCCATATTTTTTTTTATTAGAACTAATATAAAATATTGCACCTTAATCATACAAGCTGTCCTTTTTAACAATTGCTACATTTGTAGTGTAGAACATTCCACTTGACTGTATCTGGCCAGGACATACTGTATAGGCTTTTAATCCCATCTTAGCCATCCATGACTGGCTGAGCTGGAAATAGTGAATGACATGCAAAATTTATACTTTCTGTTATAAAAAATATAAAATTATACCAAAAAATCTTTCAGCAAAAAGAAAGCCTTATGTAAACCCTCCCCTGTAGAAATTAGTGCTAGCTTACCTTATCATTACATTATGCTTATGTTGTTTGAGAAGAAACAGAATACTTAATCTTTGAGAATAGAATGAATTGGCTTTTCAGGCAGAAAACCATTACTGTATTTTTGTTTATGGATGCTATACATGAATGCCTCCAACCACCATTTTTCTTAGAACGTCCAAATAAGCTAAGTTGCTCCCACGAGAGCATTAAAATCTTTGAACATTTCACAGGTGTCCTCCTCCTGATGTACTGCCAGTATGAGCACTTTTATACAAAATTGCTATATAATATCAATAAACAAGCTTTATTTATAGGGTTGGTGATGTTTCTTACTTTCTAAATGATTGTGTATGTTTTTGTTAAGTTGTTTCTTGCATTTAATTGGAAATTCAGGGAGGACTGCAGGAAGTCCTCCATCAGCACTATATCATTTCAGGCCACTATTCTTTATAACGCTACTTAAATAATGACACATGTCATCATAATGATATCACAAAGTAGTTTTTTTTAACAGAAACTACATACAATTGTGATCAGTTGTAAATAAGAGTCTGCTCTCAGACAGGGCAGCAGAAATGAGCAGAGATTTCCTTTAAGATTCAAAGTTACAGCCAGTTTGGTATACAGTGCTGGCCAAAAGTATTGGCACCACTGCAATTCTGTCAGATAATACTCAATTTCTTCCAGAAAATGATTGCAATCACAAATGCTTTGGTAATAATATCTTCATTTAATTTGTCGTCAATGGAAAACCACAAAAAGAATTGTCAAAAAGCCAAATTGGATATAATTCCACACCAAACATAAAAAAGGGGGTGGACAAAAGTATTGGCACCTTTTGAAAAATCATGTGATGCTTCTCTAATTTGTGTAATTAACAGCACCTGTTACTTATCTGTGGCACATAACAGGTGGTGGCAATAACTAAATCACACTTGCAGCCAGTTGAAATGGATTAAAGTGGACTCAACCTCTGTCCTGTGTCCTTGTGTGTACCACATTGAGCATGGAGAAAAGAAAGAAGACCAAAGAACTGTCTGAGGACTTGAGAAGCAAAATTGTGAGGAAGCATGAGCAATCTCAAGGCTACAAGTCCATCTCCAAAGACCTGAATGTTCCTGTGTCTACCGTGCGCAGTGTCATCAAGAAGTTTAAAACCCATGGCACTGTGGCTAACCTCCCTAGATGTGGATGGAAAAGGCATCAACATAGAGTTTACAGGAAAAAAAAGAGGCCTTCAAAGAAAAGAACACGGTCCCTACAGTCAAACATGGCGGAGGTTCCCTGATGTTTTGGGGTTGCTTTGCTGCCTCTGGCACTGGACTGCTTGACCGTGTGCATGGCATTATGAAGTCTGAAGACTACCAACAAATTTTGCAGCATAATGTAGGGCACAGTGTAAGAAAGCTGGGTTTCCCTCAGAGGTCATGGGTCTTCCAGCAGGACAATGACCCAAAACACACTTCAAAAAGCACTAGAAAATGGTTTGAGAGAAAGCACTGGAGACTTCTAAAGTGGCCAGCAATGAGTCCAGACCTGAATCCCATAGAACACCTGTGGAGAGATCTCAAAATGGCAGTTTGGAGAAGGCACCCTTCAAATCTCAGGGACCTGGAGAAATTTGACAAAGAAGAATGGTCTAAAATTCCAGCAGAGCATTGTAAGAAACTCATTGATGGTTACCGGAAGCGGTTGTTTGCAGTTATTTTGTCTAAAGGTTGTGCTACCAAGTATTAGGCTGAGGGTGCCAATACTTTTGTCCGGCCCATTTTTGGAGTTTTGTGTAAAATGATCAATGATTTGACTTTTTTTTCATTCTCTTTTGTGTTTTTTCATTGCAAGCAAAATAAATGAAGATATTATTACCAAAGCATTTGTGATTGCAATCATTTTCTGGAAGAAATTGAGTATTATCTGACAGAATTGCAGGGGTGCCAATACTTTTGGCCAGCACTGTAAAAGCTTATACCTTTTATTACCTGTTACAAGCAGGCAGTAAACACTTGTACACTTAAAAGAAGACCAAAACCTATATACCTGTAAACATATAACAGTATAGCTAGTAATAGTTATATAGAAAAATGTAAATAAAGGAAAAATGTACAGTTTATTTAAATTTATGAAAGATCTAATTACTTTTATAATACACAAAAAGTTCATGTGACTTCTAATTGTGTGTATTAATCTGGATCTAATCTTCAAGGATTTTCTATTCATTGATAACTCCCAGGAGTAGGTTTGTTAAGTCTACAAACTAGCAAACCCCCTATTTTAATAAGCATGACATCAAAGCTTTGGCAGGACTCCAGACAGCAGGTGCATGTGTGCTTACTGACCTGTAAGATCATATCCACATTTACCCAATGTGCACTGCAAGATGATCTCTTGATAAAATCTCAAGACTTTATTATATAATAGTTATGTCACATGCCTATTCCCTATTTATAATTGTACCTACTCCTTTGCTAAAAATGACATATATAAAATATATAATTTTATCAATTATATATTTTACAGGGTTTGATGAATTCCTTGTACATGCTATGAAAATCAGCCCACTCAGATGGATATAATGAAACCTCTGACCCTAAGGCTGGGGCCCCACATTGCAAAAACGCAGCGTTCTGGCCACGGCAAAAAAACACCGCATTTTACATTACCTGTAAAACTGATGGGATTCAAGCTAATCCCATCCACACATTGCATAAAAAATCCGCAGCGGAAAAGCATTTCAATTATACCCATGGAAACACTGGTGTTGTCCATATGGGTATAATAAAAAGCAGAAAGTCCGCAGAGGAAAACCCAGCAGACTTTCAATGAAAAACGCTGCAGAAAAGATTGCGGTGGATACGCATTGCGGTTCTTTTCCGCAGCGTTTTTTGCAGCAATTTGCTACGTGGGGCTTTAGCCTAAATTGAGTTTTCATATTAATAACTTGTCCACAGGATAGGTCATTATTATTTGATTCATGTGTGTCTGACACCCAAGCCCCATACAGATCAGCTGTTGAAGCAGCCTCCAGGTACCAGTGAATGGGGAGTGGACATGGTTGCAATGCCATTCCTATTACTTGTATAGGAGCAGTCTGCGCCTGCTTTCTGTCCACTACAGCAGCGTCCAGCATGGTCAGGGTGTTATACCCCCACAGATCACATACTGTGAAAAACCCATTTAGGCTAAAACACCACACTAAGCACTCACTTGGTATGTCACACCACTGCCAGTGATGTATCTACTACAGGAACAAAAGAAAAGGAAACCTGAAATCCTATATGCACAATCCCTCATTCCCTCTGCCATCAGCAGTCAGGGAACAGTCATCTGATTCCACTAAAATTACCAGGTCCAGAGGACTTTCTCCTCAAGTGTACTGTATGACTAGCTTAAAGATACAGAAAGTAATAGGAGGTACAATGAAACCTCTCCAGTGTGTGCTGAAAATATATTTTTGTCATCGAAATAAACTAAGCCATTTTCAAAAAATATTAAAGGGTTTTCTTTTGTTTTTTTACCCCCCCCCCCCCACACCCCACCCCAGGCATTTTTCATGATGTGACCTATTTACATGATAGTTCATCAGTATTTAAATGGAGGGGGACTGACAAACAGAACTCATAACAGTCAGCTGATCCAGCTGCTTCTGGCGCCAGAAGCCATAGAGCTGTATGGAGTTGGAATCAACTGTGCTTCTATTCAAGTAATAGGTGCAGAACTATAGTGGACAGGGCTGCAGCTCTGCAGCTAGTACTTAAATAGGAGCAGATCTGCTTCTGACTCCATACATGTCTACAGCTTCCAGATCCTGGAGGCACCCCCATAAGCTGATCAGTGTGGGGTCTGGGTATCTGAATCCTACCTAGTAAATACTGATAACCTAGCCTAGGGGCTGGGGAGGAACCCCTTTAAAGGGAGTTTATCATTCACAAAACCACTTTTAAGCTAATGGCACGTTGGAATGGCCTTTAAAAAGGCCATTTATCTCCTATCTTTCCTTGTTTTCTTCTCCCAGCCGATTCCAAGATAATTCATTTCTTCATGTATGTAAATGAACACGACGTAGCACCCGGGGCGCTCCTCCTTTTCTGCGAGCACCCACCTCATCATCGCTTATCACCGCCCTCTTCATCCATTGCAGTGACTCCTCTCTTGGTCTTCTCTGTATCTTCTTTCTTTTAAGTCCTTGTATGCAGCGCTGTGCACATGTGCAGTCAGCTCTGCCACAGTACGCTCTTGTGACAGACCACCGGAATATGGTGGCCCATCATGCGCAGTCGGTTCTGCCTGAACCCGAAGTAGCAGAGCCTATTGCGCATGTGCAAGAATTTGCTTCCGGCGAGAACTAAGAAGAAAGAAGACCAAGAGGGGAGTCACCACAATGGACGAAGGGGCGGTGAGAAGTGATGACGAGGTGGGTACTCGCAGAAGAGGAGGAACGCCCCAGGTGCTCCGTGTTGCACATTTACATACATGAAGAAACAATTTATCTTGGAATCGGCTGGGAGAAGAAAACAAGCAAAGGTAGGAGTAGAATGGCCTTTTTAAAGGCCATTCCAACGTGCCATTAGCTTAAAAGTGGTTTTGGTAATGATAAATTCCCTTTAACTATGATTACAAAACTGACAATATTAAACAATTTAGCATACAGAAACAGATATACAATAGCTTTAATTTAACACTCAAACTTTAATGTGACACTTTATGTGCTAAATACACTTGCAGCAAACGTTAAAATGAAACATAACACAACAATAGGCATGGAAGAAGTCAAGTTGCTGCATCTGTTTATGTAACATGTTATGTACCAATTTAATCTTTGCTATTTTACATTTGTAAAGTACTTTATGTGCATTTATAAATGGTCATTGGCAGGTAAGCATGCACATGTTGGTTAACCCCTCCTTTGGGACATCATCCTACTTACTAGGACATGAGCTACCACTTCCAAAGTAATTTCTACTTATTATAATATTAGAGTTTCACACCTGCAGAATAGATACTCTAAAAGCAATAAAAATAATCTGTGTTACAGAAGAGGTCTAAGTGATCTAAACAGGCATACGTTCACAAGTGTGATATTAAAGTTAAAGAAACAGAAAGTCACCAGTGTGATATTAAAACTGCACATGTAATGTGCACTGCAGTAAGGAAGGAATAATCATTATTAATCAATGGACAGTAAAGCATAGAATAACTGACAGTGTTATATGAGTCCTCCAGGATTCCTGAAATCTGTGGGCTATCAAGTTTTATTATAATCCAGGTGCACTGAGCGAGGGCGCAGGAAAGTGTGATTGTGTAATTCAATCTTGTAATTTAGCAGATGTGATGACATCAGCCTTGGTTTCAAATGCTAAAGATAAAAGGATCAGATGAACCTGTTATGACCTTCCTGCCCTACAGGGTTAAGGTAGAACACAGATAAAGGCTTTTGTTTTAATGGACTATTGAAAATTATACCTTCTACCTTTTCCACAAATGAATGCAGGTTTCTACCTTTATTACACCACATGCTTAGGAAAACTATTAGTAAAACAATATGACAAGTGTTAGAGTTGGCAAGGTGCTTCAGATGTAAAATACCCAGTTAAATATGAGATTATATAAGAGACCTTGGAAATGCAGATCAACAAACAATGCCTTATTGTAAATTATGAATCAGGCTTGCTTAGATTAATGGTTGTTTTAATCTTCAATTCATCCAAAGAAACGAACACCTCCCCAATGTGCACAGTGCAGTTATCTGTAACTTGGGAAACCTGATGTTCAGACTGCTCTAGGTCTGTTATTCTGATCCATCATAGGAATGAAACATGGAATGAAAAGCTGACAGAATGAAGGAATCCGACGGAGCACCCCCCATTTGCATCCTTCACCATTCACTCTAATGTTAAAAACAAGATGGGAGCTACCTTCCAACTTGTTTGTTATTGTTTTAACTAGAAGATAAAATGCTGTCCACAGGGTTTTATCTTCTGTTGAAAAAATGAACAAACAAGATGGTACAAAGCTTCCATCTTATATTTAACATTATAATTAATGAATGGTGTCAGCTTTTCAGCCCATTGTTCTGATTCTATGACAGATTGGAACAACAGACAGAATGGTGGTAAGGTGAATTTAGGCTAGGTTCATACTAGCGCTGGGCTCTACATCTTTTGGGTCCCCGAGCCCATCTGCTAAAACTGCGGTTACCCGCGGACCCCATAGACTATAATGGGGTCCGCTGGGTGTCCCTCAGTTTTCTACCGTTTTTATACTCAAAATGGCCGAGAGAAATTTCCTTCGTGCTGGACTTTTTTCTACACCAATTTTTGGCGGACTCTGCAGCGGAGTGTCCTATCTGGACTCCGATGCAGATGTGACCCTAGTCTTGGCAAACTTTCAACCGATGCTTAATATTTCAAATACACTGTTGCAGCAAACATTAACTTGACTTTTCAATCGAGTTTGTGTAGTGTTAAGTGTCAGTTTAAAATTTGCTATATCTGCACATGAGCCGAAAGATTACATAGGCTATCCTTATATAAGCTGCCAATATGGGGTTCCAATTTTCACAAATTATTACAGCATTGTTTATAGCTTAGTGTCACAGCTGTTAGAATATGCAGCATCTGCAACCTACCTATAAAAATGGGAGAATGGGTCTTAAAAATCTATCTTTACCTTTTAAATTTTAATCAACTGTCAACTGTACACAATGATGATGACCACCAAGTAGCCTAGGTAGTTGCTTTGGAACTGGTCACCTCTTGTCTGCCTGGTTGAGACAAGTCTCCGAGGAGTCACCCTTCAGTACAAATATAATACCATATAAAATAAATTATTCCAATGCTGTCCATGCTTCATGCAACCCTTACATCTTCAACCCAGATAGCTTCTGTTAGGTACCACATTAGGGGGTTACAAGGGTTGATCCCCATTACAAGAAAGATTTGTGGTGTTAAGGGATTGACTTTTTTTTTGCTTCTTTTATGAAAAAAAATGGGATGTGGTAAAGGGTGAGGTAATGAAAGCTAAGGGTAAAGGGGCTGGGGAAAATGGTAACAATTAGCTAATAGCAGACGTTCAAGCTTGTTTTGAATACTGGTGACAATCCCCTCTACTAGTATTTGAGGGTAATGTGGTAATTGTAGTGCCCCGGATTGCATTCACTGGCATTCTCTCTCTGACTGCTACATTGATCTCCCAGCCCTTGGATGCTGTGCTCCAGTCCCTGTTGAAAGCCTGTAGTTCGTTCCGATCTAACCCCCCTGACACTGTGGGAAATTTAATGCACCTTCCTCCACTGATAGTTGCCTGTCTGAGCAATAATACTTTTCCTAATTTTTTTCTGATTGGCCATGTTTAGCCCTCTTGACTCTGTGTGAACCTCTCAGGATTTGTTTTGTTTCAGGTTCAGTTGGTTCAGGTCCCTGATTTGTTTTGGGTTGAACAATTTCAGTATGAACCACACCTTAAATTGGCTTAAAACATAGAGTAGAACACTTTTAGGGCTCCTAGGATCTATCCAATGTCTAGCTCTCTAATGCAAACACAGCCAGTTATGTCAAAGTGAAAGTGACATTATTATATTCTGAGGTCTCTTCAGACATCAGAGTATAATAGGGGGAGGGCCTTACCTTACTTCTTTTTGGCTTCCTTGCAGTGTCCGGAGCTCTCCTGGCGACCTCTGGTGCTCCTCTTTGATGTCATCGGCCCCCAGACTCCAGAGACCCCAGACTATAATATGGCAACCATTTTAGTTTGGCTGAGACAAATCTCCATTTGTTTCTCTGTTTCATAAACCACTGAACAATTTGAAGTTTTCAAATTGAACCTAGCTCGGTACGAACCAATTTGCCCATCTCTATGTGGCATGTTCCCTGACCTTTGGCATGTTTACCATGACAAATTAACTCTGCCTACCCTGACTCAACCTGCTTATCCAATGACCCCATCTCTGCCTGTTCAGTCCGATGTCCCTTAACCTGCCATGGTCATCTGCCCCTAAACTTAGAATACACCTAGAGGCAGCGAGATGGTGGGTCCCTGTGGCAAAGATCCTAATCCAGATTATATGGGGGTTAAAGGGTAAAAAACTAGGGCGCCTTGTACACAACACCATCAGTATTATTCACAAACCAAATAATTTTAAGGGCACAGTGGGTCCACACCCGCTATGTTACAGTAATAATTAGCCACATTTAACAGAAAGATGAATTGATATATAGATTTATAGTTTTATTTGGACCAGGATTAAAGCTAAATAAATCTTGGTCCTCGCGGCCCAAGCTTGCATTCCGCAATTCTGAAAGCGAGTAAAACCTTCACCTCTCTCCCTCTAGATTCTGAAGGTCAATGAGATTATGCGCATGGAAAACCTCACTTCCTTCCTGCATGATGCAGGTGAAGCCTTTAACAAACTTGGTTTTACTGGTTGGAATTTCAACGTACTGCAGAGTATCAGATGCTTCTGTGCTCTGGGCCCCGCTCCCGGGCTAGAATGCTGGTCTCTGAGCTTGAGCATAGTCTCCCACCATTAGCATTTGTCCTACCATTGTATTTGTTTCTACATCTGACCTTACATAGTGAACTTCAGGTCAGTCTACTGTGGCCCTGACACGTGTTGTCCTCCGGGCCTCCCTCAAGGCCCACACATGGTATGTTACCCTGTTCATTCCCCCATTACCATCTCAGCCTGACCAATCCCCTCTCTTTTTTCCTTTCCTTTCCTTTCCTTTCCTTTCCTTTCCTTTCCTTTCCTTTCCTTTCCTTTCCTTTCCTTTTCTTTCCTCCTCTTCCTCTTTCTCTCTCTACTCTCTCTGCTCCCCTTCCTTCCCCTCTATACTCTTTTTTCATCTTCTTCTAATTAATGTTTACATTGCCTTGCTGACTGTGGCCGTCTTGGGGTCCCCTTTGGTGGCTCTGGTGCACATTGTTTGTATTTCTGGTCTGTTGTTTTATGTTGTTTATTCGTGAAAATTCAATAAAATATTTGAATTGAAAAAAAAAAACCGCTAAATAAATCTGAAAGGACTCCTAGGAGAGATAGTGAGAGTTCTGTACACCCCACCCAAACACAAGCTATCAGCTTTCCTTACATAAGTTGGTGTACATAGAAAACTATCACTGCATATGGGCGGGATAAACACAACTCTTACAGTCTCTCCAAGGAGCACTGTCAAGATTCTCAGATTTTTAATCAGAAATATTGCTCCAAATTATATAACCCTATATCACAGAGTTTAGCTTCTCTCCCTCTGTCATATCCTGCTCTCAGAATTCACAGAACTCAGCTTCTTCCCCTCTGCAATATCCAGCTCTCAGAAATCATCTGACAGGTTTTCTTTAATGTAAAGTATAAGTAGCTTATTAGTTTCCAATTTTTAGGTATAAATTAAACCTAGACTCAGTAAAAACAATTAAACTGTTTTAGATGCCATTTCACGAAAATTATTCACCAGCGCACCTACACCAGGGCATCCGAGGTGCCCTAATTTAAAAAATGCTGTCAAGGTGAATGACAGATGTTACATATTTAAATATTGTTTTCTTTCTGAATTGTAATAAATTGGATGCAGTTGTCATAAAGTGACTGGAATAGGTTGACAAATGCTAAAAAGTTGAACTGATATCACAAAACATTGTCATACAAATGAAACTAGCAATATGCAAAAGTCCAAAACCACATACAGATGCACATACAGCAAAGCAGGAGGGCACCAACTGTAGATCAACAACATGGAAACCGTGTTATGGATACTTTATTTCCTTGGTACGATCTATTAACATGTATCGATGTAGCCATCTTCAAGTTGAAACAAATCTTTGCCCCATCATAACTCACAACACTTTCCATTGAAACAATGGAATAAAAAATTAAGCTAAAGTGATTATCAAGGGGGCCCACCCCCCTTCTGCGTCCATCAGAAAAAAAATGAACAAAAATGGAAATTTTTTTGTACTTTCATGCCTATGTAACAGGATGGCCATTTTCATTCGGTTTTGATTTGGTTAAACAGATCTGCTAAATAGATGTAAAAACATAATGTGAATGGAGTCTTAGTAAACCATTGCCATTCATTTTTTAGAATTCTAATAATCTGGATATTTTTTAGATTTAGTCTTGTTCAAGCAAGTGTAAGTTCTCAGTGGGGAGTTTGAAATAAGCGTCTGAAATAAAAACCCTGAGAAGAGCGACCCATACATTGACCTTAGTATAGTATGCCCTCTTATAATCCCTGCATGTCCCTGTGGCTTTTCTCTGTATTCGTCTGTATTCGTCTTTATTCCTGTCAAGCCCATCAGGGGTATGGTCAGAAAAAAAGGCACTATTTTCTGTGTGTCCTGTCAATGGACTGTTTCATGGGGTTGACATGATGGGCAGCATCCCACAAGAGAGTGAACCTGTCCATTTCTTTTGATTAAGTAAAGCCTATGCACTGGCATTCTATTCTTTTTTTCCCGGCTATTACCAATTTAAAGTACAAGAGACAATCCTCCTCTTTCAGTTTTCCCCAAGTAACCGCCTGATACCATAACTGTACAGGTTTTGTAACTCACTCCATGCTGGGTTATTATCTCAACCCTTCCCAGAGTCACAAACAAAATAGCTATACGTGAGCTGGTCAATAAGACCTTTTGGAACCCTGTATTGAGTCAAATTACCTTTTCTGCTCCCTTCTGTAAGAGTCTCTTATCAAAGTTACCCCACCTCTGCAAGTGCTAAAGGGTTTGTATCCCTATAAAAGAAACCACACCAAGGTCAACAATGTGATATAGATGAACATGTCTAGATAGTTCTAATGTATCAGTCGTGTGAATATTGTCGCTGACATGCTCACTAATCCTCCTTCATAGCTATTTACCAGTTTTCCTTGTGTATTCCTTTAGGGAAGAACAAGTAAGATGGTTGAAACCTGATGGTCACAGTCAGAAATTATTGGGGATTTAGCTTTCATCTTGGCTGGACTTATCCAGGTATGAGCATCGCAATGTAAGCAGCCTTTTATGAAATGATATCACAAAGCAGTATTTTATCTCAAACTGTTTATCCTCTAGGAGTCTACATGAGGCCAGACAGTGGCTCTGCTGTGAATTTCAGTCTTTCAAGGGGTTTGAATAATTCTGATATTATATTGGTTTGTATTGGTTTCATAAGAAATTGGAGTCCTTAACTAAATTAGAGTTAAGATAAGAGTGCACACATCTGTATGCCTATTTGAGGGTTTTGTCCTGACCCCTTATAGGGGAACAAGTTCTCAGTTCCCTGCTGCCTACCTATATATTATTGTATTTTTCCTCTATATAAAAAGCAATACCAACATCAGTGATACACACGTGGACAAAATTGTTGGTACCCCTCGTTTTATGAAAGAAAAACCCACAATGGTCACAGAAATAACTTGAATCTGACAAAAGTAATAATATATAAAAACATGTTGAAAAGCCACAAAGCTTCTAGGAGAATGTCCTATGGACAGATTAGACAAAAATCTAAATTTTTGGCAAGGCACATCAGCTCTATGGTCACAGACGGAAAAATGAAGCATATCTTGAAAAGAACACTGTCCCTACTGTGAAACATGGAGGAGGCTCTGTTATGTTCTGGGGCTGCTTTGCTGCATCTGGCACAGTGTGTCTTGAATCTGTGCAGGGTACAATGAAATCTCAAGACTATCAAGGGATTCTAGAGAAAAATGTGCTGCCCAGTGTCAGAAAGCTTGGTCTCAGTCGCAGATCATGGGTCTTGCAACAGGATAATGACCCAAAACACACAGCTAAAAACACCCAAGAATGGCTAAGAGGAAAACATTGGACTATTCTAATGTGGCCTTCTATGAGCCCTGACCTAAATCCTATTGAGCATCTTTGGAAGGAGTTGAAATATGCCGTCTGGAAAAGGCACGCTTCAAACCTGAGACAGCTGGAGCAGTTTGCTCATGAGTGGGCCAAAATACCTGTTGAGAGGTGCAGAAGTCTCACTGACAGTTACAGGAATTGTTTGATTGCAGTGATTGCCTCAAAAGGTTGTGCAACAAAATATTAAGTTAAGAGAACCATCATTTCTGTCCAGGCCTGTTTCATGAGTTTTCTTTTTTCAAAAATTCTGTTGAAGCATGGCTGAAAAGCAAGGTCTGACTTTCATTTGTTCATTTTCATAGAATTTTTATATATTATTACTTTTGTCAGAATCAAGTTATTTCTGTGACCATTGTGGGTTTTTCTTTCTTTAAACGAGGGGTACCAACAATTTTGTCCACGTGTGTATGTTATGGATTAAAGTCTTGACATTCTCAAACCAATGTGAACCTGTCCTAATGTAGAGATATTGAGCACCTGAGAAACATTTGCAGAACAATTATCGACCATATGGATGTTGGAAGTGTAGCGACAATCTGTATATTAATTTCAATTTCAGAGTTGACACAATTACACAGCCTGAATGTTGAACCAGACAAGCTGAGTAAAGGTCACTGCTACGATTGAAGATGAAGGAGGGGATACCAATGGAAGGTCTTCTACCGCAGCAGAATAGTTACTTTTCTTATTTCATTTAATTTGTGCAATAAAAATGTTTCCATGTTCATTGACTCTCAATGCAGTTACTCCATAACACAGTCTTTTAACAGACAGATGCTTTGTCGTATAATAAATCCCTAAAACATTGTAGCTCCGTTTAACCTGACATTGATATCACATCTACAGCGCTCCTAAACATATGGTGCTAGAAGACAAGTCACAACCGGAAAACTTTTTTTATACTTCACTTTTACCTGTAACTGATCACTTCACAGCAAATGTTCTTTATTTTTCTATATAATATGTAATGTATACCAAATGTTATCTAACTTGCAGTCGACCACTTCAGCTATTTCTTAGTAATTCAGCCAGTTCATCAAAATAAGCTCAGCTGTGCAAAAGATATTTTGCCAGGACTTAAAGAGGTTTCAAATCTCACACATTTATGGTATATCTACAGTAATAATTGATCAGTTATTAGACAAATCTCCAGACTCTTTGATAAATACTGGGGTGCATTAGCCAAACAGTCTTACATAATGCACACATTAGCTGCCATATGATAAAGTTTGACATCAGAAGAACCGATCACTCCATTATTTTGGGATTGTGTGAAGGTGTGCAAACCTATTGTGGAGCTCCGGCCCTGCCACATGAATGATCAAAAGAAACCCATTATTGTTTTTCTTTTTTATCACCTGACTTCTAATAACAGAGAAGGATGTGAAAAAGATACACTGAGTGAAAATGTTCATTTTAATCACATTTCCACACCCATTGATGATAAATTAAAATTACTACACATTTTGTCCTCTTGAAGACATTTTCAGATAATTTCTAAATTAGATTTAAAAATTCCACTACAGCTGGGCGATTAATCAAATTAATTTAATTAATTTGCTTTTAAGAGGTCCGACAATTTTAACAGAATTGTTAAATCTAGTTATACAGATGTTAAAATGGCGCTGCCGTGCTTAGCTACTAAAATAAAAAAGCACCACCCTGTCTGCTATGCCCCTTCTGGCACTCTGAGCGGGAGATTTTCAGTTAGTTAGCCTCTGGTCACCGCTGTTTACAAAAACTAGCCAGGTTTTTCATCTGCGTAAATTGATTATAGCGCTGGTTAGCTGGTTCTCGCCAATGACGGAGAACAGGTTAACAGACGTTGTAATCAGTTGACCCGTTCCCAACATCCATAATAGTACAGTGGATGCCGGGTATGTGAATATGGCACCCGCTTAGAAGCAGAGCAAGTGACATAACCACTAGGTCTCCACTGTATTAAACAGTGAAAATCTGACAGCAATGCCTGCGATTAGAGTTCTCTCTGATCATGGGCATTAAATGCAATATAGTCCGCCAGTCCCCTCTCTGTGCTCTACCCTGTTCCAGTGGTATTCCCTCTCTGCGCTCCCCCCCAGTGGTCCCCCTCCCCTTACCTATTGTTGCCAGTCCATCTCCCACATCACAAGACGAGGCTCCCAGACCTGTCATAATACTATAACTACTGAGGCCTTTGGCAGACCTTAGTAGTTATATAAAACTTCATAGGCTGCAGTTGTGCCATAGTTTTATTTCAGCCTATGATACGCGATCTCACGATTGCAGGTTAAAACCCCCTTGGGGGCTTAAAAAAAATAGTTAAAAGTTTTTTAAATTATTAAAAATTTTTATCCTCTATCCTTTATAATAAATGGCTTTTAGGTGGGAGTAAGACCCTTACCAATCCTGGGAACAGGGTGTGTTTTATCCACACTGAATATCCCAATTCATTTAAATGGGAGTGCTGAAAATGGCAGTAGTACTGCATTTCTGCAGCATTCCCACCAAAGTGAATGGCAGCTACATTCACAACAGGGGTAAAACACCCCCGTTCTCAGGATCAGTGGGGATCTCAGCAGTCGGACACCCACTGATCAGTAATTTATCCTCTATTTTTTGTGGCATAATTAAAACCCCCATGAAAAAAAAAATCAAATCGATCCATTTCCATAAAATGTATGTAAAAATAAACACATTAGGTATCCCATATCTGAAAATTCTCAAACTGTAAGAAAAAAAAAGTCAAATGGAGATCAAAACAATGGATACCAATGGATACCAAAATGGTATAAATTAAAACTACCCCTTACATAGCTTTGAACATGGTCAGAAACATAAATTCTTGGTATTTTGTCATTATATTTAACACAAATAAGAAAATCGAGATTCAACTCGAAAATCATCCATGGGAATGAAAGAAACCAAGATTTAATTTTTTTGCAAAATCACCCCAACTGTACTTTCCACCAAGAAACTGGTGATCTGCACACCCAGATATATGGGCACAAATATATGATTGAAAATATTTGACCATGTGGAGCACTTCTGACTTTTTAATATTGATTCTTAAACATACAAGGTTACTCTTCTCCATTATTTCCCTCAGCAGAGTGTCCAAAGTATACTGTATTTGGAGGAGGAACAGAGGAAGTTTGTCAGTGAGGATTTTAGGTCCTTTTGGTTCAACTCAAATACACTTACAGGGGTTGTCCAAGACCCATGCATAATGGATGCTGATGACCTAGCCACACAAAAGGTCAGATTAGTGGGAGTCCAACACTCAGACCCTGCACCGATCAGCTGATTCAGTTCAAGTGACTAAGAGTGGAGCTACTGCTCCCCAGTGCCACCACTATAGTGTACGGAGCCACGAAGGTGTATCCAGTGTATGGTAGCACGGCAATGGGCAAACGTTATTCTGTTCCCATTCACTTGACTAGGAGCAGAGTTACTTCTGGCAGTATACATTGTATATGTTTTTCAGCAGCCAAATCAGCTAATCAATGTGGGATAGGTCATCAGTTTCCATTATGCCAGGGTCTCAGACAACCCCTTCAAAGGCTGGCAAGTCTTGGAAGTGTCTCAGGAGAGGGCTATAGAAGAGAGGGGGAAATAGAAGTGCAGCCCTGCTGTGTTTCTCTTTCTAACTTAACTCATGGCAGAGAACTGATCACTGTGCAATCTGATGGTAGGTTAGGTCTGTAAAAAGGTATAAAAAATGCAGGAAAGAGTGTCTTAAGACACAGCAAAACCATTCCTGTTTTTACCTCTATGTTCTAGAATCAAACTACACTTACTTTCCATCCCTAATAATTACATTTATTAGGTGTGTCGCTATTCACTAATTGCGGAGATTTTTTTGCAACCATTACAACACTGCAGTAAGGTCTATGATAAAAGTTATCCTTTCATTGTAGTTAACTTTAAAGATATTCATATACAGACTGGCCCTATGGGTGAGCAGGTAAATGCCCTTGAGGGCCCTGAGCCAGAGTAAACCCCTAGAGCCCCACTACCTTCCCAAGTGCAGGCCAACCAATGTCTTTTCTCTCCAGACCCTGCTTTCTCAATGTTGCTGTAAAGTCCCAGTCGACAATCATTTTGCAGCATCAGATGCTGTATGAGAATTTATTCCCGGCTCACAAAGCTAAGAGGACCACTAGTTCAAAGTAAGTGCCAGTCTGCAGGTACTGACAGGGTTCCCAGGGCAGAAGCAGTGTAAGGCAAGTACTAAATAGCAGATATTATTAAACAAATGTGTGGCAGCGTATGTTTAGGAATTTCCAACTAGTTATTAGGTAACATTTCCTTATAGCTATACAATGAGTTCCTAGAATATTACTAATACACCCTGGGCTCCCCAGTGTGATACAATAGTTCTCATCATTTTGATACTTACTATGCAGCAATTATTGTTGGGTGGAAACCAAGTTATACATACAGTACACACTGTAGAGTGTTCTGGGTATGTTATTAAATTCTTTCTCCATTCCATCTACTAGATTCTATGTTTCTAACTTTAAGATGGTTATACACAAGCATAGACATTATTGTAATATGTATAAGATAAAGTAAGTGAATCTAAAGGTAAATGTGATCATGTGGAACTAGAGAAAGGATGTAGCAAGGTGAGCTGCATGTAGTTGTAATAAGTATAAAAAGGGTTAAAACTCAATAGTAACTGTGTTTCTCCCACATCTGAACCCTGCACTACTTGCTACAGTGGACCTACAGCATATATTATATTGCCCATACCATGTACCTGTTATCCAAAATTTGTAATATTATGTCAGTGTTGTAATGTGCTATATTGTGTGTAATGGGGCAGTATTAAGAGAAAAAGGGAGGAAAGTACAGCTCATCTTCCTAGGGAGATTAACGTACGTATTATGCACCATCTCAGATATACAGTACTACCCATTGTACTAAAGATACCTTAAGGTATGACAACCCTCTTACAAGGTTGTGTTCTTTATGTCCAGACAGACAATATCTGGCATAGTAAACAGTAAACAGCCTTGGATTGACCATATTTAATTGATGATTAAGAATCTTTCAGTCCAGTGTTCTTCACTAATATCATGATATGGAATTGTGCAAAGTATAATTACATAACTAGGGTGCTAACATGGCATAACACTAAGGGTGCGTTCACATATCAGTTACTATCAGTTTCCATCTTGGCATGGTGTATACAAGCTGGAGGGAAACTGATGACAGAATTCCATGGGATTGGTTCTGCCATAAAAGGCATCAGTTCTGGCGCTGTATCTGTGCCTCAGCCAGATGGAAAAATTGCTACCTGCAGCGTTTTTTCCATCCAGCTTCCTTAAAATTACTGCAGTGCTGGATGCATGCAGGGTGCTGCCTAAAGATGGATGCGGTAACACCCGGAATTTTGCGGAGGAGCACCCTGAACTGCTTCTGCCATAGAACATCTATTTATAGCAGTGAAGCCAGCAATTATTATTCATTATTCAATTGTACCCCTGCTTAGGTTCATTATTGTACCCAAGCAGGGGCCCGTCTGCCTCCAGACCCGTCCTCCCGAGTCTTTCAGAAATTAGAGCAGCCGAGAGAAACCTTCATCTTAATCTTCCCTGCTGCCATCGTATAATGCTCCTTAATGCCCACACCCAGTGTATAATGCTTTTTAATGTCCCTACCTGCTGTATAATGGGCCTTAATGCCACCTCCCACAGCATAATTTATTTATTTAGCTCCATCATATTCTGCAGCACTTTACAGACATTGTCAGTCACTGTCCCACATAGGGATCATAATCTATATTCCCTATCAGTATGTCTTTGGAGTGTGAGAGGAACCGGAGTACCTGAAGGAAACCCACACAAACAGGATTCAAACCCAGGACTCCAGAGCTGCAAGGCTAACCACTCAGCCACCGTGCTGCCCCAGTATAATGCTCCTTAGTGCCCCCACCTACAGTATAAAGCGCCTTAGTGCTGCCGTACACAGTATAAAGCTACATTAGGAAATAATTTTTCATTTTTCTTGTCTAAACCTGTTGTGTGTCTTAAAGTCAAACACATCTGTTTGTCTGAAAAATAACTCGAATACTGGACGTGTTTAGCAACTGTTCAGCTCGGACCTTTACTTGATGGTGGAACCCTGTCAATGGACCTTTACTAAAACTAGTTGAGTACCCCTGCTCTATTGGCATCAGTTGTAATGACTTAAGGGACAAACAACTGATACTGATGCAACTGATACATGTGAATGTACCCTTAGAAATAGCTGAGAACAGTGTTCAAAGCTTTATTTTCTTAGGGTGATATTGTATGAGTAGTAGAATTGGATCAATAACTTCGATATTGTTAATAAAAACAGCTTGACCTATGGGGCTTGATATCTTGAGTCAAACACACCTCTGTCTAAAGCATATGTCAGCTACCCATATTTTCCTATAAGATGGAAGACAGAGTTATCATGACATTTTGACGTTAACATGAACTATTGCCACCCACAGTCGCTAAAGATTTTCCTGTAGGGGTCATTCAGGTCATGGGAATCATGTAAAGACTGTCCAGATTTCAGAAGCTATATTGTGACCAGGAACTTCTCAATTTATACCTTGTAGAAAAGCCAAGATCCATTTTCATGTTGACATTACATGCAGGGTAACAAATATTCAGTATTAACTCTTCAGCTGACCATGCAATGACTACTATGGCTATACTGGTTTTCCAGCTCTAAAGTTTAAGCGCTGTCAGACATCTGCTGCCCTGCAACAGAGTAATACCAAAACCTGAATTCTCAAATTTTAGAGCTAAATAGAAAATGCAAAAACAGAAATTGTTACACTTTTCACTTTTTACTTGTTCAACATAAAGATTTTAGAATACTGTACATCTCAGAAATCTAACATTTTCAGCCCCAATACTAGGGCTAGTGTGCTATATAAATACTGTAGACTCTTTTGGATGACTCAAGTATATGACGGGAGTGTAAATATCTGAAGTAAAAATGAAAAGGATTAGAACTCTAAAAAAAGGTATATGACAAAAAGTGTTACAATAATGTAACAAAAGGTGCAAACTGCTTTTTAAACCATTTTTATCAAACATAAACCTGTTGGTGTTCATTTTCCCCTTTCTCAAAGCAGCAATAAGGCCCCATTCACATTACCGTGTGCAGTGTACGGATCGATCAAAACTGAACAGATGGAACACAGATTGGTATCTGTATGCTATCTGAGATTTTCACTGACATATACACTTGAATGAATGGACAGGGTCATAAAAATGGTCAGGTATAGGACCTGCTCCATACTTTGCAGCTCTTTCCGTGACCCAGGCACACAGCCACAAAAACTACAGGTAAACTTGTGGGTAATGTACTGAAACTACGGTCGTGTGCATGAGACCTAAGAGTTAAAGACATATTATACTTTTCAGAGTTTTGAAATATTTATGTAGATTAACATTATGCAGATCAGAAGGGGTACTATGTGTTCTTAAGGAGGGACAGCACAGGGATTTATAACACCATGCATGCCCTGCTAAGAATTCTGAGTAAGAAATATGCAAATAAGACCTCCTAGTTGGGAACGAGAGACATTGGGTAGAGAAACAGAAAGGTTTCTCTTTTTGAGGAAAATACAGTATGTCTTGTTTGTGTGTGTGTGTGTTGTCTTTTTCCCCTCTTCAGGCTGCTGGCAGGTGCAAAGCATTGGGAATGGTGATTGAGTCGGAAGAGATACCGTTATTAAGAGTTGTGTGTGCCATGTAGTCAGTGTGAAGTAGCTAACAGTGAGCTGAGGGCAGTGAAGCTCTTCCAAAGTAGTACAGCATGATGCTGCAACATGTAGAGAAGTGGAGCTTATGGGCAGGGTAAGAAAAGGGTGCAGGTGGCAACTGCCAAGTGTAAATCAAGGGGCCCCTGTGTCAAATTGTTGTAATTACATTCCACAAGAAGTTGTTCATGTGTTTAGTACCATTTAAAGAGCTAGTCTTAAAGTGGTGGTAACACAATATGTTTAGACTGGAACTAAAAGTGTCGTAAGGTTATGGCTCTGTCATGCATATATTTTCTTTCACCAACTAAGAAAGTGGATGGAATCCATGAAAGGTAGTGGCTTTGAAAGCACAGTTGACATTGGGCTTTGGCTGATTGGCTTCTACCTTGACCCACAGAAGCAAGAATGGAGCCTGGCAAAATGAAGTGTTGAGTCTCAACCACCCACTACCCACAACCTTACCAAAAGTCACAATTATATCTTTGGATTTTGACCATATTCAGTTATTAGTAGTATCACTTGTTCAACTAACCACTTTTTTTAGCAGTGCACAACGTACAATTTTAAATATCATGTACTGTATATATATATATATATATATATATATATATATATATATGTTTAGATTGGTTTTGGGATTCTTTTGTAGATGTTTTTTCCTGTTATGTTTTTAATGAGGGCTATGTCTTTTCTATAAAAAAAAACAATACCCAACTTGCAAATAAACACGGTTATGAATTATGTCTTAGTTCAAACCATGACAGATATAATTATGATCTAGAAAAAAATCAAGCATACAGTACTGTATGTAATAACTAAGAATAAATATGTCCATCAGCTATTATTTATCTGTTGTTAGTATAGTGTAAGAGTGATACCAGCACAGAACAGTTGTAGTTATATTATACAAATTATCTGTACAGCTCTGGCCACCTAACCCGTAAAGAACATTACAGTTGTTGCTTTTAGTTGCTGTGTTAGAACATGCTCAATGTACTCTGCTAACAAGCATTGTGAATATGTGGTAAGGGTAAGGGTGAAATGTTTTTGTGGAGCCTAATACAGACTAATATTGATTCTTACAGAATAATTATTATTCGATATTTGAAAGCATTGCAAAAGGTCTGCTGTAATAGGTTTACTGAGGAAGGTAACAAGGTTTACTTGACACTGAGGTCAAAACATCTGAAAGGACCTTTTGTACAGACTAGTAATAATCAAACCACTGTTAACACGTGTTGGAGAGAAGCAGATGCCATAGCATTGAGCTTTCTTAGCTTTGGCTGCAATGACCGGGGAAGAAATTTTACTCTAAAGTTAAAGAGGTTTTCTGGGACTTTGAAATTGATGACCTATCATTAGGAAAGGTCACCAATTCAAGGTCCATGGGGATCAGACAACCCAGACCCCTGCAAATCAGCTGTTTAAAGCAGCAGTAGCACTCCCTGCATCCCGCTTCCTCTTCACAGGCCATATGACATTGAGTTCATCGGCCACATGGCCTGTTTACAGTTCAGTCCCATTTAAATAAATAGACTGAGCTGCAGTACCAAACGCAGCCACTACATAAATGTTTAACACTGTGCTTGGCAAGCAGTATCAGACTGGGATGTCTAGGGCCCACCAGTGGAATTGATTCTAGGGTCCAACCCTACTGCTACTGGTATACAAGCCTTAAAAAGGTAAGGTCACTTTCCTGGCTCTATCAGATTTATGATCATTTATGCCAGTTTTCTGCCATAAATGATGCCAGAAGTCTACGCCAGCAAGGAGCTAATGTGGAGTTCTGTTTAGGTGCATGGACCCAGGAGGATGCTCCTAATTTATGACAAGTTATGCTTTAAATTAGGTGCAAACTTCGGCAGGTGGAAAACATTGTTCTTCATAAATCAGCCCTTATATTTTCTTTTACAGTCTGTATGGACTGCGGCATCTGAGGGGTTAAGTGGCTGAAATTGTTGTCTCAGCCATTGGAGCAGACACTATTATTACAGCATAATGGTACAGTGGTTGGCAAGAATAAAACTACCACTCTCAGCAGGTCCTGAGTATTAGGGGCTGATGTTATTGTAGTTCTCAGAGGGTGAGGAAAGAGTAAGGGCCTGTTCAGATGACTCAAAATGAAGAGGAACTGAGGTGGACTTCTGCCTTAGATTCCTCTCTATTTTCTAGCCCTCCATCTTCCTGCAGTAGAAAGCCAAAGCAGAGCTTCACCTGCTGATCAGCCTTTTAGTGACTCCCACACAGTATAAAGCCCCCTTTGCTTACCCCCCCAAACAGTATAACCACCCTTTACTGGCCCCCACATGGTATAATGCACCCTTTCCTGGCCCCCACATGGTTTGAAGCCCACTTTCCTGGCCCCTATACACTACAATGACCCCTTTCCTGACCCCCACACGATATAACGCACACTCCCACATGGTATAAAGCCCCCTTTCTTGAACCGAATATGGTATATCACCCCCTTTCTTGACCCTCTACACAGTTTAATTTCCCATATTCTGGCCACCCAAACGATATAACACCGTTACTGACTAACCACATGGTATATCACCCCCGTTTCTGATCCCCCACAGGGTATATTCCCCCCCCCCTTTATAGGCCCCCATACAGTAATTTCCCTTTTTACTGGCCCACCACATAGTATACTGCCCCTTTAGAAGCCTCAATACAGTACAGGCTCTCTTTACAGACTCCCATACAATAAGGACCCCCTCCATACAGAGACTAGGCCGATACCTGCGATTACTCGCAGGTAACATCCACTATTTACTAACTTATCCCTGCTTCTGCCCACAGCCCACACTCCCTTGGAGACTGAAGACTTAAGAGGAAGAGTCTACTGTGGGCAGGAGTGGAGATCGGTAAGTTAATAGCAGCCGTTAGCAGCTGGCAGTGGTCTGTTAAGAAAGTAGCAGGGGGCCAGGTGGGCCCTCTAAAGACGCAGGCCCAACTGGAGGATTCACTGGTACCCTGATGGGGCAGTTGGAGCCTGCTGGTAAGTACAGAAGAAGCTGCAGCACTCACTCTGCAGCAACTTCAAACAGGTGATCGACTGAGACTCCAGGTGTCGGACCTCTGCTAATCTTTAATTGATGACCTATCCCAAGGATAGATCATCCATTATTAAGCCTGGTAAACCAACTTTCTCTAAGATGATATTGATACTATGGATGTGTTGATGGTATTATTTTATGAGTGTGGTATATTGTGTTATGCATTATAAAAATTACATTACATAATGAATAAATCAATACAGTGTAATATCTTCTATATGCAGAGCTGTAACTGTAAGGGCACAGAAGTTGAAAAGTCACACTCAGACACTGGTATTTAAGTGGGCCTCTCTGCCACAAATGGCACATGATAGGTACAGAGTTTTATTAACAATTTTGTTCTGGGGCCCAGGAACTTATAATTAAAGAGGACCTTTCTCCAAGTACAATATGTTAAATGACTTACATAATTTTATTGTTTGCTGTGCTGTGATAAATTTAGCATTTTTTTTAAACCGTACACCTTTTCTAAAGAGTTGGCCCCCGATAGGTTGTGTGTAAATTAGCTCTTGTTCACCAAGTTGGCATATAACACACAGAACCCCTTCCTTCCCCAGAGAACATAAAAGGTTACCACCTCCTTGGTGATAAAGAGCTAATTCACATATAAACTAGTGAGACAATATCTTTTGATCAGTTATATGGACTTAGGAAAAAATATGAATTGATCAAGGGCACAGCAGCAATCACATTAGGTATGTCATTTAGCACTTGGTGACAGATTCTGTTTAAGTGTCAGCCAAACCCACCAATTTCACCAGGCTACGATGATCTATAGGGGCCTCTCAACTCAATTACTACTCAATTACTTTGTCCTCAGAAAGATAGCCCGCTGCCTGTTGGGTCTGACAGTGACTTTTTTCCCTCTCCCAACTCAGTACAGATAAGAAAAAACAGTTGGGCAGCATGAAGTCTTGGTGGTTATTCTTGCTGCTGGAGACCTGGGTTGAAATCTAGCATTCCACTGGACACTGTAAAAGCACATATATTGTGTTTATATTGCATATGTACTGGTTTTTTTGCCACTGTGTACATAGTTTTGAAGGAAACTTACATATTGTCCCCTTAAATAGACTTATCCATTTTATGAGACATGATTGAGTCCAACCAACGTGTAAGTGGGAAGAGACTTGTATTCTTCTTCCAGCTTCCATAGAAGAAGGGTGTGTGAGCAGAGCTGGTAACAAGAACCACTGCAACTGTGCTGCAGCCCTGAGAAACGGAATATTGAGCTGCCTAAAACTAAGAGATAAGTTTTGGCATTATAGTGTATAGAGTTTTTGGCATTGTAAATTATCCAGGACCCCAGAACATTGACCCTGTTGAGTCACAGGATGGACTAGGCATCCTGGGAAGAGAAAGGAAAAGAGATTGGCACCTGTTAAGTAGTAGAGAGAGAGAGAGAGAGAGATTAACGTGCAGTCGGCTGAAGTTGATGTCCAAGTTCACCCTATATTCACAGTGGACCTGTTCTATAAGAACTATACCTCCATTACCTGTAAGTTATTGGTCTATTGTTTATCCAGTAAAGTTTTGTGTGACCTGTTCTCCTACAACTAGTAAAGTTGATTTTAATTTCCTGCAACAAAATAATGGACCTCTATGTGGCTCAGGAGGCCTGAAGAGCATTAGTACATGCTCTGGGGGAAGACTATCACCACTATCAGGTATATCACAGGCCCCCTCAATTCTGCACCAGCCCAGGAGAGCTGGAGGAATTGGTTGAGTCAGAAAGCCACCGTAACCACTGTAGTTTCTACTACTACTACTACTACTACTACTCCCAGCCTTCAAGTTCACGCAAACATATTGCTGAACAAAGACAACATCTACATGATATTTGTATGTTCTACCTGTGTTTGCAGGGGTTTCCTCTGGGTACTCCAGTTTCCTCTCACACTTTAGAGACATACTGATAGGGAATTTAGACTGTAAGCAGTACTTGCGACAGTGAGTGATGACAATGTCTGTAATGTGCTGAATATGCTATATAAGCAAGATAAATAAATAGGAAAGTCAAGTGATTGTTCCCTGACAGTTGTCTAAAGTGAATGTCTGGTTTTACTCTATTAATTATATACATTGTTTTCCTCTTTTTTCTTCAGCAGTACATTGCCTGTAAGCTCTTGACCATTTGGCCCCATGTGATTCTGTATTTTCACATAGTCAGTCTGCCTATAACTCTCTCTCTGTAGTCACAAAGCATGCTTTCATCTGACTGAGATAGATTAGGATGACATGGTGACTTCTTATTTTCTCTTATCCACCCAATATATGATTACATTATAATATTGTATGACTTCACACGATACTGGATCATCACACTCTGTTTGGCAAGCAATCCTTTTATTAGATGTAGAATAGAAAAGTGAGGTCATGATCCGACATGGACGAAGTAATATACTGCTGAACAACATTTACTTCCAAATGCATTACAGATAAGAGCGAGACTCTTTCCAACTTCAGCCTATTTCTGTTGTTTTTAAAATAATGATACAGCTCACGTAACATCATTGTGCACAACTTCTCCACTTTCCTTTTTACATTAATGCCAATAAAAGTAAGAAGACGTTGACTCTCAAACTAATAAAATATATAAAGCATTTACAAATTGAATAGCCTGATACAGTATGAGGTCATTTTCAGACAGGTGCCAGTACTTAAATACATCTGTCATGTCAAAATAAACTAGAAATTATACTTTAAATACAATGTAAAATTGCTATTTGGAAAGACTATGTCAGAAATACAATACAATAAGGGTCATTTCTGGATACTCTACATATGCTCTAGATACTGTACATATAAAGCTCCCACTGAGTAAGGGTTGTAGTTCCTTTGCTCATGATATTGCTTTGATCATATATAGTCAGGAGTTACATTTTTTTGTCCTTTTTTCCTATTGTTACAGTATGGCACTGTTAACTGGCCTGTTGGTGTACAACTTCTGTATCGGTGTAAAATTAACTAGTTGAAGACTTCATGGACACGATATGAAAAATGGCCAACTATCGCAGGGTTGTCTTTAAAACACAACGGGGCAGATTTTTTAAGACTTGCATTTTGTAGTCCACACATTTATGTCATATGCAGAGGATATGTCATAAATGTGCAATTGAAGCAGGTTCTATCTCTCGGACTCTTATTTATCATGAGATCATGACCTCTGTCTAATGGCTGCTAAGAATAAAGAGATGACCATGCATGCAAGGGTCTCTCCAGTCTTACTAAGGATGCCTACCTTCTTGGCTGTTTTAGAAACTACCATAAACATGAATGAAGAGAGAGACGCAGTGGGATAACCCTCAGTAGACTTGCATGCAGCATAAATAGTTTTTTCTTGCTGTGGGTTTAATCCCTGCGAATAGAGTGATTTCCAGCCTTTGCATTACAATGGTTCAAAACTGTTGCAGAATCTGCAGCTGTATTTGACATGCTGTGGGTTTTAAACCAGCAGCACTTTACACTGCGTTTTTTTTTTCCACAATATGTGGATAAGTGTTGTTGAAATCCCATCCTCTTTACTGCTACTGTAATTCACGTCAGGTTAGGGTGGGTTCACACCTGCGCTTGACTCCGTCCGCTGCCAATCCGAGTGAAAATCTGGGGAAACAGGATAGGCATCGGATACCAACAGGTTAGCGACGCATTGGTTAAAAACCCATTCATTTGAATGGGTTTGTAAAGCAATGCGCGGGTGTGCGCTTACACCCTCTGCGGCGCGAAGCCGTTTTTTTTTTGTCGGACACGATGTCCTGCATGTCCGACTTTGTTTCCGACGAAAAAAAAAAAGGATTTGCAGCGCAGAGGGTGTAAGCGCACACTCGCGCGTTGCTTTAAAAACCCATTCAAATGAATGGGTTTTTAACCAATGCGTCACTAACCTGTCGGTATCCGATACCTATCCTGTTTCCTGAGATTTTCACTTTGATTGGCAGCGGATGGACTCAAGCGCAGGTGTGAACCCACCCTTAGCAGGCGTCAGCTAACCAGCTGTGAATTCACAATGTGTGGCCACATACATTAGACAATGGTCGAACAACCATAATATAAATGTTCTTCTGGGGATGTGATTATTCCATTGAGGGCTCCATATACAATTAGGTTTCAATTACACAAGCCAAGTAACATGATTTATTGCTACAAGTCACGTTTGCTATAGCACTACCAACAATCTTTCTAAGTGAAGTGATCATTCACAGAACTATTGTGTATCAGCCATGTGACCCAAATGCAGTCAACTATTAGAGACTATGGGATGAAAATTTCAAGCACTGCTACCCTCTTTCCAGATGATGATGATATGTCATCAGTTTACTAAAATGCTTATTCCAATGTCTGGTGTGGTCAAAATGATCCATTTTAGCCCTAAAATACATAGTTATAAATTTCCTCTAACTTCTTAATTTTTTTTCTTGTACATGAGATAATTGGCTTGACAGAACCCCCTTGGTTGGAATTGGTAAAACTTGCACTGAAGGAAGAGTTCACCCTGCTTTTTTGGTCACCACTTTATACCATTTTCTCCATTTGATCTAGTGATTCTTTTCATTTTTGAATGTTCTTCTATCTGCCTGAAGCGGTTCACACTGCATAGTGACTAAGCATGCTTTCATCTGACTGAGATTAATTAGGGTGACTGTGCGGCTTCTTATCTTCTCTTACCCATCCAATATCTGATTACATTGTGATATTGTATGACTTCACAGGATACTGGCAACTAGATCATCACACGCTCCTTTTGGCAAAGCAATCCTTTTAGTAACTGTTGAATAGAAAAGTGAGGTCATGATCTAGTATGGATGGGGTCATAAACTACTTAACAAAAATATTTGCTTGCAAATGCATTACATTTCTCAGTGAGGTAATTTCAGAATAAAAACTGTATTTCAAACCATCTTAGAACTTAATGGTAAAGTTTTCAGTGTTTGCTCTTACTGTTATGTTTGAGAAATGTCACATTAAGAAAGGAGAAAAGAATTCTCATAGTAATAACTGGACAAAGGCCTGCCATGATATAACGTCATTATAAAATTGTTGCCAGCGCTCCATCAGGCTTGATAGATTAGCAATATAACAGTATAGTTAAAAGTTAGAATGACTTCACTGGAAATATAAATCATAAAGGTCACATGCCTTGTGTGTCCTGGTTTGTTGCGCTTGCAGATTACTAGGACAGGTCGTATTACGCTAGGTTCACACTAGCGTTCAGCTTTCCGTTCTTTGGGTCCGCTTGGGGACCTGAAAAACGGAAACCTAATCCGCTTAAAAAGTGGTTGTCCACAGAATCCCGTGGACCCCATAGACTATAATGGGTCTGCTGGGTTTCTGCCCAGTTTCCACCCAAAAAATGCAGAGAAAAAAGTTCTAATTACAGGACTTTTCTTTCCGCATTTTTCAAGCGAATTCGGGGAAGGAAACTTCGAACGGAGTTTGAACGCTGGTGTGAATCCAGCCTTAAGTAGACAAAAGAATCTACAACAAAGTATCAGTAAGGTACTGTTCACACAAGCATTGTGGCTTCCATCACTAACAAAGCCATCAGAGATCCATTTTCCAATGGATCCAAACAGGTACTAACTTTCTTGATGTGATCTTTCTCAAACATAACAGTAAGAGCAAGCACTGAAAACTTTACCATTATGTTCTACGTTCCACTGACTTTAAAAGACGTCTCAGATTTTTGTTGGCCATACTAGCTCTACAGACTTACTGAGGGTAAGTTCACACTACTTTCATTATAGTCTGTTGCTCTCATCGATCATAGGATGAGAACAACTGACATAAACGGCAATAAAATGACTGACATAGATAGAGGTCTGTCCTTCTGCATTCATCCTAATGTAAAAATCAAGATGGAAGTTTTCTTCTTTCATATTTGTCTACTTTTTGAATGGAAGAAAGTCGTACCTGAAAAAAAGTAAACAATCATGACAGAGGAAAGCATTAAAGTGAATGCAGAAGTAAGGCGCTCCATCTGCATCAGTCATCCTATCGCCGTTTAAGTTAATAGCTCTCATCCTATGACAGAACTATAATGACACTAATGTGAACCCACCCTTATCTTGTGATATTAAATAATAGAGGACAATTGGTGCAAATATATAAATGCATGCTAGAATACAACCACTACAGATATATACAGTTATATATATATATATATATATATATATATATATCATAGTAATATAATTAATGTTAATGTAATAATTCTAGATATTATTAAAAATATTAAATCAATCTGATTACCAACAAGAAACATGGACAACTGCTATTTTACAAGATTCAGAATAAGCATCCTTGTTGAGATTACCCACGTGTATAACTTAAAGGGGTTGTCCAGGCAAAATTGGACAACCACATTAACTTTTAAATCAGCCGGGGGCAGGAAAAAAATAAAAAAAATGCATACTCACCTGTCCCCGATGTTCTGGCGTCCTCCTGGCGCGTCCCTGTTCTTCTGCTCTGGCGGCTTCTCCCAGGTCTCTTATGGCGTTCTGCTGAGTAGTCTCAGTGGTCACGTGACTGCTGAGGCCAATGATTGGCCTCAGCAGGCCTAAGGAAGAGGACCCGTGATGTCATGATTGACCTCAGCGATCACATGACCACTGAGGCTAATTAGCGGCTTCAGCGGAACTCCGGAAGAGACCCATTCAGCAGAAGGACCAAAATGCACCTGGACACCAGAGCATAGGGGACAGGTGAGTATGAATTTCTTTTTATTTTTTCAATGCCCCAGCCAATTTAAAAGTTAAAAGGGTTGAACATATTTGCCTGGACAACCTCTGTAATGTCTCAAGGAGGTCAAAGTCTAAACCTCTTGGAAATGCATTTACAAGATGTGGACTGGAACAGCAGCATACCAGTGTTCTTAACCACTACATGACTTGTACTATTTAATTATATTTCTGTTGATTGTATTAGTTTAAGCTAAATACAATGTATTCAATATATTAAATATCTTATTTTTAATGCAGAGGTATTGTCATTCTTTCATACTCATTCCCTAATGTAAGTTTGTAGGTCGGGGGACGTGCTGTGGACAACAATGCAAACAGTATAGGGGTGAACAATTGTACAAATGATTGTTTTGCCCTAACTAAAGCTTAATTTCGTTCTTCTCATTGACAGCACATGCATGCTCAGCCAAACTGTGTGCATGTGTATGGAGGAATCAAAAGCTGCAGCTGAAGGTTAAAAATGCATTCAGCTGACAGCTATTGAATGTATATTGGCAATTTTCCACTTGTGCTCTCATTTAATAAATTCTTGTTGTGACACCAAGGTCACATATACTGTATATGCTAAAATTGCATAATTTTATGGAGATATGTGATATTGGTGGTTTCTAATTGGTATGTCTTCTAGTAGTGTTCACAGTATATAATACTCTTTCCATGGAAATTCAATGGTAAGATAGAAATAAGTTTGCAAATAAAAAGTAGAATGAGCAATAGTCTGTGATATATGTCATGTTTTAGGACGGGGCCCCACATGATGGAAATGCCCCGATTTGCCCGCAGCGGAAATGCCATGGTGCGGCGTTTTACAGTCACTATGTAGTGGATGGAATTCCCATTCCCCCAGTGCATGAAAATACGCGCTGTGGAAACGCAGCTATTTCCAAAACCGTTGCGGTTTTGGAAGTCGCAGCATGTCAATTATACCTACGGAAACGCCGGTGGTTTCCCTATAGGTATAATTAAAGCAGGAGGAATCCTCTGCGAACTTTCTGTGAAAAGCGATGCAGGAAAAACCACGATGTGTTTCCATTGCGGTCTTTCCTGCAGCGCTTTTTTGTTGCGGGACGCTATGTGGGGTCTTAGTCTTAGGAATTTTATTAACCAACAATGGATGTATAAAAAATTTTCCTGCTTTCTGTGACAAACAATATTAAAGGAAATTAACTGTTTAATCTTCAAACAGATCTGTATTGTTAATTGCAGTTAAAATTAAATGAAAGTACATTTTTTGGCCTCCAGGTATGAGTGTGGTGTGGGTGGGTTTGTTGAGTGAGATGGGGAATTCCAGCTTATACAAGTACATCATAAGTGTAATTGTCTGTAACTTTTTTTTTCTTTTATGCTATTTACTATTCACTTCTTAAGAAGTAAAATATTTAAAATGCAATTAAACAGTAATGTAAAAATTGTGTCAGAGACCTTGATATCTCCAACTATGCCTGAGGTTTGAGCACTTCAGAGAACTCAATTTTCCCATTACAAATGCCTTACTCTTCTTATTGAATCCAATGTTTTCTATGCATGAAATAATAAAACATTCATATAAATTACATTAAAAAATAAAAAGAAATACTAAAAAATAAGCACACCGACTTTTACATTTTGTACTTGGATTTGATCCTGACATTGAAGAATAGTGGGTTACTTTTCTTTTACTGATAGGGATCAATGAGAAAGATATGTGGCATTCCACTGAATTATTTGGCATATGTCCATACTACATGCCAAGGTTACAGAAGACACTCTCATGCCACTGGAAAGTTAAGATAAGGGTAAAAGGCATACATACTATAAATAAAGTATTATTTTCACATAAAGCTGTGTGCAGCTCATATGATATATATGTATTTAAGAAAAATCAGGCAGAAATGTATTTAAAGTAGCATTTGAGCCGTTCAGATTGTTATTGAGGTTGGTAGAGGTGAAAATATTAATCTTTACAACAAAATGAAGCTGCTGCATCGTATCATGATTTAATAGATCTCTATTACAGCACAGATTCTCAAAAATCCTTTGCTTCGATTAAACAGGACCTTAACTGTTCCAGTTTACTGGCTGTTGCCAAGTCTACAGTATTGATTTTTGGTCTGTCTCTTATTTCTTTCGAACATAAAATATTAAGTAACCAGAAACTTATTTCCACTGTTAGGTCTGTACTATTGATACTATTGGGAAGCACAAGACTTAAGAATCAAGCAACATAACTTGTACATTGAAGACAAATGTGAACTATGTATTATTATTTATCCATCCATCCAAGAGGCTGTTTGTTAGAGAATGGCAGTAAATGGAACAAACTTTGAGACAAGTATTATATATCTACTATATTTCTATTTTTTGCCAGAAACAAATAAAATTGATAATGTTCCAAATTTTCTTACCAAGTGACCTTCAAGTATGAAATAGGTATCAAATTTGCTATAAAGAGTAGACCTGTTTGGACTGACTCTAAAACAATTATTTTTGCTATGCATAAACACTCTTCTTATCTCATATCATTCAGCAAGTGGCTGGCAAATAAATCTTACCTTTACTTGACAAAGTCTTGACACCAGAATGGGTATTGGGAAAACCAATGAGTAATGAAACAAACATTCATTATTAGGACATGAATAAGAAGTTGGAAACCAACCAGCACTTTGTAAGATTTTCTCAGATCCTACAAAAGATTAGTGGTCATTTGAGGAAGATCTGAGCTTAACCATCCCATATCTGATGGATGATAGACCATGTATGAGATTCCACAAGAATGACTATCACTTATTGTACCTTAGTCTAAAGTGAATCATACAAAATAATTTCATACTCATCGGCAGAAAGTAATGTAACCCAAGTTATATTTCTTTTTCCAAAGATAGTACCAAATAGAATTTCTCAATATGGCAAGTAAATTCTTGTCCACATATATAATTTATCTTGGAATATTTTAATAGTTTTATGCAAGAACATTTTTGCTACATACATAAATTTGAATGAATTTTAGTTATGATGTTTCCATTCACGGTAAACTGTTTTGGGGATCAATTCTGAACTGTACATCCACCAACTTAGCTCATTCAGTGGTGTTTCAGCACTGGGTTCCAACTCTGTTTAGCTACAATGAGCAACTCTTTAGATATTTGTAATACACAATAGTATAGAAAGTCAACTGAAGGTGGGAGTTAAATGACAAAAATGAGAGTAAATATTGAAGGTATGGTATAGTATATTGTGAGCCAGCATGGAAAGAGGGATGTCCTTTATCTTCATACAGATTGCTGCTTCCTTAGTCTGCGCCCCTGTTTATGTGCCATTGGGCATTGTATTAGCTTGTTAAAATGCTAGCTACAGTCAAAATCAGTCATTTCATTTCACATACCAGTACTGAAGCAAGCTTTAAGGGTTCAATGAAAATAGGTCAAAGTGTGTCTCCACAACAGTGCTACCATACTACAGTCATGGCCAAAAGTTTTGAGAATGACACAAATATTATATTTTCACATGATCTGCTGCCCTCTGGTTTTTATGTGTGTTTGTCAGATGTTTTTATCACATACAGAAATATAATTGCATTCATATTATGAGTAACAGAAGCTTATATTGACAGTTAGAATGAGTTAATGCAGCAAGTCAATATTTGCAGTGTTGACCCTTCTTCTTCAGGACCTCTGCAATTCTCCCTGGCATGCTCTCAATCAACTTCTGGACCAAATCCTGACTGATAGCAGTCCATTCTTGCAGAATCAATGCTTTAATTTTGTCTGAATTTGTTGGTTTTTGTTTGTCCACCCGTCTCTTGATGATTGACCACAAGTTCTCAATGGGATTAAGATCTGGGGAGTTTCCAGGCCATGGACCCAAAATCTCTATGTTTTGTTCCCTGAGCCATTTAGTTATCACCTTTGCTTTATGGCAAGGTGCTCCATCATGCTGGAAAAAGCATTGTTGAGCGCCAAACTGCTCTTGGACGGTTGGGAGAAGTTGCTCTTGGAGGACATTCTGGTACCATTCTTTATTCATGGCTGTGTTTTTAGGCAAGACTGTGAGAGAGCCGATTCCCTTGGCTGAGAAGCAACCCCACACATGAATGATTTCAGGATGCTTTACAGTTGGCATGAGACAAGACTGGTGGTAGCGCTCACCTCTTCTTCTCCGAATAAGCTGTTTTCCAGATGTTCCAAACAATCGAAAAGGGGATTCATCAGAGAAAATGACTTTACCCCAGTCCTCAGCAGTCCACTCCCTGTACCTTTTGCAGAATATCAGTCTGTCCCTGATGTTTTTTCTGGAGAGAAGTGGCTTCTTTGCTGCCCTCCTTGAGACCAGGCCTTGCTCCAAGAGTCTCCGCCTCACAGTGCGTGCAGATGCACTCACACCTGCCTGCTGCCATTCCTCAGCAAGCTCTGCACTGCTGGTAGCCCGATCCCGCAGCTGAAACACTTTTAAGAGACGGTCCTGCCGCTTGCTGGTCTTTCTTGGGCGCCCTGGAGCCTTTTTGGCACCAATGGAACCTCTCTCCTTGAAGTTCTTGATGATGCGATAGATTGTTGACTGAGGTGCAATCTTTCTAGCTGCAATACTCTTCCCAGTTAGGCCATTTTTGTGCAGTGCAATGATGACAGCACGTGTTTCTTTAGAGATAACCATGGTTAACAGAAGAGAAACAATGATGGCAAGCACCAGCCTCCTTTTAAAGTGTCCAATGGTGTCATTCTTACTTAATCATGACAGATTGATCTCCAGCCCTGTCCTCATCAACACCCATACCTGTGTTAATGGAGCAATCACTGAAACGATGTTAGGTGGTCCTTTTAAGGCAGGGCTGCAATGATGTTGAAATGTGTTTTGGGGGATAAAGTTCATTTTCTAGGCAAATATTGACTTTGCAAGTAATTGCTGTTAAGCTGATCACTCTTTATAACATTCTGGAGTATATGCAAATTGCCATTAGAAAAACTGAAACAGTAGACTTTGTAAAAATTAATATTTGTATCATTCTCAAAACTTTTGGCCACGACTGTATACTGTAAGTCACATTTTGTCCTATAATTGTGACACACATACTACCCAATGACAGTGACAACACAGTTTCATTCACTAGGTTTAGTTGTGATGGATCTGCTTCTTTTAGATACACTTGGAACTTGTTATTAAAGGCATTCTTACATCTCTATACAGAATGTGGGATAAGTTGCAGATTCTTGGGGGTCAAGTTCTGAAATCACCATCGATCATGAGATGGGGGTGTTTTTATCTACATTATGGATGGAGTTGTAGTCAGAAAGGTGTCACTCCATTTATTTCAATGGGAACTGCTTGAGATGGCCAAAGACAGCATTCAGTTGTCTTCTGCAGTACCTTTGCAATGAAGTTGGGGCATCCCATTCGGACCACAGTTCCACTTAGACCAGGGGAAACAACAACACCGTCCTCATGATATACAGATCCTAGTGGTCATAACTACACTGATCTGTGGCTTATTCCCTGAGGAGGCAAAAACCTCAGGAAAAAAAAAATCCTGATCAGCCTGACATGCGACATTTAGTCTAGTAAGTTTTGTTTCATATCCTGCAAATGAAGCATGTTATTGTTGTAGCACTCATGTATGTTTATTCTTCCTTACAGAAAGCTCAGAATTTATCCATTAGTCCAAGGCCCCACGTAGCGAGCTGCAGCCAAAAAACCTTGTTGAAAAGACCGTGGTGGAAACGCATCACATTTTTTTCCGCAGTGTTTTTCTGCCGCTATTATACCTATGCAGAAAACATCAGCGTTTCCGTAAATATAGATGACTTGCTTTGATTTGCAACAACTCAAGCATTTTTGAAATCGCAGCTTTTCCGTTGTGGATTTTTTCTGCAATGTGTGGATAGGATTAGCCAGAATCCAGTGTTTTTTTCTGCAGTGTTTCTGCCGTGGCCAAAAAGCTGCGTTTTTGCAACGTGGGGCCCTGGCCTTACAGAGGTTTTTTGTGCTACCACTAAAGGGAAAATGGTGGGAAACTTTATAAAAACCAGTACTTACCTAATGGGTTCCCTGCAGTTCCAGCACTGGTGCTCTGGTGGCTGTGGTGATCAATATGGCGTCCATCCTGCGCCACAGTAAACAAACACTGGCAGGGAGCTTCAGAGTAGCTGTACTAGAAAAACAGGAGATCTATTAGGAAAATATTAGTTGTTTTATTTTATACAATTTCCCACCATTGCCCCCTGTTTCCTCAATCTCGAACAACCCCTATAATAGTACTAAAGTTTCACATATGATACATAAAATTTCAGAAACTTCAAAGTGTTTTTCTATCCATAGCCAATGGAGGATGTAGATGGCCAAAATAAACAGTACTGAAAAGACTACTATGAGAAAAAAATTTGCACTTCATAACAAAGACCACTCTTTAGTAATTTAGTGGATACATAACAAACTACTGCACATTTTCATTTTTGGGATTCATTTACAAGGAGTTTAGATGTTAACATTAGCTTTATAAAGATAAATCTGACTCTTCATTCTAATTATTACTTTACAAACTTTCTTTGAAATACGTCTTGCCGTAGAAGATTTTTAGAATAAGTAATTATTTGCCAACATATGATTAAGCTAAATTAGCTTGACAGACTTCAATGAATTCTGGAGACTGAAAGCATATATAGTGTGTAAGATAAGTTATACACTAAAATGACAATAAACCAGCTTCCCAAGGTACCAGATTTGTTTCTAAGATTTAATGCTTACAGTCAGGGGCGTAGCTATATGGGATGTAGAGATAGGCCTGTATCGGTATCGGGCCCTGCAGCCTCAGGTAGCTCAAAGTCTATAACATCAGAAGACACCGGCATTCTACATATCACATGGTAAGTGGGGGCCCCATTATGTATTTGACATTGGAGTTCAGGGGCTTCAAGTTACGCCTCTGCTTACAGGTATATTAAATTAATAAAAGACTGCAATGTGAATAAGACCATAAGTACTCACAATATGTTCTGTGATGCAGGCAACATTAACAAATGCCAATTAAAAGTTCCATTTCATCAATAAATATTCACCTGCATCACAGGAAATTTTACAAGCGCTTATAGTTTTATTCATATTGATTAATGAGGTGGGAACCCTTCTTCGAGCACCTAAGACCATTGTTACAGAGTGTCACAGAACTAAGACTACTGTAGTAAAATACTGCACCTAGTAGTCAAACACCAGTAACATTGTAGCTATCCAACAGGTCTTCATATTGCTAACTGCTGCTCGGAGATGACCCCTTCTGTTTCACACATCTGATCAACTGTTTGCAAGAGTCACAGTTAACTATACAGTACCATACATTGTGTTGAGACCAGGAAAGATACTACAAGGTGAGTTTAATTCTCCTTTGTAGCAGATGCTACACAGTGTACCGCGCTGCATATTCCTGATTAAGTGTGGCTCTGGCAAATATTTCTTTTTTCAATTTAAATGGTCATTGTCATTATATAACAAACATTGCATTAATCAAAAGTATAAGTGACTAAACAGCCTGCCCTGCAACTGAGACCCAGCCAACACAATGTGGCATATCAAATATAACAATGTGCAAATAGAAGCAAGGAAGGGCAAGAAACAAGCCTACATGGAGAAAGAGGCATTATATTCTAATAAGATATATTACAAAGTGTATACAAGTTTAAATGACTAGAATGAACTTTGTAATATATCTTACTAGAATAAAATGCCTCTTTCTCCATGTAGGCTTGTTTCTTGCCCATCTTTGCTTCTATTTGCACGTTACATTTGATATGTCACATTGTGTTGGCTGGGTCTCAGTTGCAGGGCAGGCTGTTTAGTTTATTAGGGCTTTAAGACCTAAGTGTAGTATTTTTGTGTTCACTTATCACATTTTCATGGGGATGCAAGAGTGCTAGACATCCCCGCAGAGGTGGAGTCCTTTAGTATCTGTGCTTGTGGGAGGACACTCTGTCACTAACAGGTAAATCCAAAGAGGAACCTTCAACAGGGAGGTCTTCCAACCAGGAGATAGTCTTGGGCAAAAATAAAGGTAAGAATATTCAGGGATGGAAGAAGGTGGTCCCAGGAGTGACTTAAAGGGATTGTCCGGTTTCTATCATTGATGGCCTATGCTTAAGATAGACAATCAATATTAGAAATACAGGTGTCTGACATGATATTCCCCTGATGCCACCCACATGACTGCTGAGGCCCAATCACAGGGGAGAGATGAAAAAGCTGGAGAAGCTATGGAAAGAAGACTGGATGCTATAGTGGGAGCCAGGAAAAGTGTGTTTGAGTGATTTGCTATTTTTCACACCTTCCCCGAGTCTCCAATTATTATGCTCTCGGGTCTGAAGTGACAAAACAACATAATCTCTGGTTTAGCTGACCCAGAAATTTTTGAAATATTTGTAACAAAACCGATTCACTTATCACTAAAATCAGTAGTACATGTGAATATATGAAAGTAATTTTATTAAAGTGTCATTTTTCTCCTCTTCCAGCAACCTATATGTCCCCATTTTCCTTTCTGCAGTCTCTCCGTAGTGTTCAGAAAACCTCCTCGTCCTCTATGTGTCTGTGATGCTACATGCTATCAAAGGGGTTGGAACAGCAAGGAGAGACAGATGGAACAACAGCTAATACAAGGAAAAGACCACTTATATTATAAGTAGAACTGTAGAAATAAACTGTGAATTTACCAAAATCAACATTTTTGGCTGTATTTAATATACATCTATAGTAATTGTGATTTTTTTTTTTTAATGATACCTTTGCTTTAAGTAACAGTTTATAGAGTTAGGAAATGATCTTCTAATTATAGTCTGTCGTAAAATACCTGTCTTAACGTATAATTACTGAAGTATTCTTGCCTTAACAAAGGCCAATTGTAATTAATACTATAGTGGAACGTAATAATATTGTTTTGCAGGCTTGTGAGTACATAGTAAAAGACAAACAAAAAAACAGTAAGTATGGATCAATCATTTTATTTGTTTCTTCTTTTTACTATTTCTTAATAATAGTAATATTGCACAAATCTGTTAGCAACTGTACAGTAGTGATATCTTAACCCTTTCAAGACCAAACATCACTGATGTCCCAATGCTCACGCCAAATTTAGCACTTTAGTATGCATTGCTTTACACAGCAATATCTTTTTAATGGCTTTGCATAACGCAACTATTTTTATCATGTTTTTTCAGGACACATAAGGCTTGACAGAAGTAGCCTTATTTGTTAAATAAGTTGGATATTTTTTTCGCTAGAAGTAGAAAAATGTTATAAAATGTGAAAAAAAATTTAATTTTGCTTCTTTTACCTAAAACAATATTTTTTATATATACTATTACACATAAACATATAAAAAATATATTTTCTTCTTTCTTCTGATCACAGGGGCTACACATTTATATAGTTTTTCAACTAAAAATTAGCTTTTATATGTTTTTACATTCAGCATGGCTTATTTTCTGGACCCCTGGTCCATGTGTAAATTAACCATTTGTTTAGTATAGTAAAGGGCTGTAAACTGCTTGTGTTATCTCTAGCTAGGCTCCCTGCTGAGAGAAGAGCAAACATCCAGAAAAAAGGTGATGGGAGGGGCTGGCAGGGGAGCAAGTTCTGCTAGCACAATGTAAATGGGAAGGCTCTTTCACTTTACTATGATCACTATAAAAAGTTAAATTTTGTTGATAAAAGTGATGGTAAAAGTCCTAAAAGCTTCCCTTATCACAGTGTAACTCCAGGACAGTAACTTCAGCAAGGAGATCCCAACACTTATCACTCCTACAGGAGCAGTTGTAAATCACAGGTTTCTGACTTTAATTAACATGACTGCAACACCAGGTATCAGATAGAGTGACGTAAATAGCCAGATTAGCGACTTCTAGGGGTTAAAGGGGATCTGTCAACAGTAAATTTGTTATGAACCTAATCACAGTATCTTGTAGAGGTGATTTTACAGTTAGGGCCGGCAAACTTAAAATCCTGACAGGGTGTTATTTACAAAAGTGTGTACACTTTACTAATTTGTTTAAGGATTCAAATTTCTCATGAATCCAATTCAACGCAATATCTCACCTTTGTAACGCGCTTCAATTGCTTCAATTCCCACTCCCCCAGTGGTCAGGCAAAGACAGATAGCATATCTGCCGCTGAGCCTCAGCAGGCCTCAGGAAGAGACCCAGGATGTCACAGGTAGTGACATCTCATGCCCTTCTCTGTTGGCGCTGATTGGCCTCAGTGGTCATGTGTGGCTGGGACTTCCACCACATGTCAACACTGGACTGAGATGACTGGACAGCGCTGGGAGGCACCAGAGCACCATGGAAAGGTGAGTATGAATTTTTTTTATTGTTTCATTGTCCCCCGAATGATTTAAACATTAAACAGGTTGTCCATATTTGCCTGGACAACGCCTTTAAGCTTTACAGACAGTCTGGAGTTTGACATGGCACTATAATTATCTATACTTCGGATGAATTGCTTATAAAATACAACTTGTTAAACTTCCCCCAAAGTGAACAAATGACTACATTGTTTAAAGAAAAAAATGATATAGTGATTGATAAGATCACATAGAGCTTCAAAGACACAGAACAATTTTATCAGTTTGTAATGATCTGTTGGCATGTTTTGAGCTTTCATTTGGGATATTGGTTCTCTGAGTAGTCAAACACACATAGCAATACCCTACAAAGGTCACTGCTTTTCATAGACCATATCAGTGACACATAATGAAAAACCTTTCCAGTGTTATCTTACCTTTTTCTATTCGCTATTTTTTGTGATAGCCAAGTGTTAAGAAAACAGTCTATGATTAAGTTAAAGGGATCAATTGGAACAGGTGAATCAGTAACTTGTGCAAATCCCGACTGCTGTGCTTTTCAATTGGCAATCTGAAAATGACTCCAATGTCTCCTACCATGGCCTGATGACTAAGTGGTAATAAGATAAGACCCACTGTGTATAGTTGACTGTTGTCTTCAGCCTACAAGGAACACTTTGCTGAATGACTCATTACTTAGCTGACAATATACCAGATTTGAGACAGCCGATCGTTATCTTTGAGAAGGGAAGAAACTTTACAGTACATTTTTCCTCTAACAAAGAGAACTATTTCAAAGATTGCTCATTGACTGTAACAGAAAAAATAAACTAAAAGAAGCTATGTTTTGCAGCTATTTTATAATTAATGCAAAGTCATTGTTACAAAGCAATCCAAATCAACTATCTGCAGATGGATGCCTTTTTCTTTTGGAAAATAATTTTCTGGTTAGACTTATATCCCAATCATGTCACACGGCTTCTTGAAAGTTGGGTACTGACTTATAGGGAGCTAACTTTTAATCGGTGGCCCAAGAGGCACAGTGCTCCTTTTATCATCTATGAAAATGTATTTGCATATTACTCAACTATTCATTCTTTCTACTATTCACTCTTTGTCCTTCGAAAAATTTAATGCATAGCAGCCTTTTCTTCTGTGGTAGGGCTTCCAGCACTGTTCATGTTGATCTTGATGGTGTATTATATGTATAATGCCAGAATTACTCAACTGTCACTATTACTAATACAAAAAGTTTAACTATGTATAGCTGAGCTTACATTTTTTTCTTAAGTTTGCATAACATCCTCTATATAGTGGGAAAAAAGTGCCCTGAATCCAATCAGGAGAGATGTGAGAATGTGTTTCCAAACCTTTGTAAAACTGAGGTCCCACTTTGTGGAAACACATCGTTTTAACAGAAAGGAATCATCTAAATACTTCCTTTATATTTTATATTCCTTTTGAAGCCAATCCTGACTTTGGCTCAAAAAAACGCAGCAAAATCTGCAACAAAAAACACTGCGTTTCCGCAATGTGGGGCCTTAGACTAAAAGATTTATCTGCTTTGCCCATATGGAATCATGCATGCAGCAACTGCAGCAGACTGTATTATTGGGCTGCTTGACAACCTATGGGAACAGCATGGGGGCTATAAATAGTTAGCACCCTTTGAGAATCATCATTCATAAAATCCAAAGAACATCTCATTGTCTTATTGGCGTACCCATATGCCTAGCACTTTTTTGTCGTGCAGCCTGAAATTGCATAGCCAAGACTGTATACAATCTTACAGTGGATTACTGTGGTTTTACAATACTGTTTTCATTTGTGTGGCAAGTACAGGTATAGTACATGATTTTATGTTCTTCACCTGTATTTGCCACACTGACAAAAACTGCATTGCAAAACTGCCATAATACACAGTAAATGCAGCGGCATAGCACGAACCATGGTATACTTGGTGGTATAGCACAAACCACTGTGTACAACGTAATATATCTGACTTAAAAATTCTTTAATCAGTCAAGTCATCATTGTAGATGTCATTGGCAACATATATTGTTGGCATGGGAATGTATTTATTCTGAGACTCTTCGAGCTATTTCCAATTTTAATTTAAAGTTCCTGGCGCCAAGAGTGAAGGTTTCTGGTTTCCTCTGTGTGGTCAGCAGAGATGTTCCTGCCAAGTCACAGACAAATACAAGCAGGTTGTGCATTTAATAATGAGCTTTTAGCCTTTATCAAAGCAGAGTCATGTCTGTAGTTTTTGATGCTATTACGAGATACGTGACAGACGGCTGTAACCTAATAGATTGTAAAACCTAAGATGATATTGTCAGATACATTCACGCAGGGAAAATGCAAATGATTGTTTTTCTGAAGCTTTCACAGCAGTGATCGCCAGTCACCTTCCAGCATACTTCAGCAAGGAGCAGATAAATAATAAATGCACCCATGACTCTCTAGAAGTGATTAACCATGGGTAATTCAAGGACAGACTTTGTCAGGTGTCTACTGCACAAAATATCCTTATTAGCTTTTTATTATACATTCAGAATCATCTTTCCGTAGTGTGGCACGTCCAGCTTGCAGACAATCTTTGCCGTGTTTGCAGAGAAGGACTGTTTGCCAGACACTTTAAAAGCTCACCTCTTAGGTTCCACGTAACCAGGAAATGTATTACAACCTTCCTCGACAAGTAACACAAATCAATAATAATTGACATTGGTTTACAAAACTGCGCTTACATCCTTTGTAACCAATTACCCTATTGCCAAGAAGAAAGGGCAAAATACGGCAACTGGTAGGATTTATTAAACCAATTAAATTCTCTTGCTTCTCATGCTTGTTTTATTCTGTCTGTAGATCAGAGGCAATGATGCAGACTCTTCTAAAAGGACAATAGCCTTTAAATCCCCAAGCCCCAATTAAACCGTTCTATTTTTTTCATTTAGCAAAGCAACTTTTGTGGAATAAGTGAACGCTAACATCTTTTAACATGCAACAAGAAACTTCATAGCGTAATTATTGGTATATTAGAAGAGGTTGATTGAATTTTTTGGTGTGGGGTGGACAGTGATTTTATTGTGAACGTATTGGATCTTAACTGTGGGAATTTCATTACTATGCACATGCATACATACTATTTGTTTTTATCCTCTCTAATGAAGTCTCAATCTGCAAGAGAAGTGCTTTGATTCCAATATGTCCTCTTGTTTTTTTGCTTTTTTTTTCCAAGTTATGATGTTGATGAATGAATTGCAAACACTGCTGGATATGGATGAGATGATGTAAACTTTGAGTATAGAAAGTTTAAGCCTATAGAATCATCAAACAATTTAGGTATTTCACATGTGAGAGGGTTATTTGTACTTCTGTGGGAAAAACAGGCCTGAGCAATGTCTTCTTCACATGTCTAGAGTAGCTTTTTTCTACCAAGTATGGACACTGTTTACCTTGGTCCTGAGTAGCTTGGTTTTACAGATGTAGTAAAGCCTAATTCACACTGATGGGAGATTATAGCTGATTACATTATACTAGTTTTTGTGTATACATTTTTTACAGTATTTTGTTTCACAGAACCTTTTTTAAAAAAGTGTTGTAAAGGGAAGATAATAAATGTATCACTGGGGATCTGACCACTTGGACCCCTACAGATCACTAAAATTCACTAGTGTAGCTTACGAGCCTACTCAATCTGAAGACATATGAATAAAGCAGAGATCACACATGTCCACCCCATGACATTCATTGAATGTCTCTGGGACTGACAGAGAACTGACCTTTGCTTCATTCTTATGCCTTCAGAATGAGTTGGCTTGGAAAACACACTTTATTGATCTGCTGGGTTCAAGTAATCAGGTTCCTCAGCATCCATATATTTATTACTATTCCTTTTTACAAACATGACTTTTTCAGCAGACCTGAGCAAAGTAGGAACACATGTCAGGATATGAGTTTAGGATGAAAAGATGATTTACTAGGAAAGGTACACGTCAACAATCTTCTTTACTAGGAAAAAGGTGGATTAAGCAATTTAGAACCAGTAGAAAAACAACCAAATATCTAAAAGAAGATCAATTTATTATAATAATAATAATAATAATAATAAATTTTATTTATATAGCGCCAACATATTCCGCAGCACTGTACAATTTGTAGGGTTCGAGTACTGACAAAAAAGATACATTACAAAGAAATATTCAATTCACACACTTTGACTGAGGGCCCTGCTCGCAAGAGCTTACAATCTATGAGGTAGAGGGGGTGACACAGGAGGTAGCAGGGGCGGCAACAGACGTAGCATTGCTTGTACAATGGTCAGACAATTCTGTAATAGAGGTTACTGTCATTACACATATATAAAGCTGTATGAGCCGTCATCAGTCGTGTCCTTTAACGTGCAGATGGTGCCTGGACATATAAAGTTAGTCTGATACGGCATAATATCCTGTGAGGTAATGTGGGAGCGTGAACAGAGGAGGGTATGTTTTAGGGATTCTAACTATAGAAGGGTTTACATTAGGAGTTGTGATAGGCCTGTCTGAAAAGATATGTCTTTAGTTTACGCTTGAAGCTGTGGAAATTGGGGGTTAATCTAATAGTCCGGGATAGAGCATTCCAGAGACGTGGTGCAACTCGGGAGAAGTCTTGTCTACGAGCGTGGGAGGTTCTGATAATAGAGGATGTTAGTCTTAGGTCATTGAGTGAACAGAGAGCACGGGTTGGACGATAGACAGAGATGAGGGAGGAAATGTAGGGAGGTGCAGCATTATGGAGAGCCTTGTGAATGAGGGTGATAAGTTTATATTGTATTCTGTATTGAATAGGCAGCCAATGTAGTGAACGGCACAGACAGGAGGCATCGCTATAGCGTCTAGACTGATAGATGAGCCTGGCCGCCGCATTCAGAATAGATTGTAGAGGGAAGAGTTTAGTAAGGGGAAGACCGATTAGTACGGAGTTACAGTAGTCAAGGCAAGAGTGAATCAGGGCAACAATAAGTGTCTTTAGTGTATTTGTGGTAAGGAAAGGGCGGATTCTGGAGATGTTTTTGAGGTGGAGATGACATGAGCGTGCGAGTGATTGGATATGGGGGTGAAGGAAAGATCTGAGTCAAACAAAACCCAGAGACAGTGGGCATACTGCCTAGGAGTTATGGTAAGGCCAGAGACTACAATGGAGATATCAGGGACAGATCTATTAGATGGTGGAAACAGCAGTAATTAAGTCTTTGAGAAATTCAGTTTCAGATAAAGCGAAGACATGATATTTGAGACAGAAGAGAGGCAGTCACTGGTGTTCTGTATTAGTGCAGGGGTGATGTCACGGGATGACATATATAATTGGGTGTCATCAGCATAAAGATGGTACCGGAAGCCAAATCTTGTGAAGGTTTGTCCAATGGGGGCTGTGTAGAGGGAGAAGAGCAGGGGACCTAGGACCGAGCCCTGAGGAACCCCAACGGCAAGGGGAAGAAACAGAGCCCGTAAATGATACACAGAAAGTGCAGTCAGAGAGATAAGAGAAGAACCAGGAGAGAGCAGTGTCTGTGAGGCCGACAGAACGGAGCATAGTAAGGAGGAGTTGATGCTCAACAGTGTCAAATGCTGCTGAGAGATCTAGAAGAATAATAAGAGAGTAATCACCTTTGGATTTAGCCGTCAGGAGATCATTGGAGACTTTTGTGAGGGCCGTTTCAGTAGAGTGCAGAGTGCGGATGCCAGATTGTAAGGGGTCAAGAAGAGAGTTAGCAGAAAGATAGTGGATTAAATGAGAATAGACTAAGCGTTCCAAGATTTTGGAGATAAAAGTAAGGTTAGAGACAGGTTGATAGTTAGCAGCAGTTAGTTAGGAGGATTTCTTCAGTAGTGGGGTTATGACAGCATGTTTGAAAGACGATGGGAAAATTCCAGAAGAGAGAGAGAGGTTAAAAATTTTAGTAAGGTAAGTCGTGATGGCAGGTGACAGAGATTGGAGAAGGTGTGAGGGGAAAGGGTCAATAATACAGGTTGTAGGGCGAGAAGAAGAAAGTAGCTGAGATACTTCCTCCTCTGTTACAGGTTCAAAAGATGAGAATGAACAGTCTGAAGTGCGGCTGGTGAGGGGGTCAGTGCCACCTGGGGATTGGGCAGTTATTTCCTGACGGATCTTATCAATTTTATCATGGAAATAAGTGGCCAGGTCATCTGTGCTAATGTCTGTGAATGGCATCTGCACCTTGGGAGTGAGTAAGGAGTGAAAAGTTTCAAATAGCCTTTTAGGGTTACAGGAGAGAAAAGAGATGAGAGCGGTGAAATAGTCTTGTTTGGCTAGGTGAAGGGCAGAATTATAGGTTTTAAGCATAAATTTAAAGTGAAGGAAGTCTGCAGGTGTACGTGATTTTCTCCACAGACGTTCAGCACACCTAGAGCACCGCTGAAGAAAACGTGTCTGTGGCGTGTGAAAGGGTTGCTGCCTCCTGCATCTAACCTTTCGAGTGGAGGGGGGATCCGCCTCATCCAATGCACTCTTAAGGGTTTCATTATAGTAACTGGTGGCCAGATTGGGGCAGGACAGTGAAGAGATGGGGGACAGAGAGGACTGTAGAGTATCTGAGAGGTGCTGGGTGTTAATAGCACGTAAATTCCTATATGTATGATGAGTAGGTGTGTCCTGTGAAGGAGAGAAAGCACTGATGGTGAGAGACAGAAGGTTATGATCAGAGAGTGGCACAGAAGAGTTAGTAAATTTAGAAACTGTGAGGAGTCGATGGAAGACAAGATCAATGGTGTTGCCATCTACATGTGTGGCGGAAGAGGAAAGTTGTGAAAGACCAAAAGACGTGGTTATTGAGAGAAACTGTGAGGCAGCTGGGGAGACAGGGGTGTCAGTGGGAATGTTAAAGTCACCCATGATGAGGGTAGGAATTTCACTAGATAAAAAGAGGGGAAGCCAAGAAGCGAAGTGATCCAGAAATTGGTAGGGTGAACCCGGTGGACGGTAGATCACAGCTACACATAAGGAGCGTGGGCGGAAAAGTTTGATAGCATGTACTTCAAATGAGGGGAATGAGAGTGAGGGTACTGGTGGGATGGCCTGAAAAGTGCACTGAGGTGACAGAAGTAACCCTACCCCTCCACCCTTCCTGTTGTCAGGCCTAGAGGTGTGTGAGAATTGTAGGCCACTATGAGACAGAGCAGCAGGGGAGGCCGTATCAGACTGCTGGATCCAGGTTTCAGTAAGGGCAAGCAAGTTGAGAGATTTACTGAGGAATAAGTCATTAATATATTCTAGTTTGTTACACTCTGAGCGGGCGTTCCAGAGAGAACAGTTAAAATAGACAGGAGAAAGATAAGGAGAGGGAACACGGTAAATATTGATTAGGTTTGTAGGGTTTCTATGTGTGTAGGAAGAGGAAAAATTAGGGAGAGAAGGAGGGCCAGGGTTTGGAGAAATGTCCCCAGCAGCTAGGAGGAGCAAAATGGACAGAAGGTGGTTCAGTGATTTATGTGAATGTTTATGTTTGGTTTCACTGCTAAAAGCAGTATAGGGATTAGGGTGGTTGAAGAGAGTGAAAAGTGTGTGAGAGCTGTACATGGGAGAAGGCAGAAGAGAAGGACTGATATGGATAGTGTGCACTGGTGGTAGAGATGGAGGGGAGTTCTGCCGGAAGACAATTGCTAACATAGTAAGTGACAGTGCAGCTATATCATACCATGTGATAAAGCTTGTTGTTTTGGTTTTAAGTTTACCTGGTGTTCTTCCATGGCTGGCCTGTCTTGTGCCCTGTCTCAGTGCCATGTATAAGTACACTTTGGTTAATCTGCACTTCAGTTAAGATGGATTCTGCCTTAGGAAATGCCCCCCTGTATTGGAAATGCTTCCCCCATAAGCTGTATCTACTTATATAGGGATGCAACGCTTCATAACTAACACAAATTTTTTAAGTCGTTATTTAAGTCGTTATTATTACTATTATCATCATCATCATCATCATCATCATTATTATTTTTTATAGAGCACTGTTAATTCCATGATGCTGTACATTTGAGGGTTTACATACAGTACATTTGAGGGTTTGTCCTATAACTGTGCCATATTGTCCCATAACAGGGAGGGAGAGTCAACTGTCTCAGGCGAACTAAAATGGCCACTACATTACACTCTGAGGTCTCTTCAGACCCCAGATTATAATAGGTGAAGGCCCAGGGGAGGTGTAAAAAATAAAAATTCATACTCAACTTTCGTTTCCTCTTTTAAGCCTCCTTGCAGCCTTTTGCATCCTCCTGTGACATCATGGGCCCACGGCCACCGCTGAGTGGGAACCCCAGGCACACAACGTCACAGGAGAATGCCAGAGGCGCTCAGGTAGCAGCAAGATTAGTAATTTGGGCCCTGAAAGCAACATTGAGAATGTGGGGCCCAGAAGGAAGGAAATTGATTGATTTGACTCTGAGCCTAGGTGTCATCTCAGTCATGCATCGACAGTAAAAATAAACTGGGAAGATTATTTTTTAAATGTAAATATTTAAATATATACTGTGCCTTATACCTCTCATGCAGGGGATGAGGGGCTTGAGGCCTATCCTGGCTCAGGGGTATTCATCTGTGATTCAGTCAGAGCCTGGTCAGGGCTACATTATTATTATTATTATTTTTTCTTGTCTTGATCAATAAGCATATAAGCAAAAACTGCAGAATACTAGTAACCTTTGACAGAATCACAATAGGTAATCTATGATTTCAGCAATCTCAGATGCAATCATTTATATTCCACAAATAATTAATCCAGGGGTATAAACACAGTGGCAAGAATCTAATAGGTGAATATTACATATCTCATTTAATGTTCAGCCTAACTGTAAACCTGGGTACCAGCTTGCTGCATAAATATGTGCAAAACTATACATTATCCATAAATTATCCACGTGTATTTATTGTGTAAAATGATAGTATATTGCTAGGCCATCACTTTATGAATGGTGGGATCCAACCTTTGGAACCACCGCCTATCCTAAGAATGAAGATCCCACATCGCGATTGATTCTGCATCCTTTTCATTGTTTTTCTCTGCACAGTGGGTGGCTGTACAAGAAAAACTAACTCAGAGTTGTGGCTCCTTCATTCTCAGGGTAGGTGGGGATCCAAGAGGTCAGATCCCCACCAATCATACAGTAATGGCATATCTTAGAGATATGCCGTTACCTTACAAGATAGAAATACCTCTTTAAGGCTAAGGCCCCACGTTGCGGAAACGCAGCTTTTTTTGTTGCAGATTTTGCTGCGGTTTTTTGAGCCAAAGTCAAGAATGGCTACAAAAGGAATGGGAAATATATAAAAAGTACTTATACTTCTCCCTTCTGCTCAATCCACTCCTGGCCTTGGCTCAAAAAACTGCAGCAAAATCTGCAATAAAAAAAGCTGCATTTCCACAACCTGAGGCCTCAACCTAAAGGAGTATTCCCATCTCAGATTTTATTGCAGGAAATGTCATAAAAGTCTAATTTTTATGGAACCCACACCTCTCCAAAGTAGATCCCCTTGGCCATGCCCTTGCTGTTTTATGATTGGCTGAAATGGGAGTACTCCTTTAATGCTACTTGGTAACATGTAGAAGATATCTGTTGCAACTTGTAGTGATCTGTACCCGTATACTAACATTATCTTAACATCGTATCAATAATGAATGAAAATTCCTTTCACAATTTTGACACTACATTCAAGGAGAATTTTGGTACTACAAAAACAAGTATTTTAAGAGGGGGTGATTGTCAGTTCATAGTTTGTCAGACAATACCCTTCTTACCTATTCTTAATGAATATTGGCTGCCATCCAGTCTATGTTCTTAATCCCACCATTCCAGCTACAAATCAATGTCTGTAAATCTTTCGTTAAATTCGTATCAATCACTTATTTAAAAAAAAAAAAAAAAAAAAAAACTAAACCCGATTTGTTGCTATTTTATGGAACAAACTGAAACTGTAGATACAACATAGACTGTATGTAGGCATATGCATACCATATAGAGTACATTGGCTACTGTACAATCACAAGATTGATATAAGTATATACATAGTTAAAGGTACATATACAAGAGCAAACTCTGCAGCAAGTTTTAGCAGATTATGCTATATATTAGCCCTCCAATATAGTAAATGTCTGAACTATAGACTCATACGTGTCACTTGAGAAAAGGCAACTTTATATGACAAACTACAGTAAATTCCCTTTATTGTGTTCCCTAATTTCCAAAATCCCCAAACCAAGTACACTTTTATACATTTTTTACACAAGTTTGTATATAACTTAAAAGGGATAACTTAAAAGATTTTTTATAGAGTTGCTGATGAGCCAATAACATAAAAAAACATTACTCACCTCTACCCACTCCACAGCTTCCAGAGGCCACAACTCTGGTTTTCAGTTTACAGGCCCCCTACTGGCATTAGAAGTAATATCTCATTTGTGTCAGGTGACTACTGCAGCCAATCGCAGGCCTTAGCACGGAAAGGCTAGTTATGTTTGTTATTAGTTCCATAAGCAGCACTAAAATCTTAAAATAGTAAGTCTGACAGCCCCTTTGCTGCAAATAGTGCATACAATGCTAGGAACACAAATAGTACAGTGCAGAAAAGAGTCCTCAGAGGGCCTGCGCCATACTGTTATTGATCTCTGATCATGTGGAGGGCACCATCACTATGCCCACACAATCAGCAGCAGTGCCATTGCTATAATACATAGCAGATTTTCTGAGGCAACTGCCAGATAACTCCAGCCCTGGCAGTTTAAACCAAACCCTTAGATGTTTCAGCCAATGGCAACTGCAGCATCTAAGGTGTTTGACAGAAGGACGGGCCATCTCCGCCTGACCACCAGCACTCTGCCACAACAATGGGTTACCATGGCATCCAGGGGCTCCTAGGTCTGCCATCAGTATTTTCCTAGTAGGTCATGCCAGAAGAATGGCCTAATGGTCTGCCTGTCAGTGTATCACTGACAACCTTCAAAACAGATTAGAAGCCGAGTAATGGCTGTTAAAAATAGATCAGTACGTTTGGTAAATATAAAAGACCAATGAAGTTCAAATGTTTTTTAACATTAAAATACAGTCATATGAAAAAGTTTGGGCACCCCTATTAATCTTAATCATTTTTAGTTCTAAATATTTGGGTGTTTGCAACAGCCATTTCAATTTGATATATCTAATAACTGATGGACACAGTAATATTTCAGGATTGAAATGAGGTTTATTGTACTAACAGAAAATGTGCAATATACATTAAACCAAAATTTGACCGGTGCAAAAGTATGGGCACCTCAACAGAAAAGTGACATTTAATATTTAGTAGATCCTCCTTTTGCAAAAATAACAGCCTCTAGTCGCTTCCTGTAGCTTTTAATCAGTTCCTGGATCCTGGATGAAGGTATTTTTGACCATTCCTCTTTACAAAACAATTCTAGTTCAGTTAAGTTTGATGGTCGCCGAGCATGGACAGCCCGCTTCAAATTATCCCACAGATGTTCAATGATATTCAGGTCTGGGGACTGGGATGGCCATTCCAGAACATTGTAATTGTTCCTCTGCATGAATGCCTGAGTAGATTTGGAGCTGTGTTTTGGATGATTATCTTGCTGAAATATCCATCCCCGGCGTAACTTCAAATTCATCACTGATTCTTGTACATTATTCTCAAGAATCTGCTGATACTGAGTTGAATCCATGCGACCCTCAACTTTAACAAGATTCCCGGTGCCGGCATTGGCCACACAGCCCCAAAGCATGATGGAACCTCCACCAAATTTTACAGTGGGTAGCAAGTGTTTTTCTTGAAATGCTGTGTTTTTTTGACGCCATGCATAACGCCTTTTTGTATGACCAAACAACTCAATCTTTGTTTCATCAGTCCACAGGACCTTCTTCCAAAATGAAGCTGGCTTGTCCAAATGTGCTTTTGCATACCTCAGTGACTCTGTTTGTGGCGTGCTTTCAGAAACGGCTTCTTTCGCATCACTCTCCCTTACAGCTTCTCCTTGTGCAAAGTGTGCTGTATTGTTGACCGATGCACAGTGACACCATCTGCAGCAAGATGATGCTGCAGCTCTTTGGAGGTGGTCTGTGGATTGTCCTTGACTGTTCTCACCATTCTTCTTCTCTGCCTTTCTGATATTTTTCTTGGCCTGCCACTTTTGGGCTTAACAAGAACTGTCCCTGTGGTCTTCCATTTCCTTACTATGTTCCTCACAGTGGAAACTGACAGGTTAAATCTCTGAGACAACTTTTTGTATCCTCCCCCTGAACAACTATGTTGAACAATCTTTGTTTTCAGATCATTTGAGAGTTGTTTTGAGGAGCCCATGATGCCACTCTTCAGAGGAGATTCAAATAGGAGAACAACTTGCAATTGGCCACCTTAAATACCTTTTCTCATGATTGGATACACCTGGCTATGAAGTTCAAAGCTCAGTGAGGTTACAAAACCAATTTTGTGCTTCAGTAAGTCAGTAAAAAGTAGTTAGGAGTATTCAAATCAATAAAATGATAAGGGTACCCAAATTTTTGCACTGGTCAAATTTTGGTTTAATGCATATTGCACATTTTCTGTTAGTACAATAAACCTCATTTCAATCCTGAAATATTACTGTGTCCATCAGTTATTAGATATATCAAATTGAAATGGCTGTTGCAAACACCCAAATATTTAGAACTAAAAATGATTAAGATTAATAGGGGTGCCCAAACTTTTTCATATGACTGTATGCAAGACAAATTGACTTAAACCCATTCTCAACATCTGCCGTACTACTACAAGGGATGTCGGGTATTTAAATATGGCAGCCGCTTAGGAGCTGAGTGGCCGCCATAGCCACTGGGCCTCTGCAGTATTATACACCAAAGATCCGAAGCTAATGCCCCTGGTGCCTCAGTCAAAGCTGACCGAGGCGCCATTTTCCCAGCACAAGATCCGGATATGACAGCCAGGAGCCTATTGAAGCTCCCAGGCTAGTCTGGCATTAACTTTTATTACAGGCTGCTTTATGCAGCCTGCAATAGAAGTTCTAGTAATTTGCAATAGATTAGCATAGTAATGCATTGCCTTAGTGATCAGACCCCCTGGGGTTCAAGGCCCCTAGGGGATCTAATATTACAATATTATTAATAATTACAGTTAAAAAAAAAAAAAAAGTAAAACAAATATAAAAAAATTTAAAGAATTACAAATTCCCTTTCCCTAGAACACATATAAGAGTAAAAAAATTACAGTGAAACGCATACACATTCGGTATACCTGTGTCCGAAAACGCTGGGTCTACAAACTTACAAAACTATTTTTCTTGTACGGTGAACACCATAGAGGGAAAAAACTCAAAAGAGTTGAAATGCTATTTTTTACCTCTGATACAAATGTGAACAAAAAGTGATCAAAGCAATAGACATTCCACAAAATGGTACAACTAAAAAGTACATCTGGCCCTTCAAAAAAGACACCCTATGCATTTCCATTCAGGGAAATATAAAAAAACTTATGGGTTGTCAGAATATGGCAAAGTTTTGGATTTTTTTTAAAACTTAAGTAAAACTATAGAAATTTGGTATCCATGGAATTGTACCAACCAATACAGGTGACATGTCATTTTAGCAGTCATAAAAATGAAGCCCGTAAGAAAGTCGCACAAAAATTTTTTTCTGCAATTCCACCCCATTCAGAATTTTTTTCCAGCTTTCCAGTACATTGTACAGAATATTAAATTATGAGGAACAATTTACCCTACAAACATTGAGCCTTCATATGGCTCTGTGAAAGGAAAAATAAGTAATGTGGGTATGGAAGGCGGGGAGTTAAAAACGAAAAAAAATACCTGCAGCGGGAAGAGGTTGAAAATGGGCAGATGGAAAATGGATAAAAAACGGGACACACGAATTGACTGTTTCATCCATTTTTAATTGCATTTTTTTTACCTAAACACCTTCCACCTACCACAAGTTTTTGCTTGTTTTAAATTTGAATATATTCTGTACGGTTTATTTATTGCATCCAAGAATTACCAAGACTATCTTTTGTAATAGGAGTTTTTAAAATCTGGTTCTGACTATATACATAAAATGACTCCATCAAAGGTAAGAACTGTTCTATAGAGGCTGCAGAAGTAGCAGGTGCCAGAAACAACATTACTCATGGGATGTTTTTGGTATTAACACTCATTTCACTTAAGTGAATGGAGGAGAGTAGCAATACCAGACACAGCCCATAGTCAAGACTCAAGTGGCATTGTTTGTAGAAAAAAAATGATAATATTACTAATCCTGCGCAATCCCTTAAAGTTATATCTGAATGTAGTGTTTTCTATAAAGGGATGTAAAGTTAGGCTGATGCATCTAGTCTTTTGAAAGGCCAAATTCCATTATTTCCTCTAGGAGTGTTATCAGTAAATAGCAAGAATTTTTCACAACCAGAAAAAAAGTGGCGAAATCCTTTGAAAGTCATCAAAGCTTCAATAATAACAACAGAATGAAATGAATTGGGCAGGCTATGATTGTCAGCGGAGTGTGCTTTATCAGTCTGGTGATTGTCATTAAGCTTGGTGGGAATGACATCATTTTCTTTATAAGGCAGTCAGCTTGCAAATGTCAACTAACTCCGAAAATTAAAGTCTGCAGCTGCCTAATGTTTGTTTCTGCAGTTTACTAATAGAAACCTTTTACTTCTAGGATCTGTTACTCATTCAGCTATTTAAAACTTTTCACTTCAGAACATCTGCAAAATTGTGCAAATGCTGTTATTAGAATGCAGAGGGTAGATTGATCAAAGATTACCAATCTCTAGCTGATTGTTGCTGCCTACTTATTACATTGGTATGCCAGTAATGCCGTCGCTGGAGACCATTCATTATTACACAAATGAATTCACACTGCAAGGAAATTTGAAGAAAAAGAATTAAATTCTACTACATTATTTTCTATGTTGGTGTTGCGGGTTCCTTTGCTTTTGGGAACAGTTTAGAAACAAATGGTAGGCATTTTCTTTGTGGCTTATAGATGTTTTATCATTTATGAACATGCAAGGACACATACATAATTCATAAAGACTAGAAGAAAAGGTAATGTTGGACTAGTATCTATAGCTAGCTATTACGAATCTACACAAGCAGGTTGTATCACATCAAAGCATAACCGACAACATAAGCACAAATTACTAACATAACATAAAAGCCTATTTATTTAGAATAGTTTCCCTTTTCTGTGCCCCTCATAAAAATGTGATATGTCTTGTCTCATGCCATTATCATGAGAAAAAATATCTACATTCACCCCCTATAACAAAAGTGACAATAAGATTGTCCCCTCCCTCAGGCTAGATAACCCCATTCAAGCCTTGTTTGTATGTATCATGGCAACCATCATGAAACACATATAAAAAGATGTCTTCCTGCACTGCCTAGAATGTATTTATCTTAATAAATTCCTAAGTTGACAATTGTTTACTTTGTGCATTTGTTTTCATTGTACTCTGATGGTTTATTATCAATTTAGAATCATATTTGTCAATTAAATATTTTGCTAATTTTTTTTTTGTAATTTTTTTGTTTTTCGTTATCCAGTACTTTGTTTCACAAAATTAATGTTGATATCTTTGCACTTTTGTTTTTTAGTAATGGTAAATAGGTGTTTTATAAATTGATGTTATAACAATACATTTGACTACTTTTTTATGTCCATATTTCTGCTAAGTGAAATTGGATTATGACTAGTGCCACAGAGAATGACCAGCGACATTCTGCATCATGTTCCCCACTGCAGCAAAAATATAGCCAATGGATTCTGTTGCAGCTCACCTTCAGGTTTTTCTACAGGTCCTCACGGTTTTCAACCAATAATGCTGCAGTTTCAAAATTTGTTCAGATCTCATCGACTATGTTTCTACAGTAGATTGCAAGGGCTAACTTACTGCAATCTCCGTGTGTCCCCCAACTCATTAAGACACCTTGAAAACCATGGCAACATATACAGTGCCTTGCGAAAGTATTCGGCCCCCTTGAACTTTTCAACCTTTTGCCACATTTCAGGCTTCAAACATAAGGATATAAAATTAAAATTTTTTGGTGAAGAAACAACAACATATGGGACAATCGTAAAGTGGACCGAAATTTATTGGATATTTTAAACTTTTGTAAAAAATAAAAAACTGAAAAGTGAGACGTGCCTAATTATTCTGCCCCCTTAAGTTAATACTTTGTAGCGCCACCTTTTGCTGCGATTACAGCTGCAAGTCGCTTGGGGTATGTCTCTATCAGTTTTGCACATTGAGAGGCAAATTCTTGCCCATTCTTCCTTGGAAAACAGCTGGAGCTCAGTGAGGTTGATTGGAGAACTTTCCACAGATTATCGATTGAATTCAGGTCTGGACTTTGACTTGGCCATTCTAACACCTGGATACGTTTATTTGTGAACCATTCCATTGTAGATTTTGCTTTATTCCATCCTTGTTGGAAGATAAATCTCCGTTCCAGTCTCAGGTCTTTTGCAGACTCCAACAGGTTTTCTTCCAGAATTGTCCTGTATTTGGCTCCATCCATCTTCCCATCAATTTTAACCATCTTCCCTGTCCCTGCTGAAGAAAAGCAGGCCCAAACCATGATGCTGCTACCACCATGTTTGACAGTGGGGATGGTGTGTTCAGGGTGATGAGCTGTGTTGCTTTTACGCCAAATATATCGTTTTGCATTGTGGCCAAAAAGTTTGATTTTGGTTTCATCTGACCAGAGCACCTTCTTCCACATGTTTGGTGTGTCTCCCAGGTGGCTTGTGGCAAACTTTAAACGAGACTTTTTATGGATATCTTTGAGAAATGGCATTCTTCTTGCCACTCTTCCATAAAGGCAAGATTTGTGCAGTGTACGACTGATTGTTGTCCTATGGACAGACTCTCCCACCTCAGCTGTAGATCTCTGCAGTTCATCCAGAGTGATCATGGGCCTCTTGGCTGCATCTCTGATCAGTCTTCTCCTTGTTTGAGATGAAAGTTTAGAGGGACGGCTGGGTCTTGGTAGATTTGCAGTGGTCTGATACTCCTTCCATTTCAATATGATCGCTTGCACAGTGCTCCTTGGGATGTTTTAAGTTTGGGAAATCTTTTTGTATCCAAATCCGGCTTTAAACTTCTCCACAACAGTATCATGGACCTGCCTGGTGTGTTCCTTGGTCTTCATGATGCTCTCTGCGCTTTAAACAGAACCCTGAGACTATCACAGAGCAGGTGCATTTATACGGAGACTTGATAACACAGAGGTGGATTATATTTATCATCATCAGTCATTTAGGATGGGAACTATTTTAAATAATAAAACAAAACCCTACTCCCCACTATAATGGAGTTGTGTAATAACATTATTGGTATAATAATTATTATATTTTGTAATAATTAATTATTACATTATGGGTATAATAATTATTCACAGTGTGGCTCAGCTTTGAAGGATGCGAGAACAGGTCTATCATATGATACACCATGTAACAATTTTAAAAAAAATATTTGTTCCCAGTTGTTAAGTGTGTTTTCCTGATTGTTTGTACCTTAAATGAATAGAAAAAAGTTATTATTCCCTGTAAACTTTGCTTTTGTGGTCAGCACAATGATATTTTGAAATTGATCTATTTTTAAGGATATTCACAATATTTCAAGATACTTAAGAAGCTTCTGGAATTGTGAGAACTATCAAGAAGTTTCTAGAACTGGCCAGAATTATCTAGAACTTTCTGGGACTGTACAGAATTGTAGGTAGCTGTATAACTACAGTTATATAGGGCCACTATAGCCCTTCCTGAGAGATGGAGAGACAGGATCTAATTGATTGGGATTGCATAGTAAGTGGGCAATGGCCATCACAGACAAAGGGGAATTGACCTAGACAGACAGGTGTGAATTCAATATCTATTCAGATTCTGATAAGGACAGTATTCACACTTCACCCCACACCCATTACAGGAGGAGCTTAGGAATGTAAATGTATATATTGTGTGTTACTCTGGCACCGCGTGATCAATCTTGCTCTGCTGAATCCTCAGTACACTCTTGAACTTTAATACTGCATGGAATAAAGACCATTTTTATCAAGTTTGGAGAGACATCCTTTTTCCTTACAGTTCACAGCAACTTAGTCAATTTAGATGGCATCAAGAGGTTGCATACATCCAGCAGACGCATTTTGCTACGTATGTGGCCAGTTTATAAAGACAAGAGCGAAAAAGTACTCTGTGGAAGCATCTGCTAAGATGTGTGAGGCCTACAAAGCATACTTCGGCATGCCTGTTGGTGACCAAGACAAACCATGGGCTCCGCATTTCACATGTGAGCACTGCAAGAAAACTCTTGAAGGTAAGTGGATAAATGCTACTCTCTTAAATAGCAGATTAACTGTGTTAATATTGTAAATATCACTAGTCATTAGTGTGAAATAGGCCTAAATCAAATTCTCAATCCAAATATTATTTTGTTTGTTTATAGGTTGGTACAGGGGAGAGAAGAGAGCCATGCATTTTGCTATCCCAAGAATTTGGCGTGAACCGACTGATCACTCAACAAATTGCTACTTCTGCATGGTGGATCCTTCCAAACGTTGCACTGGCAAAAATGCACCACCTGTAACGTATCCTGACATTCCGTCATCTATTGCCCCAGTACCACACTGCCCTGAACTTCCTGTACCAACAACTCCAGACAGAGCTACACCATCTTCAAAAGAAAGCAGCAGGTCAGACATCGAGGAAGACGTTGAAGATCACGATTTTTCTTCATATGCAGATGAGGAGCGGAAGCCATACTACCCTAACCAAAAAGACCTCAACGATCTGATCAGAGACCTTGGTCTCACCAAGTCCAACGCTGAGCTTCTGACATCAAGGCTCAAGCAATGGAACTTATTAGATGAAAGCGTCCAAGTCACAGATCAGAGGAAGCGTCACCAAGTTTTTTCCATCTTCTTCAGTCATCATGATGGACTGTGCTTCTGCAACAATGTGGCCGGTCTATTTGAGGCTATAGGTATCACCTGTAACCCAAATGAGTGGCGCCTCTTCATAGACAGCTCATGCAAGAGCCTCAAAGCCGTGCTGCTTCACAATGGGAACAAGTATCCGTCTCTTCCTGTAGCTCACTCGGTGCACCTGAAAGAGGAATACACCAGTGTCAAGATGTTGCTAGGTGCTTTGAAGTATGATAAGTACGGCTGGGAAGTTATCGGAGATTTCAAAATGGTGTCATTCCTGATGGGCCTCCAAGGTGGTTTTACTAAGTATCCTTGCTTTATTTGCCTTTGGGACGTCCGGGATACTGAAGCGCACTACCACAGGCGGGACTGGCCTCAGCAGACAGAGTTCACTGTGGGGAAGAACAATGTAAAGTGGGAGCCACTGGTGGACCCACGCAAGGTGCTGATGCCACCACTACACATCAAGTTGGGGCTCATAAAACAATTTGTCAGGGCTCTAGATAAGGAGTGGAGAGCTTTCAATTACCTCCAAGATCTTTTACCTAAGCTGTCTGAAGCAAAGATCAAAACTGGTGTCTTCGTCGGACCACAAATCAAGATCATAGAGTGCAGTGAATTTCCCAAGAAGCTGAATAAGAAGGAGAGCGCAGCTTGGAACAGTTTTGTCGCAGTGGTTCGCGGCTTCCTAGGCAATCATAAAGATGAAAACTATGTACAACTGGTTCAGACTCTGATAAAGAACTATGCTGCAATGGGCTGCAGGATGTCACTCAAAATCCATATCCTTGATGCTCATCTTGATAATTTCAAAGAGAACATGGGAGCTTATTCAGAGCAGCAAGGCGAGCAATTTCACCAGGACATTATGAACTTTGAACGCCGTTACCAAGGACAATATAATGAAAACATGATGGGCGACTATATTTGGGGATTGATTCGTGAAACAGATTTGCAGTATAGTCGTAAATCTCGGAAAACCGCACACTTCTGAACAGTTTTTGGTAATCTGTGTAAATTTGCAATGCATATAGTGTTCTTAGTCTGACTATATAAAGGAGAAGATGCAAAATCGTCTGTTTCTATAGTAAAAATGCATAATTTTCGTTGCCGTGGTCACAAAAGCGAAGTTTATGATGAATGTAAGCAATTTTTAATTTGTTTTAGACATAAGCAATTGGAAAATAACATTTAAAAGCTGGGAACAAAATTTGTGTTACATAGTATTATATTTATCATCAGTCATTTAGGAAAACATTGGATCATTCAAGCATCCTCACTGAACTTCTGGAGTGAGTTTGCTGCACTGAAAGTAAAGGGGCCGAATAATATTGCACGCCCCACTTTTCAGTTTTTTATTTTTTACAAAAGTTTAAAATAACCAATAAATTTCGTTCCCCTTCACAATTGTGTCCCACTTGTTGTTGATTCTTCACCAAAAAATTTAAATTTTATATCTTTATGTTTGAAGCTTGAAATGTGGCAAAAGGTTGAAAAGTTCAAGGGGGCCGAATACTTTCGCAAGGCACTCTAGTTGAGGTGACCCTCCAGGATAAAACTGGACATGCTGCTCTATTACAGATATCCATGGAATTATATCAACTGTTGACCTGTCCAAAGTCACGTGGTTATAGAGCCATCTGTTTGAAGACCACCATGGACACATTTTCTTCAGCGATGCTCAAGATGTGCTGAACGGCTATGGTGAAAATCTCACACATCTGCAGATTTTCTTCACTTCAAGTTTATGCTCAAAGCCTATAACTCTGCTCTTCACCTCGCCAAACAAGCTTACTTCACCTCTCTCATCTCTTCTCTCTCCAATAACACTAAACGACTCTTTGACACCTTTCACTCCCTCTTCACGCCAAAGATGCGGGTACCTGTCACAGACCTCAGTGCTTAAGACATGGCCACCGACTTTAAAAACAAAATCGACAACATCCATCAGGAAATAACCTATTCTCCAAGCGATATCAGTCCCCTTCCCTCCCTTGCTCCTCATTGTGAACTCTCATTATTTGACCCGGTAACAGAAGAAGAAGAATTCTCCCAGCTCCTTTCTTCTTCTCGCCCCACTACTTGAACAAGTGATCTTATCCCGTCACACCTCCTCCGGTCTCTGTTCCCTACTGTTACAACTCACCTTACTAAAGTTTTTAACCTCTCTCTTTCTTCTGGAATCTTCTCCTCCTCCTTCAAACATGCTGTCATAACCCCACTACTGAAAAAACCCTCCCTTGACCCAACCTGTGCTGCTAACTACCGACCTGTCTCTAACCTCCCCTTCATTTCTAAATTCCTGGAACGCTTGGTATACTCCCACCTGATCCACTATCTCTCTGCTAACTCTCTTCTGGACCCCTTACAATCAGGTTTTTGTGTACTACACTCTACAGAAACGGCCCTCACAAAGGTCTCCAATGATCTCTTGACTACTAAATCTAAAGGGAACTATTCACTGCTTATTCTTCTGGATCTCTCAGCAGCATTTGACACTGTAGATCACAAACTCCTCCTCACTATGCTCCATTCTATTGGTCTCAGGGATACCGCTCTCTCTTGGTTTTCTTCCTATCTCTCTGACCGCTCATTTAGTGTAACATTCGCTGGTACTGTTTCTTCTCCTCTGCCCCTTGCGGTTGGGGTTCCTCAAGGCTCTGTCCTAGGTCCCTCCTCTTCTCTCTGTACAGAGCCCCAGTTGGACAAACCATTCACAAATACCATCTTTATGCAGATGATACCCAACTAACTACAGTCATGGCCAAAAGTTTTGAGAATGATACAAATATTAATTTTTACAAAGTCTACTGCTTCAGTTTTTCTAATGGCAATTTGCATATACTCCAGAATGTTATAAAGAGTGATCAGCTTAACAGCAATTACTTGCAAAGTCAATATTTGCCTAGAAAATGAACTTTATCCCCCAAAACACATTTCAACATCATTGCAGCCCTGCCTTAAAAGGACCACCTAACATCGTTTCAGTGATTGCTCCATTAACACAGGTGTGGGTGTTGATGAGGACAGGGCTGGAGATCAATCTGTCATGATTAAGTAAGAATGACACCACTGGACACTTTAAAAGGAGGCTGGTGCTTGCCATCATTGTTTCTCTTCTGTTAACCATGGTTATCTCTAAAGAAACACGTGCAGTCATCATTGCACTGCACAAAAATGGCCTAACTGGGAAGAGTATTGCAGCTAGAAAGATTGCACCTCAGTCAACAATCTATCGCATCATCAAGAACTTCAAGGAGAGAGGTTCCATTGGTGCCAAAAAGGCTCCAGGGCGCCCAAGAAAGACCAGCAAGCGGCAGGACCATCTCTTAAAAGCGTTTCAGCTGCGGGATCGGGCTACCAGCAGTGCAGAGCTTGCTGAGGAATGGCAGCAGGCAGGTGTGAGTGCATCTGCACGCACTGTGAGGCGGAGACTCTTGGAGCAAGGCCTGGTCTCAAGGAGGGCAGCAAAGAAGCCACTTCTCTCCAGAAAAAACATCAGGGACAGACTGATATTCTGCAAAAGGTACAGGGAGTGGACTGCTGAGGACTGGGGTAAAGTCATTTTCTCTGATGAATCCCCTTTTCGATTGTTTGGAACATCTGGAAAACAGCTTATTCGGAGAAGAAGAGGTGAGCGCTACCACCAGTCTTGTCTCATGCCAACTGTAAAGCATCCTGAAACCATTCATGTGTGGGGTTGCTTCTCAGCCAAGGGAATCGGCTCTCACAGTCTTGCCTAAAAACACAGCCATGAATAAAGAATGGTACCAGAATGTCCTCCAAGAGCAACTTCTCCCAACCGTCCAAGAGCAGTTTGGCGCTCAACAATGCCTTTTCCAGCATGATGGAGCACCTTGCCATAAAGCAAAGGTGATAACTAAATGGCTCAGGGAACAAATCATAGAGATTTTGGGTCCATGGCCTGGAAACTCCCCAGATCTTAATCCCATTGAGAACTTGTGGTCAATCATCAAGAGACGGGTGGACAAACAAAAACCAACAAATTCAGACAAAATTAAAGCATTGATTCTGCAAGAATGGACTGCTATCAGTCAGGATTTGGTCCAGAAGTTGATTGAGAGCATGCCAGGGAGAATTGCAGAGGTCCTGAAGAAGAAGGGTCAACACTGCAAATATTGACTTGCTGCATTAACTCATTCTAACTGTCAATATAAGCTTCTGTTACTCATAATATGAATGCAATTATATTTCTGTATGTGATAAAAACATCTGACAAACACACATAAAAACCAGAGGGCAGCAGATCATGTGAAAATATAATATTTGTGTCATTCTCAAAACTTTTGGCCATGACTGTATATACCTCATCCCGTGACATCACTCCTCCACTACTACAGAACACCAGTGACTATCTCCCTGCTGTCTCTAACATTATGTCTTCTCTTTATTTGAAATTGAATCTTTCAAAAACTGAACTTCTTGTGTTCCCTCCATCTACTAACCGACCTAACCCTGATATCTCCATTTCTGTCTGTGGACTTACTATTACCCCGAGGCAGCATGCCCGCTGTCTGAGGGTTGTATTTAATTCAGATCTCACCTTTACCCCACATATTCAGACACTTGCACGCTCTTGCCACCTGCACCTTAAAGACATCTCTAGAATTCGCCCTTTACTCACCATCTCAACATCAAAAACCCTCATTGTCACTCTGATTCTCTCTCATCTTCACTATTGCAATTCTCTTCTAATTGGGCTTCCTCTTACTAAACTCTCCCCACTACAATCTTTCCTGAATGCAGCCTCCAGACTAATCTTTCTGTCAAATCGGTACACAAATGCATCTACCTTGTGTCAGTCATTGTATTGGTTGCCCATCCATCACAGAACACAATATAAAATTATCACAATTGCGGTGACCAGATGGAAGGTAACGCTGCAGTTGGCATTGCGGGGTGCAAACAGCGCAGACTTGTCACGGTCTCTGGGCACGAGGGCGCAGCGCTGGTGCTGTCCCACGTTACCACCACTGGTACCGGTGATGAGGGGGCTGCACAAATGTTGGTGGTGATTGTTCCCCCGGGGCGCTTCCCCTATACTGTGCCGACTGGTGGTGTTTGGGCCGCCCTGATGTTGTCGGTGCAGAGTCAGACACAGAAACGGTTGTAAAGTTGAACTTTTACTTCCATGGGTGTGGAGGCACAAATGCTTAAACAGTTTCTTCAATACAAAACAACGGGGTACGCCTGGTGACACAGCAAAGTCCTGGGGTGCAGGGTAGACTTGATGAAAGGTGTTCCTAGCCCCTTATACTTCAGTGTTACAGCCCTAAGGTGCGTCTGGGCTCCTATTTGGCACATAGGAGGATGCCCACCATGATACTAGTACATAATATTCCCCACTCACGTTATGTGGTCCTGATAGCTCAGAGTTTCGGGGTGCAATAGTCAGGGTGGCAGGATATTCCACAGGTCTGGCCTTAGCCCCTGGATCCTGTGATACTTGCTATGGAGCACGTGTTCCAGAATGTTCTCTCCACAGTCTCATGCTGACAAGATAATGATGCTTGACTTCCTTCAGGGCGATGGCTAGGCAGACAGGAGACAGGATCTTCTGAATAGCTGGAGTATGTCAGCTCTCCAACCTTCCTGGGCCTGTCTAGGACTTGAGATTCCTGCACTAAACTCACTGCTTTCTTCACAGGACATCACACTTATCTCCTCACCTCCTCCTCCTAACACTCCACACTTCTAACTCCTCACACGCAGGACCTTCCTGCAGGGGTGTTACCATGGGGACCCAGTGATCAGCTGACTCCTCCCCTTTTCCCAGGCGATGTCCTCCCATTGGACATTTGGTTACTATTCAATCCTATGGGAGGTGTAATGCATGTGTGAGGCTCACTAGGTGGCGCTGTGTTGTGTGAGACTCAGGACCCCCTGCTATGTCACACAGGCTATGAAGCAACAGGAAATAATACAATGCACAGAGATCACCCTCAGCCCAGCCATAGCCAGCTCTGGGATGCCACACAATGACCCTCAAATCCATCCATAGCGCTGTGCCGCCCTATATCTCCTCTCTCATCACTGTCTACTGGCCAAACCATCCTCTCCGTTCTGCCAATGACCTTAGGCTTGCATCCTCTGTTATCCGAACATCACACTCCCGTCTCCAAGACTTTTCTCAAACTGCACCGGTGCTCTGGAATGCTTTACCCAAGACAATCCAATTAATCCCCAACTACAGCAGCTTCAAAACTGCCCTAAAATCACATCTGTATGGTCAGGCTTATCACGTGACCTGATCACAGTGTAGTGTGTGGAGGTGTAGAACAATAACACCTTTTATCTTTCCTCCTCTGTTCCTCAGATCCTGGCCCCTCCATCTAGAAGTTACACTGCACTCCTCGCACTTAGTATATGTTTATTCTCAGATACTGGCTGGTGACTGGTTCATACAGTTTCAGTTACACAACATTTTCTATTAAAAGATGGCTGGACCATGGTTGCAAACAAGCCCTCTGACCTCTTGTGTCCCCCATCTCCTCATAGAATGTAAGCTCTTGTGAGCAGGGCTCTCACTCCTATTTTTTAATATGTTTATTTCTTTGTCACATTGTAATGTTTCATATTGTCTGTTCATGTGTCCTCTGATTTATAAAGTGCTACGGAATATGTTGGTGCTATATAAATAAAGTTGTTATTATTATTATTATTATTATTATTATGGATTTCCTGAATGGCAGGAACTATGTATTAAAGAATAGGATGAGAGGGTTCCCCTCTGCCAAAATTATAATTTTTCTCCAACTTAAATTTTTAGTTGAAAGGTTTTAGATATATACTCCAAGCTCAAATTATTTGTCTAGATTGCTGCCTGGGAATCATCAGCGTCATCACACTTTGACGCCACAGTGTCATGACGTACGCTGTGGGCCAGAAGACATGGCAGACAGACTGAGAATAAGACCGGAATGCCAGAAGATACTGTAGCAAAGCTCAGGAAAGGTGGCAAATGTTTTTGTTTTGTATTTTTTCTCCACTTTCCCTGACCTCCGGAGAGAATTCAGAGTATAATAATCAACTTTGGTGGATTTGTGCTAGGCGAACTGCAAAATTTTCCATTCAAACCTGAACCAGTTCACCCATCTCTAATATTCACTAGAAATATATTGTAGCTCTTTTATATGACATAGTGAAATGTTATAGATCATATACTATACTAATACTAACACTAATACTATACTATAGTATACTATACTAATACATTCTAGCTTCAGGGATTAAGGGTGTTTTAAAAATAAACCAATGTGTTGAATACACGGCGAGGATTTTGGGCAGTATTATAAATTCAGATTTCTAAGATGATATTTTCTGAAATGTGGATTCCACAAACATCACAATCATTTGGATTCCATAGCGAGCTAAGGGATTAGGCCAAAATGTCATGTTATATTTATAACATACTGATAATGATTATAACCAGAGATACAGCTCAGATACTGAGACTGACTGGCACATACAAATGCAAGAGCTGATACATTCATCTTTATGAATTGTTAAGGATTTTTCTCATTTCACTTTTTGCATTATATTATTTTCTGAACCTACAAATATTAACATAAATTTAAAGGGATTTTCTAGGCTAAAAATATTTATGAGCTATCCTAAAGATAGGTCACTAATATCAGGTCTGTGGGAGGTTGACACTCGACACCCCCATCAGTTAGTTGTTCTCAACGGTTTATGCACAGAGAAAAGAGCAGGAAGCAGACAGAGCTGTTCTCTGAGTAGTGGAGGAACTGAGTCACTGCAGTTTAGGGAGCTGATCTGCAGTACATAATCTGATCTGATCACTATACAGGGAACAGAGCTGTCTGCTTCCTGCTTCATTCTGAGAACAGCTGATCGCTGGGAGTACCTAGCATCAGAACCCAACTAATCTGATATTGACTACCTATTCTCAGAATAGGGCACCAATATATTTAGCCCATAAAACTCCTTTAGGCTAAGGCCCCACGTAGCGTCCCGCAGCAAAAAAGCTCTGCAGTTTTTCCCACAGCAATTTTCACAGAAAGTCTACAGTGGTTTCTTCTGCAGACTTTCTGCTACCATTATACCTATAGGGAAACACGTGACGGTTTTGGATATTGCAGCATGTCCGCTGTGGGGATGGGATTAGCTGGAATCACATCCACTATACAGTGACTGGAAAACGCCGTGGTTTAACCTAACATCTAGGATTAATATTGATTATATTGATTGATATTAATTATTGAGTGACATGTAACTAAATATCGCAGCTATTGCTTATAGTTCAAACCAGTTTGCAGTGGTGCAAAGTGTAGCCTTGGCATAACACAGAAAAAGGGTTTACATGACATGCATTATTGAATTAAAGTGGTTCTGCAGTCCTGTTCCTTGGCAAATCTTTTTCATTTACCTTGCCCATTGATGTGAATATGTCTGTGAAAAAAAAATGGATACTGCACAGGATGAGAATTAATCTTGAAAAATATAGTTTAGAGTCGGCACATTCGTGTGAATATAGCTTTTGCACAAACATGAAAATTAGACTTGCAAGTACTGACTTCCTAGTGAACTTGGTGAGCATAAGGTGGACTTCTGCTTATACAAAGCAGCCAATCTGAACATTCAGACCTATATTGATGAGAGATAGAAAAGTGGCCTAAACCATCTATCCATTTTGGTCCATTGCTGTGTTTGTTTTTGTCTTTAAATGGTCACTAACTTTTAAGACAACTTAGTCTCATTTCATAGAGCATTTAATTAAAAATGTGGCTGCTTTCTGCCAGAAAACCCTCTGTAAAGTTCCTGCCACTAGGTGTCTCCCATCTAGCTAATTTACAGTTCACTCCCTGTTGAGGTTTTTGTATATATACATTAGATAGGCAAGACAGAAATCACAATGAATGAAGTGGGAGACTCTATTCTCTCTTCGCACAGTGAATGGAGAGAGAAGCGGTTGATTCTCCTCAGTCTCAGCAAATCTCACATCTTACACTGAAAAAGTCTTCTGTGTACTTGTATCTACTTATGGTTGCTTGTGTGATTTCAGATGGGATATTATTCACAGACAGCAAGCAGCCTTACTAACTGTGCTCATAGATTGCTTTTCCCCCTGTGTTTTACCTGCTTGCCTGCATGTATTTGTCCTGTATTTTCAATCAAGTGTTCCTGGCTCTCCTATTTTATGGACACTAGGGCTTTTCTTAGCTACTTGTTATTGTACAGTTACTCCTGGCAGTATGGCAGAACAATATTAGTAATGGATAGTGCTCCTTATTGTACATGGCCACAGCCTGAGAGAGAAATGTAAAATGTGCTGTAGCCATAATGTAATTATTAGCAGCAAAAAAAACAATAGGACATCATGTATGAAGGCTTATACAGTCATAGAACAGACTGTCCAGCAAGACACTGCACATATTTCAACTTTTCATTAAAACTCAGGTACCCTTTAAAATATGTAAGGGATCTGACACCAGATATTCATCAGATATTGATTTTTTTACACTATTGTGTAAATAATTCATCTATTGTCATTTATTTTAATATTTTATATTAACAATACAACATGCAAAAAATGATACCATTCTATTTACTATGTGTGTTTAGTCACCATTTTTTCTACAAATTTTAATGGTATGACACATGGAAAAAATTTATATGATAGGCAACAACTTATATCATTTGTTTCTAATCGTTCTAGTCAAAATAAATACTATGAGAAAGCCTACACTTTCACCTGCCAAACTCCATTTTTCATTTCCAGAACTAGGGCTCCTTGTCCTAAAGAGACCTTAGCAAAAGTTCATTTGTAGCAGAATATAATTAACCCAAGCAATGCTAGCAAAATATGTAGTACCAGCAGGTGGATGGAGCAGGGTCAAACAGCAAGAAACATTAGTCACAGGCAATAAATAAGGCAAAAAGGTTGAGCATTAAGAAAGCATAATTACTGAGAATTCCTTGTTTTCATTAATATACCTATCCTAATGTGAAAACACTTGAAGCGATACCAGGACGGGTGACTAATGTCTCCACTTAGATTGTTAATTATAGATATATAAATTATAAATTAAATTATAAATAAATAATTATTTATTCAGATTTCCTTGATCCCTTGGTGGATAAACTTTGTAGGTCTAAGTGAAAACATCGGCAATCAGACCTCGCATGTGGCGGCACTCTTTACCCTCTGACCACTTAATGGGTCAACTACCAATCAAAGAAATGCTGGTTGCCATAGATATAGTCATGTCACATGGGACTCTATAAGGAAGCAGAAAGTGCTTTAGGCTAAGGCCACACATTGCAAAAATGCAGCATTTTTGGCTGTTCCAGAAACCCAACAGAAAAAAGCTGCATTTTACAGTGCCAGCAAAATGAATGAGATTTTGTGTTTTTGAAAAAGCAGCATGCTACCTGCTGAAACATTGAATTTTTCCCCCATAGGCTCATTTCGGGTAGGGAAGATAAAAATGAAAAAGACAGTGGAAAAGCTGGGAAAATGCAAGTGTTTGCTCCATTTTTCCGCTGCGTTTCCATTCCATCTTTCTGCAACATTTTTAAGCTGCCTTTCTGCAACGTGTAACCTTAGCCTTAGACCCCATACACATTGCCCATGTATGGGACCATAAGCCCAAGGCAAAACTCAGGACAGGTCTAATATTTGTCCATTTTGCGGCCTGGGCTTAATGAAGGATATTTATGGGTCAGTGGAGGCAGGGGCAACACACAGATATCGTCAATGTGCCATCCGTGCCATTCAACCATGGACCTGGCTCATGTACACGGTCGTGTGGATGCAGCCATATGCCAGAAAAGCACTGTTGCGCCAGTCCTACCCAACATCAATATAGTATTAACACTATTATAATTGGGGCACAGTGGGACAGATTTTATTAATACAAATACACCAGAATTCTGCAACAAAATACTGGCATACATGGCTGGCAACACATTTTTATGGCTTGTCCAACAGGGGAGCATGGTTCAGTGGGAAAAGGACTGGATGCAATTTTATGAACTAAAAATGTGCTAAAATGTTGCAGTTTTTTAAAGCCGACTATTAGATGGTGCATCCAGACTAGACATCCTAAGGAAGTGCAATATTTATCAAATAGCATTAGACATTGTGGCACATTTTAAGATTCCATGCACACAAATTTCCCCTATACAGTGTATAGCCCCCTTTACTGCCCTCCACACTGTGTATTGCCCTCCTTACTGGCCGCCACACAGTGACACAATAAGTTACTACCTATTAGAATATTTCAGTAGATAACAGCCTCTACTCATCTACTTATCGGGCCTTGGTGGGAACAGATATCAGTGAATAATATATCACCTATTACCTGTTGGAATAATCCAATAGGAAAAAATTTTTTTTTTTTTTTTTTTTTTTTTAAAGCTGTAACACTTTAACACTTTCTGTCCAAATCTGCCCCTGAAAATAGTAGCATAATTCCTGTCATGAAATCTTAATATTCCTAGAACTGTAAGAATAAGGGCACTGTAAGACAAGTGTACCGAGTGTACAAGCCAAGGGGATTCCAATATTTTTAATGGAAGGCACACAGATGTTACATTGATTTCAATGGGATGGGCTTGCGTTCCGTTCTGATCTGTTTTCACAAAGCTGGATAGGAAACGCTCCATAATCCTCTGAACAGAATGGAGCATCAGAATCCCCCATAGAACTGCACACTCAGTCGTGTGCTTGAGACCTTAGAACTGTAAGAGGTTTGTTACTTGACAATTTATTATTTAGTAGAATAGTTATTCACCCAAATAAACAGCGGGTGTTTTTTTCACAGCATTTCAATGTGTTTCTTTAAAGCCAATTTTTGCAGAAAGCTTGGACAAGTAAACAGCTCTTTCTCTGACTCACATAGCTCTTGCAGTGCAACCCTCCATCTGTTCCACATATGACAGAAGGACAGAAGGTAGACAGGTAGTCAGTCTATGGATTGGCAGAACAGATGAGCACTAAGAGACAGGAACCAGAATACAGAATGTACAGAGCATTTTATTGCTTTCTGTTACTATACTACTACTGTACCTTATTTAAGGTTCAGTTCAGTATAGTATACAGTACACTGGAGCTGCTAATTTATATACTCACATGTTACATAACTGTTCGGCTAAGGCCCCACACTGCAGAAAAATGTAGCAAAATCTGCAGCAAAAAAAGCTGCGCTTTTGCAATGTGGTGCCTTACTCTTAAAGGTGGGGCCCCCCGTTGCAGAAACACCGCAACAAAAAAACGCAGAATTTTACAGTACCTGCAAAGTGGATGGGATTCTAGATAATCCCATCTAGACATTGCAGAAAAAATTCCACAGCAGATAAACTGTGTTTTCAAAAATCTTTGCGTTTTTGAAAATCGCAACATGTCAATTATACCTGTGGAAATGCTGGTGTTTCCGTATAGGTATAATAGGGGCAGAGGAAAATTCAGCAAAATTGCAATGAAAAACACTGCGGAAAAAAATGTGATGCGTTTCCACTGCGTTTTTTTCCTAATATAAGCATTTGGTGATAGCTTTGCAGAACAATTGGTCCTGCCTTTTTTTAACTCCTTTTGTAAGCTTCCTGTCCCCAGCAACCATTTCTGTTAGTTTCAGTACCCAATATGCTAATTAGGTTCTCTATTGTCAGATGGGCAGTCTTCAGACAGGGACCACCCACCTGACAGTCAAGTGCCTAATTAACATATAAGTGCTGAAACTTACAGGAATGAATGCTGGGGAATAGTAGAGGCTAATGAAAAAACTACAACTGTGCCAGAATTAGTGGAACACCACCTATTGATGAATGCAAAGAGCTTGAGTTGGTGGAGGTGGTAAAGGGACCTCTTTAAGGCTAAGGCCCCAGGTGGCATCCTGCAGCAATAAAACGCATCACGGTTCTTCCCGCAGCGCTTTAGACAGAAAGTTTGCAGAGTTTTCCTCTGCTGACTTTCTGTTTCAATTATACCTAAGGGGAAACCGCCGGCGTTTCAGTAAGTATAATTGACATGCAGCGATTTCCAAAACTGCGTCGGTTTTGGAAATCGCCACGTGTCCACAGCGCGGTTTTTACCGCAAAGTGGGCATGGGATTCGCTAGAATCCCATATCCACTTTGCTCTGACTGATTTGCGGCGTTTATGCCACATGGGGCCCCCAGCCTGAGGTTTTCATCACTTCAAAAGGTTAATCCAGTACCTTAGGGTTAACCCTAGGCCCAAACTCAAATAAAAATTTACAGAGCTGATTGTGAAAGTTACTACAAAAGTCAAGGCGATAATGATTGAACTAAACAATCCAGTTTTAGAATAGTGCCACTAATACACAGTGCTTAGACCATGTTTAGACATGGCAGATTTATTCAGTGCAGAGTCTACAACAAAGGATAGTACAATGCTAGCAATGATGATCTTGCAAATTCCATTGCCATACGGTATACAAAATCCAAACAGGTGTAAGTGCATGCTACAGATATGGTTTATAAATCTTCAGCTTGCCCCGTACATTTCAGATGTTTGAGTGGTTTCCCTTTTGCATTTGTGGATATGCCACAGTTTTGCTAAACATACCCCGTTTCTGCACAATGGAGTCTACAATGTGGACGTGACACTAATAATTTGTTTTATTTCTATTATTCCTGATCTTTGCCAGCAAATAAAGGTTATGCTCACAGCGTTTATACATATAATATACATCCATCTATGGAAATATGACAAATATACATATTGTTCTCTTTAGTCCGTGGAATGAGTATTTACAACATACAAAAGTATAAGAATAAAGAGAAATCCAACAAAACTCAAATAAAGTTGAAAACAAAATCAATACAATCTCCACATCCACCGTTGAGAATGCAAATGTCTTTTTTTTACTTTGCGGTGTTGTTGACCTTTATGAATTCACCTATTACTTCACCTTTCTTGTTCATTTATAAGTTTATCGAGTTATCAAGTGTTTACAGATAAATAATGCATTCTCTGCCGCCAATCCTCACATATATGCTCCATTTGAATTGTATATCACACGGCCTTTGTTTAAAGGTTCCATTAAAATAGAATCACAAATTAAATCACCACTTCAACAATATTCTCGCAGAAGCTTTTATTTCCGCTTTCGATTCTGTAGTCATGAAATTTTGATAGACAACGGCCTTCACTCGGCATTTTATATGTCAAAGAAATAAAGGTTTTCTTTGGGTGAATGAAATTATTTAAATGAGTGACCTTTGAGTCTGTGGTTTCCAGTTAGTGTCATCATCAGCCTGACTCATAGCAAATAGTCAAGAAAAGGCCTTTCCAAAGTGTTTGTCAGTAAATACAGACTCCTTTTAATCTATCCTTGCAGAGAGGATCATTATTCTTTTCAGCTTCACATTACTTTAATGTTTTGTAATTGAAGTGAAGCTCATAAGCGAACTATACATACTATATTAGGGCCTCTTTAGCATACGTCAACAGCTGATGCTGAGGAAAATAGAATTGGGCATGTTGGATTTCAACATGCCTGATCCTTTGTTGATGGTGGAAAGTAACCCACCACTAGAAGGATCCAACACTAGTTTATTGCCCTTTTCTCTTACCACTGTAAAATAAACTTGCACACTTAGCAAGCCAAATGTACATGTTTATGAGGACAGTTTATGGACAAACGAAGTTGACAGCTATCTAATGTAAAAGGGATTGCCTCCACAAATGTTGGGACTACCCCTTTTAGATTGGAGCCACTGTGGCACTGTGGCAGCACCACTGGCAACTAAATGATTTTCCAGGAGTAACTTTGGTGAGCCAGGCACTTTGCCTGCAGTGGCTGCTGCAGGGGAAGTGTGTTATTGCAGGGCACCTCTCCTTTCTGCCTGACAGTGGATTGGTCCTTAAAGGGATCCTATCATTCAGAAAGGCCAATTTTAGAAAGGCCTCTTCTTGACGTCATCCTTCGTTCAGGAGACATGCGCCAACGGCGCATGTCCATTCGGCCATTTTCCTGTGGCCTATTACACGAGAGTACTGCATGTAATAGGCCACAGGAAAATGGTCGAATGGATATGCGCAGTCGGCGCATATCTCTCGAATGAAGACTGGTCAAGGATGACGTCAGGAAGAGGCGTCTGCTAAAGAAGAAGAGCGTACTGTATGTAATAGGCCACAGGAAAATGGCCGAATGGACATGCGCAGTCGGCGCATATCTCTCGAATGAAGACTGGTACAAGGATGACGTCAAGAAGAGGCGTCTGCTAAAGAAGAAGAGAGGCGGCGTGGTAAGTTCAAAAATGCGTCTGAGGAGAGTACAGGGGACGCCCTTTGTGCAGTTTCAGGACTGGGGGAACGCCCCCTGTGCATTCTGAAGACGCATTAGCATAAAGATAAAAATCAACATTTCTTCTAAACGGCAGTGAGGAGCGAAACAAGAAAGGCAGGAGAAGCCTTTATAAAGGATATTACGACGTGGTCTTACTAAAATTGGCCTTTCTGAATGATAGGATCCCTTTAATGAAGACCTCCTGCATGATGTCTACAACAAATGGACATTGATGTCATCATGAGATAAGTTTGGTGGCAGGCAGTGATTTCAACTCTATTTGTGTCCTTAGGACACAAATAGAGGTTGAATACAATAGTAGAACATAGAACTATCAGCTCCATGCTCTATTATTCAGCCTTCGGCTGATGATGTCTGTGGCAGGGAAGCGCAATGAGCGCCGAGCTGCAGACATCATTATAGCCAGAGCCTGCAGGCCTGTGGGAATGAGGATAAGTGAGTATTCTTTGGTTTTCTTTTGTAACACTGGTGGTTGAGAGTGCAGTAGGCCTTATGTGGAGCTTGGCCAGGGGAAATTAAATGATGTTGGGGGGCCCACTAACAAAAAGTTTGGACAGGGCCCCTAATCTATTTAAACAGCCTTGGTAACAATACCCCAGATAAATTGACCACCACTATAATCAGAAAAAAAGAATAAAATATAATTATTAAGAAATTAAAACTGATTCGAAAATATATAGTATTTGGTTTTAATTATTAAAAAATATAGGTGGCACAGTACATTTCTTTTAAAATTTTCTTTACGTATTTTGTCAATTATTTGACTTAATGAGACCATTTTGCCTAGTTTCTAGTATAAAAAGAAAACAGGAAATTTTCGTTAGCCTGTAAATTTTTATAGTTTGCCACTTAAACACTTCATTGCAGTATTCACAATCTGTTGCCTTATTCTTTGTACTAGTAATACTTATAGCATAGCTGGAGATTAACCATATACCTCTAATGACTAGTTGTAACTTTGCTGTGTTATGGGTCTCTGTCTAGAAAAATCATTGAGTTATTTTCTTCATTAGGTCCTGCTGAGTCAGGTAGGCACTCATCTAATTAGTTTCCTGAGCCTCTGGTTATAAATAGCAGCCACTAACAATCATCATTCCAGCCCTGCTACTTTTTCATGATGTTAAAGATTTCATAGGAAGTGTGTGTGCCTCAAAAGCCAGGCTATTTATCACAAACAATTATAGCTTGTTTAATCAGCCTTGTGACCTTCTAAGTGGAAATTAAGTTGTGTCTTTGGGAATGTGTTCAATTTAAATAAAGTGCCTTAACTGGACTTCAAATCCTAATTGTATAGCCGCAGACATTTCGCCATATTTAGGTCAGTAAACTGAACTATGTGGTATAGAATTTCCTTGTTCTTCAAACTAAAACCCCACAAGAAGGTATATACATTACCTATTGGGTTGCCAGATTGCTATCCCAAAAATAGAAACCAATTTGCAAGAGGAGCATTGCAGGAGCGTTAAATGGAACCAAGATTCATCATCTAGAAGATGGTAAAGGTGCAACAAGCGGGACGATAAAAGTCAGTAGATGGGCCAAGGGTCAGAACCAGGGATAGGGAACACCTATGTCTTCAACAGGGACAGGAGTATAAGCCACTGCCAAACACCTCTCAGCGAAACAAAAGATGGGGCATGATAAGATTCAGTAGGCCCGATGCTTCCTTACCCTACATTACCAACTGAGGGAGAGTTGGGAAACCACCATACACATAAGATAGTCAGATGGCCCAACTAAATTTGGTTGGTTTGGTCAATTTTTCTCTTATGTGTGGGCTCTTGGTTTTAACTAAATGGGGTAGAAGTCTTAAATGGTCACTAACTTTTCAGACAACATATTCTCATTTAATAGAACATGTAATTCTAGACCTAAATCTAACATACTTTATTTAAAAAATATTGTTTTCAGTCTAAATTGCTAGTTTACAGTTACTCCTGGCAGAATCACATGTAAGGATAAGGCCTCACATAGCGGGCCGCAGCGAAACAATCACTGCAGGAGAAAACGGAAACAAATAGCGTTTTTTCCCACAGTGCTTTTCACAGAAAGGAAACCTCTGCGGACTTTCTGCTTCAATTATACCTATAGGGAAGCTGCCGGCGTTTCTGTAGGTATAATTGACAAGTTTTGAAAATTGCAGCATTTTCACTGCGCATATTTTTCTGCAATGTGTGGATGAGATTCGCTTTGCCGCGGTGTTTACACAACATGGGGCCCCAGCCTAACGAAATCAGTAGTAGTGGTAGTAATGAATAAGGGAGGGGGGAGACTGCTCCTTAATGTATCTGCCCCCAATGTTAGGGAGAAAAGCAAAATGTGCCGTTATTAGCAGCAGAAAAAACGCCATGAATGACACCATGTATGAGGCCTTTTACGTCCAGAGAACAGATTGCCCAGCAAGACTGCAGATATTTCAACTTTTCATGGAAACTCAGGTACCCTTTAACTGGACCAGCTCTGATGTTGAAAACTCAATTAGCCACCTTTAATTTGTATATAAATGTAAATTTTATGTTTCCCTCTATGATATTAGAAATGTTTCATTTAGCTCTTTACCATAAAATACATAACATTTCTTTTTTTATTATCTTTAAAATCCTGAAATCCATTTGCATGGTTAGCTGCATGTATTTCCTAATAAAAATCTGAAAGGTTTTTTGGCAAAAGTTAGACTTTTATTTCCTAGTGTTTTATGTACTGCAACTAAAAGATGATTTATATGAAGTACTTGGGATTGTGCATTGTGCGTGACAGTAAATGGTGAAGCCAAATTAAAAAAAAAAAAATCAGGAAATAAGAATATACACCGTAGTATATTTCTAAAAAAGATACAAAAAGTCATATATAAAAGTTTCTGAGGGAATCATTTAAATTAGAAAAAAGTAAAATCTGGCAGAAAATAAATAGTAAGTTACAAGTGTTTTACTTTGAAAGCTGTGCGCCCAGGACTTGCATTTGTTGTCAAAATTCACACCTGCTCCATTTTGTATATGTTATTGCCAATGCACGGGATGTGAAGGCAGTCATCCAAACTTGGCCGCTAGATACATGTAGCCTTTTCTAGCAGGTGTTGTTTTGGAATGAAGGAAACTGAATAATAATGCTCTAGTGTAACATTACAGTATCCAAAATATATTATTCACCCATATAACTCACGATAGTCCAGGAGGAATCTTGGACCATGATATAACACAGAATACTTCAGTATTATGTGATCATTATTCTGGTAAATTTTATTGGATGCTGGATTTCTTTACATGAGTTCTGTAAATGTAAATGCTTATTATATAAACATCTATACTTGTGGAGTTTAACTGTCCCATGAGAGGTCCAGAAGATCTAACAGTGGGTTCAGTATCTCAGGAGATACTGGAACATGGATAGCCACAACATAGTCTATGAGGTCCAAGTTGCTAATGGTTAGGATTGATTTGTTTTTTTTTTATCTTGCCTGCATGAGCAATAAATCACCATGGATTCAAGATTCTGTGTGCTGTCCTATGTCTATATATCCTGACCAAAGCAAAAGGACTTGTTGACTTAACCATCTTAAACCCATCAGCCACGGAACATGACCCACCAGTTTCCCATAGCTATGCCCCTGCCTTTAGCCAGGGCAAAGATTCAGGTCACTACCTTAGATCTACAGTGGGGAAAAAAGTATTTAGTCAGCCACCAATTGTGTAAGTTCTCCCACTTAAAAAGATGAGAGAGACCTGTAATTGTCATCATAGGTAGACCTCAACTATGAGAGACAAAATGAGAAAACAAATCCAAAAAATCATATTGTCTGATTTTTAAAGAATGTATTTGCTAATTATGGTGGAAAATGGTGGAAAATAAGTGGGAGAACTTGCACAATTGATGGCTGACTAAATACTTTTTTTCCCCACTGTATATCTAAGTACAGTTGTGCTAAAAAGTTTACATACCTGGCAGATCTTTTGGTTTTTTTGGCCTTTCTTCAGAGAATATGAATGATAACACAAAAACTTTTTCTCCACTCATGGTTAGTGGTTGGTTGAAGCCATTTATTGTCAAACTTCTGTGTTTTCTCTTTTTAAATCATAATGACAAACAAAAACAACAAAATGACCCTGTTCAAAAGTTCACATACCCTTGTGATTAATACCATGTATTGCCCCCTCTAACATCAATGACAGCTTGAAGTCTTTTGTGGTGGTTGTGGATGAGGCTCTTTATTTTCTCAGATGGTAAAAATGCCCATTATTCTTGGCAAAAAGTCTCCAGTTCCTGTAAATTCCTGGGCTGTCTTGCATGTACTGCGCGCTTGAGATCTCCCCAGAGTAGCTCAATGATATTGAAGTCAGGAAAATGAGATGGCCACTCCAGAACCTTCACTTTCTTCTGCTGTAGCTAATGATTGGTCGACTTGGCCTTGTGTTTTGGATCGTTGTCATGTTGAAACGTCCAAGTACGTCCCATGCGCAGCTTCCTGGCTGATGAGTGCAAATTTGCCTCCATTATTTGTTGATAACGTGCTGTATTCATCTTTCCTTCAACTTTGATCAAGTTTCCTGTGCCTTTGAAGCTCACACATCCCCACATCATCAGTGATCCACCTCTGTGCTTTACAGTAGGAATGGTGTTCCTTTCATCATAGGCTTTGTTGACAGCTCTCCAAATATAACGTTTATGGTTGTGGCCAAAAAGTTCGATTTTTGTCTCATCTCTTCAAATTACCTTGTTCCAAAAGTTTTGAGGCTTGTCTCTGTGCTGTTTGGTGTATTGAAGGCAAGATTCTTTGTGGCATTTGCGCAGTAATGGCTTTCTTCTGGAAATTTGACTATGCAGCCCATTTTTCTTCAAGTGCCTCCTTATTGTGCATCTTGAAACAGCCACACTGATAGTTTTCAGAGAGTTCTGTATTTCAGCTGATGTTACGTGTGGGTTTTTCTTTGCATCCCGAACAATTTTCCGGGCAGTTGTGGCCGAAATTTTGGTTGGTCTACCAGACTGTGGTTTGGTTTTTACAGAGCCCCTGAGATTCCATTTGTTAATCACAGTTTGAACACTGCTGACTGGCATTATCAATTCCTTGGATATCTTTTTTGTATCCCTTTCCTATTTTATAAAGTTCAACTACCTTTTCCTTTAGATCCATGGACAATTCTTTTGCTTTCCCCATGACTCACAATCCAGAAACGTCAGTGGCTGGTGGAAAGTTGCAACAGTACCAGAAACTCACTAAGCTTTTATGCACACAGGTCACAGGTGAGGCTGTTACCTTTAGTAGCCATTCAAACCCCTTTGTGTCAAGTTCTGGGCATGTTATCAGGCCAAAATCACCAGGTTATGTGAAGTTTTGAACAGGGTCATTTTGATGTTTTTGGTTGTCATTATGATTTAAAAAAGAGAAAACACAAAAGTTTGACAATAAATGGCTTCAACCAACCACTAACCATGAGTGGAGAAAAAGAAAAACCAAAAAATCTGCTAGGGTATGTAAACTTTTTAGCACAACTGTACCTGGGAAAGGCAGAATAAATTGTTGTGACACCCAGAACTCAAAGCACATTGCCCTCCAGATCATGACTGGCATGCATTATAAAGCCATTAAAAGTACAGTTTGTTTATCCAATTGAAAAGTTGGACCAATTAAAAAACATCATCTTCAGGGCTCGTCTGATATTGGATGAACTGTAAAATATGACTAATAATGTGCATTGCATATACCATAAAGGTATGGGTCACCACTTCTATGGTTCCTCAAGTAAGGTTTCAGATGACCAAGGTGCAAAACGCACCTAAGTGTGCAGCAGTTTTCAAGGATCCCCCATACTTGCAGTGTTTGAAGGGGTTCATTAAAACGGACAAAAATAGGACACAACCTATATTTTTTGATAGTTGTGAAAAATGGCCATCAAAAATATGGACATGTGGATAGACACATTGAATTTGATGTGATCTCAGAATTGCAAAAATGACTATCACATGGCTGTTTTTGGTGTGAATAAGGCCTTAGGCTGGGGCCCCACGTGGTGTAAACGAAGCGGAAAAAAACACAGCGTTTTACAGTGACTGTGTAGTGGATGGGATTCTAGCAAATCCCATCCCCATAGTGCGGGAAAATTTGCGCTGCAGACAAACTGAGATTTCGAAAACCGTTGCAGTTTTGGAAATCGCAGCATGTCAATTATACCTACGGAAATTCCCGGGGTTTCCCTATAGGTATAAATGAATCAGAAAGTTCACATCAATGTGCTGGAGGTGTGGGGTGGAGGAGGGCACCATGTTACACATTTTTTGGTCTTGTAGTGCTCTATCCCCCTTCTGGGACGGGGTTAAGAGGACTTCCCTCCATTTGGGCCCTGCTCTGTTCCTCCTCCATCATTGCGAGTTCCTGATGCATATCTATAAGCTCTCCCTGCTTCAATTTTTAGTCCTCGCAGCTCGAGCGTGTATCCCGCAATTTTGGAAGCAAACTGAACCTCCTCCTCTCTCCCTTTGGGTTTTGAAGGTCAATGAGATTATGCGTATGGAGAACCTCACCTCTTTCCTGCATGACACTGTTCAAACTTTTAACAAGACCTGGTTCTACTGGATGGAATTCCAACGTACCAGTGAATATCAGACGCTTCTCGGGCCTGTGCCTCCCCCGTAGACCTACAGTGGGATGCTCTGGTTTTTATAGCTAACTGATGGGTTACTTATTCCGGACTATTCTTGACCCTCTGGCCTCGCTCCCAGTGAGTTTTACTACTCTTTTTGAAGAAGAATTTTTGATCGCTTACACCCCTGGGGTCCTCCCCTGGACCCGGATACTGTTGCTGTATAGTCCCCATCCCCCCCTTCGAAAAAAAAAATTTTTTTTTTCTCTTTTCTTTTCCTCTTCTCTTCTCTCTCATTCTGTGTCTGTTTTTGTTGCTTCGCCCCCCCCCCTTCCCTTCCTTTTTTTTTTTTTTTCTCTTCCCCCTCTCTTCTTGTCCTTTGGCCTCTACTCAAGGATCTCCTCGCTATTAACAGTATAGAATGTTACTGCTGTCGTTACAGTTATATGTTTTCACCGTATTTTCTGTATTCTGTATTTTATGTCTTTTTGAAAATCAATAAACTTTGAATTGGAAAAAAAAAATTAATCAGAAAGTTCACAGAGGAAACCTCTGCGGACTTTGTGTGAAAAGCACTGCGGGAAAAACCACAATGCTTTGCTGCCACGGTTTTTCCGGGGATGCTACATGGGGCTGTAGCCTTAAAGTCAGAGCTTGAACAAGTGAAATATTGGTGCCATGTGTCTCGATCCTCCTCTCGTTGAATTTGTAACCTTGAATAAGCTTTTGTTCTGCAGTGCTGTTGATCTTAGACAAAGAAGGGGGCTTATTCCTAATATGGTACACAGGCCATTTTCATTTTGCTGCCACCTCCAAATTGTACAGCACTGAAGATATTAATAAAGTAAAATCTATAAAGTGCTACTTGACAGCCCTATAACATACATTGAAAATGTAACAGTACTATACATACAACACAAACAGAAAAACTTGGCTGAAATTCAGATTTAGTAAGTCACCTCATTACCTCAATGTGCACATCAAATGGCGCAGTAAGGATAGAGTAGATGAAAAGGATCCTTAATTTCCAGTGACAGATCCAAGTTTATACATATGTTCCTGAATACATTTGTTCTTATAAACACTTTTTCCCATATTAATCTATGGTACATTATGGTGCATACTTTTAATGTAATTTATACAACATCTTATTCTCAATATCTTGCAATAGGAAATATATACACAAGGTCGTGTAAGTATTCATAAACAGCAGAATTCCTTTAATCTGGCATTAAAGACTTTTTCCTACCAGTATATTGCTAGGACATATACTGTATGTCATCAATTTCTGATCACTGGTGGTGCAATTGCGGAGTCCTTCATTTTCCTCATAATAAGGGAATAATTATTATAGATAACATGTCACCAGATTTTCAACCCTTAAACCATTGCTCTTAATTTGCATGAACCCATCTCGGGGTCATTGGGTGAGCATGAGCATTATAATATGGAAGTACTCCTCGATTCATGTGCATGTGGATAATAGGTCATCAGTTGAAAATCAGTGGAGGTGAGACACCCGGGATCCACAGATTAGATGTTTGAAGCTTCATAGGCCATATGACATTGTGTTTATGGCCTGTCCGATACTCATTCCCATTGAAGTGAATGGGCTGAGCTGTAATACCAAGTACAGCCGCTATACAAATGTACAGCGCTCATTCGAATGCTGCAGTCTCTTCAAACACTATGCTGATGACCAAGGATAAGTCACCAATTATTAAGCATGGAAAATCCCTTCAGGCTAAGGTCCCACTGTTAGGAACCAGATGCAGTGAGTCCCAGCAGCAGTCAAACCGAATCAAAATGGTAAAAACCGTGCTGAACGTCTCGCGCTCTCCCAATCGCACCGAACCCCACTTAGAAACTACTGACGGGCAGAGTGGCACGGGTCAGAGAGCGCCAGACGCATAGCACACCACCAGACACAGCAGAACAGAAACCTGAATCACTTACCAGTAGTAGCAGGACTGGGGATGTCAGTCTGCAGAGTAGAAAGCAGCGGGTGGTGGCAGGCAGTAGATGGCAGCAGAGCTCCAAAGAGTAGTCGTACACTCCGAGTTGTCAATGTGAGGTAGCGAAGTACAAAAGGGATATCCAAATAGATGTGTTAAACAAGCCGGGTCAGTAGCAGGAGAGCAGAGCGGTACCAAATCGAAGTTCAGGAGGACGAAGTCTGAAGGCAAGCCAGGGTCGTTAGCAGGAGAGAGAGAACAAGGTACAAAATTGGGAGGCCAGAAGGATAGTCAAACAACAGAAGCAGGAAGTCTAGGCAGGAGGTAACAGGACAGGAAATTTGCAACGCTTACTACCAGGGGAAACTGAATAGCCAGCGATTACCTGGAGCGGAAGTCCCGAATATCAAGGTTCCGACCGAGCACCTGCTCCGGAAGGGAATCCTGTGGCCCGAGCGGGGAAGGACTGGCAACCCCTGCATCCCGTCACGGAGGTTCCAGCCCGACTCCCTAGGGGCCAGAAGGAGCACTTAGAGGAGAGCACCAGCAAACCCCGCATGCCGCCGCGAAGGTTCCGGTTCGGCTCCTTACACTCCTTACATAGGGGGCCACAGCCAAAAACTGATGTGGGAAAAACCACGATGGAAACTCATTACGGTTTTCCCGCAGCGCTTTTCACAGAAGGTCTGCAGAGTTTTCTTTTGCGGAGTTTCTGCCTAAATTATACTGTGAAAGATCCTCAGTGCGCCAACACCGCTTTAGCCCACACCTGAGACTTCTTTCATGAAAAACCACACTCACCGCCAGTGAGTGCTGGGTTCACAAGATAAATACAAGACAAGCTTTCTAAATTTTGTACATTTATTAACCCCTAAATGGGTCGGTATTAACATCTAACACATGCAGTTCAGAACAGATATGCAGATATATGCAAGCATTAACAGTTACTAGTTACAATATACAGTACAATAAAATAAAAGGTAATAAAAGTGAAATAATTACTTTACCACACATATCCTGGATGTGGCTCTATAATCCAACCCTCACACATGGCATGTGGGGATAACCAATGGAGGCAGCAACATCAACACAACATTCCAGCCTGCATGCTCATCACAGTCTCCCAGTAGTGGTCTGTCTCTTGTAGTCTCATCATAGTATTCTCGTGTAGTCTCTGCACAGTATTCTCTTCATAGTATCCTCTCAGTGGTAGCCTGTCTCACTGACCTCTTACCTCATCTTTTATACCCTTGATTACACCACCCAGAATGAGGTCATCAGCGACGGCAAGTCTGATTGACTAACGCACTCAAGTCAAGATTCTTTGTAAGGAGATGTGACCAAGTGGAATGACACAATGCCTTCTATATGTTATCAACCAGGTCTGATCAACAGCCCAGGCTGAACAATGCATGTTTATTTGATCACCCAGGGCTGTGTAGGAATTCAATGGAGCCATTCTGGGATGGATACAAAGCTCTATTGTTATATTGTTGCCACTACTGCCAATATATACCTAGGATTAGGGCTGCGCACATTATGAGTAAATGGAACTAAGAGGGAGATACGATACCCAGAGATCAAAATACAGCTTTGAGTTATAGCCATATTTAAGTGGAATCATCACATATACCTATAGGGAAACCACCTGCGTTTCCGCCTCAGTCAAACCGTGCATTTATGCCACATGGAGCCAAGGCCTTAAACAGTTCTCTGTATGGTATGCACAAAAACTGCCAAACAAGCTTCTGCCCCAGCTTAAAGCTATACTCAGCTACCCTTCTGATAACTATAACACTGAAAATACATTGCAATACATTACAATACAATGCAGCCCCCACCCACTGCTGACTGCCTGAACCAAACCTACCAATACCTCTACCCTTACACTTACAGTAGTGCCAGCTACAGGACAGTTAGCGTGCAGATGTTCTAAACATACATGACAACCATAATACTGTATACTTAAATAAAGGAGTGTGTATTTCCAGTCCCTGGAGACGGCACTGTGAGAATGTTCTGTTCACGCTGGCACACTTTAATCACAGCCCTCGCAACACAGTCAGGCAAAAATACAATAGTCTTACGCACAGGATGCTCATGATCAAGAGTGCAGTTCACAGAGTCAAGGGCTGTTCACAGTTTGCATGTTTTTTAAGGAAAAAGTCCTGATATCTCTTCAGTTCAGCATCCTGGAAAAGGATGCCCCAGGCCAACAGTAGGAAGGAATCTCCCATCCTGAGGAACAAAAATGGAGATAATGTCGTAGTCACTACAATAATTGGACAGGGTTAGATAACTTTCTACAGATTATGCAGTTTTTTAAGCGAACACTTACACTAGCAGTGAATAAGTAAAGGACATGACTGATATATATTCACATATTAGCTAAGTCTACCTCCTCCCCCACCGTGTTACAGAGAACATTACAGTGATAAGCAATATACCTCGGTTATGTGTATTACTTTTGTAGATTTGGAGAAAAACAACTTTGGAATCTTATGCAAATAAGACAGTTGGTGCCTCAGTCCCACCCCAGTGCACCAATTGCCTCGGTTGCATGGGACTTCAAAGCTGTTTTCTCAAATTCTACAAAAACGACATATATAACAGAGGTATATTGCTTATCACTGTAATGTGCTCCATAACACGTGGCAACAATTGAATATTGTCCTCTCTAGTCAAATAAATTACATTTAACTGTTTCTTAGACTCTTTTCACACTGTGTCTGTGGTGTCTATTTGCCATTTGTGCCAGGAAAGATACCAGCACATATACTAAACAGATGCCTGTGACAGTGCTATACAGCGACAACCCTCACCTATAACCAACCATATACCATATATATGTTTTTTTGTTTGTTTGTTTTTTTTTTACCTGGCACCATATTAAATAGAGCAGTCTACTGAGCTATTCCTTGTAGTCGAAAAATTGAAAATCCAGTGGAAACCTCCAAATCAAGTAGTATAATTGGGACTTGCGGGTCCACTAGATGTATGCTGTGGGATCTTTTTTAGCATATATGGCAACTCCATACTGCAGTGTGAAAAGTCCCTTGTTGTCATACCCACACTAACAAGCACTGGTCGAGACAACTCTATGTGCTTTGACAATGAGAAAGTCACTACAAACTGAAGACGTCTAACCAATAACTGAGTACTAGAAGACTTTTTAGATTTAGATTATGTTCACACTCTGCAAATTCATGCACCTGCTGCCAAAACAACCTTATTCAACTACTGTAGATTTTGGTTGCAGCTAGTTTGCAACAAATATGCCATGTGTGAACCTACCCTTAGATGAGCACACTCATAAAGCTTAGTACAAACAAGCAGTAAACACAGATCTGGCCATAGCCCAATATTCACTGTCCCTACCTGACATTCCCAGCAAACTTAAATTCCAGTCATATACATGGAGCAGACTTCAGTTTAGCACATGCTGCTGTTTCCTGTTTTTGTCTCCTTCCCCTACTTGACTAAAGAGCAGTGTTTGAGACGTTTTGCCTGCCTGCCAATGTTTTTCTATATTTTTTATTTAGCTTCGTTGCTTCCTGGAAAATTATAACGATGTCAAATGTAATATATAGGAAAACGATCTAGTGATGGAATCGCAGCATGACACCGTTCTCTCTAAAGTCCTGCCATATTCACAAAAAAGAGTGCAACGGATATGTACCATCTATCTAAACCATGGACAAATTACCTTTGAAGGAAGTCTGTCAGGACCAAAATGCCTCCCAAACCGATAAAAGTAGTGTAAAGGTATTTACCAGGGGCAGAAACATACCTTTGTGGCCACAAAACTCATGAATGGGGTCGGTGGATTATCCAATATTATGTCTGTCATTTTGTGTCTGTCCTAAAGGCATCACCGATGCAGATGAGACAATTGCCTAAGGCCATATTCATACAAATGTGTGCTAGTCATGGACAACTCTCCACCCTGCTTGTTTTTCGGTCATGTTCTGTCCGCTGTTGATACGTTTTTCACATTCATGAAAAATGGATCAACTTTTTATCATTTTTTGTACTTTTCAATATTTGTGGGTCAGTAAAAAAAACTGATGACACACAGATGCCATCCATTTTTGTTAAAAGAACCATAGGCTTGCATTTTTGCGAGGCATCCATGATGAATCCACATCTGTGAAAAAAAAAAAACAAACCTGCTTCCTTTTATTTTTCATGGACCCACGGACTGTGAAAAAAAAGGATGTCTGAGTAGATATATTGATATACAGTATGTCTGTGAAACATTTGGATGGCATTTGCAAATGTGAATTGTGGACGTGTGAAAAAGGCCTAAAAATTTGGTCTAATATTTGTAAAAAGTACCTTGTCCCACATCTGTCCATTGGCTGTGCCTTTCCAGCTCATCTCCTTTCTCCATTAACCCTTTAAGGAAACAGGGTAATTTGTATGTTAATGTTCGGTGACTTTTTTGATATTTTCCTTGTACTATCATTTGGCACCATTTTGCGGTACTTGTAATGTTTTGATCTACTTTTATTAATATTTTTTGGGGGGTCCATGTTAAAAAACCCAAATTCTTAATTTTTTGCATTTTGTTTTTACGGCGTTCATTCTCCATTAAAAATGACATGGCAGATTTGTCTGACAGGTCATTACGATTACGGCGATACCATATATGTATTGGTTTCATTATGTTTTACCACTTTTACAAATAAAATGTCACTGAAAGTGAATGATTTTCCTGGGGTCATCGTATTCTGACACCTATAACTTTTTTACAGTTTAGCTGAATGAGATATGTCAGGGCTCTTTATTTGCAGGACAAGTTGTACTTTTTAGTGGTACGAATGTTTGGTACTTATGACTTTTTGATCACTTGTTATTGCTATTTTTTGGGGAAAGTTAAGTGATGAAAATACAAGAATTTGTGCATTCTGGTATATATTTTTTTAAGGCATTCACCGTACGGGATAAATAACGCTATTATTGGTTAGTGGGGACTTATATGCACATGGGAATACCTAACCTGTTTGTTTATTTTTTGTTGTTGACATTATGTGTTTTTTAAATGTAAAGGTGGGTTTTTTGAACTTTATTGTTTGTTTATTTTTATTTTAAACTTTTTTTTTTTTTGTTTTAACTTTGTACGTTTCCTACAAGGGGACTTGAACCTGAGATCTCTCATCTGCAGTGCAATGTACATCGCACATAAGTTCCCTATGGGAACTGTGCATAGGTAGTCAGAAAGCCATTGCTCGGCCACCTAGCTGCCATGGCAGTCCCTTGGACTCAATGATCTTATTGCAGTGGATCTGAAGGTTGGCTGGGAAGGAGGGTGATCTTGCCCCTGGACTCCCCGGATGCCATGATCGTTATTGACCACAGCATCCAGGGCGTTAATCCGCTAGAGTTGGAGTATGCTGCAGGCAAAGGAAAAGGAGCATTACAGCACCGTATAATTAAGGTGCTGAGCATTAATTATACACTCAGCACGACGTAATAGTATGGTGCAGGGCAGGAAGGGGTTAAAAGGAAGAGGGCAGAGTTGACAAAACCAATGGACAGACATGGCACAATACCGTATCCCGGGGTCATGAACAATGTGACATGGCCAGCAAAGACACAACGAGATGAAGGGTGACACCCAAACAGACATATGATGCCCACTAAGTATTGTCCAATGGTTGTATTAATTAGAACCCATTAAATGATGCGGGTGGGTTTACTTGAAGTTCTGTGTAAAACCACAGGTAACAAATAATGATATCACATATGAATTATTAACTGTGGTCTGAGATGTAGTACCAGTGGTAAGATCACTGAACATTATGTGAATTGTGCTAAAGGCATGACTGCTAATGTTTAGCAAATGAAGCATGCAGTATGTGTATCTGCTTATTCCAGTAACACACGCAGTACTGTTATAAACAGTGTATATTTTAATGAATATTCCACCTACAAAACACATTAATTCACATCATTATACCATCTAGAGTGACATAGTCAAAAGTATTCTATGTGCCTTGCTCAAAATAGGCTTTACAATAGGCTGTAGAAGACATTGAGTAAAAGAGGAATTAATCTCCCACTGCCCTCAGTAAAACCTTCTGGTTGTCCAAACATGTTTAAATCATATGGCTCCATGTAAAATCATGTTACAACTATGTCTGAAAATGTCACCATTAATGCAGCTGTAATACTTAAAGGGGTTGTTCAGGATTTTAAAAGAATGGTATCTTTCTCCAGAATAGCGCAATATCTTCCCACAGGTTTTATGTAGTGTTGTACCACAGCCCCATGCACTGCAATGTCGCTGAGCTGGAATATCATAGACAAGTCACTGACAGTGTTGCACTTATTTTGGAAGAAACCAGCTATGTTTGACCAGCAATGCCTTGATCATGTACAATACTATTAACTTTTATGGCTGCATTAGTGTTTCTTTTTTTAGGTATACCTGTTATTGTTCTTATAATTTATTTGTACATAGGAATTATATAATAAAAATATGTAGAAACAAAATAATCTGAATTGTCTCTCCTAAAAAGGAGTCTGTCATCTGGAATCTCAATATCAAGCCAGCTACGGGGAAGGGTAGGGACATTATACTGAGCCCCATCATACCTTTACATGCAATAGATGCACCATTTTCTTAGAAATATTCAAATGAGACTCAAGCACAAAGGGTTGTGCCTTTGTGAAAGAAATGTAAAGAGAAATTCACTCATGATTTTTGTGTGTACTTATATCAGAGACAAATGGAAAAAATACTAGGAATCCAAAAAGTGCCTAAATAGCTAGCTAATAATCATGTGAGCTAATATGTACATTATCATGTTACCATATATGCAAAATCCCATTTAAGTGTCAATATGATTGGTTAAACTATAATCTGTAAAAGGCGGAGTCTCAGAACTGTACTATAAAAGAACACATGTCAGGGACCACACCTTGAGACAGCTTCTCCATTGACCTGTGTGTCGGTGTGTTGCTTTCTCCCTGTCCGGCCAGTGACTCTACCTAGGTCAGAGGGAAAAAAAATTTACTAACCATAATTTGAATCCCACAGACTAAGTGTTTTTGGGGCCTATCAAAATTCTGTAGAAACAATTTGTATATTTCTAAAAACTACTTTTTAAGAAAATAGCACACGTATGATGGTGCACAGCATCATTGTCCTCTTTACATAGTAGTACATCCTTCTAATCACTTATGTACACTTTACAATAAACTACTACTTGATAATTGCCTGTTCCATTTCATCTCCTACCATGAGTATTGCTATGCAAGCTGTTTTTTAGTCTTCTATTAAAGCACTGCTTTGTTGCTGTTTATTTCCTGTACATTTTAATCACTGGAGCATTGTTGAGAGTTGTCGAGCCATAAAAGTACCACAAGCATGGTCCAGGGGATCTGTAAAATGCATCCATGTGACAAGCTTCTCCATAGGATCCCATTATATTGCTATTACCCCATCACACACTATGTTGTAATCACTCTGGCAAACATTTTTCGAGTGAATAAATTGAAATGAAGCGTCAGAACATTTTACCGCCAGCAATTAAAACGCAGCTCAAATATCCAAAAACCAGGCTGAGCAACGACAATATAAACACAGATGTGGACAGCCACCCTGAAGACGGCGGAAGGGAAGCTCACACAGAGTGCCTCCTTTGTCTCCAGCAGAACTAGCCTCTCATAGCCATATGAGCTGGCTCCACGATACCAGATATTACATATCCATAGGAGTTGGGTCTATGATACCAGATATTACATATCCATATGAGCTGGCTCTATGATACCAGATATTTCATATCCATAGGAGTTGGGTCTATGATACCAGATATTACATATCCATATGAGCTGGCTCTATGATACCAGATATTTCATATCCATAGGAGTTGGGTCTATGATACCAGATATTTCATATCCATAGGAGTTGGGTCTATGATACCAGATATTTCATATCCATAGGAGCTGGCTCTACGATAGCAGATATTTCATAACCATAGATGCTGGCTCTACAATACCAGATATTTCATATCCATAGGCACTGGCTCTACGATACCAGATATTTCATATCCGTAGGAGCCTGCTGCAAAATTGGTCATGAGTCTTTTTTCAGCAATCACATGCAATTATAACTACATGCATACAAGCAATGAGACTGACACAGATACATGCATTACTAATATATATTTATGTACATAACATATATGTGTCCACACCTAACTGATATCAACTTGTTTATTAGGAAATCATGTTGTTTTTAGTGTTATCATGCTTCCCCCAGCCTTTGTGATCGACAGATTTTTGTGTATACATGTATGTGTGCGTATGTACCACAGCCTGCCATCAAAGTACAGAGGGGCAGTAGAGGGATGAGCTCCCTTCTCATAAATATAGCCAGGCTAATACTATGAGACCGATGTATTCTTTCAGCTCTGCTAGTAGCAAAACCACACAACATTTTTATGTACTTTTTTACCTAATAGTAGTATGGACCTATAGCTAGAATAAGCTGCCTTTATATAGGATTATATATTAAGATTACAAGTCTATTTTAATAATAATAATAATAATACATTTTATTTATATAGCGCCAACATATTCCGCAGCACTTTACAATTTGTAGGGTTCAAGTACAGACAAAAAAGATACATTACAAAAAAATTGTCAATTCACACACTGAGACTAAGGGCCTTGCTCGCAAGAGCTTACAATCTATGAGGTAGAGGGGGTGACACAGGAGGCAGCAGGGGCGGCAGCAGAGGTAACATTGCTTATACAATAGTCAGACAATTCTGTAATAGAGGTTACTGTCATTACACATATATAAAGCTGTATGAGCCGTCACCAGTCGTGTCCTTTAACGTGCAGATGGTGGTTGGACATATAAAGTTAGTCTGAATAAGATAAAGTAGAAGATAGAATTCTCTAATTCTTCTCAAAATGACCGTATAGATTGAAGTACATTGTAGTTTACTGTCAGCTTGTTTTGCATCTGCTCATAGACAGCAAAAATGAAATTTGTGCAAAACTTAAAAAATATATGATGATTTTACTGGAGAACTCAACTCAAAGATCATGTTTAGTAAGAAAAATCCCAGCCAACCAATCTATAATGAAGACTATTGATATGGTCTGCATGTAACATTGTATTGAGTTACAACTTTCCTTGTTTAATACAAATGCCCTTCTCAAAAACAAAGGTTTCTCAATTTTCGCTCTTTCCCCATCCCATGCTGAATGTTATGGAAATTCCTTCTGATTAAATAAATGGACAGCCCCGCTGTGCGTAACTAACAAGTGCTACACAGATAGATTGCATTGCTCTTTCCTAATGGCATTTGTAGCTGGCCCTTTCTTTGTGCACTACCTCACAGCATTTCCCCTTTTTTAGGTTTCTGCAAATCTAGCGTGGCAAATGTCAAACAAATTGAAATATAAATGACAATTGGAAGTGTGCTCATGTTAAATATCACGGTGAGGTTCAGCAATGTAACCCTGCTAAATGGATGGAGAAAGCATATGTTTTCTGCTGAGAGCAGTTAAAAACAAGAAGACATATTGTGTGATAGATTTATATGTGAAATAAAGAAATAAATATATATTTAAAATGGATAATTTCTTTAACCCAGTAGTACAGTTACCTTATAAATACCAGGTCATCACATGTTCCAGATTATTGGGAGGATAAGTAGCTTATTTATAGATTGTGTCTACTATTGTAGCTCAGACTTAGTCACTTGAAGAGAGCTAAAGTACCAGATATGGCCACTGAAAGAGAGTGGTGTTGTTCCTTGGAAAATGAAGATCATTTACTTTCATGTCACATAAACGTTTTAGGCTAAGGCCCCACACTGCGAAATGTAGCATAAAAAATAAAAAAATTAAAAAAAAAGCTGCGGAAAAAAACACAGCGAAAATGCATCTAGTTTTTTTCCGTAGCGTTTTACATTGTGTTTTCTGCCCTCCGCAGGTATAATTGCCATGCTGCTATTTTCTGCAATTTGTGGATGTTATTAACCAGAATCTTATTCACTTTGCAGGTACTTTAAAATACAGCATTTTTTGCCAGGGAGTTTCCGCGGCAGAAAAAACACAGCATTTTTTGCAACGTGGGGCTTCAGCCTTAAGATGAATTTACATTCAGCAGATATGAAAATGAGTTCCTTTCATCTGCATGAGGGAAAAAAGCAGAATGAGTCCCGAGACCTGCTTTAATGGATTAATTAATGTTAGCATATGCAGTGCACCAGTGAAATCTTTAAGAAGACCACCCAAAACTTAATTGAAAAGTGGTCTTCTATGAAAGTGGTCTCCTCAAAGAAGTTGGCCAGTACATATGATATATGGTGAAACTGAAAGTCTGTCACAGGAAATCTGGTCTGGATAAGGGAAGGTCTTCTCAAAGACGTAGTCTTTTGAGAAGGCTTCACTGTATCCTACTATGATCTTCTGAAGAGGTTTCACTCATTTACTATTGACTAACTCACCCAACATATCAGAGGTCATGGATAATGGGAGCATTTAAAGAAACTCCTCCAGAATCAACAATGTTAATTTATCAGTATAATGATGATCAGGGTCATTTTTAGTAAAGGGTGAGTATGACATAAAAAATTTAATTCCCCTTTAATGACCTAGAGATAACAGATGGTGCATGCTGGTTGCTCACATAACTTTCCCAACGGATCATCGTCAAGAATAGGCTGTGGAGTCATTAATGATTTGCAGACACCAGAGGGGTCAGTTTCTTCTGAACAGTGAGAGGTCCCTCAATGTGACCCCTACAGTTTCGCTACGTGGGAGGAGAGGTATTAATCACAAAGCACATTTCACTAAAGTTCTTCTATAATCTAATTTAGCTCCCATATCTTTATCTTCTATTTCCGATCAGATCTATTTGACCATTTTTCCCATCAGGATCTCTGAGTGAAACACCCAACCCTAAGCTGAAACATTTCCCAGGACTGCTCCATGTCCTGTGAATAGATGGCGCCTTTAAAACCCAACATACCAAGTTCTCTTGTAAATGTATTTGTTGCTAGGTAAAATTAACAAGTCAACAAGGACATTCAATTTAGGGGATTTTGGGGTCCGATAATTAAAATGATGACACATTGATTAATGTAAGTATCCAACAATGGTGGATTTTGAGTTAAGATGATTAATATACTGTAAAAGTATGTAAAAATCCATTATTCTTTCCACCCATCGCAGCAGTCCGGTGGCCTGGCCATATTTCATTAATGCAAGAATTCTGCTGAGAAATGTTTAGAACAAAGGAGAAAATGCTTGTTGTTGTTTAACTGTAGCATGTTGGCGTGATTGTGACCTCAAAAAAAGGATGTGGGTATGGGAAAATATTCTTCCTTTGTGTTCTTGAGTGGCAGCGCACTGCATTTAAATACCAGCTGTCGCTGCGTGAATTTTCTGGGATATTTATTCAACCCGTCTGTCATGTCACTGCAGATCTGCACTGGCCTCATCTATGAGCTTAACATGGCCATTATCGCAGCACAGGACTTTAGTAGACTTTAGCATGAAGATTTGTTTTAGCTAAGGAAGCTCCATGGAAAGTGATGGGTCAATAGAAGATATTTTATGGCAAGTCAATGAGGTCAATTTGAGCCATTTATTCCAATAGCTTGGAACAAATACGAATCATCAAACTGCCAAACTATTGAATCTGCTTGTATTATCATTGGTTATTCCAACATAGAAAGTAGAATTTATTTTATGGATGTAGAAGTGATAGATAGGACTAGTTGAAAACAGAATTAAAAAATAAAATTACCGAGAAACTTAAATGAAACATTTTTTTTTTTCAGCCAAATTCTCAAAATCTACTCAAGAACAAACCCAATAAAATACTTACAGTTTGGAGAAAATAACCATGCATATAGAAGATTACTTTTATTTTGTACCACTATAGCCACTTTTTACAAGTTAAAAATCACCAGAGTACCAAAGGTTACAAAGAGTACCATAAATGGCCACCAGATGTCAATCCTCCATTTAAACCCTTATACAATATAGTGTAATATGAACATTACATTGGACAGGGATAACACTGAATATTCCATTGATTTTTAACTGATGTCTGACAGGCTGCACATGAGAGAGCAGGCTGTGTCAATAAACATATTTCCATATGACCTATTAGGAACCTTCCTCTATTAGCCAGCTACAGTATTGCTCATATGGGCTTCCCCAGCAAGTAAATGGCAGACATTACATTTAGTAGTCACACACAATTGTACGTCCAACTGATGGAAAACCTAATCTAAATTTGTTACATTGCAATTTATAGCATATTTTGGATGCTGCATCAATACCAAAAATCTGCAGTGTATATGTCATGTCCTAAACAGTCTTAGCATCAGATACCCCACCATTGAATGAGTACAGTACTGATGATTTAATAAATAACTTAAAAAGTACCAATAATTTAATAAACTTCTGACTTATCATTTGTTTTGATCAGTAATGGTTAAGGGTATTGAGAGAGCCTTACTGATTGCTAAAACAAAGTGTCAGAATCGCTCTATTGAGTCCTGTCACTTTTTCTTTCTGTTTTTCTTTTCATAAGCTTTTATGAATCTATACAAGGCATGTGACAGCTGAGCAGGAATAAAGGGGCATAGCCATGTGTGTCTGTGCAAGTGCGCAGTCAGCCCTTATTCACATGGCCATTATAGAACCCATGATTTTCATTGACTGTATTCACATGGCAAAGATACTGCATGTCAGTTTTTTTGACGGGCGTGAAACAAGGACATGTGAATAGACACAATGGCTCTGATGTACTATTGATGCAGTGTGGCGCATTTTGGCGCATCTAGTTTGGGTTAGAATATTTCGACATGCTCAACATTTAGGCATGGAATCTCATAAAAAGGGGGCTTGGCTTAAATGGGCTACAATACGCCAAAATTGCATCAAAAAATTATTGCATAAAGTAAGCCAACTAAAAGGTGGTATAAATGCAGCCTAGTCAGTCTAAAGATACGCCAGATTTATCATCCAACATCAGTCACTGTGAAAAATTTTGCGCATTTTCAGACTGCCTGTCTAAATTTGTACTGTCTAACTAATAGTAAATCCGGGCCATTGAATTCAATGGGGTGAATTTATTAAAACATTCTTAACTAATTCCCTGCCAGGCACACAACTAGCTATAGTTACTAAGAGGCTCCGGCCTCTTAGTAATTCTAGCGCATGTAGATGTGTCTAGTCTCAGATTTACACCAGGTATAGATTTGTAGCATGACTCACACCAGTTTTCTGGTATGAGTTATAGCAAATCTGGTGGATCGGGATGTACCCACCCCAGCCCACTCCGTCTCCGTCTACTGTCTAAAAAAGATGGCGGGGCTCAGAGGCGGAGATGCGCTACAGTGTGCCAAAAATGTACCAAGCGAATGAAGTGAAGTGAATTCTTGGCCACTTTCTAGGCGCAAATGCCTTAGTAAATGTGGGCCACTGTGTTGCTAAATCAGCCGTCACACGTCAATTTTTCGCAGTCATGTGAATAATCCCTAAAGGGACTACTTTTTTAGCTCATTAATTCTGGAATATATTTAGTAGCTTCTGATAAATAAATATTTAGGTAAAGTATATGGATTTTCTTTTATCTCAAAACTCACAGATATTATAGAGAACATGAACGTATTCAAAGAGTTCCAAGTAGCACCTGCTCAGTATCAAGCCTTGTTCTGCACTATGCAACCCTCTGCTCTGGCTAGACATTCAAATCCAATAAGTCAGAACACAGACCAGAATATGTAACAGATACTCATGCTAGATATTGAAAAACACACTAGACACAAGAATTAATTGTTAAAGCAAATGCGCCCATAGTAACTCAAAAACATTAATGGAAACACTCGATGAAAACCATGCAGAACAGAAAAGTAGTAAAACAGCCTACAGGTTTTGTATAGGGTGATTCTGGCACAGTGCAACACTGAATGCACCTGTTAAACAGCCATCTGTTGTAGAGATGAAGCTGAAAAGATTTGCAAATTCTAGCGTCCTACATAATCACTGAACTAGATTCCTATAAAAAAAAAAAAAAAAGAAATAGTGAATCAGAATATAGCTGAAGTTTCTAATTCTCTATAAAAGCTTTTCCAAATGCATAGTTCTTTCAGTAATGATGTATAGCAATTCGGTACCCCCTCCATCCATCAATAAAACATTAGCACAGCTTTACTGTTTTTCTTAGGACAATGTACAGTATACTTGTTAAAATTATTAAAGGGGTTATGTGTTTATATAAAATGTTTTACAGTGTATTTAGGGCACTGTATAAATTTGCTTACTATATAGATGCAGGTCCCCTGGCGCCCCAATGATTAGATTTGCAGAGCACAGCAAGGGGGGTGAAAGTCTCATTCCTTAACCTCCTCTATTGCTGCTCTGACTCCTTGTGATGTCACACACTCCATCCGGCTACAGGTCTATAGTGTAGAGTCAGCCATGTGACTGAGAGTCAGCAGGCGAGGATGAGGAATGAGACTTCTGCCCCCTCTCCTCCCCTGCACACTGCAAAATTAATCATCTGGTGCTGGGGGACCCTCATGTGTACAGTAAGCAAGTTTATACAGTACAATGAATATACTGTAAAAAAAATTATGTCAATAAATAACCCCTTTAAAGCTGGATAAGGATGTAGAAGAGGCACAGTAGGTACTGGAACATAGTAGATAGGATTTTGCTATGCAATCTATACATAAGTTATAGTTGATGACTTGACTACTTAGCTGCAGTATTAAGCTCTAGTCTAAGGCCAAATGCACGTTCATCTGATCAGTTTTTTTGCATTGGTGATTGTAGATTAGAAGTCAAATCCAGGAGTGGCGAATATACAGCAATAAGGTGTAATGGAAAGATTTGCACCAATTCTGTATTTTCAGGCCACGCTTAGTTCTTGCAATCACTGATATAAAACACAGAACAAAACACTGACATGTGAATAAGACCTAAGGTACCATGCAAACAGCTTTATTATGGCTTCATACAAAAGAGGCATGTAATAATGAGGCTGCCATAGAAGTACATAGGGCACTCTCCCCCTCCTGCCTGTGTTCTTTGTGTTGCCATTGGATTTTTCATGTATACTTCTTTTTATTATTATTATTTTTTTCCCTGTTTATTTTGATTTCATCTCCCATATTGTTGTTATGTAATTTATAAAAATTTCAATAAAAACTACATTTAAAAAAAAAAAAAAAGTACATAGGGCTTCTATTGTACTTCTGTAAGTCTCCAATTTCATATGAAGTTTTTTCTGTCGGGTTCCATATGAATCTGACAGGGCTTCTCACTGTACACCCTTGTACTGCAGCTGTAGTGCAGCAGCATTTAACCCCTTCCCAAGCCTCTCCCACTGGCAGCAGCAGTTGACCACTTCCCCTTCCTCCATTGGCAACAGCATTCAACCTGTTCCTGTCTGTGCATGTGTTTTAAGTGGGGAGAAGGGAAGAAGGGCTGCCAGAGGAATCTCCTGTATGGGCAAATAATCAGGCATATTCTGTCCCAAAGTAACCCAACTAATAGGTGGCATAAAGTTAGTCTACACAGTTTAAAGATGTATTATGCAGCATTGTAGGCACTGATAAGTCTGACATATTTTTAGGATGGCTGTCTAAGGTGAGTCTGCACATGTTGGCTGATCATGCCAAACACTGATATTTTTGGTTACCTGCTGCCCAGAAATATCCAGCATGGCCGAATTATTTTTGGCAGTCCATAGACAGTTGTCGCCATCAAGAATGTATGTCTGCAATATTTTCATGCTTGATCGTTGTCCGAAATGGCCAAGAAGAAAATCTAATATGCATGGCCAGCTTTATACTATTTGGTCTAAGTGTATAGCACCTATTAGTTGGGTAAGTTTGGGCCAGAATTTTTCTCCAATTTGGTGCATTTTGTTACATTAAAGCAATGCCACCTTTCCTCACAAAGCCACATCCATTTATCAAGTAAGTTGGAAACATTTGATCTAAACAAGATACACCGAAATGCAATATCGTATGGCACATTTTACAGTAGTGTTGAATCTTAACTACAATAGTAAATCTGCCATAGTGTTTTAATTGCTAGCCCTTAAATTTGGTAAGCTTGCAATAGAATAGAATTTCACTTGAAGGGGCTGGCCAGTTTAAGTCCAATATAGAGAGGCATATGTTATTGTTTGCATAATGAAAAGTTCTACAATTTTCCAAAATATTTTCTGTATCAGTCCCTCACATCTAGATCTCTGCTTGCTGTCATTCAGTCTGTTTACTTCTAGTGTATAAAAATCTGTCCATGGTCATGTGATATACAGTCCATGGTCATGTGATGGTCACACAGGTGCACAGCTTGTTATAATCACAGCACAATAATCAGACATCTGCCTGGTAACGAGCTGTGCACCTGTATATCTATCACATGACCATGGACTGTATATCACATGACCATGGACTGATTTTTATCCACTGAAGTAAACAGAATGAATGACAGCAAGCAGAGATCTAGAAACCCGTGAGGAACTGATACAGAAAGTATATTGAAAAAATGTACAACTTTTCATTTTACAGACAATAACATTTGTCTCTCAATATTGGTCTAAACCTGGACAACCCCTTTAAGTATAGAATGCAAAAATACTCACATTTAGTTTGTGTCATTCTAAAAGATGAAATGTTGCTATAGGCATTCAGGTATTGAAGAGCATGATAAAAAAATTACAATGTACATGTAATGTGCACTCCACTGAGAAAGAGGAACAACTGGTCTGACTTGACACCACTAGTATAGAAAATGCTGCATATTCTTTACAAATATGACAAACATTCACAACAAATAAGGAGACCAAGCTTTGAACTGTGAGCTCTCAGGCACAAAAAACATGGCAATGCTCATAAATATGTCTCTTTGTGTAGAAAATGAAGATAAACTTTTGACTGTATGTTTCTATACATTTCTCACTCTACCACTGACAATACACCACATTTTGTAGCTTGTTCACCTGTTTTGTTCCTCTGAAGGTATTTTTCTCAAGGAGTCATTTGTATGAGTATACAAAGAAATCAGTTGAAGCTGTACATTGTGAGAGGACAACATGTGCGTGATGTGTATAGACACATCTTGTAACAAGGACTTCCTATTCTTTGGAATAACTTACTTGAATAACTCACAATAAATAGGTGGGATCTGTATCTAGAGAGCTAGCAAAGCATATAATCGGTTATTGATGTATACAGTTTAAAGGGGATATTTAAAAAATAAGTAAAAAACCTTACATAGTACATGTTAATAGTGCGAGCTGCAGTGCTCACTCACATTACTTTTAATAGCATCCATATTGAGTTCAGCAGCATTTGTCCCTTAGACCGGGGCTCCAAATGGTGTAAGTGTTTTGGTTTGGCCACAGCAGAAACGCCACGGGAAAAAAACGTGGCATTTTACAGTCACTGCAAAGTGGATGGGATTCTCATCAACACTCTGCTGAAAAATACGCGCAGCGGAAACGCTGCGATTTCCAAAACCGTTGCAGTTTTGGAAATCGCAGCATGTCAATTATAACTACCGAAAAGCTGGCGGTTTCCCAAATAGGTATAATGGAAACAGAGGTTTCCTCTGTGGACTTTCTATGAAAAGCATTTGTGGGAAAAAACGCAATATGTTGCCGCTCCGGTTTTTCCCATAGCGCTTTTTTGCTGTGGCCCAAAACATGGGGCTTTAGCCTTAGACTGAGACCCCACATTGCAGAAATGCATCTTTTTTTCTTGCAGATTTTGTTGCATCTTTTTTGAGCCAATTCCAAGTATGGCTACAAAAGGAATGGGAAATATATAGGAAGTTCTTATACTTCTCCTTTGTGCTCAATACACTCCTGGCTTTGGTTCAAAAAAACAGAGCAAAATCTGCAATAAAAAATCGTTTCTACAACGTGGGGCCTCAGCCTTAGACTTGGCACAACTGCAGCAGTACTCACTGCGGTTAAAACAAAGGTGAGTGAGTGCTGTAGCTGGTACAGTGAACAGTTATGTGATGGACACACAGGTGACAGCTCGTTACCAGGCAGATGTCTCAATAATGGGCTGAGACTGTAACAAGCCATGCTCCTGTGTGTCCATCACATGACCATAGACTGTCCCTCACATGACCATGGATTGATTTTTATCCAATAAAAGTAAATAATAAATTACAACAAACAGAGATCTAGAAAACTGTGAGGAAATGATACAGAAAGTATATTGGAAAAATGTAGAAAGTTTTATTATGCAAGCAATAATTTTATTTGCTGATACTTGATAACCCCTTTAGACTAAGGCCCCACATTTGCGGAAATGCAGCATTTTTATGTTGCAGATTTTGCTGAGGCTTTTTGAGCCAAAGTCAGGAATGGCTTGAAAAGGAAAGGAAAATATAAAGAAAGCTCTTAGATATTTTCCTTCTGTTAAATCGACTCCTGAATTTGGCTCCAAAAACCGCAGCAATAATCTGCAACAAAAATCGCTGCATTTCCGCAACATGGAGCCTTAAAGGGGTATTCCCATGATCATAATCATTTTTATATTTGTAGATAATTAAAAAGTTAAACATTTTTGCAAATATAAGTAATTTAACATTTTGCTGAGTTTTATAGATTTTCTCTAAATATCTTGTGGTCACAAGTTGTTGTCTTGATCGGTTGCCAGTGGATACGACCACCAATGCAGGACCTTTCTAAGGTCAGAAAATCAGCCATGATTTCCTTATTGTGGCTGGGATATCGTCTGATACATGTAGTGTCCCTGCCTGATAACCCAGCTACAATAAGAAAATCATAGTTGGATTCCGGTTAAGTCCATAGAAAGTTTCTGCATTGTGGCTGTATCCATTGGCAACCGATCAAGAAAACAGACTGTCACCACTAACATAGTTAGAGAAAATCTTTAAAACTCTGCAGAATTTTTAACTACTTATATTTGCAGAAATTTTTAACATTTAATTATCTACAAAGATATAATTATATTCATGGGAATACCCCTTTAAGCCCGGGGCCCCATCTGGGGTAAACGCCGCGGTTTGGGAGCAGCTGAAACACTGTGGAAAAAAACACAACTTTTACAGTCACTGCAAATCCCATCCACACATTGCGAAAAAATATGCAGAGCGGACACGCTGCGATTTCCAAAACCGTTGCAGTTTTGAAAATCTCAGCATATCACTTATACCAATGGAAACACTGGTGGTTTCCCTATAGGTATAACTGAAGCAGAAGGTCCGCAGAGGAAACCTTTGCAGACTTTATGTGATAAGCGCTGCGGGAAAAACAGCGATGCATTGCCACCATGGTTTTTCCCGCAGCGCTTTCTTGCTGCGGCCCACTACGTGGGGCCTTAGCCTAAGGTTTGTTGCGATAGTGTATGTAACATGGTAAGCGTCAAGTTAAAATTTGCTAGATACATATAATTCTCTTGCTCTTGCATCTAGACTAAATAATTTTATTTCTCAGTAAATTCCATTCCAGAAAGAATTCTGAAATGTAAAAAATGGAAAATAATGACCTTAATGGAAGCCTTTAGAAGCTCATGTCACATCATATTATTAATAGAAACATAGTAGACCCTGTCCGGGAAAGGGGTCAGAAATGAAGTAGTGATCCCAGAGTATTTCCTTAATAAGAAAGCAGAATTTCTACTAGAAGTAAACCTATAGCTGTAGCATAATACAATTCCTGAATTATTCACTGCAATCATTTCTTTTGTGATGGGAAATAATTGTAGAAGCTCAGATTGCAGTAAATATATAGCTACAGGCAATGTCCTCATCAGCATATGCAGGATTGCAAGGACCTGCAAACTGAGAACTTCTAGCTAACAACACAAACCCATAATTAGTATATTTTCTCAAATTGTTCTGTGTGGGAAAAGTGCACATGAAATTACATATTATAGGAACAAGATAACCGAAGGCACCACTTTCTCATACATAGCAATTTGAAAACATTTAGGGATAAATCTCACTACACGCGCACACACTGTTTTATTGTATTATATGATAGCTCAGTTTTTGCTTTTATTTTAAACATAATTGTGAGGATGCTGAGGTGTCCCAGCAGCACTTTCACTGTTTTAAGAAACTTATGTGTATATTGGTTTTTATTACTTTAGGAAAAGCAGAGGACAACTGCATTGTACATTGAAACATGCCTGTCCTGCACACTCTTGCACATTGGAGCTAAAGGCCAAATTCAGACAAGATTAGCCTACTATAAGTAGTTGGTTATTTGCATGTTCACCTAAGACTTTTTCCTATAGCTGTAGGCTACAACTGGCACTTTGGAGCTTATACTTAAAGGGAGTCTATCATTGGATATATTGTTTTTTAACTGACACCATGTTGGAATAGCCTTTATAAAGGCTATTCATCTCCTACCTTTATTTCCCATGTCCTTGCCACCATTTTCAAGTTTTTCCAAGTTTTTGATTTATGTAGATGATGCTCAGAGAGTACAGGAGGCATTCCCCCTGTGCTTTGAGCACAGCTTCATCATCCCATGCAATGCCGCCTATGTGTTATATTCATCATGCCCCCTGCTTCTGTTTCCTGCCTCTTCACTGTGTCAACAGCTGACACTCTCTGTTTCGGGATCGAAATCCTGCATATGCACTGTTGGCTCTGTCTCTTTAGTTTCGGGCAGAGCCGACAGCTTATGCTCCTTGCGCCATCTTGCTTCGATGACTACACGAGCCGACAGCGCATATACGGGATTTCGATCCCAAAACAGAGAGCGTTGCCTACTGACGCAGCAAAGAGGAAGCCTGAAGATACAGGGGGCACAGGGAATGCCCCCTGTGCTCCCTGAGCATCATTTGCATAATAGAAAAAAGGAGAATAATTTGAAAACGGTGGTGCAAAACAAGAAAAGAAAGGTAGGATTAGAATAGCCTTTATAAAGGGTATTCCAACGTGGGGCCAGTTAAAATTCGAAAATACCAGTGATAGACTCCCTTTAATCATCACTAGAGATGGTTCCTCAAAATTATGTGCAATTCTTTTCCATAACAGTAGCATACAGTGACAAAGATAAAGTATAGCGTGTCCCATAGCAAACAATAAAATGGACACCCTATCTGGGCTTGGTGTTTGATACCCCCAATTGCTCCTCTCCTTGACCCCTGAGCCAATTTCCTATGTTTTTGGTTGGTAAAAATACAATTCTGGAGAGAGGAGTCCTGCCTATATTCACACTATAAATGGAACAATGAATGCTGACCACCTTCTCCTCATGGGTCCACAGCAGCTACATAAACACTAGGGTACATCCATTCTTGGCACTATTTTACAGCTGATTTTTTTTTCTTAAAAGCATTTAACTCTTGGAACTATTAGGAAATTACTTTTGCAAATAATATCACCATATATAACATCGAATGGAACAGGACGTGCATCTATGCAATGTAGCCGGCTGCACCAAACCTTAGCATGCATGCATTGTGACAATAGAAAAGCTGTGGCTATATTTTCATGACAGCTGCCATGTGTCTCCACTTAGAGAACACATGCATCATAAATGCCCCCATATTCTGCAGGTAGGGTAATGTATTTTCACTATGGCTGTACTCAACATTTTTCCCACTATGATTCAGAGACTAGAAGTAAATTAGGGAACTATTGATAATGAATGTCTCTAAGATACAATTGAAGATTCACTAAACTTTAACGGGAACCTGTCAGGTGGTTCACTGTCACTGTCCCCTCACTCCCTGATGTCACAAGCAGGAGATGTCAATCATGCTCAGAAGTTATGATTAGGAAGGGACAGCGTGACTAGGCTGAATCTGCTCCCGCCCACTGCGACTACTTAGATTAATGTACATGTGACTTTTTATGCTATCAGACATTTATAACTTCACTTTGCTTACAGAGGAGCAGCAATGGAAAGGGAAATACTTCAACCTGTACATGATGGGAACAGTTTATGGTGGAAAAAACAGGTTTCCTTTAATAGAAGGCTAAGGGCGCAACCAGAGAAGACAAGTTCAAGAATCTTGCCATATCTCAAATAAAGAGTCCAGTTTTTAAACTTAATTCTTCAAGCTCAGGCATTGTCGCTCCTTCCCTTGCTGTTGTTTCCTTATTGTTGTTCTGTTTTCTACGTATGGCATCATTCCAGAATCATTTTTCAGCCGCTTTGCAGTAGACGTGATAATTACATGATGCGCTATCACAGAAACATTGGCATTTATCGGTTTCTTTAAATTCCAACTTCACTACCTTTTCTTTGAAGCAAGCTGGCTGGAGATTGCATCCATAAACTAGAGAAAAAAAAAAAGTTTCAAGTTGCCAATTTCCCAAAATACAAGGAGATAAAAAATTCTATTTGAAAAAAAAGACAAAACTGAATGATGATGTTCCAATATAGTTGAAACTAGCTTAACAATGCAATACTTTCCCCCTAATAAATTCGACATTAATAATAAATTATACAGAACTTCACACACCAAATTAGAAGCGGCTAATAGGATTTTTAAATAGAAGTTGTTGAATGCTGATTTGTAATTCATTTTAATGATTTCAGATACCCCATTCTTCAAAGAGCTATATGCATGCTCAGTAATATGCTATAGTTTTGTCAGGATGATTACTGCATATGCTAATACCAAATGCTGGAGTGGCCTGAAAAATCACTGTAATTCTGGTTTAAAGCTTTCAGTATCTACAAAAGTAAATAACAGCGGTAAGTAAGAAAATATAATGTTTGAAGAAAAGGATTTATTTAATTAGAAAACAAGGGAATATTCACTCACTTCTAGCTCTATACATAACCGTTCCGACAATAAATTACAGCCCAGTTATATATCACAGGTACAACTACCAACCTGGAGGAACCAAACATAATTTCTAATACATATCCTATCTCCTATGAAGGCACCCACGGAGACGAAGAGAAGGTGATGCAGGCTCATGCCCCCCACCAGTCCTTCTGGCACAGTGCTGAAGTTTAGCTGAGGACAGGGAGGATGGTTGATAATTAAAAAAAGTTTTAATGTTATATATAAGTTAAGTTTGTAAGTGGTTTTCCCAATATAATTAGAAAGAACTCACTAAGAGTCCCCTGCTGGCACCTCCTGCTGCATCTAATACTGTAGATGAAGAGAAACAATATTAGTAATCATTATAATTTCTTACCTTACCTGATGAAACTTTATTTCATTCTCTACAATGTAAGTAGCTAGGATCTCCTGGGCCCCAATGTACAATCTATAACAGAGCCGCCCTACCTATTAGGTGCCATTTGTAATACTTTTATTATTTTATATGTAGCAAAGATACATTTGGGTTCTCAGACATCACAAAATCAGACCTATTGCTACCTCTGCACCTCCTATATCTACACCCATGCCAATGGTCCATATTAATACAGTATGTAACATCAGTCCTTCTCCAGTACGACATGTGACACTGCCATATATTGACATAAAATACAAAGCCCTATGAAAAAAAATTACTAGATTGAAAAACACTCAAATAAATGATTTCAATAGATGAATTAAAAATTTATCACCTATTATCCACTGGTCTGATCATTGGGGGCCAACTGTTGGGACCACTGCTGATCACAGGATTGGGGGTCCAGTGTTTCCCCATATTAATGGGGCAGCAGGGAACTGCCAGAGATATAGCCATATAAGGCACTCTTCTCATGACTGTTGGGAGTCCCAGAGGGCATTGTTTTTACCCATCCATTCTAGCTAGGAGTAGTAGTGCTCCAATTCCAGTTCTCAGGTATTATCTGTTATTTTAATTCTGCTGCATTTTTACTAGGAGTCTGAATTAAATCTTTTTCTAAATCTTGCAACTGCCTGAATAGGGCCCTGTAGAGAAATTTTAAAGGTTTTCCACTTCTCAGGGACAGAGAGCTGTGGACCCTTGTCTGATCTGGTACATTAGTGGCCCTCTGGCTATTATGTCTATAATAGGTTTTTGTTGTGATCCATGAGATTGATCATATTTCATATGGCTATTTCACTTGACTGCTAAGCTACTGTCATGTCCAGACGGACTTCTCCTGAAGTGTGGCAGTCTTGCAAAGGTGTTTGAGGTAACCATCTAATGTGTATGGGGATATCCTGAATTTCCCCTAAATGTAGATGTGGGTGAAAAATGGAATGGGATGTTAGATTTCAACATATCTAAGGGGAGATAATGGTAATAGATGTCACTATTCAGATTGTACTATTCTACTCAAATTGTATGTAAACAGAACTTAGTCTTATCCATTGAGAAATTTCATACTATAGCCAATTCATATGCAGTATTAAAAGTGACAAACAGTTTATGCATCCATCTAGGATAAAAGATCCGCATAGGACAAAACTAAACCTAAATCATTATTGTTTTTCAGGTCCATTTTGGGTTGATGTGTACAATACAAATCTTACCCAAGGTTTTTGTTCCAGGCACCTCTGTTGTACAAGCATTTGTTTCAGATTATTTCCTTTTATTGCAGGTTAAGCAATACTAAATGACACAAAGAAATCACTTCATCATTGTAAATCTTTCATAGCTGTTTTTCTCATACCTTTTTCTGAAATTCTGGGTACAATACACACAACAGCTGCTTTGTTTGCGTTTACTGTCACTTGTGATTTGCCGGACAGGGCTGCACCTGCCTCTTCGATCTGCTGCATGAATGTTCTTTGTGTTTCTGTACAATTAAGCTAAAAAAAAGTCTGCAAAAATGATTTTGCTCATATAGATTCATAGGACTATGTTAACATACAGCTCAATGGTTTTACTGTATAAGTGGGTGTTCTGGTAATAAATGTATTTAATAAAATAACTAAATACTAATAATGTAAATGTTATCTTATTAAATACAGACTGTTCCATGCCTTAAAATGTTCATAAATTATATTGCTTTCTGTTATATATTCCTGATTTGATCCTAAGCCATATGGTAAAATTATCAGAAAAAAAGAATATGCAAATATGTCCTCCTTGGTGGAAAAAGGGAACTTGCTGTAATGCCACCTTGTGGAAGGTACTTCCTATAAATTATAGATCTTGAAACCTAGTCACATAATCTGAGAATAACTCTTTCAAAAGAAAGTGGGACCTATCTGCAGACAGCTGTTTTGAGGTTATTGCTTTATGCAGCCTGTAATAGAAGTGCTACTATTTTACAATACATTAGCATTGCAATGCATTGTATGAGTGATCAGACCCCCTGAGGTTCAAGGCCTCTAGTGAGTCTAAAAATTACATAAAAAAAAAAGTTAAAAAATATAAAAAAAATAAATAAAAAGGAATAAAAAATTCAAATACCCCCCCCCCCTCCTTACCCAGAGCACATATAAACATACATGAATTCACATAAGGTATCCCTGTGTTTGAACACGCCCGATCTACAAATTTATATTAAAAAAAAAAAAAAATTCCCATACCCTGAGCACCATAGCAGGAGAAAAAAAAATCAAAAGAGCTGAACCACCATTTCTTGTTGTTTTGCCTCCCATAAAAATTTGGATAAAAAGTGATCAAAGCAATAGACATTCTCCAAATTGGTGTAAATAAAAAATACATCTGGCCTGAAAAAAAGATGCCTTATGCATCCCTGTACATGGAAATATAAAAGAGTTACAGGTGTCAGAATATTGCGACTCCAGGAAATTTTTATTTTTTTGCAAATATTTGGATTTTTTTAAGGGTTAAAACTTAAAAAAAACTATATAAGTTTGGTATCGTTGTAATCATACCAATGCATAGAATACAGGTGACATATCATTTTGGCTGCATAATAAACACCATAAAATCAAAACCCCTAAGAAAATCCTGCAAACCTAGTTTTTTCCAATTCCACTCCAATTTAAATTTTTTTTCCAGCTTCCCAGTAAATTATATGGAATATTAAATGGTAGCACTATGATGTACAATGTGTCCCACAAAAATTAAGACCTCATACAGCTCTGTGAACAGAAAAATAAAAAGATTATGGCTTTTGGAAGGTGGGAAGGGGTCAAAAACGAAAATCGAAGAATGCCTGCAGTGGAAAGTGGTTAAAAGGCTCTGAAAACTTTAGCTTGGTGGGGGTCCAGAATCTTTATACAGATAAAATGCTGTAATGTCACAAGGAGTTTCAGTCAGATAACCTGCTGTGCTGGGGTAGACATAGATAACTGTGGAACCCTGTGCATGAACAGTTATGGGCCCCTTCTTTTTCAGTAGCTCAGCATAGAGAACTCTTGTATGTCTTTCTAACAATCTACCCATAATGGACACTAGAAAGTTGCTGATAAGGTGATGGGGCCCCCAGATCTACTGGGCCCCTCTGCAGTTGCACCAATGGTAGGTCTGCCACTGCATATACACATACTGTACATAGATGCACATCATACTTGCCTATTTTTGGCTTCTGACATGAGGGAGAATTTTTTTTTTATATTGACTCTGAATATTACATAATTATTGTGATTCCTTTCAGCGGTCAGTGCCCCTCGCATGGTCTTTTGTCCCTCACAGGATCTGTTACTAGATATGGACGAACTACTCTGATACAATTGCACAGAAGTAAATTAGAGGTAGATTATCCTGATTGTATGTAGATGATCCTCTATTGGATTGTATTATTGATATGCTATGGATCTTGAGGCTTTAGTTCATCCATTGCAGGCCATGGTACAACAGGAAACCATATGGACATGTAGTATTTATATTCATTGGTAATGGCCGCAGGATTTTCCTGGTGAACATGGTGTTTTAACTGAAAATCCATACAGATATTAAAACACTGCAATGGCAGCATATCTGCACAGTTTTACACCATAACATGTGAACACAGCCCTAGACCAGATCCCAAAATCAAAACAGATCTCAGACTAGACCCCCAAATAAATAGCAATAAAGACCTCAGACCTCCAAACAAGGTACAGAGCACATATCCCAAAATACCAAATGTGAGTGGAAACTAAGAAATACACCAAGTATACAGGACAATGGAAGTGGCACTGTGTGCTCTCTATACAGTATATACAGAATAAAAGCAGAAACTGAGAATTACATCCATCATATAGGACAAGAGAAGTAGTACTGTATCATGTCTATATATACAGAATAAGAGCAGAACGCAGAATTACACCCAGCATACAGGACACGAGAAGTGGTACTGTGTAGTATGTAGGATAATGCCTTTATATTAGGTTCTTTTTTGCTAGTTTCTCACATAATGACCTCCACTTGACACATATTTGGCACAATGTGGTACAGCTCAGCCTTTGTGCCCCACTCACCACTTTTTTAGACAATGGGTACAGTGGGTCAGGAATCTAGGTTAGTTGGAGGCCAGATTTACTATAACTCACATCTTAAAACTGGGGTGCATTATACCACAAATCTACTCCAGTCCCTGACTGGCGTAGATCTGCGACAAAGCACACCTACATGAGACTGGAGCTTCTTAGTAATTCTAGAAAGTCATGTGGGGAATGAATTACGACGCATAATAATTTTCCCTAATGTGAGAACAAAGCATTCTATAACATAAGCCTCAGTACAAAATGCTATAGTTCTCTGTTTTCAGCTCCTTTTGGTCATGTTGGATCTGGGGGTGACCAGTCTGGGATCCTGTGTTTTTCTTTAGTACATAGAGCAGTAGATGATATGTATTAACCCCCTTCCCTCCCGAAATTTTTCAATTTTCGTTTTTCATTTTTGATTCCCCACCTTCCAAACCCCATAACTTTTTTACTTTTCTGCACTCAGAGCCATATGATGTCTTAATGTTTGCAGGACAAATTTTTCTTCATGATGCTACCATTTATTATTCTGTACAATGTACTGGGAAGCTGTAAAAAAATTCAGAATGGGGTGGGGTTTGAAGAAAAAGTGCATTTGTGTGACTTTCTTACGGGCTTTGTTTTTATGGCGCTCACTGTGCAGCCAAAATGACATGTCATCTGTATTCTATGTTAAGGTACTATTACAGGGATACCAAGTTTATATGGTTTTATTTACATTTTAACCCCTTAACAAAAATCCAAAACTGTGCAAAAAAATTTTTTGTTCTAAAAGTCGCCATATTCTGACACCCGTCACTTTTTTATACTTCCGTTTACGGGGATGCAAAGGACGTCTTCTTTTACGGGGTCAGGTATACTTTTTAGTTATACCATATTGGGGAATTACTATTGCTTTGATCACTTTTTATTCAAATTTTTATCAGGGGTGAAACAGTGAAAAAATGGCAATTTGGCACTTTTGAATTTTTTTCCCGCTATGGTGTTTACTGTACGGGAAAAATATTTTTATAGATTTGTAGACTGGGCATTTTCGGACAAAGGGATACCTAATGTGTATGTACAAAATGGCGGCCGCTGGTGAAATGGCACCTCGGTCAGCTCTGATTCCGGGCATTAGAGCCGGGTGTCTGCTGTATAAAACATATTTAAACACCTGATGTCAGGAAGGGGTTAAAGCAAAATGGTCCCTTTAAATTTCGCCTTCCTCTGGATCATTGGTTCAATGGATCATTTCAGAACAAGGGTGGACTGGTCTGAATGACTGCAGTGAGTTTTGTGATCTCCTCCATGCCTGACCTGAGGGTTACTGTGACCTTTTTTATTTAAAGGGCCAGCAATATTTTCATTACAATGTTGCCTATTAAAAAAAACATATAAACATATCTATATTGTGTTTGTTGTTTTTGTCTTGTGTCTGAATTACTCCTTAGATAGTGACTATGATGATAGTAATGGTTATCGCTCAATATTCCAATATATTCCAATATCTTCATATACAGTAATAAAGTGTATCATGCTATGTAAACGCCTCATTTTTATGGAGCAGCTCCTATCCTGCTTGGTGACAACAGAATGGAACAGAATGTAACCCCCCATTGAAATCAATGATGGACAGAATGCACTCTGATGACACTTGGATGTCATCTGAGAGCATTCCACTATAAAATCGCCCTCCCCCCAGCCTGCACACCTGGTCATGTGCATGAGGCTTTAGCCTCTGTGACACTACATATGGATTTCTGTAAGTTTTGAATTATGATCATGTGATATTGCAAGCCCTGTGACATCACGAATGTATTTATGCCAGGTTAGCTACACAACTAGTTTCAGTCAGGAAAACTTATACCAAGAAGCCCATATATTGTTTTTGTACAGGGTTTTCCTGTTGAAGATGCCATGGATACCACGTATTAGAATAATTTTTATGACAAATTCTAACTTTTTGAGTAAATAATCCACCTTGCATCTCCAACTCTTATAAGACATGTTCCTTAGACCTTTATTGAAACAGTTCAGTCAGTTTTATCAACATAAAGCATCGCATTGTTTTATACCTGTGAGCTGAAGACGATTAGAGACTCAGGAAGGGGCACAGTCCTATTACAACCGCTATAATTATGGTCTGGGCCTGTTGCCAACATCATGGACAATTACTTTATTCCTAGCAGGATGCGCGGGTTGGAGGGACACAGAATGCAATAGTGGAAGTTATCCTGCATTTCATGCTTCCATTCCTTAGATCTATAAGCCCACCACTGATGTGACTCTAATAGCTGGTAATGCTGGTTTATTATTGGTTTCTTATGAAACACTTTTGTCTATTTGCATCATATTGTTTGTATTTTATAGCTCTCTTACGTGAGAAGCAAAATTCTACTATATTGATGTCTATCTTCTTGTGTAAATACTCAACCACTAAAAAAAAACATCAATTTACCAACAGTCATTGGAGCAAATTTATTAAACTGTTTAAAGGAAAAACTGAGTTAGTTGCCCATAGTAACCAATCACAATGCAGCTTTCATTTTTTAGGACCAGATTACAAAATGAAGACTATGCTTTAATTGGTTGCTATGGGAAACTTAGACAGTTTTGCTTTTAGACTGTTACTGAATCTGCCGCAATTAACATTATACAGAGGTCAGCAGTTGGTACTAGTCAGGGACTAATGCTCTATTGACAATATTTTTATATGTTCCTAGTAAGATTATTTTATATATTATTAGTTAGACCAAAGCATAGGTGATAAGTGTCTGATACCTGGTAAGTATCTGATGAGTGGAGGCCCCACTGCAGGGTTCCCCACCGATCATGAGAATGGGGGTTCTGTGCTCCCCTTTTAAATGGAGCAGTAGTAGCTCAGATGCTCTGCCGCACTATTTAGTCTCTATAGGAATGATGACAACAGTTGAGTACAGCGCTTGGGTACCTTCATCAGTTCCATAGACTTTCAATGGAGTGGCAGTACAAATGGGTGGTCCTCATTCCATTCAGATAGGGGACAAAGGACCCACATTCCTATAATTGGTGGGTGTCTCAGCAGTGGAACTAGATACCTATTACAATCCCTGTAGACAGAAAATAAGCTGTTACTGTGGGACAAACTCCTTTAATAGGTTCACATAATTACCTTGTAAATTTTACTCATTAGTTTAGTCTTTTACATAATTTTAAGTAATATAAACAAATACTGTAAATCTTCAGAACATATAATACATATGAGCTGTGGGTGGTCAGAGAAAAATCACAACTGTCTGAGGTTCAAAATTTTAGAACATATAAACAGGGGCACAGCTAAGAAATTCTGGTGGGTTATGTGCTCTCTTATGTGGTACTGGAGTAAAGAGCCAACAAGCTACTCTACCTTGTCAAAGACAAAGGGCCTAGAGTGAATATTTGGAAATTTCTATGAAAATTAACTAATGTCCAGCTACACTTTTGCACACAAGAATGAACTGTATCATAGACATAAATCACAAGTAAGTAGCCAATGTCTGAAAGGAGAAGCTGCAGAGGCGTAGCTAGGGGTTCAGCACAGGGGGGGCGAACATGTCCAAGTGGGTCCCCAACTTGGATTTGTTCGTATACCAATACTATCAGTATACAGTAAGTGTATAGTGGTATATAGCAGCTCTACACAGGGCTCTGCAGACGATTTAGGTGAATACAGTGCAGTAACATTCAGTGACTTACCGGTGACCGCCAGCATTTCCGTAGGTATAACTGCGTCTGTTTTGGAAATTGCAGCGTATCCGCTGCGCATATTTTACTGCAAAGTGGGGATGGGGGCCACATGTGGCGAAAACCCACAGAAAAAAAAACGGCATTTTACATCTAGCAAATCCCATCCACACATTGCGGAAAAATACGTGCAGCAGATGCACTGCGACTTCCAAAACCGTTGCGGTTTTGGAAATTGAAGCATTTCAATTATACCTACAGAAACACTGGCGGTTTCCATATAGGTGTATTGAAAACAGAAAGTCCACAGGGGAAACCTCTGCAGACCTTCTGTGAAAAGTGCTGCGAGAAAAACCACAATGTTACCGCTGCAGTTTTTCCTGCAGCGCTTTTTTTTTCTGCAGCCCACTATGTGGGGCCTTAGTCTTATTAAAACCCAAGTGCTTAATTACATTAATTGACCCTCATATTATGCCCCTGATTCACCCTGACATAAATACTGCACCTCTAATGGCTCCTTATATCAATGACCACCCCCTTATGTTCATAATGCCTCCTAATATAAATGATGCCCCCTAATGGCCTCTTATATAAATAACCTCCCCCTTGTATTAATAATACCTCCTAATAACCCTTATATAAATGACCCCCCATCGTCATAATGCCCCCTAATGAATCCTCCCTGTATAGTTATATTTCTCCCTCCTAACCACCCCTTATACTATTAATATACCCACAACTAAGCTAAAAAAACAAAAACAAAAGTCATACTCACCTGCAATGCTGATGAATGGAGCCGCCAGCGCTTCCTCCCTGTCCACGCACAGGACGTCTGTGCCTGAGCGCGGGCGGCGCGTTGTTGTGACGTCATTGCGCTGCCCGTGCTGAGAAGCAGACATTGTCTTTGGTCTCGGCGTCTTGTAAATCGCAAGCCTGTATTGGCTTGCGGTTTACAATACTGTTAAGTTGAAGGTTACGTTTTAACTAGATCGGTGTCTGCAGACACCAATCTAGTTAGAAATAAAGGATGTATTAATGGCGGCCCCGGGGTGGGCCCCCCAAAAATTCATTGGGCCCGGGGCAACCGCCCCCTCTGCCCACCCGCTAGCTACGCTTCTGAGAAGCTGATGTGGATGCTGGCAAACAGTGGTTTCCAAAATGGCATCTTGCTAATCTTTGTTGTCAAAATAACATTATGAACTATAAAGAAAACCAAAAAGTCATCTTTTAAGCAAAATGTAGCTTATCAGCAAAAAAAAAAAAAAAATAGAACTTCTAGACTAGAATTTTAAATTTTTAAAATACTTTTAAGTGAAAATATGCAACAGAAAACAATATAGCAATGTCACAGGTTTCTTTCTTATCTAATAAACAATATAGCACATCAATAAATTTTGTTTTAACATTCATGTTTTACTACGTATTAGAAATTCTTAACCGAGTAGTCATTTTTTCTTAAGAAACCATCTGTGCTAGTTTAGATGCAGTATTTCTATGGATGAAAGCCAAAAAACATGGGAATGATCAAATTAGTTGTGAGAGCCAGGCACACTTTATTAATAAACAAGGTAGCGGTGATAGAAGCGGCCATTTAATGTCTGCAGCAAATCATTGCAGCTGTCTTGTATTTAAAGTATAGGACTGAGAAGAAAAACGAGAGATTGATTTATAAAATTAATTTCTCAATCTGCATTGGCATTTCTGAAAATCTTCCAGAAATGGTTGGACAACAGTTTTATATTACTAGCAGGTTCTGTTGAAGAGTTGTGGCCATTCTATTGTCAGATATTAGGTACTGAAATAGCACATCCCATCATGACCCATAGCTGATGCACTTTATTCTTCTAGTTGAATATGCACCAAACCTAGATCTATCAAAAACTAGTAAAAGGAAAAGTGGGGTAATCTTGTGTAGCCACCATTATCCACTCTCATTTGTCAGAAAAATCAAAGCATTAACCTGAATTGTTTCCAATGGACACATGTAACACTTCTCCTTTCCATTTGTTTCAGTAAATTTACTCCATGAGTCCATAATTTAACAATTTGTGATTTGGCTGTTCACCAGAGGGGGAAAGACATGTGACCAGCTTTTAAGGTTTGGACTAGTTTTAGAGACATTTTCTGTTTGATCTCAACCATCTTTCATGCACTTATAGCCACCTCATTATTTTAATAGTTGTATAGTGTTAATTGTGAATAATGTTGAATAGTATTTAATGTGATAATTAGAAATGGATGAATCAGTTCATCACAAATCAAATTAGGTCGAAATTTCTCAAAAATTTCAGTTTTGGTTGAATAGCTCAAAATGATGGTGTTACTTTCGGTCAATGAAATTATGTAATTGATCTACAGTACTTTCAATATCAGCTTACAGCTGTCATTGGCTATTTTAGATTATGTGGTCCATGAGGTTACTCCCAGTGGTTGACCTAGTTCCAGTGACCGATTCTATTCTCCCAGACCACATCTAAACCAGCCAATGATATCTGTTCTTGACCTAACTCCAGTGAGCAAGAGTAATCTCCCAGATAATGTGATCAGAACCAGTCAATGATAGCAGTAATCAGCTTACAAATGTCATTGACTGGTTTAGAGGTGGTTCTGGAGGTCAGTGACCTAGATTTAGTGACCAAAAGTAACCTTCTGGACCACATGACCCAAACCAGCTACTGCCTAGTTTACATTGGTTACTTTTGTCATTGAAAGCAGGTCAATAACCAAGAGTTACTTTTTGGAAAAGTGATATAATACCATGTGTCCAAACAGACCAAAAAACATCTTTCCAGGGAAATCGCGCACTTTCAGTTCAGAACAAATGGATTTGGTCTGAATCAAATCAGCCATAGTAAAATGCCTGTGCATGAAACATAAAGTGTTTTCTTTTGGATGATATATAACATTATTAAAGACAAGGCTTACAGTTAAAAAAATAAATTAAGAATATTAAAAACAGAAATAAGGATTAAAGGCAAGGTGTGTATGCTTCAACTTTGTAAAAATGTGAATAAAAATAGAGCAAGGACATAGCTATAGGGTGCAGGAGAGAGCAGTCACACCCAAGCCCTGCCCCACTGCCTTAGGGAGCCCAAAAGGTCCTTCACTCCCATATGAAGAATTTTAAATTGCACATATTAGTTTAGGGCTCTATTAAGAATTTCTAGGTCCAGGAGTTGTAAGTTAAAGTATTACAACAGACCTTTGTCAATTCCTCATCTTATATTAAGTGCTATACATGTCTGTATTTATAAACTTCAGCTACAGTTACGCAATGTTACAGACATTCATGAGATGTTTTCACTTTAAACACATGTACTGTATACTAGAAGAAGATATCTTTCCATGTAATGTAGAAAGAGATAAGTAGAGCCATATGTCTCTGAAAGAAGGATATGATGAGGTCTTTGCTTTAAATTCACTGTTCTAAAACAATACACTACAGATTTAGTACCCTGGACACTGCCTACTGGTCTATAAAAGAGATGTAAGGAAATGTGCACAGAAATTGTCCATTGACTTCAATTGAAGTCACATTAACATTTTGAGAATTAGAATTTCCAATTTCACTTGAACTACCCTAATGGGCTTTAGTTATAAGGTGAAAATGTCAAAGTCCAGTAGGAAACCTCTTAATACGTTTATTATCTCAGATTTCACAAACCTCGGAGTTTTCTGCCTAAGTGTCTAGATTCTTACTGTAAAATTGTTCATAATATGCATCAGAATAGGTAAGAAAAGTACACTCTTGACCAAACAACAAGACCACTGCTGTGCATGACGCTCATCCATTAACTTGCAAGATGTAGATTATTAACTCTTCAGTGAATGTGTAGTTGTTGACATTCACATATTTTTGTTTATCTGTTTGGTGATGGATGAGTGATGGACACTGGTCTCCTTGGAGATTCCAGATTCCATTTTATGTAAGTTTGTTGCTATGATTTGTATAAATGGAATCCACTATGAAACCTTTGACAAAGAATCTGAAATATATGCACTTGTGCTGTTTGGCACATTTATAAAAAGTGCCATTTGACAACTTGGCTGTAAAATTGAAATTTGTTGTGTTGTGAAGTGTGTGTGAATTTGACACTTTATATAGTTTATGACTTGTCTAACCTGGGCCTAGGCAGTTTTACAGATATCAGGAAAGTCCATAAAATGCAATTTAAATACTTTATCAATATGGCTTATATTCTTTCTACTTCTTATAACTGCTTTCTTATGTTGTAGTGGAAGCTTTGAAGGAAAATACCAAACACTTGTGCTACTAGCTCCAATAATGGTTCTTCATTGGTAGGATAGTCAAGACAATATCATGTTTTATGGTCAGACCCTTCTTCAGATCAGCAGGACATGCATACAACTGATATGAATCTTTATATTCAAAATAAAAACACTAGAAACAATGAAGGGAAGGATTTCCCCCACTACAATATACAGTAGCTCACGGTACCATAATTCATAAAATACAAAATAATATGAGCATGGGTTAACATAGATACTATGAACAAGACATCTAAGGATACTGAACAGTTTACATGGACATTGAAATCTTAGCCTTATGATTCAGTATAATAATCTGTACCAAGATGAATTCTTGCTTTTCAAAGAAGTTTGCTCATTGGGGAAGATTTAATGACACTGTTTAAAATTTAGACCAGGCATCCAGACTGCATGAAAAGTATCAGTGCCTCAAGTTATATGATCAATTTGGTACCTCTAGCTAGACCTGTTAGGTACGTCTCCGTTCCTCTGACTCCTTGGTTGGCTTAATTTGCAATCCATATTTTTCTCCAAAATTTGTGTGCAAATTAACACAATTTCAAACCCTGCCTCCCTTTTTCCAAGTCACACCCCCTTTCTCTGATCCACTCCCCCTTTTATAGACATTGGGGGAATTTTCTTATTCCTTCTATGACAGAAAACTGGTATAGATGGGAGTAGTTGTGGTGCATTTTTGGTACTTGGCACTTTTTTGTGTGAAAGAGGTGTCAATTTGACCTTTCTGCACGCTGATCTCCTTTTCTTACAAAAGTTGGAAAAGTGAGATGGAGACCAAGTTGGACTGGAGTGGGGATGCCTTGGCCTGACAAATTTATTATAGCTTACCTCAGAAAACTGATGTGGGTTATACTTCTCTGGTGCAGATTTCATTTCTAGTCTTAATAAATTTCCGCATTGTCTAGGGAGGCATAAAGAAAGTCCAAACGCATAATAAATTTGATGCAAGACATGTGCAAAAGTTTTCCAACAAACATTAAGAAAAAGGTAAAAATAATCTTTTAACAGCATTCTAGGAGAGATTAACTATGTATTGGTGAATTTTTATTTTTGGGGCTATCAATCATGTTTTATTTTAGTCCTATTGTAATTCCCCCCCACACACACACACACACACACACACACACATATAAGTTGCTCCAACATCCTCAATTAGAATTGCATGTTCGCTCAGTACTGTAAGGAAATTTTGTGCTAATGTAATATTAACAATATTAATCATTCATAATAGTATAAACTTTTTTCCATTCAAGATAATTCTATCTTGAAAAATTTAAATGCACAAATAGTGGACATCACTATTATATTATTCTCTATGTATAGTATAATGGAATAGAATGGACAGGCCAGGACAACGGATAACACTGTGACCTTTGTAAGGAATTCCATCGATGTCCTTTCCAAAAACAATCACTTAATGGTTTCTTCATTCTGTCAATTGTTTGTTCATTCATAACATTCGTCCCAGGTATTTGAGATTTTTATTTGTGAAAAGGCTTTGTAATTTCTTCTTCATTTGCAGCATTTCTGACCTATATCTGTGTATTTGTTGCATGATTGAATGTAAATAAAGCTATACATTCTTATGTGCTAGGAACTCATTAGACTAGTATTTCAGTGATGCGTAGCTAGTTACTGATGCAAACATTGTGTCATTTCCTGTATTTGATTACAGGTTATCAATATTTAATTCCATTTACAGGTTATTGATAGAATGGCTCATCATGGCTGCAGCTGCTCCATTAAAAACTCCATTGGTGTTGATGTTAATCATGACGATTGTTATAGTAAATGAACCAATTGGCATGACGTTCTCTGCCTAGGCTTTTACAAGGTTACAATTAGTACATATAAATATAACACCAGGGGAAATTATTATTAAGCTAGATCAGCAACTTCATTCACCTGTATCTGGCCCATATGGTGATGCTTTACTGCAGCTGGTGTAACTTGCCTTTTGTCTCAAGATGTTTTAAAGGCAACTTTACAGTAAGGATTATTGTAAGAGCTCAACACGACTATGATCTCATGGTGCATCGTGATCTTGCTATGTGACTTTTACCTTAATTTTTAAACCTCTGCAAAGCTTCGCACACAGCAGTTTTTGGAAAAATGTCATAGCAATTTTTGTTGTATTTTTTGAGCTGTAGCCAGAAGTGGATTTAGTATGACAGACATTTAAAAGTCCATTCTTTATATTTCATTTTTGGGAATCTAGTATTTTGTAGCAAATCACTGTGTGGGGCCTTAGCCTGAAGAAGTTTTTACCAAGAAATCTAAAAATGTGGACACTTTTTCAATTAAACAAACTCACAATTTAAAATGTGTCTATTTATGCATGATCTTAGCTCACTATGTGCAGCCAAACTGACAGAAGAAAGCTTCTTTTCGGCTAAGACCCCACATAGCAAAATGGAAACGCAGCAGAAAAATACTGAATTTTATAGTACCAGCAAGGTGAATTAGATTCTGGCTAACCCCATCCATATGTTTTGGAAAAAGAATGCTGCATAAAAGCTGCAGGTTTGAAAAACTCAGCATGTCAATTTTATCTGCGAAAACACTCGCGTTTTCCATATAGATTTATTAAGGGAAGAAAAACTCCAGTGAAAAACGCAGAAAAAATGCAATCAAAATGCTGTGTTTTTTCCTCTGCAATTTTTTGATGCGGTTCGCTATGTGGAAATGGTACAAATAGTGGAAATAGGCCAGACCACACTAATCCAATAGGTTACTGTTCAACTATACAGGTTGCACATGCTGTATGGCAGGGGTAGGCAACCTTTTTTGTTCGGCGTGCCGATTTCGATTAAAGAAATCAAAGTTGAAGTACTCGGAGTGCCGGTCAATAATTGTAAGTTTGATGACCCCTGCACACGATATTATGCCCCATAGCGGACCCTGCACACGGTATTATGCCCCATAGCGGCCCCTGCACACAGTATCTGAAAACTGCCAAAAACTAGTATTTTATACACATTTAATGGGTAAAAATTTATTATCTGACTGACGGAACTTCCGTTTGTCAGAAATGTTTTATACGTTCATCGCTATTGATAATTGCTATTGCTATTATTTTAGCGTGTAACGGATATCACTAGAGAGGCGGGCGGCGTAATTTACTCTATAAAGATCAGGTATGGACAGGACAGGGACAGTGAAAAAATGTAAATTTTATTAGTGACTTTGTGCATGTGTTGTGTAAGTGTTTGGTGCGACACTTTTGGCGCTGCGACCTGGACGATGGTAAACATCTGGGTCACAGCGCCAATAAACTTCCTGGTTAGGTTCAGAGGGGTATTACATAAGAATATCCCTGTGATTAGGCTCAGAGAGGTATTACATTATTCCTGTATGTGACAATCAGAGAGCAAAAGTACAGTATGCTCTCTGATTGATAGGAGAGGGGATAACATTGACAGAAGTCCCTGCTACCCCCCCTGGGGTCATCTCTAGCTTATGCACAGACAATGATGAGTTATCATTGTCTCTGCAGTCTGCAGCTCCTCCTCCCCCTCCTTCCTTAGCTCTAAGATGCTGCCTGAGGCAGGAGGGTAAGGGACATTTTAGAGCTCCATTTCTAAGGATCTGTTAGGGCCACAAAGATGCAACAGGAATCTCATCTTTAAAAAGATACCAAGATCACCAAGATAGACATTACAGATTCAGAGCGATTCACTGTTAAAACGATGTCGGGAATTGAGATCGGCATTGGGATTTCAATGCCGAACATCGTTTTCACCAGCTAAACGCTCAGGATGTGTAAGGACAATCATGGTGATCTTGGTATCATTTTAAAGATGAAATTCTCATCTTTAAAATGAATCCAAGTGTTTCTTTATAGCTTTAACCAATCCTGAGCAATTCACTCAGGTACAGTAGTGAAGCCGGCAATTACCGGCTTCACTACTGTACATAGACTGTGCAGACGCAGGGTGCTGCCACATCCATCTTCAGGCAGCACCTGGCGCTAATGAAATTTTAATAGGATCAGGCACATATCTGGGTGAGGACTCCATTGCCCGTGCCAGGGAAATATGCCTCACGTGCCACTCTTGGCATGCGTGCCGGGGGTTGCCGACCACTGCTGTATGGTATACAGTAGCTACCTCTGCTAAACCTAACAATAAGCTTATCCACATAAACGACTGCCAATAATTAATGTAAAATAGATATTTAATAGTAAAATAACAATGAATCCAACAATGAAGTTGACATAGTATAAAGCTCACTATTACTAACAAAAAAAAAAGAGTCCTTTACAAAACTATGGTCACTATTATTAAAAAAAAAAATAAAAAAAAGGAGTCCTTTACAAAACTGGAGATCAAAGTGTGAACATATCTGTATATAAGTACATCATACAGATTAGATACAATGATACCCCAAATTAATACTAATATGGTTTAAGAACTTAATAGCTAAAGTGTCTAGTACAATAGACAATTATGATGCATTGAGATCCCGACCGGACCAATCGCTACAGTAATGAACTGACATAATGCTATCAGGCCGTTCGGGAGCTGCGTCAAGACTGACTGTGATGCAGTGGCTTCTATGCACATGGCCCAGTTCAGTGCGGGTCCTACCGCCCATACAGGGGCCAATGGACAGGAGTCGTGTGCTTAGCCCAGAAACTTTATCTAGCTATCATTTGCAAAAAAAACAACTCAAAGTGTTCTATTAGCAACATTATTATTATTATTTATTTATTTATTTATTTATTTATTTATATAGTACCATTAATTCCTTGGAGATGTACATTTGTGAAGGAGTTTACATACATAGTGCAACTACAGCAACACATACAATAAACACAAAGCTAACAAAATGAGCAACCTGATACAAGTAGGAAAGAGGACCCTGCATGCAGGTTTACAGTCTATAAGATTTAGTAACATTTTTTATTATAATTCATTCTGAAAAATGTCTGTTTTCATTTAGAAGAATGTTTTGCAGTTGTACAAATATTGTAATTTCACTCCATATATGTCATCAGGACAAAAGTCCACTTGTAAGTGCTATACACTCATTTCCTTTCTAATCCCCTCCTGTTAAATTTCAACCCAGTTCAAAGCAGGGATAAAGAACTCTAGTAAAGAAGGCACTTCAGAGATCTTACAGATTTTTTTTATGACTAACTGGTATGTAAACAGTCGGATAGCAGGTAGATATGAAATACTCTAAGTATGAGGTCATCTATTACTCAACCATGAAAGAACCACAACATGACATATATTTAACTTGTTTCTTTATCTAATTCAAGGATTTATGTTGATGTAGAAACATAGTATCTATAGATACATATACTGAAAAATTCTAGAGTACCTGGAATTTCCTATGTACTGGCATTTTTGCATAGTGGTTACTGGTGTGTGGATGCATAGTGGATAGCTCATATGAAAACATATTAGAAACAGAGTGCTGTAAAGTGACCAGTCATTTGGAATCTCATCTTAGTGTATAAAAAAAAACTAGTTTGGACATTAAATTTATTAAGAATTGTATTTCTTACAACAGTCTTAATGCCTCTGCTAGAGCAAGATGCTCTAGAATTATTAAGAAGCTCCAGTCACTGTGATCTAGAATTGAAATTTACACCAGACATGGGCTGGCAAGGTTTTAAGGTATATATACGGTAGTAAATTTGATAAGCAAAGGTATCCCCAGCTCACCTTGTTTCCCACCCTGCTCTGTACCTACAGTCTTAAAATGTGATCATCAGGCCAAAAAACAACAATGTAGTACATCTTTGTCACAAACTGTGGCTCTGTACCAGAGATTCACCACTTTTCTGGCATTAATTTTTGTACCACCCTATGTCTGTACCACCCAATGTCTGTACCACCCAGTTTGCAAGAGAAACATTTGAATAGAAATATTTCTTTTGAACTTGTAAAATGATCATAGCTGTGTACTTTAACATACACTATAACTGACCATATAAGCTTAACAAACCTGGAGACTAAAGGCTACTTTGAAAAGCAGTTATCAATAATAGTCCATCCATTTACAAGAATTCAAGTAATTCCAATAAAACTTGAAAGAGAAGACATCTTTCAGCAAAAATAGCACAAAAATAGCAATAGCCATCAAAATTAAACAAGTGCACACCAAGAGTAGGTGCCTGAAGCTGGCCGTACACTCCAGATAACCGGTGGTAAAAGTTACCTTAGATAAGCATTAGATGGCTGATCATCTAATGGGTATGGGGGCCTTCTAACCTTCCCCCACCATGAGGGGAATGAAGGATCAGCTTGTTGGATTTCAACATACCCCATACTTTTATTCACAGTGGAGATAACTGATGTCTACCATAATGGCTCCAACATAAATCCTGAAAGGCACATCTACCTAATTGGTTATGAAAAGGTATTATGGTGTATATTAATCAATTAATAAATCAATTAAGATTGTCATTACTAAGAAATCTAAGATGTGTTAATTACCTTATGCAGGGATATAACCAACCCCTTGGTAACCCAATAACCGATCCAATTCTTGCTTCAATATTTTACAATTAAATACAGGGCTGTGGATCCAGTAGGCCAAACCACTGACTCCTCTATTTTTTCACAGACTGACTCCTTTATAAATGACTGGCAGACATTGTCACACAGAAGCAGTAAGCTCCTCTAGTAAAAAAAACAAAAACTCATGATTGAATTCCTTAGAAAGTAAATATTCAACAAGCTCTGCATCTAATTATTTATATGATATTGATAATTGTGTAATATAATTTTAAATAATTAATCATTTTACTTTGAATTCAGAGTCGGTAATCTTTTTCCAATTCTGACTTCACCCAAACATGGTCCCAACTCCGACTCTACAGTCCTGATTAAATAATAGCAATAGTATATAGCAAATAATAGCAATGGTAGTTACGATGACACAACAATATAGATGACAGAATACCATTGTTAATGGAAGGCACTTAGACGACACTCGGATGTCATCCGAGTGCCTTCCTTTTTCCATAGTTTTAAATGAGGGATTCCACTCTGTTCTGGTGTCACAGAGTTAGATAAAACATGTAGTCCATCAGAATCCACTTGAACTACACCCCCTGGTCATCTACATCAGGCTGGACAGACATCATGACACAGCATGACATCACTTGACTTCACAAGGAAAAGATTGAAAACTGTAACACCCGATGGCAAATGGTGCACTACAATATCAAGCACAGCCCACTGACAAGAGTGCTACTGTTTCTGGTGAAAATGAAGTCAATTTCCTAACTTCAGTAAAAATGATTTTAGCAAGCAATATACTTTAATTTATGTTTTGTCAGATACTGCAATAAATTAAATGATATTTCCCCAGCAATATGCTAATATTTAGTACAAGATATTGGCATCACCGAGGAGCTCACTTAATAACATCTTGATATGAAATGTCCACCAGCAGAGTTTAACAATTTCGCTGGGATGTAAAGGAAATTAAAAGTCGATCCTCGTGACCCTTCCTGTCATGTAGAATTATGTGAAGAAAGTTTGACACATGAATTTTTCTGTCCCTTGTGAAGACATTCTGACATGATCTCTCTTATATATACATTACATTAAATATATTCTTCTTTACTTAAGTTGTTTATGCAAACTGCAGATGGTTTCTTTACCACTGGGAGTATATGGTAATAAAATTACAGATATTCAGTGTGTGATCCTTGAACCATTGCATCAGTGTTACAGTATTGTAGATTCTATCAACTAAGTAACCTGGGGCTTTTGACTAGTTGTCACATATAGTAAAACTGTAACATTGTCGTCACAAGTCCTAACATTTGATGTTACAAAGTAGCTGCCTATAGACAGCTCTTTTTTGTTGGGTACAAAACCACATAAAAGGTTCCCGTTATGGGTATTTCTAATGGAAACAGATAAAATGGCTTTGCAAATAGTCTATCCTTTTGTGTAAATGCAGTTTTTATGCTTACAGCATACTGACTGGCAGAATTCCTCCTTTGATTTTTCTAACTTTTTATTCAATATGATCGAAAGTATAAAATGGCTGATATGGTTTTACTGAGCCTTAGGCACAAAAAACTTCTGTGCCTCCAAAATGCATTTCTGATGTCTTAGAGATATTGATAGTAGATTAACTAGTAAGCGATGCTATAGATGTGGGAGTTTTTATTCAGTGCATTGTCCATGTCCTTAAAATACTGTTGTTTTATGTTCCCACTGAAGTGTATTCCTGGAAGAGGAAATATATTTAGAAAGTAAGTACTTCCAAAAAGACCCATTGTAAATAATTACTGTGAGTTAAAAATAATATTTCCATCAAGTTACTGCAAAAGGACACATTAGTTATTCTATTTTCACCACTTCCTGACATTACAAATATCATGAGTCCCTTGGCAACGTCCTGGGAAGTGCCCAAAATGCTTTAGACATTGACTTCGTAGAGAGAACTATAAACATAGGCGTGTAATAAAAGCAAATGATATGCTTTCTCTCTCACACAAATTTACAAATGTAGCAAAGTTTAACTTGAATCTGATAAAAAAAAAGCATATAATAACTCACAACAAGGTCATTGAAAATGTCAAATTAAAGTTTGCTGCAACTGTTTAAGTTGTTAAGAGTGATGTTAAATGTTGCTATAGCTGTATTATTATTATTATTATTACATAGTGAATATTTTGTTTCACTTTATAAGTGAAGAAAAAAGTACTCAGTGCCTCACTTTGGCCTAAGGTAATGGTCTAAGGTAAACACATTCAGTTTATTGGGGCTATTCACATGTCCATTTTTGCCTGGACATCATGTAGGGTCCCATCTAGATGGGCAAACTGACACATCACAAGCTGGGTTCAACCCAAATATTCCAAATTGTTTGCGTTTTAATGAAACCAAATAAATGGTGAATTGTCTTGGACAAACTATTTTACACTGGAAAAATACAGAGGAGATACCTGTCTTGTCAGTTACTGTGACGTTCTGGCATCACCTGACATCAGCTGATAGCCTCTCTCAGCCAATAGTGAGTGGTAGGTGGACACCTTACAGTGCTGATGTCATTTACACTATATAAGGTGCTGTGGGCTTGAACATGAGGCATTTCAAAGATGGTGGAGGTAAGGATGGCTGTGTTATTCATCTCACTGCATGATACAGAGCACTGAGTGCTTCAAAGCTTGCAAATTGCAATACAGCTAGAGAATCTTATTCTTGTCATTTTCATTTTGATGTATATTAGGCTGTCTTTGCCTTAGGGAAATAGAATTTGCATGGATAGGTTCCTAGGAGCTCTGACATTGTCATCCACTATATTTTAAGCCAACTAAAGTTGTGGTTCGTTCTGAACCTGTTTAAACCGAAACAAATCCTGGACCAGAGCCACCCAAACACGAAGCAAAATGTGTCTATAGTCATCTCTAGTCCCATCTAAAGAGATTGTCTTGTCACTGGTAAATGGGCTTATACAATTTTATCAAAATGTTAACCAAGAACCACATTTTCATGCATTTGTATATACAGAAGGCATTACCTGTAATGCTGTTGGTGCTGATGCAACTTTTTGTGCCTAACAAATCCAGTCAGGCTGATATACAACAACACAGAACAGAAACCAGCCCCAACTCCACTCAGCCCAGCCCTAACTTCATCATCTCCGGCAGCAGGGCAAATGTCCAAGATAGGTTTTACATAGAGAATAGCATTAGTAGCCATTTTTTACACAATCATACCTCTAGAGGCAAAATGAGCTCCTCCTTACTAAGAGGATACAGGTAGGTATCAGAGCAAGTATCCTGACATTTTAGATTTTTTTTTTTTAGCCAATTAGCAGAAAGTCCTAATTTCTCTTTAAACTAATTTCAGACAAATATCACAACATGCTAACAAAAGTTTTGCAAAGCTACAATTCACAATCCTACCCTGCTACATATGGAATGGTGCACATAGGTACATATAGGATAGATAGCATATCCCTTTATGATAGTTTATCACAAAACCATGTTGTCTTCAGAAAAGCTGCTTAACTTTTAATACTCATATCTAGACATGTCCCTCCAAGAGAACAGGTAAAGAATAGAGATGGACGAACCTTTCAAGATTCGTTTCAGGTGGCTTGGGTCTCTGATTCATTTAGGGTCAAACAAGTTCAATGCGAACCATACCTTAAATGAACAGAGTAGAACACTCTCAGGGCTACTAGAAACCTATAGAATCGAATTTCTGGCTCTCTAAGGCAAACACAGCCGAAGTTATGTCAAAGGGAAGAGTGTCATTATTATACTCTGACACTCAGTGTGCCCATGTCACGACTGAGGCCCAATCACAGTGAGCCCGGGCCAATTATGTCACCAGGAGAACGCTGGATGCCGCAAGAAGGCCCAAAAAGAGGACTGAAGAGACCCTAGAGTATAATGTTGCAGTCATTGTTGTTCGCCTGAGACAAATCATCATTTGTTTGGTCTTGTGAAAAAAACAAACTATTTGGAATATTCGGGTTGAACCCGGCTCGGTATGAACCGATTTACCCATCCCTAGTAAAGAAGGATATATCTGTATATTAGAAAATGTCAAGAGTATAGAACATATTTTAATGGAACCTGTCAGAAGGCCCCCATACCACAAACATCCTGTTATCCAGGACAGTTAAAGATTGACAATGATGCCCCTGTATGTATATTCTGTAGCATAGATGTAAAAAAAGAATTGTGAAAACAGTGTTTGCATTTAATAAAATTTATAGACATGGGGGTGGGGCTACTGACATGGACCGCTCCCCCTACTGGCTTGATTAATGACTCTTTACAGGTAATTTTAATATAGCACGTGCTGTTTTTTAAGTTACCATGCTACATTATGCTGCATCAGGTTCCCTTTAACAGTTCTTGTCAAATTAAGCATAAGTCATGCACCGGCTTCCAGTTGTTGCTTTTTCAGTGTGTATTGGCAGCTGAAGTGCTGAAGATATATGAGTCCCTGGCTACCTCTTGCTGCTGGGATTCAGTTTATTCCACTTTATTAGTTCTTTAAGCATCAATAAAACTATACTTATTTGATGCTTGTTCTTTTAGTTTTATCCATTGCTGTTCATACTCATGGGAAATGTGAACATGTTCAATTGACTACTGTCAAATGATGCGCCTCAACTATTTCTCCCAGGTTAAGGTGCATTATATATAATTTAGCATTGTAATTACCCTGGCCTGCAGTAATCACATTATAACTAATAACAAATGTTCATTTCAATCGGTGACTCCTCGCTATAAACATCAAATGCTGCCGTCTTTACACTATGTAAATACTTTTATTTCTAAAGTAATTATAGTAGCTTATGTTTGTTGATAGAAACAATTTCCTCTCCAGCTTCAACCCATTCACTTACAATTTGCCACTGAACACAATTTCATGCATTTTTAGAGATCAGGCAAACATGCTAATTAGTGATTTTATCAAATAATCAAACAATCAGTGTAATTAGACATGCACATTCCTCCACTACTGCTTTAGATTTTTTCTAAATCTCTCACTTCCTCCAATCTCCTTCTTCATTCCTCCTTCCATTCACAGACACGCAAATATATACAGGGAAAATGTAGTAGTGTTCTATGTAAAAGAACATTAAATCTGCAGTATTTTCTGTATGCTCAGAAAAGAAATCCCGCAAAAAACATAGGGGTTAATCTCCTGCGGATCTCTTCTATCTTCAGTTGGTTATAGGCTAGATGGGAGGGACTCAGAAGTGGATGGGCTTAGCAATATTTTTTCCTCCTGCAGACAGGGCACAGAAGGGAGGCTTCTGCTCCAGCCAGTTATCTTACAGCCAGACATAAGACTGTTGGGTTGGGCGTAGACATTGCTCCCATTTATATATTTTTCAGGTTTTTTTTGTTACTGAGATACACTCGGACCAGGCAGAAGGGGATTTTTTTTTGTGCCATAGAGTCAGAATCATCTCACTCATAAAACCAATTTGACAGGGGATTCCCCTCTATGATGTCAATATACCTTAGTATGGCAAATGAACAGCGGTTGTCTTGATAAGACATCCCATTTGAAGACTGTTTCCTAAAAGAGTTGTCCACTTTGGACAATCCTTTTTAGCTTGAAATAATCCCCAGATTCTGGTTGCACTATTGAACCAACTAAACATTTAGCAGTAACTTGCAGGAAGCCTAACAGCAATTCCCTGCAGTGCCACCACAGGTGAAATGAAACATTGCATAATGTCCTTTTAATGGTGGACCCCATGGAGAGAGGTAATCTCTTTGTTACTGCTCTATGTTTCATGTAATAGAGAAGAGTCTAAAAACAAGGGATGCGTATTTATTAAATCATAATTCCCTTATATAAAATCTGCAAAGGGATTATATCAAAAGAACCAATACTTTAAACACATTTTGTAATTCTGTAATAATAATTCATAGAGAACCTGGGAGGTCCAAAATGCCTGTGTAGAGGATTTTAGTAGGAGCAACAAACTACAAATATCCATTAAAAATTATCTAAGCATTGCTTCAATGGTCTGTGGCCACAAATGTAGTTTTCTACATCTATTAATGGCCTCTTTGTGACAATATTATTGGCTTGGGACACATTTTGGACCTGATAGACTCCCTTTAAAACAGAGCTATTTATGCTGCTCAGGTTTTTTCCCCTTCCTACTACATTTTAATGAAAGAGCAGAAATCATTCATTGTGACAAATATAAAATAATTGGGGACATCTGTTGTGTAATTTGCTTTTCTGGTTTAATGTAATGTTCTTAGAGAGCATAAATAACCAGATAGCAATGTGTTGTGCAATAATAATGAGTATTATTCTTAATTATAATAATTATTATTAGTTAGCACTGCAATGAACGTGTAATTTCCTTCCAAAACACAAATGATAGTTTGTTGATTATAAAATTAATCATCAACAATATCAACATTACATATATACACCGATCAGCCAAAACATAAAAAACAGGTGAAGCAAAAAGCATTGGTCATCTTATTTCAGTGACATGTGTCAAGAGGCGGGATATATTAGGCAGCAATTGAACAGTCTGTAGACCCCAGAATATAATAATCAAAGGCCCTGGGAAGGTCTGGAAAAACTAATAAACAGCTAATACTCACTTTTAGGGTTAGTTCAGAGGGCACATAATGAAGAGGATTTTGAGGTGGACATCAGCGACAGCATTGTGTAAAGATACCCTTTCTCACCTCTCTGGGGCTCCACCACAGCATCCAGTCTTCTTTCCTGGTCTCTTCCAGCCTCCAACCAGAAGAGCCTGAAGGTGCCACAACAGAAGACTAGGTGCTGGGGTGGAGCCCTGGAGAGGTGAGGTAAGGTGAGTATGAGCTGTTTATTATTTTTCTGCATCTCCCGGGGGGCTCTGGTTATTATATTCTGGGGTCTAGCGTTTTGTCCATTCTTGAAGAAATCACTGGTCACCATACAAAAACTCTGTATATTGTTATTAGTGTTGCTATGAGTGGTGTCAAACATACCCAGCAACATTTTTATCAGAGGACTTACTTTAACACAACAGGGACAATCTGAAGGAAGGTTCAGGGAATAGTCCTTGGTGGATTTTCTGTGGCAAATAATAATTTCGTGTATCCAATAAAAAGAAGAGATAGGGTATACTCTCAATATAATGTAGTGAAAAGAGTAGGAACTGTAATATTCTCTGGGGTCCAGTAAAGTAGGAAGTAGATGAATTGCCCTCTAGTGAGGAAGGTACATAGGATGATTGATGTACATTAGATAAAGGGAATGGAAGTGACCTGATATACGGTAAGAAAGGCTAAAGGGAACCTGTCACCAAAAATGCCCAATTTTGTGAAGTTTTAATGTGAATCTATTTTTTTAAGAATGTTTTATTTTAGTTTTAATTTTTCATGTCACTATCTACATTTAAAAAATTACTATATCCTGCACTTTTCACTTTTTCCACTAAGCCTAATAATATACTGGCACCTCCCAATTCTGTAGGGATTTTATTGATTCAGTCACCTGCATCATAAACCAGACAGGATCACAATAGAAGTTAACACCTCTATAGATAAGACTCATAGTGCCCCATCACTACAGCCACTACTGATAATAGATAATACAGCAATAGAGAATAATAGATGGCAATGGATGATGTCACAGCTTATCTACTCTCCTCTGCACAGCGCTTATCTAGAAAACTTTCCCATAGACCTCAACAAGTCGGCTCCAGACTATTTTTGCCTATGACCATGACTATACTGTAAAGCATATCACTAAATGCTTTTAACAAAGCAGAGTAGAAGCTCAGGCAAGATGGCAGCCCCCATAATCATATAAAGAAAAAAAGAATTGAAAAAATCTAAAATAAAAAAATAAAAACAGATTAGAAAAAAATAATATTATTATCTGGTTTTAATAAATAAATAAAAAGTGTCCAGTAAAGGACATTATGACTACTGATACTGTAATGGAGACATTTTTGCTACTCATACTGCTATGGAGGACAATTTGATGACTGATTCTGTCATGGGACACTGTGACTACATAAAGAATTGTGTGACTGCTTAGGCACGGTGGCAACTACATAGCTGCTGACACTGCTATGGGAAACAGTGTGGCTGATGATATTGTGACAGAACTACTTTGTATGCTGGCACTGTCCATTGAGCCTCTAGCAGGGATGTGTCTATATGGGTGCAGGGCTAGCAGTCAGTATTAGAAATGGCACATTGTATAGGGGCACTATAGTTTGCATTGAATTTATGAATGAATAGAATAAAAAATAGCTATAAAATGTTAATGGTTAATTCAGGGGAACAAGAGAAATAAAGTACTAAAAACCTAGTCCAAGCTGAGACCCAATCAATAAATTTGCTGTTGGATTAAATATATTTTACCAAAATCTCTATTCTTAAACCAGCAAGTACAGTCCATAAGATAAGCTTAGAGGCATTTGGAGCTACAAGCTATTTACTCTCTATGTTCTCTATTCTAAGCAATTCTATCTTGTGGTCTCAAATAACTCATCTCACTTTATAGAAATGTAAATCATTTTTATTGTACAATTTAGTTACAAAGACACATGATTCAGGTATATTTTACAGTAGAAAAGATTACAAGTTTTTACTCATGATTGTTTCTGTAAAAGTGAGTAAGACTTCCTGTGCAGCATGAAAGCCTACACCAATGTATATCCTTTACTGTCTATCCAGATAATCACTTACTCGATAAGGGAATTCCCTAAACTGCAGTAAAATGCCAGGAGTCAGAGCCTGGGCATATGGGGGAATTCACTGCTATTTGTCTTCACAGTAATCACATACAGAAACCAAATTACTCTCAAGCGTGAACTTTTCCGGTTATGTGATGAAAGGTTGTGGGATGGTTGTAGGATGGTTATAGGATGGTGCGTCTATTAATCTTCATTATTGGATGCATTACATTTAATTCATATATAATGTATTCAATACTCCATGTCACTGCGCCTTAGATATCATATTAAAATATACAGTAAATGTGATATATTTATTACTGAGGTATAATTTATTAATTTATTGTCTATTGCACATGTGTAGAAAAGTCAGCACTTTTGTATGTCCAATTGAGTTGAGTTGTATATTGATAAGTAAAAGATCCTAACTTTTTTCATCATCATTGGGAGTGCTGCATTTTATTTGGATTTTTTCCTACCAAAATACCCAAACGTGGGAACTTCTTTAACCTTGTTGTGATATCTCAGATTTTTTATTGAGATATGTTATGCACTCTCCACATTACATATTCATTTATCCTCATTGTATCATCTTTTGTAACGTCATGGTACCAGATATCTGTCCATTTATTTAAACAATGGGGCAGATTTACTAATACTGGGCCACAAGTATTGTAATGGCTTATGGATTTTGTTTCTGGTTTTACCATGCAGCGAAAAATCACATTACCTACATTCAGCACATTGGTATGATCATGATTATATAACATTTTTAGATCATCTTATATTTTAATTACCTTAACAAAAATCCAAGATTTTTACAGGGCAAGTTATACCATTTTGGGGATCGTCTTATGCTTTGATACTTTGTTATTAATTTTTTTTGAAAGGAGAAATAACAACCATTCAACCAATTTACTTTTTTTTCCACTATGATCTTTACAGTATGGAATAAATATTTTTATATGTTAATAGTTTGGGCATTTTGGATGCAGAGATATCCAATGTGTTAAAAAAAAATTATTTTATATTTTTATGCAAATTTGTAAACTTTTCTTTTATTTTTCTACTTTTATTTTTAGTTCATCTAGGGCAGTGTTTCTCAACCTTTTCAAGTGAAGTACCTCCTAGAGAGAAAAAGTCCCGCTGAGTACACCCATTTGCAATCTCTTGTAAATGATTAATAACAGTTATATTATGGCCCCTTCAGTACCCCATATGTAATATAATAACCCCCACAGTGTCTCCATATGTAGTATAATTGTCCCCACAGTGTCCCCAGGTGTAGTATAATTGCCCCCAAATTGCTCCATGTGTAATATTATTCATGAGTCCCACAGTGTTCCCACTTGTAACATAATGGATTCTATAGTGCCCCCATCCCACATGTAACATAATGGCCGCAATAGTGTCCCTATGTGTAACATAATAGTCCTCACAGTGCCCCCACAGTAACATAATTGCCCCACCCTTAGTGATGTGTACATTACATGCTTCAGAGGTCCTGCAAGCAGTGCAGCATGTAATATAGATCAATGGTTCTTACCCATGGTGCGTACCCTCAGAATTGTGGGGCGAACTAGAGGCTTAAACGTAATGTACTGCAGTATATTGTAAAAATCCCTTGACCGATATTGTACGCCTCCTATGGCTCCATGTAATAAAAGCATAGTAATGACAATACTGGGAGCCTTCAATAGGCTACCGGCTGTTATGGTAGCTTATCACCATCTGTGGATCTCGCTTCAGGGGAAAATTATCTTCTTTAAAGTGGCAGCATTCTTATTATGGTTTGGATGTATTTCACGGAGGCATTTAAAGAGTTAATGCCCACAATCAGATCTCTGATCGCAACATTATCACCGATTCCCTGTACTATGGCTCATGCTCTGCTCATGTGAACATGTGATATGTCCAGAAAATATGATTGCCTTTTAAGCTTCATGTTATGTGTATGATGTAACAATGTTCAGTGGTCTTCTTCACAATTACTTGAGTACATGTGGGGCAAAGCTACTCAATGAGGGGTTTAACTGCAACAAATAATTCAACTTTCAAGTAAACAGGATGAAGTGGCCCAACTTAACTTATTTATATTTAGTGTGTTGGCTCTAGGGGTGTTTAATACCTGCTCTTTTCTGGTTTTTAGTTATATTGACCCTTGGTGACTTTAAATATGCGTATACGTCAAGTCCACACATCCTTAAATGGCAGCAGAAATACTGAGTGTGAAATGAATTAGAAGTAACCTAGTTTACTATTCATTACTCTTCTTTGACCAACACTTGATACTTCTTTTGTTGAAGGTTATTGTCCTGAGAGAAGTGTTTCCTAGTGTGATAGAAATGGCAGTAAGCAGACATGGAAAACCTTGTTGTCCTTGATCAGCATTGATACTTGTGTTATTGGTGTGCATTTAACACATCAATCAGCTGTAAAGGCTTTTATTGCCTTGTATCCCAGATAAAAAGCCATTCAAAGCCAACATGTCCACAAAATGTGTTGAAAACCCTCATTAGTGATGTTGACTTAAAAACAATAACAATACCTTTCACAAACACCTAAAAGGTCACTGAAACCCCTGCGGAAGAAAAGGGAACAGGAAGGAATGCAGCAATCCAACCCAACTCTTCAAGTGGGAAACTTTCCTTGTCTTATAGAACGTGCTAATTTTTATTTTATTTCTGCTGCCTATCAAAAACTTGCAACAGCATACACATGGTTAATGTTGCTTAGAAATATTTATTTTTAGAAATATTTATTCAAATTACAATATAGAAACTAGGAAATGATTCCGTGTTACATAAAATGGTGAAATATCTTATGATCTTCTTTGCATTTGCTAATGTATTTACTTTTAATGAGTAGGCTGATTAAAAAGTCACCATACACAAAAAGCTAAATGCCATGTCTCATGTCATTGCACCTGTGCCCCTGAACTATTTGATGTTTTTTTAAATTTATTTATTTATGTATTTTTTTTAATTCGGTCACCCATTCAAAAGATATGACTCTTGGAAGCTTGTATGTAAACTAGTTCTGGTTGCCAGATAAAAAACAAAACAAAAAAAAAAGCCAAACAAATTATTCTGTGGCACAGCATTCCGTACCAAATTTGGCCCCACATCAGAAGCCCACATGGCTGTGTGCATGGGGTCTAAGTCAGTTTTATTTATTGTACAGAGTATTTTTGGTGGCAAACACATTGCTTTACTGCAAGTTTTATTCAAGTACATTAGAAAGTTGCAGAGATTTCTGACACAACATCAATCCACTCATATAGTACCATATTGTGTGGTACAAAACCGTTTTGAGAACATAAAGATAAAAATATAATTATCAAAAAAAGTTGTAAATATAAGAATAAATTGCCATTTCAATGTATAGATCATGGCTGGACCATGGTAGCAAAGAAGCCCTCTGACCTCTTGTGTCCCCCTATCTCCTCATAGAATGTAAGCTCTTGTGAGCAGGGTCCTCACTCCTACTGTTTGATATGTTTATTTCTTTGTCACATTGTAATGTCTCATATTGTCTGTTCATGTGTCCTCTGATTTGTAAAGTGCTACGGAATATGTTGGCGCTATATAAATAAAGTTATTATTATTATTATTTATTATTCAGAAGTATTACATAGTTATAGTGAGTAACTGGTTACTAACTTGTCAACAAGTTATGCATATAATAAGGAGGACCTTTCACCACCTGCAATAAATCCAGTGTTTTATATAATTTAAAAGGTGCCGACCCACTGATTCTAGAATAGTTGAAATTTTTTTTCTCTAGCCCCCAATGGGAAATGGAGAAAAAATTCCAACTGTGCTGGAATCAGTGGCGCAGCACATATTAACAGATGATAAGAACTTAAATTGGTGGACGTGGTAAAAGGTCCTCTTTAATATAACAAGCAAATAAATACAGTGGGTCATATGGGGTACTGTGTCTCATTAGGAGAGGTGTACATGGACTTATTAAATAATTCCTTCCCTGCTAAGAATTCTAGGTAACAAATATGCAAATAAGACCTTCTTGGTGGAAGAGGAGGAACTTGTTCTAGCGACACCTTTAAGAAGGTAACTCCCTATAGATCAATGCCTGGTTTTCATAAAACCTAATAGCATAATATGGGGCTAATAGCCAAGCCAGCATAACTCCTCCAAAAGGAAGAGGGACCCATCTGCAAACACTAAACACAGTGGCACCACAAATCTCTTTGTCCTTGGTTGACAGCTCTTATTTAGACTGATACTTGTGCTTTAGTGAATGGTTGAGGGCTCAATTCACACTCCCTAATCCATTAAATCTTTTCACATACTTCTATGACAAGTTAAAAAGTTATTAACAGAGGCAAAATTAATTTTCTTAAAGAGTAATTTGCTGTTTGATTAATACCTGGAGAATTAGGAAAAGTATGTGAAATACAGTCAGGATGGAAGTGTATATTATAATTATTGGTTAACTTTTATATTAATCCCTATTTGTATTTGAAATGAGAATCAGAAAATAGGAATATTGTACTTAGGTATGTGATACCTGAATCTCCACCTTATCCTTACAGTATGCATCCAATTGTAAATGAATAGTAGTAGTTAATAAGGAATGTAATATATCTTATTAAAGAGGACCTTTCACTTCCTCATGTATGTGGCATCCCAGAGCTGGCTATGGCTGGGCTGAGGGTGATCTCTGTGCATTGTATTATTTCCTGTTGCTTCATAGCCTGTGTGACATAGCAGGGGGTCCTGAGTCTCACACAACACAGCGCCACCTAGTGAGCCTCACACATGCATTACACCTCCCATAGGATTGAATAGTAACCAAATGTCCAATGGGAGGACATCGCCTGGGAAAAGGGGAGGAGTCAGTTGATCACTGGGTCCCCATGGTAACACCCCTGCAGGAAGGTCCTGCGTGTGAGGAGTTAGAAGTGTGGAGTGTTAGGAGGAGGAGGTGAGGAGATAAGTGTGATGTCCTGTGAAGAAAGCAGTGAGTTTAGTGCAGGAATCTCAAGTCCTAGACAGGCCCAGGAAGGTTGGAGAGCTGACATACTCCAGCTATTCAGAAGATCCTGTCCCCTGTCTGCCTAGCCATCGCCCTGAAGGAAGTCAAGCATCATTATCTTGTCAGCATGAGACTGTGGAGAGAACATTCTGGAACACGTGCTCCATAGCAAGTATCACAGGATCCAGGGGCCAAGGCCAGACCTGTGGAATATCCTGCCACCCTGACTATTGTACCCCGAAACTCTGAGCTATCAGGACCACATAACGTGAGTGGGGAATATTATGTACTAGTATCATGGTGGGCATCCTCCTATGAGCCAAATAGGAGCCCAGACGCACCTTAGGGCTGTAACACTGAATATAAGGGGCTAGGAACACCTTTCATCAAGTCTACCCTGTACCTCAGGACTTTGCTGTGTCACCAGGCGTACCCCGTTGTTTTGTATTGAAGAAACTGTTTAAGCATTTGTGCCTCCACACCCATGGAAGTAAAAGTTCAACTTTACAACCGTTTCTGTGTCTGACTCTGCACTGACAACATCAGGGCGCCCCAAACACCACCAGTCGGCACAGTATAGGGGAAGCGCCCCGGGGGAACAATCACCACCAACATTTGTGCAGCCCCCTCATCACCGGTACCAGTGGTGGTAACGTGGGACAGCACCAGCGCTGCGCCCTCGTGCCCAGAGACCGTGACAAGTCTGCGCTGTTTGCACCCCGCAATCCCAACTGCAGCGTTACCTTCCATCTGGTCACCGCAAGAAAAACTGGCGTCACGAACAGGATACGGGTGTGTGCCATTTTGAGAAAGTCGCCACGAAAAGTGCGCCAAATTGTCTCCAGAGCATCGGTCTTTATTGTGGACTTTGCTAAGATCAAGTTTATTCCCTGAGAGTGCTTGCCACAAAGAGGGGGAGCCCTATACCCCTGAAGTAAGCCCTAAAGACTGTCCTCTCAGTGTGTTACAGCCCTGGAAGAGTTAAAACGCCCAGGACTTGTTTGCTGCGCCACATCGCTGTGTAAGAACGCCCACAAAGGGTTAACTGTACCTTGCAAAAGTGCGGGAGATTTTTAGCACTGCCCATGAGGCCAGGAGACCCATCTGCCGCCATCTTAGGAGAGCCCAGAATGCTGAGCGCAATGCTCCAGCGCACCCATACAAGAAAGTGAAAGGCGAACGTGCCAGCGCCATTTCTGACTCTCCGGTGCCGCATCACCGTCCCTGCTGTGCACCGCTGATCTCTGGTCCACGCTGCAGTTGCTGTCAGTGAGTACTGTGCCTCCCTGTCCTTGTCCTCAGTCCTCCCACGGCCCCAGCGAGTGTTTTCCGTGTACAGTGTCCGTGGGGAGTGCCACCATTAAAGAGGGGGAGCACACCGTCAGCCTGCATCACATTGACTCTGTTAATAGCTACAGCATTCTTAAAGGGACGGCATTCCAAGTTGTAGTCTCCATTCCCTGCCAGCAAGCAGTTGAGTTTCTTAAAGAGACGGCGACCTAATTTCAGTCATACCTGCAAACAACATGACTGAGCAAAGTGACATTATGCCGTCTGTTTCTAGTGATCCATCAGTGCCCATTGCAAGCAGCCTACCATTCTCCATGCCATTTTACCCTGGCGCACCATGGCTGCCGCGCTACAAAGGGGAGGCGCATACCCTCAGGGACTTTCGTGAGAAGATGCTGTCTCTCTTCCAGTTCTATCTTCTGAATACAGAACAGCAGATACAGATCCTGCTGGGCCAGCTTGAGGGTGCTGCAGCTAGGGAGGTCAAATCCTGGCCTGCCTCTGACAAAAGAACCCCTGGGCAAATTCTGGACAAACTCCAGGTGAACTTTGACGTGCGATCTGTCTCCGAGGTAAAGATGCGCTTCTTTTCCAAACGACAACTACCTGGTGAGACCCTGCGGGACTATGCTTTATCCCTCCAAGAGGCGTTCAGAGCTGTGGTGCAAGTGGATCCACGTGAAAATGTGGACTCTGATAAAATCTTGCTTGACCGCTTCATAGAAGGGGCGGGTACCACATTGCTCCAGAGTCAGTTGCGAATGCTTGCTGCACAACATCCCAGCATCACGTTTGCTGACTTCAAGGCCCTTGCCATCCAGGTCTTGGGACAGGAGCAGCCCCAGCCGAGCCCAGTCATCTGTGCTCCCTCACCTGGACCCTCAACAAGCATTGCTCCAGTTGTCCTGCCACTACCTCTGGGTACCTCACCTGCTGCCCAAACTGCGCAGACTACACCAGCAGACTCCAGAGATGACCTTCTGGCCCGAGTGGATCATCTGACCCATGCCATGGAACAGATCACCGTCCGTCTAGATCGTCTGACCCAGCCGTCTTCATCGTCCAGTGATCCTTTGCGAAGTCTCAACATCTCACCTGAGTCGCCACCCAGACGTCCGTCTTCAGTGAAACCTCCGCAGAGTGAGAGGCCATACTGTACCTATTGCCATAGATATGGACACACCAGGCCTCAGTGTTTTCAGTTAAACGGGCCACCCCCGAGGCAGCGGGCCGCCCCTCGGGAGGAAAGAAGAAGGGCCCAGGTGAATCTTCAGTGCCATTGTCACGCTTCGTCTCAGCCTGCCCACACATCACAATCCGGGTGAACGGCGTCCCTCTGACAGCGTTGGTGGACACTGGATCTCAGGTAACAACCCTGCGCAAGCAGGTGTTCCTTGAACATTGGGACTTAGGTGTGTTGAATAGAACACCTGACACATGGATAAATCTGTGTGCCAGCAATGGACAGCCCATACCACAGCAGGGTTATTGGGAACCCACTATCCAGATTGGGGACTTGAAACTGCCTAGACAGGGTGTAATTGTCACTGATGTAGAGGATGATAGGTTTGCAGTTGTAATATTAGGCATGAATGTTTTACGCCATTGCTTTGCAGAAGTGTTGGATGCCTTGCATGCCTCTCTCCTTACAGCTTCTCCCAGTGACCAGCAGACCATTCAGCGGGCCATTCGTGTACTCAATGCCCAGCACAAGTTCGCCAACAAACAAGGTGAAATTGGTCGAGTCCGGATCCAAGATACCCGTCCAGTAACCCTACAGCCTGGAACAGAAACTATGGTGTGGTGCCGTGCCCGTCCGGGCATAGAAAATCAGGACTACGAGGCCTTGCTACAACCCATACAGGTAGATGGCCAACCACTTGTCATGGCTGCCCGCAGCCTTGTCACAGTTTCCAATGGACGTGTTCCTGTCCGCTTAGTCAACTTGGGCGATGCTCCCGTGAACCTCCACAAGTTCCACTCTGTGGCCCTGCTACACCGGTTAGCACCAGAAGACATTCTCTCTGGTGATTCTACCGCCACACAGCATTCCACCCAAGCTGCTGAGAACATTCAGAATGGAGCCACGAAGTCCTGGTGGGATGAATTGAACGTGGGAGACGCCAATACCTCTATAGAGCACATCAATGGGGTTCGCAATGTGGCCAAGCGTTACCAACAGGCATTCAGCAAACACCCATTGGACTTTGGTAAGACCACGACCATACAACATCGCATTCTGACTGGCGACCACCATCCAATCAAGGAGCGTCACCGTCCAATACCACCAGCGATGTACCAACCGGTGAAAAAGTTGATCCAAGAGATGCGAGATGCTGATGTCATCCGGGAGAGTAACAGCCCCTGGGCAGCCCCGCTAGTCCTTGTCAAGAAGAAAGACGGAACCCTACGATTTTGTGTGGACTATCGTAAACTCAACAACGTCACGCACAAAGACGCATACCCATTGCCGCGGATTGAGGAATCTCTAACGGCTTTGGGATCAGCTACCTGTTTCTCGACCCTGGACTTAACCAGTGGATACTGGCAAGTCCCTATGGCGCCTGAAGATCGTGAAAAGACTGCGTTTACGACCCCGATGGGACTCTTTGAATTCAATAGTATGCCATTTGGGCTATGTAATGCCCCAGCCACATTCCAACGGCTTATGGAGAGGTGCCTCGGCCATGAGAATTTCCAGAGTGTGCTACTGTACCTGGATGATGTTATTGTATTCTCCCGGACATACCAAGAACACCTTCGTCACCTGTCCGAGGTATTCAAGGTACTTATACAGCACGGCCTAAAGTTGAAGCCCTCCAAGTGCTACCTGTTGAAACCCCAAGTTCACTACCTTGGGCATGTCGTGAGCGCACAAGGCGTCCAACCTGATCCTGAAAAGATCACTGCAGTCCAGAACTGGCGAAGACCAACTACCGTCAAAGAAGTCCGAAGCTTCCTTGGATTCGCAGGTTACTACCGGCGTTTCATACCACACTTCGCCCAAGTAGCCGAGCCTCTGAACGAGTTGTTGCGCGGTTGTCCCAGAGAAAACTACAACCGAAAGCTTCCGGTAGACTGGACAGCGCGTCAAGAGGAAGCCTTTCAAGCGCTTAAAGCACTTCTGACGCAACCACCAATTCTAGCCTATCCCGACTACAGTCAGCCATTCCGCTTGTACACAGATGCAAGTCACCAAGGTTTGGGTGCAGTGTTGTCCCAGGTTCAGGACAACAAAGAGCGAGTCATCGCCTACGCCAGCAGGAGTCTGAGAGGCGCGGAGAAGAACGACCAGAACTATAGTTCTTTCAAACTCGAACTTCTGGCGCTTGTCTGGGCCGTGACAGAGAAGTTTAAAGACTACCTGGCTGCCACACCCTTTACCGTGTACACAGATAACAATCCGTTGGCGCATCTGGACACTGCTCGACTGGGAGCCCTTGAACAACGGTGGGCCTCAAGACTCGCGAATTACAAGTTCTCTGTCAAGTATCGCAGTGGCAAGTCCAACGCTAACGCTGATGCACTCTCAAGGTTGCCTGTGGGAGAAGAACCACCCCGAGAAGACATCTGGGAAGAGGTGGAGATGCCACCATTCTACAACAAGTTTGCCCAACAGGTTGCTATTGGTGTCCCTGTAGAAGGAGAATCTCTGGCGAAAACAGCTGCCGAATCCCTCCAGGAGCCATCTCTGTGGAAAACGTTCCAAGAAGAGAGCAGAGTTTTAGGAGAATTGTCAGATTTCCTACTTACAGGAAGAATACCAACCCGTGTAAAGAGAGGTCTTCATGACGTGGAATTAAAACGCCTTTGGCGACAGAGGAAGCGCCTGTTTGTCCAACGAGGCCTTCTACATAGAAACACTCTTGATCCTGTCACAGGTGAAAGGCTTCATCAGATCCTTGTACCAAGAAGAGACGCACAGATGATACTTGAGGCGTATCATGACAGATCCGGTCACTTCGGGGTACAAAAGACCGAAGCTACCATCCGTCGTCGCTTCTATTGGGTTGGGATGAGGAGTGACATTGAGAGTTGGTGCCGAGAGTGTCCCGCCTGTAGTATCACCAAGGAAGGTAGAAGAGATCAGAAGGCCCCTCTACATCCAATTAAGACTCAAAAGCCGTGTGAAATTGTTGCTCTGGACCATGTGAAGTTGGGTCCCACACGTTCCGGCTACAGCTACGCTCTGACAATGGTGGATCATTACTCCAAGTTCCTTGTCATCGTGCCTGTCAGAGATCTTACAGCAAGAACTACGGCTGAGACCTTCTACGCAGAGTTTGTCCGCCATTACGGTTGTCCTGAGCATATCCTCACCGACCGTGGATCGGCGTTTGAATCCCAATTGTTCCGTGAGCTGTGTCAGTTCCAAGACTGCAAGAAGTTGCGAACCACAGCGTATCACCCTCAAGGGAATGGTATGTGCGAGAAGGCAAATCAAGTGATCATCGCCATGCTAAGAAAAGCCGCAGTTACACCTGGTGTTGAGTGGCCTGAGCGTATCAAGGACTTGGCCTATATTTACAACAACACACCCCAAACATCTACGGGATACGCACCATTTTATCTAATGTTTGGAAGACAAGGTCAACTTCCCTCAGACTTAACCCTTGGTGTGAAGGTCCCTGACACCATCAATCCACTACCCATAACAGACTGGGTTGTTGAACACCGCCGACGTATGGAGGAAGCTAAAGAGATAGTTGAAACGCGCATGGATGAGGTTCGTAGGAGACAACAGGAGGATTACAACCATCACGCCCATGCAGCGCCCCTGAAAGTTGGCGACCGTGTATGGTTAAGGAATAACCATCGGAATGGGAAATTGGATCCATTCTGGGAGAAAGAACCATACAGTGTCATCTCCATACCATATCCTGAATCCGACGTGTATGAGATCTCTAAACCTGGGAGACAGCCCCAAGTAGTACACCGAAACCGTCTGAAGCTGTGCCTTAAAGAAGGACTACCCACAGAGGTGCCCCCAGCTGAGACAACGAGTACAGAGATCTTGTCACCTTCTGAAGCGAAAGAGAGACCCCCAACGTTAACTGAGCTTATGTGGGCGCCTAAACTACTACCATTTAGCTGTTATCCACCAATTGCTCTAGTGCAAGAGAACCCTTCGACAGATGATTTAATTGATTTCAGTGACTCTGTTCCTGATTCAAATCTCGTTCCACTTAGGCGTTCTGAGCGTACCACAAAAGGCATACCTCCAACACGCTATAGTGATGCCATGGCTGTCCATGGGTAAAAGAGGTTAACTGTCTCTGCTTCTGTATATATGTTATTCCTGCTCTGATTACATTAATGTTTTTCCTGTGTGTATATACAGTATATATATAATATCTTGCCATGTAATATAGTATTTACATTTATATGCAACAATCCAAGCCATAGTGCCTGGCTCACCGAGCCAAGGAAGTTCTGTTACCCCATTGCGGTATGGACATTCGTGCTAGAGTGCCTACTCTTCCTTACAGAAAGGACTGTTTATTGTTTCTCAGAGAGACTCTCATGATAATGGACACTCACGAAATTGTGCCAGAGAGCCTCTGGACCCATTTGCACTTTATTCGTATTTATTAACGTTATGTTACATTTCTCACCTTCACCCCAGCCCGTCGCCGAGGTCGGCTCAGTGAAAGAGGGGGAGTATGTGGCATCCCAGAGCTGGCTATGGCTGGGCTGAGGGTGATCTCTGTGCATTGTATTATTTCCTGTTGCTTCATAGCCTGTGTGACATAGCAGGGGGTCCTGAGTCTCACACAACACAGCGCCACCTAGTGAGCCTCACACATGCATTACACCTCCCATAGGATTGAATAGTAACCAAATGTCCAATGGGAGGACATCGCCTGGGAAAAGGGGAGGAGTCAGTTGATCACTGGGTCCCCATGGTAACACCCCTGCAGGAAGGTCCTGCGTGTGAGGAGTTAGAAGTGTGGAGTGTTAGGAGGAGGAGGTGAGGAGATAAGTGTGATGTCCTGTGAAGAAAGCAGTGAGTTTAGTGCAGGAATCTCAAGTCCTAGACAGGCCCAGGAAGGTTGGAGAGCTGACATACTCCAGCTATTCAGAAGATCCTGTCCCCTGTCTGCCTAGCCATCGCCCTGAAGGAAGTCAAGCATCATTATCTTGTCAGCATGAGACTGTGGAGAGAACATTCTGGAACACGTGCTCCATAGCAAGTATCACAGGATCCAGGGGCCAAGGCCAGACCTGTGGAATATCCTGCCACCCTGACTATTGTACCCCGAAACTCTGAGCTATCAGGACCGCATAACGTGAGTGGGGAATATTATGTACTAGTATCATGGTGGGCATCCTCCTATGAGCCAAATAGGAGCCCAGACGCACCTTAGGGCTGTAACACTGAATATAAGGGGCTAGGAACACCTTTCATCAAGTCTACCCTGTACCTCAGGACTTTGCTGTGTCACCAGGCGTACCCCGTTGTTTTGTATTGAAGAAACTGTTTAAGCATTTGTGCCTCCACACCCATGGAAGTAAAAGTTCAACTTTACAACCGTTTCTGTGTCTGACTCTGCACCGACAACATCAGGGCGCCCCAAACACCACCAGTCGGCACAGTATAGGGGAAGCGCCCCGGGGGAACAATCACCACCAACATTTGTGCAGCCCCCTCATCACCGGTACCAGTGGTGGTAACGTGGGACAGCACCAGCGCTGCGCCCTCGTGCCCAGAGACCGTGACAAGTCTGCGCTGTTTGCACCCCGCAATCCCAACTGCAGCGTTACCTTCCATCTGGTCACCGCATGTATATGCGGTTTTACATACCGCTAGAAAGCTGACAGCGCGCTGATTTCAGCGCACTGTCGGCTTTCCCATTATGTGCCCCGGGGCTGGAGAACTCCCTGACAGAACTCATCCATAGACTTGTGCGGGGGGGGGGCGTTCCTCACAGCTCAGCGTCATCACTGGGCTATAAGGAATGCCCCCTCTGACAGTACTCAGCTATGGATGAGGACAGAGAGAGGGGGCGTTCCTTACTGCCCAGTGATGATGCTGAGCTGTGAGGCCCCCCCCCCCCCCCAGTACAGTGCTATAGAGGAATACTGTCAGGGAGGGCATTCCTCACAGAGCAGCTAGACTGTCAGGAACGCCCTTCTGATAGTGAATGGTGAAATTTAGATTCCTGATATCTCCAGCCCCGGGGCATATAATGGGAAAGCTGACAGTGCGCTGAATTCAGCGTGCTGTCAGCTTTCTAGCAGTATGTAAAACCACATATACATGATGATGTGAAAGGTCCTCTTTAAAAAATAATATTTTTTCATCACTCATCAGTCTACTTTCTTCCTCCTTCCTCCAATTAGCCTCGTATTACTAATAGTAATCATCAGTATCCAGACTTACACACAGTAGTCTATTGAGAGGGAAAGGGGAGAAGGAGGTTGCCATCAGCTAGTAAGTGATTTATTGCCTCATTCTTTGCAGTGCTAGAGCATTATCTTATGAGATATAGTAGAGTCAAAAGTTTTCTTGCTTACTAAACTGCTAACCAAAATGCTACAAACAATGATTAAACACTATGACTGTAGATATTTTACAGACTTCACCATAAATTTTGAAGGCGTTTTTGGGGACTTTAATATTTATGACCTACTGCTTCATTAGTATGGGTTATCAATATAAGATTGATGGGGATCTAACTCCCAACAGGCTTACCGATCAGCTGATTGAATTGACCACAGTTGTCTGGTCAGTGTTGCGGCCTCTCTGTTGGTTGATGGGGGTGCTGGGAGTTTGACCCCTACTGATCTGATGCCGATGACCTATCCTGTGGATGAGTTCCAGAAACCCCCTTTAAACTAACATTTGGGTGTAGGATTTTAGCTGCAAAATATAATAATATCACTGCAAAAAATGCTGGAAAAATTTTTACAGGGATTATACAGAATTAGGAAACACAACTGCTTTCTTCTTCTCAGAAATTAACATCACATCTACAGCTCAGTCCCATTCAATTGCTTGGGACCAAGTTGCAGCAGGGCAACTTGGTCCCAAGCTTTATTACTTTTTTAAGGGTCAAATAGAATAGAACATAATGTTATGAAGCCCCCTTAAAGCTCTAAGAATGGTATGCTATTGCTTTTCTATGCATTCACCATATGTTCCAGAATGTATACCACTAAATATTCTTAAAAATAAGATAAAGTCATTTTCCTTAGCAGCACTAAAATGTGATCATAGAGATGATGCTTAGTTTTATTTCTATATATGAAGTTTTACAACTATTTTAGTGCAGAAATCATTATGGCTTTTTTCTGGTTCTTTAAAATTTTATGGACAATTTACTAAAGCAAATTATGTGCTCTCTATATATATCTGCTTCAGTGTGTTGAAGTTTGTAGATACTCATTGAACATATTTTACTTTACATTAAATGAAAAAAAAAATTACTTATTAAGAACAACTTTCACAAAAATTAATAAACATTGTCCAAAATATGAAAAGAATTTCTATAAAAATGCAAGCACCACAACTACTGTATACAGCAAATGAAGAATTCATTTCTCCATTAAATAAACATGTCACTGACAATACTAAAATTCATTTATTTGGCTTGTGTCAGTAATAAATGAAAAACAACAGATGTATGATTTATGAATTAAAGAATACACACATGTTCTGATCATTTACATCTTCCTTTGTTATGATGCAACTGTGAATACTGTTCATTTCGCATTCATAAGGAGACTGCGGAACAGATGGTAAAACTTTAAACTGACTTCCGTTAAACTAGTCTATAGTGTAAGCGGATTGTTTTCTAAAAAAAGATGTTTGTCGATTGTGATGAATTGTGGACTTCATTGAAATTTAGCACACTGGCAGGAAATGTGGAATAATAGCACAGGGCTGTGAATGAAATGGACACGCCTAGTAACCTTTAACAGTACAGCAGGAAAGTACCGTGTAGTCTTACTATAGAAAAAATAAGTATTTAAGTTTATCTGCTTAAAAACAAAAAAATTCTCAAATCTTGATTTCAATTCTGCTTCATATCCCCCATTTATTAAAGAGAATGAACAAAAATTCCCCTCATGATAAATTTTCCCCCAGTGCTTCTATTGTGCATGGTCCAGGCAGGAAGATTAGTCTTTCTGCAAAAGAAGCTAAATGACATCAGCACTGAGCCACATATAGATTATGCGCATACGCTGAACAGAATATTTGAGACATGTGCAGTAGATACCAAAGGACAGCAGACTGTGATACACTTTCTAGTGCACACACGCCAGACAGTGCATTCAGGTATGCACACTAGAAGCTAAATGACAGGAATTGCACATGGAGACAGGTACGTGTGACTCAGGTGACCCCATCCCCAGAGTATGATACTACACGGACTAGAAGCAACACATGACCAATGAAATAAGGGTTGTTTATGGACAGATCTCAGAAAGGTGAAATAATTCAAAATAAAGGCATTTTAGTAACCTTTACAACTTTGCAAGTTTAACTCAATATATTTATAAAAAAAAGTGGCCAAACCCTTTATTTTCTTCTGTGTGGGTGCTGCAGAGAAAATGCTGTCAGGTCATCCTACAGATTACAGATGATTGCTAGAGTCCCAGTGACAAAACATCCTATGATCTGCTTATCAGAAGGAAAAACTACTATCTATATTAAAACAGTACTATATCCTGCAATACTCACTCTGGCCACTAAGCCTAATAATAAACTGCCATGTACCAATTCTGTGAAAATTTTTATTGCAGCAGTCACCTCATTTACATCTCAAGCAAGAGAGATAGGGTCACAATAGAAGATCTCACCTCTGCAGATAACACCTCTGACCCATTATTGCATTTACTACTGACAACAGATGATGACACAGTTTATCTACTGACCCTCCCTGCACAAATCAAGTCTAGAAAACTCTGCCACAGATGTCAATGACTTGGCTTCAGTCTTTTGCTGCCTATGGCAATGATTATACTGTAAAGCATATCACTAAATGGGGAAAAACTCAAGATGGTTGCCCCATAATCATGTATAGAAAATAGAGAAAAAAAATCTATAATTTCAAAATAAAAACATATTAGAAAAAAGTGATATATCACACTATCTATTATTTAATAAATATTCCTTTTAATTGGGTTACTATTTGTTTCTATCGCCCATTATCAGTGTTAGCTTTTGCCATTTTTATCTATATTTGGCAACTTTCTTATAGCAGATAATTTGACAGAGAGAGGGAACCTTATAAAATCAGTCATCATTTTAATGGACAAGAAATAGTTAATAATTTTGGCTCATGTGACATTTTCATGCAACAGCTTTGTTAATGAAACCACATCCTGTTCATAAAAGTTAACAGGGTATTAGGTCAAGGGGGAAACGACAAAAACTTTGAACAAGCAAACAAAATAAATTGAAAGGCTGACATTAATAAATATTACAAGAGGCTTAAGGCTATCTATGTGATTGCCATTTAACATGGTCATCTTGTTAGTTCTCTGCTTCTTTCTTTTAGCAACCAATAAATTGCCCCAGTCCTTACTTGCTTTTCGCTGTCAATTGATGTCTCTGTTAGCTTTATGCCATCTATACATACATTATAGGGACAAAAGTATTGGGACATGCTAAGGGAATGTGTCTTCCAACATTGTAGGCACATTTTGGAGAAGGCCCTTCTCTGTTCCAGGCTAACTGAGTATATTTATAAGTAAGCTTTCAGGAGTACTAGCTCCCTTCATCAGACATGGTGTGATACAAGAACTGAAAATTCACAGATTTTTATACACATGGTCTTCAAAGGATTTTAGAGTCCTTAAAAAAACCCAAAACAAAATGCAATCTAAGTAGAGAAGTTATTTACAACAGGTCAGAAAAAACAATCTGGAAAGTTGTGGTGCGTGACAGAGGGATCTGTTATCTGTTTGCTATCAGGAGGTGATTTGTGACCCTCACAGGTCATACATAGTGCGACATGAAGCTGGCATGAATATTAAGTCCAAATTGCAGACCTTGAAATTTTTGCATAAACTTGTATTCTGATTCTTTCCTTTTCTCCTGCGTCTTAAAATGTCCCATTAAAACCACAACCCGCAAATCTTCAATAGAGTGGTTTTCTCCGGAGAAATGTGCGGCCACTGGGAGATCAGTTCTGCTGTTATTAATACTGGATCTATGTGAGTTCATTCGTTGACTGAGTCTCTACCCTGTTTCCCCCACATAAAGGCCTGTGGTGGGACATTGCACACACATTATGAGGTACACCACATTGGAAGACCTGCAGGAGAATGTGCAGTGCACCTGTTGTGACTGTGGGATAGGTACACTGTCAGCGGTGTGGATGTGCTTGCAGGTCATGCACATTTTATGTAGGCAAGGTGAGGTGCCATTTTCAGTTGGGGCCTTCAGGGCACTCCGGACGATAATACGCCTCAGGTTTGGTGGTTGTCGAAAGGAAAGGAGAGGGGGGACTGGAAATATGTCCTTGAGTCTGTTGTCCCTATGTAGCACAGGTTGGAGCTCCTTGGCAATCCTTCGTAGGATCTCCAGCTGTGGGTTGTAGGTGACAACTAGGGGCACTCTGGCTTCTTTCTGGGTCTCTCTATATGTGAGCAGACTGTCTCTGTTGATGGCTGCCGCTTTGTTTAATTGGTTGTCTGTTACTTTTGGTTTGTATCCCAATCTGAGAAATTTCATCCTCAGATCCAGGAGGTGCTTGCCCAGGTCTGTTTTGATCCCACAAAGGCCTATATGAAAGAACTAAAGAGTATGATCAAGAAGTTTCCAATCCAGATCCAGAATCAGGTAAAAGGACTTATCCCACAAGATCCCAGGCCGGGCTGCTTCTATATGCTCCCAAAGATACACAAAGATGGCAACCCTGGGAGGCCTATCATTTCTGGCATTGGGACACTGACAGAAAACATCTCAGGTTGGGTGGAAAATCTCCTAAAACCCCTTGTCAGGGATACTCCAAGCTATATCCAGGACACCACTGACCTTCTTAACAAACTGAATGCCCTGGGCCCTCTACCTGAGGGTACCATTTTGGCCACCATGGATGTGGAATCCCTGTATACCAACATTCCCCACAAGGATGGAGTTGCAGCATGTCGGGTACACCTGGCAAAACAAAACCTCCCAACAGAACTAGTAACGCAGCTCATACAATTCATCCTTAGCCACAACCATTTTACCTTTGGAGAGGATATATATCTACAGCGAATGGGAACTTCAATGGGGACCAGATGTGCACCCCAATATGCAAATCTCTTTATGGCAGAACTGGAAGGAGCATATTTATCAACATGCGCCACCAAACCTATGATTTACCTTCGTTATATCGATGATATCCTTGTCATCTGGACTGCAGGTGAGGAGGCCCTACTTCAATTCCATAATAACTTCAATGACTTTCATCCTACCATCAACCTTAAACTTAGCTATTCAGGGAGTGAAATTCACTTTCTGGATACCACAATATACATCAAAGACCACCGACTACTCACATCAATATACCACAAACCTACAGACAGAACGGCCTACCTGAGAAACGACAGCTTCCACCCCAAGCACACAAGACAATCTATTATCTACAGCCAGGCTATACGATACAATCGTATTTGCTCCGACAAAACAGACCTGGACAAGCACCTCCTGGATCTGAGGATGAAATTTCTCAGATTGGGATACAAACCAAAAGTAACAGACAACCAATTAAACAAAGCGGCAGCCATCAACAGAGACAGTCTGCTCACATATAGAGAGACCCAGAAAGAAGCCCGAGTGCCCCTAGTTGTCACCTACAACCCACAGCTGGAGATCCTACGAAGGATTGCCAAGGAGCTCCAACCTGTGCTACATAGGGACAACAGACTCAAGGACATATTTCCAGTCCCCCCTCTCCTTTCCTTTCGACAACCACCAAACCTGAGGCGTATTATCGTCCGGAGTGCCCTGAAGGCCCCAACTGAAAATGGCACCTCACCTTGCCTACATAAAAGGTGCATGACCTGCAAGCACATCCACACCGCTGACAGTGTACCTATCCCACAGTCACAACAGGTGCACTGCACATTCTCCTGCAGGTCTTCCAATGTGGTGTACCTCATAATGTGTGTGCAATGTCCCACCACAGGCCTTTATGTGGGGGAAACAGGGCAGAGACTCAGTCAACGAATGAACTCACATAGATCCAGTATGAATAACAGCACAACCGATCTCCCAGTGGCCGCACATTTCTCCGGAGAAAACCACTCTATTGAAGATTTGCGGGTTGTGGTTTTAATGGGACATTTTAAGACGCAGGAGAAAAGGAAAGAATCAGAATACAAGTTTATGCAAAAATTTCAAACTCTGCAATTTGGACTTAATATTCATGCCAGCTTCATGTCACACTATGTATGACCTGTGAGGGTCACAAATCACCTCCTGATAGCAAACAGATAACAGATCCCTCTGTCACGCACCACAACTTTCCAGATTGTTTTTTCTGACCTGTTGTAAATAACTTCTCTACTTAGATTGCATTTTGTTTTGGTTTTTTTTAAGGACTCTAAAATCCTTTGAAGACCATGTGTATAAAAATCTGTGAATTTTCAGTTCTTGTATCACACCATGTCTGATGAAGGGAGCTAGTACTCCTGAAAGCTTTCTTATAAATATACTCAGTTAGCCTCTAAAAGGTATCGCCTGATTTCTTCACTCTTCCACTACTTTCAATGGCTAACACGGTACAACATTATACTACTTCTCTGTTCCAGTATGACTGTGCTCCAATGCACAAAGCAAGATCCATAAAGGCATGGTTGGGTAAGTTTGGTGTTCAAGAACTTGACTGGCCCACACAGAACCCTGACCTCAAACCCTTCAAATACCTTTGGAGAAGTAGAATGGAGATTACAAGCCAGGACCTTCTCCCAACATTAGTCTGACCTCACAAATGCTCCTCTGGATGAATGGGAAATAAAGACACACTAAAAAAAATCTTGTTGAATCCTTTCCATATGAGTAGAAGCTGTTTTAGCTGCCAAAGGGGGACCAACTCCTTACCATTTCCTATATATATGTATATATACTGTACTATATATATATATATATATGTGTGTGTGTGTGTGTGTGTGTGTGTGTGTGTATAGTGAGTGAAAGCAACTGCATGATCCAAGGGTTTAGATACTCCAAAAAAAGAAGAAAGTTGCAGCACTCCAGCCAGATCCAGTGAAAATGAGTGTAGATTTATTATTCCATGAAAAAGCATTATTATGGGCTAATAAAGCTACACTTGTATTTTTTACTGGATCTGACTGGAGTGCTGCAATTTTTATATAATTTCTAAACATGCAGAACTACTGTCAGAGCTAGGCAGGTGAAGGCACGGGATAGGAGGTGAAACATACCTTTGGCCTTAACTCCTTCATAAATGGCTGTAAAGTAAATATATAATAAACTATGTATTTAATTAAATATACAATGCCAATAATTTTATAATATATTTAAAAATAATTATTTTATTTTGAAGCTGAAGTCTGTAACTTTTTTCTGACTCCAACTCCACCCAAAATGGGTCCTGACCCTGACTCTGACCACACAATTCCATCTCTGACTCTACAGTCATAGTAAAAATTGACTTTAAATCCCAGGCACCACTCTTACAGGTGTAATAGGGTAGGGTCTCACGCATAAATAAGGGCCCTAATCATTGAACTGCTTCATAGTTTGTTGGTCAATTTGCCACTTTAACTAATACATTGTCATTCAGAACAACCTTAACAGACCACCTGCCAATGACAAGTCATTCAGAAAAAGCTCAGGTGATTGGCCAGCTTTAAGCTAGCCATGCACCTAAGTTGAACACTCTTTATTGTGTATGTTTTATTAGGGAATAGGCAGTATACTACTTCCAGGCTAGATTGTTGGCAGAACTTGTCAAAATGCAAAGGTTTAGGCAACATGTATTTGCTTATATACAAATATACAGGTGCTATGTTTAACTTTTATATTTATTCAGCCTATAACCCTATAACCCTGTTTCATCTAATATCTAGGTAGATAGATATAATAACTCCAGCAAAAAAAATTGCAATATACCCCATTTAACTCCAAAAGTCTTCCTTACCAAAGGTCTTTTCTGAATATAGGTGTTTATCCAGTCCAGTACAAAAAAGTGCAGCATTAAGGGGGTTTTACACATTTTTAAAATTGATGGCCTATCAATTTTAGATCGGTGGGAGACTGACTGTCCAGGCTCTGCTGTGCAGTTGTTTTCACAGTGGCTTATACACAATCTTATCTATTATCTTTTTCCATGGGACACTGCTGCAGTAGTCATAACAGCCATGATAAACCAGATGGTGCGTGAATACCGTCAGCACCATGAGTGTGGACAGTTGTGGCCCCACCAATCTAAAATTGATGTCCTATCTTAGGCTATATACACATGTGAAAATAGGACATTAAAAATGGATGAAACTGTCAGTTTATCCGTTTACCATCAGTATGTAAAATATTTCCAGTTTTGTGGCCTTTTGTGACCATTTGTTTACTTTTAATGCCTGTTTTGCATCATGCATTAAAACAAGGATGAACTTCATTGGCCTATTTTTTTGACTCATCCCACTCATCCATTTATAATAGCTGTCACATTTGTATGGCCCCACTGACTGCCATTGTTCTAAAAACAGACGTGTAACAGACTTTAAAAAACAAAACAAAACAAAAAAATCCACAAACATCCATTACACAATCATTTTCATCTGCATGGGGTCTCAAGGATAGGCCAATTTTTATAAAGTCGATAACCCATTTAAAATAGCAGTTACTAATCTTATTCCCTCATGGATGCAAAATATTATTGGCTCCTCTTTTACCAAGGTATGTCCAGTGTGAGACAAAAGAATAGGATAAAAAGCCCAATATTGGTAGATGCTTAAAACAGTAACTGGACCAGTAAGATGAATCTGATATCTGTACATTAAATTTAACAAAGAAAACCAAACCAGGACCACTCACCACACTGTTTTACCCTGCTAAAAAAAAATTCCATGAGGTCCATAAGGAAGACTCTGAATTGGTTTTCGACTAGAGAATAACTTGGTTGTGACCATCAGCTAATTATTTAGAAAGAGAATGAGCAAAATAAATCCCTGTGATCCAAAGACTAAGCAAGGCAAAAGCTTTAGGGCTGTGACAGTGTATCAGTCTATTGTGTTTTTCTGGTTTTCTGTTTACAAGCAGTAGGATGTCTTCTAAGTATCTGGTATACAATAAGACTGGTATTCACTTCTACAGGAAGGCAAATGTTTACTTTCACACAGGGAGGTTGTTTTGTTTTGTTACTAAGGTGAGAGTAGTGCTTGGAACATTTTCTTTTGTTTCAAGTAGATCCTAAGGTATGTTAAACTTTCAAGTCCTATGCTACAACTAAGTTACTTACTTCATCTGAAAACTACTAACCTGTAGTATCTTCTTCTTATTTATATACTGTATAAATTGTCAGCTTTTTTAATAATTGGAGCATTAAAAATCATGGATTTTTACCACCACACAGGGCAGTTAATAAAATAAAAATTTCAAGGAACAAAAGTTTATATTCTTAAAGCTTACACTAGACAATTACCATTAGGATTTGTTTCTATACAATTTTAATAACTGTTGGCCATGGTGAAGGAAAATGAAGACCAATGATTGAGGAAAACAATGATACAAATGGATCTGAATAAGTTAGCAGAGAAGTACCAAATTAAGTTTAGGGCCAGTTGCAGACGACCGTGTGCCACCCGTGTCCCGCCCGAGCACGGGCTGTGCTTCCGCGGCTCCTTTCATTAAATGAACAGGAGCCATGGAAGCAAGGGCAGGAATAGGACCTGTTCTATATTATGCGGCCCGGATTGTCGGCCCATACACGGGGCGTGAAATTCACAGTTGTGTGTATGGGCCCTTAGAAAAGAATGGGTCAGTGTGCTATCCGTGTGCTAGTAAAAGGTAGGGATTCCACAGGTGCATACTGATAAAGCAACCACTCACATGCCTACAATCTATGAGGGAGCTGGTGCCTAGTATTCCAAATGTACTCAAATAAGGCTTATATAAAGTGCGAGTCATACGATAATGTGAGCAATGCATAGACTTACAGCCTATTAATGACGTCCATACTTGTAGATCAGACAGACTTCCCAGCTCTTATATATGCACCCCCTATCATGTCTTGCAAATCTCTATCCTAAAATCAAAAACAATTGAAAAGTTAGGAATAATAAAGGTTGTGCACATGGGAAGGGGAAATACATGCCAAGATTACTTACTAATGGAAAAACACTGGGTAAAACTGACATGATAAAAGTGGAACTACTGTATCTGTCAGAGGGAGTCATCATAATAAACTCACTCAAAAATTCAAAGGAGGCCTAGAAGCCTTTGGGTGTAAAATATTACATGTTATAGTTCCTAGATTGCCAGAAATCCAGGGATTTATTATGACTGCCATATTTGGAGTAAGAAATTTATTTCCTTTAAATGAGGAAAACTGTCTTCCACAATAGCTCATGGTGTTTTTTGTCTTACTCTGGATCAACAGACTGAACTGGATAGATTGATGTTTTTTTCAGCCTTTTCAAACTTTGTTATTCTTGTAATCAATAATCTTCAATGATATTGTATAATTATTAATGTATGTTGCATGATAGGTAA